>FR990053.1:2125000-3325000 GCA_905404095.1 Glaucopsyche alexis
ACATTGTCATAGATACAATTTTATTGTGATCTATATAAAGTAATTTAACTTTATGAAATATTTTTTTTATAATAATTTTACCCTTTTTAGGGTTCCGTAATACTTAAGTAACCCTTATAGTTTCGCTCTGTCCGTCTGTCTGTCTGTCTGTCTGTCCGCGCCTCTAGCTCCTGTAATTATGAATATAAATTGATGAAATTTTGTGCAGTTATAGATTGTGTATAGATCACAGTTTCGGGATCATAAAAAAATAATAATTTTATATTTTAGGGGTGGCTCTCCATACATGTGAAGTGGGGATTAAAAATATTTTTTCACTCTACCCCATCGTGTGGGGAATCGTAGAATAGGTCTTTTAAAATAAAGGCAAGGTTTCATACGTTACTTTTTTATAAAGTTGACCATTTTCGAGTAATCGGCCTCCAAACTAGTTTGTAAGTTGGTCCCCCCCTAGCATTTTTAAACTATAGGAGATAGAAACTTGCAAATTTTCATGCTGATAGATCATGCTAAAAACTCTTTAGGAAAATTATTGTGATCCAAATCGGACAGTAACTTTTGGAGTAATTAAAAAAAAGCATATTACGCATTTATAGTTACGGAACCCTCCTTACTAGATATGAGCGCCGCGCCGGCGCGCCGCCGCCGCCGACGATTTTGCCGCGCCGCCGCCGCCGCGAAATTACATCGGCGCGCCGAGTGAGCGAGAGGGATAGTCATAATGTGTAATTTCAGTCACTGACTATGAGCATATAAGTGATAACTATCTCATCGAAAGAGTTCTGCATGAAAGACATGTTTATTAGAAAAGCAGATCTACTAAATTGATGGAGCTAGTAGATTGAGCTAGTAGATCTTGTTGATAAAGCCATTGTGGATAAGAAGTCTGCGCTAAGCACCTTCTTAGATATTGACGGCACAGCGCGTTGCGCAAAAACTCAACCTGATCTATTACCCTGATAGCCTGGCTTCAAGATTATTATTATTTTTTTTTTTATGAAATAAGGGGGCAAACGAGCAAACGGGTCACCTGATGGAAAGCAACTTCCGTCGCCCATGGACACTCGCAGCATCAGAAGAGCTGCAAGTGCGTTGCCGGCCTTTTAAGAGGGAATAGGGTAATGGGGGAGGGTAGGGAAGGGAATGGGGTAGGGGATTGGGCCTCCGGTAAACTCACTCACTCGGCGAAACACAGCGCAAACGCTGTTTCACGCCGGTTTTCTGTGAGCCCGTGGTATTTCTCCGGTCAAGCCGGCCCAATTCGTGCCGAAGCATGGCTCTACCACGTACATATACTATTACTATAGAGTGGATCAAAGCTACGCTTAAACAACAGACTATCAACTATCACGGGCTTGACGCTCAGGAGCAGGTTGACACAAAGATGCCCACAGGGAGGGGTGGGGTACTATCGCCGCTGAAGTGGTCCCTGGTAGGGAATAGGCTGCTAAAAGAACTGAACAATAGAAGGTTCTATGCTCAAGGATATCGCCGATGACCTAACAATAATAATAGCTCTCCATACTGAATTCGGTGACGTTGGGCGGTTTAATTGAAAACAGGCCAGCAGTTATTATTATAGTGCCCTAGTATGTGCGCAGTACACAAGAGCAATCTCTCTTCCTTTAGTCTCGTAATCCAGTGGAATGGATAACAGACACGACTGGCGAGAGATCAGGCGCTGGTCCGACTTTTTACATGCCCATCCGACGCATGGATCACCTTTAAGCTGCGCGTCCACTGCATCGGAATCGGAGCGGACGGAGCGTCGGCATTTACAAAATGCCGATGGGGTGCGTCCACTGCATCCGGATTCAGCATCGGCAATTTAGTTATTTTTAATCCGTCAGCCTGAACGTGCACTTGCATTATGGAGGATAGTGACGAGATATATTGTTGTAATCTCAGACCGAATAGGTTGTAATTAGCTTATTTTATCAGAAGAGGAAAAGAGAAACAAGAGGAAACGAAAGATATGGGTTCATAAATCATAATATAAATTCAAAAAGAATAATTTTTGGAGAATTTCATACATTATATTCTGATTTATTAGAAGATGAAAATAGATTTTTTGGGTACATTCATATGACTCGAAACAAGTTTTTTGAACTTCACTATATTCTACAATTTTTATTTATTATTTGCCCAATTTCATCCCATATATCGTCTCTCCTCAGTTGGTTAAGATAATGTTGATGTTTTAGATTGTAAAGTTCATCATATTTTTCCACTAAAGTAATTAAAATATCGTCATTCGTCGTGAATAAGTATTTATGTATAGCCGTCGCGTCGTCGCAAACACGTCAGAACTTGAAACGTTCGGAATCCGAATGACGGGTTCACTGCCGATGACGTCATCGGCAAAAATACCGGTCGCGGGCGCAGAAATGCCGATCCAGTGGACGCAGTACCATAGAAATCCATACAAAGCAACAAATCCGTCCGCTCCGTCCGCTCCGATTCCGATGCAGTGGACGCGCAGCTTTACTGTCAGACAATCAGGTGATCAGCCTACAATGTCCCAACCAAACTTGAAAATAACTTTTTTTGTTGCTCCAATGCGGGAATCGAACCCATGACCTCCGAGTCGAGTCAGTCAGTCTGACCTAGCGATACTAGTGGTGGACAAATGTGCATGAATAGTCACTGCTAATGCAATTAGGTTCAAAATTGGTGCAAAAGTCAACGCAGTAACTTCTAGAAGCTATACCCAGATGGGCAATTCCGCTAAATAAAGCCTGCATTAATACAATTACAGTCAAGTCCCGATACGCTTATACTCCCAAACGGTGTTTTTATGAACGTTAAACCAACGTGAAACGCGCTCTGATTGGTCGAAACGTCATAAAATCAGTTCACGGTAACATTACGCTACACTTCTAATCCAAACAAAGTAAAATTGACTGTTTAAATTGTCTACTTTAAATACGAGAATTGAGGTTCAGTTCTCATAACTACTGTGGAGGACTGAACATAATTTGATTTATGGACAGATCTAGGAAAGGCAACCGGTATAGCGCTAGACTATAGGGGCATGCTACCTACAGGCAGATATGCTTGTTTGGGAGATTTTGCACCGTGTTTCAGGCTATTATTGGTTGTTCACTAGAGAACCTACGCTATCAATTATATATAAATGGCTTCGACGTCAGTTGTTGAAAATGTGGACGTCGAAAATAAATAAAAAAGATTACAGTGATAACTCTTTGGAATCAAACACATTTAACTGCCAATTCCAAAGTAGTTCCTACTTTGAAATTTTATTATTACCTTATATTTTTCGTCACTACAAAAAGTGCCATAAATTCTATTGCATTGAAATTGTATGTAACCCAATAAATAAAATTATTGTATAACTACGACTGAACTACACTTTTTTTACTACCAAGTACAAACTTCAAGGGTCAAGGTCACGCCGCCGACGCCGCCGCCGCCGACCCAAAAAAGCCGGCGCGCCGCCGCCGACCTACCACCCATCGGCGCTCATATCTACTCCTTACACATGTTCTGACATGCTCTTGGTAAGGTTTTAGTGATATATGTTAAATTATTAACTAACGTTTTAAATAAACAATCGAATATATAATTATTGAATACGCGCCAAGCTTCCATTAGGTATTGTATAGTTGTAAAAATAAGATGACGATGATGATTACTGTAAGTTACATAGTGGGATATTATGCTTGCAGTTCTTTGAACTCAGTTCTTAAGTTTGAGTTTGAGTTTGAATGCCGAAATTTTCAAACGCGTATATTTAAAGACTGAGGAGTTCTGATCAAAGCTTATGTGATCATCAGGTCACTTTAGTGAAAACGGGAGCAACCTCGGATTATAATCCGAGGTTGGTCCCGTTTTCCCGAAACGAAAGTGAAAAGACATGCAGAACTTCCGCGGAAGCGGAAGCAGAAGCAGAGTTCTGTTGCATCACTAAGTTGAATCGTGTTTATTACTTTAGCTAACTTTGGCCCGCTATTATGAATAATATCCGAACAAAGTGATTAATTTATGACATTATCTAGACAATATAGTTATTATATATAATGACCAGTCATTATGTATAATAGCTATTTAATCACATTGACTGTAACATATATATATATATATATATATATATATATATATATATATATATATATATATATATATATATATATATATATATATATATATATATATATATATATATATAGTAAACTAAGGGTCAATTGCTATAGATAGTACACTAAGGGTCAATTGCTATAGATAGCTAACTAAGGGTCAATTGCTATAGATAGTAAACTAAGGGTCAATTGCTATAAATAGCTAACTAAGGGTCAATTCACACCGAAAGGAAACGATACGCAACACTGTGCTGCATTTTTAAGATAGCTATTCAAAATTGAACTTTATTCATTACGCATAGTAGAAACATAGGCATTTATTCGTGAACATTAAACAATACAGGTTAATATCTTTAGCTATTAAAACATTTACAAACTATAAAAGTACCTAGTACTAAAAAAATAATTAATAACTAGGTAGGTACTCATAAACATAAAGGCTACAAAAAAAAGAAATCTCCCCGGTCGTCCCCACCAGGCAGAGTACCTAGAAGGCTCAGAGAGTGTCCTCGCTGGATTGCGATACTCACATACACACACGATGAAAAGAACATACATTTTATGGCCAGCAAACGTACAAAGTATTTGCCTTATGGGCACTCGCAACACCAAAGGAGTTACAAGTGTATGGGCTTTCTTTTAATACCCCTTTGGTCCCCCCTAACACATTCGGCGGAACAAACCCTAATGTTATTCCAAAATGTGCTTCTTGTGTCTTCATAAATCACTTTCATGAAATCTAGACTCTAGAGTCTAAAGTAATGCAACTGTCAAAACATTATACACAGGAAGTCGAGGCCGTATATGAAGCCAATATTACCTACTTCCGGTGCAGTGTGGGCAAAATTTATTCGGTAAGGCCACCCACCATCAAATATTTGATGCTATAAACTATTTTATTGATCTGTCATTTTCAACTGAGTTGATTTACAGACTGCTACGTTGATAAATGTACATATTTTGCAGGTGAATATTGTCAGCAGTTGATATAAATAACGCCCGGGTAACCGAGCTTCGCTCGGAGTAAGAATACATAAAATAATAAATATTAAGAAAAATTATCTACTTGACATGATTTGCCGGGGATTCTAATTTCTAACCATCCACGTTTCGAATTTATGAACAAAGCAAAGCTATACAAACGCATACCAAACTGCCAATCGGACTGATATTTAAGAGTCGAAATTATTGGTATATTGTTGCACGACTGAAGAAAAAGTATGTAATATGTATAGCTTAAAATTGCGCAGTTTTCAAAATTGGGTAAAAGTGGTCACGTCACGGGTACGTTTCCTAATTCCTTACTTAGTTGATGTCACCGGTCAACAAAAATTTTTTTTTTTTTGCGCATGGGTTTTACTTGATTTATTCTGAATATATAAGCAAATATTTATTAAAAAGTGCGATTACAAATCGAAAATATTTGCTTTTTAAGAAGTTATAGCGATTTGACCATTTATGATTTTTGCTTCAAATTAGTGTAGAAGATAATAGCCTCCAAACATCGCATTTTTAGCGCAACTTTGAACGTAAATAAAAATTAAATGAAGAATGATAATAAAAAAGCAAGCAAATACCGACACGGTTCAATTATTCAGCAATTGAGATAATTTTACTTCAGACAAAAATATTATATAGTTTTTTCATAAAACACCAACAGAGTGTCGATTTGCGTAATTTGAAGACGCCTTTTCTAAAATACTTTACACAGCTGCATAAATGTGTGCAGTATAGCTTCTCTTATAAGTATAGATTACTATTTTATGGGTATATCCTTTTTTCCCCAATATGAGGTGAAATAACAAGCATTTTCCCCGCGCGCAGCACTGAGTTCGAGCCGTTGACTAGCGCACTCTTAAAAGCAAATACAGAACTATTTTTTGTTCTTATTATTATTTCTAGGTATAAAAGCAATAAAAATAATGTATGTATAACCCGTGCGCAAAAATGCTGTCGACTATTGTGTTGTAATGCCGGTAGAAATTTCTGCTTAATCCTACTTCCTACTTATATTAAGTACCTATAATTATGAAAGTTTGTGAGGATGGATAGATGGATGGATTTTTGTTACTCCTTTTACGCAAAAACTTCTGAACGGATTTGGATGAGTTTTAATCCAGAGCAGATAAACTACTACAGTTTATCTGCTCTGGATTAAAACATAGGCAACATTTTATTCCAAAACTACTGACTACTAACTACATAACTAGTACAGAATACTACTATAACCAATCTTATAGCTCACTTGCTACTAGATCACCTTTACATGTACGAAGTTCCCCACAATACATCACGGCTTACCGAGGAGAACTTGTCCCAGTTATTAACGGCAGTCCACTGTCCAAAGTTTGCCCGGCCGCGTATTGACAGCCTACTTAGTTGATGTTGCAGGGGAGAGGTAGATAGTAGCTTCCTATTACACATAACATATATAGCCTCCATGGTCTAGTGGTTAGAGCTCGGCTCTCGACTCGGAGGTCGTGGGTTCGATTCCCGCATTGGAACAACAAAAATGTTGTTTCCAAGTTTGGTTAGAACAATGCAGGCTGATCACCTGATTGTCTGACAAGAAACATGATCCATGCGTCGGATGGGCATGTAAAAAGTCTAATCTACGCCTGATCTCTCGGCAGTCGTGTCGGTTATCCGTCCCATTGGGTTATGAGAGTAGAGGAAGAGAGAGTGCTCTTGTGTACTGCGCACATACTTGGGCACTATAAAATTACTCCTGTGTAACTGGTCTGGTTTCGAACTGGAAATCGGTGTGGGGAGTTATTATTATAAAATTATAACATATACATGGGTAACAGAACTTACATTTAATTATGCTCGCGCGTATAGTGCGGCAACACTCCACGTAAGTACCACTGCGGCGCTCGCGGGGTGCGCGGGGACCCAACGTCGACCGCATGACGTCGACGTCAGCTACCACTACACACACGGACTCCTTAGCAGCTATACGTATACTTAATAAACGTATACTTACTAGACGTATACTTAATAAACGTATAAAATACAGCCCGCTTTTGATTGAAGGGTCCCACAGGAGCACATCTTTATCTCCTCAACACAACCTATATTGAACAATATTTAGTTCCTGTTTTGTTCACGTTGCATACACTCGTCCACGCTAGATAATAACCCGGCACGCACCGGCTCGCATAAAGAATATTGGCGCAATAAATACGCGCCGCCCCGCACCGGACCTGAATATCTGATGGACGCGGGACGCTGTCCATTATTGCACACGGCACGGGGGAGTATTTTGGAGGAAATTTAATATTGGGGTTGCTGCACTTGCAGCGGTTACTAAGAATATAATATTTTGTCATCAATATTTTATATTAGACGTCCCGTTTTTAATTGTATAACACAGTGTGTTACACCTCGTCCAGACTACTCGCGAATTAGGCCGAGGTTGGCCAAAAATAAGACAGTGTGGGCACGGACTTCGTTTCGCCTTTTCATACTTCGGGTTACTTCGCGGAGCACTTCCTCGGCCTACTTCCCGAGCAGTCTGGACGGGGTATTAGACAGTGATAACACATCTTATACTACTACGCCTTACGAGAATAGGTTGTAGGACAAGAAACATAAAGCTGAATTTGTTAGTGGCTGAAAGAATATGTAAAATCGTCGAAAATATTAAAAAAAAATTGTATCTCAATTCTCAAATATAATTATAGTTTATTGCTATATTTAGACTTTCGCCGAAAAACCCTAAGAATCATGTAGACAGAGTCTCGACTTCTCTATTTGGCGTTGAGATTACTCATGAAAAATATAATTTCTCAGGGCTCGAGCGCTCCAAATCGGTATTCAAACTCTTTTCGGTATAAAACTCGGTTCGGTATAAAATTTCAAAAAATACAAATTGACGTGCGACAGTGGACCCGCGGCGTGTTTGGGCACAACACCCGGGGAATCCCCAACGAGCTCTTCATAATACTCGCTACCAGATTTGCGGCCCGTTATTGCGCCCGTGACTGTACTTCGGCGGGCGGACCCAATTGGGACTCCTTTTGGGCCCAAATTGAATCCCGATATAATAAATTAGTTAACACAATAATCTAGGACCGGTTTGCACACGGTGCTGCGTTTTGTATTTTCCGCTGTAGGAAAATTATTTTTGTACGTGATTCCTGGCACAATTCTATATAATTCTATATACTTTTAAGGGTTCTGTTGTTTACGTCTCGGAACCCTTATGGTTCGTCATGTCCGTCCGTCCGGCTGTCTTCGGCTTACCGTCCAAACGGTTAGTGCATTAAACTTTAAAGACGAAACTTTGCATGGATAGTTTATTTACCACGTCGACTAAGTGCTAAAATAAAATCCCGAGAAAAAAAATTGGGGGTACCTACACGTGATGTGGGGATACAAAGTGGGGATGATTTTTTCCCGCATTTAACCCATAGTGTGGAGTATCATTAGATAGGTATTTTGTTAAAATGTCTTATTAACTTAACTGAAAAAATTAAATATCTTCTCAGTTATAAGTTTAAATAACTAAGTACATAATAATACTATTATTTTCATTATCTATTACATCCAGTAGACCATGTACAAAAAACGCAGCGGCAGCCTGCCACAGGCACGCAGCCACATTCACACACATTGTGTTTACATTACGTTGTGTAGATAATTCGTGTTATTAAAATATATTTGAAAACTCTAAGAGTCAAGAGTTTTATTCATTAATTCATATTTAAAGTGTTACATTGCGATTTGCGAAATAAAAATTCATTGCAGACTAATTTTACAATAGTTTATGCATCAAATTTAAGTTTATGCCTTAAATTTAATTTAAGGTAAGTAATCAAATGTTATTATAATTTTGCAAATTATAATAACATTTGATTACTTACCAGAGGGGCAATTCTGCTAAATAAAACCTACATTAATACAATTACAATCAAGTCCCGATACGCTTATACTCCCAAACGGAGTTTTTATGAACGTTAAACCAACGTGAAACGCCCTCTGATTGGTCGAAACATCATAAAAGCCGATCATGGTAACATGTTTCTACACTTTCAATCCGAACAAAGTAAAATTAAGTCTACTTTAAATACCTCAATTCTCGAGGTTCAGATTTAAGAAATGAAAAGTACGGTTCAGGAAAGAAAACTTAAAATGCTTTAACGTCCTTCAATTTTTCTTGTTCATTTTGTATTTAATGGGTTCCAAAGGCAAATCACTTAGCAAATGCCTTTCGAAACAAGCCAATTAGGTAGATCTGTATTTTCAGTCTAGTATTTTTACCACGCCATTAACAATCTCTTTTACTATTCCCTATTATTCCAATTATAATATTAAATTGTTTGTTTTATAGAACTCCTAAGTCATTTTGTTCACTGTGCATAGGAAGCCGCGCCGTAGTAACTATAAGGAATCCTTATAGTGTCGCTTTTCGTACGTCTGTCCTTCCTTGATAACTTCGGTTATTATGAATATAAATAGACAACATTTTGTATAGCTATAGCTAATTAGCTATATAATGTCTCCGAAAATCAATTACGGATACTTTGGGCACATGATCCACTGCTTATGTTATTTACATAAGCAGTGGATGGAAGTTTAGGCAAAAAAATAATTGTCATACTCAAAGTATATAGTACTTTACGATACGCGTGACCTATGTTGCCTATTAGGGACCGTCCATTAATCACGTGATGTTTTTAACATACTTTTTAGACCCCTCCCCTCCCCCTGGTGATACGTGGTGAGGTTTTATACTACCTCCCCCTCCCCCACCTAAGATCACGTGTATTTTTTTTACATAGTAAGCAGGTCATGTTTGAAGAAAAACTTTAACTTAAAAAAATAATTTAATCGAATAATTTAAGTAATTAAAACTATACGAGTCATTTGTTTTGTAAGTATTTAAATTTTAAACAACACTACGAATCTACAACCAATAATAATTTTGGTATGCATAGACTAGATTCGAAAATTAATACACGTGATGTCTCCTTATACCCCCTCCTCCCCTTGGTGATACTTGGTGATTTTTTTCGGACCCCCCCCCCCCTCCCCCTTTAGGCATCACGTGATTAATGGACGATCCCTTACTGCACGGCGTGAAGTTAGCGCCCGAGCGGAGCGAGGGTGCTAAACGCCGTGCAGTAATACGTAATAGACAACTTAGGCCACAAATATCGTATAATATTTTATAGCATAGTGTGACCTAAACCCGCACTTTACGCACGCAGCGTGCGTAAAGTGCGGGTTTAGGTCACACTATGCTATAAAAAATCTTCACATGTATGGGTGACTCTCCGCAAATCGCAAACTCGCTCATATAAAGAAAAAAAATGTTTTCTACTGTGACAATAATTATTTTTCTGCTTCTTTACATAAGCAATAGATCATATGCCCAAAATATCCGTAATTGATTTTACCGAACCCTTATATAGTTCAAGCCGTCCAATGACTTCCTTTACTTGGTACTTGGTAGTAGGTACAATATCGACAAAGTTCATGCTTGACCAGTTTCTAAACGTTTTGCTTGCACTATTGCTGCGCCTCAAAATATTTGAACACAAATTGACCGCAACGTCTGCAGACGCCTGCAACCACGTGATTGAACAACATAATATATTTACACGTGATAGATATTATATAGTTATACATATTGTGTGCGTGCGTGCTGCAGTGCGTGGTCGAGCGGCAGCTTTTTCGTTAGTTGCAGACTGCAGTCGCGCGTTTAAAATACACTGACGCCTCAAATCGCGCGTTCATCGCATCATCTGGGCATCTCTCGTGACAAAACCCACATAAGGCAGTTAAGGCACATACTCAGCCGAAGCGCCGATATTAACGTACATGATTTATGCTCGTGTCGTGTCGGGAATCGCTCTACATGTCACCAGGCTTTTGTCTGTGACAGCGCGCGATGGCACCGCCGCTTCGATGACGATAAACGCTTATAAAGAACTTAGAAAATATTTTAAGGGTTGCAATAACCCACATCGTCTAGAGCAGCGGTTCTCAAACTTTTTTGGTGACGGAACCCTTTTGGAAGGCGAAATACTTGGCGGAACCCTACAATAAAATAATTATTTTATAAATGTATTCTTTATAAATAAGCATAATAAAAGAACAATGTAACAGTTAGAACTTATTAGTATGTAATAAGTTAGTTACTACATAACAAGTAACAGAAAATAAAATGACTAAAAGTACATTAAATATTGGTCTTTAACCTATTAGAAGCCCTGGGCACATTATGGGTCCCCATTTTTTTTTTCGTTTTTACCTGTTTCTTTAAACCTTGAATTTAAACTGTAATTCTGAGTGTGTAGAGCGAACGAGCAAAATTTTCCCCATTTTACATTAAAATCTGTTCAAACGTTAAACTAAAACACTGAATAACGGTCAACTTCCGAAAAATACCATAAAATCGACCGGATATTGAACATCGGTACTAAATGATATATTATGTTTTTTATCGTTCGCGAGCGAGCAAATTTTTTTTTCATATTTAATAGGTTAAATATGTTCAAACTTTAAATCCTAAAAGACTGAAAATAGGATCATTTTGTAATTTAAATTAATGTCAAATTGATGATAAAATAGAATAACTTATCATGTTAGGTTTGTCATATAACTGAACATTTCGGGGGTGGTTTGAACCTCCAAAACCCCCCCTGGCTACGCCCATGACCGTTGGTAATTGCTGAATACTCCGCGCATACTGCTTCAAAAGCAGCAACATTCGGCTTCGTTAGAAGACGTTCAACGCTCCAAACGCTCATCATTGACTGACTGAGTGTCGAGGACCGATCGTCGCTTCATCGCCCGATCGGCTCTTACTGTTGTGATTGGCGACTAAGTTCGGCTGCGCCTCATGATACGACGCGTGAAAACGTTCGACCAGAGAGAGGTGTTTTGTTGATTTTTTTTTCTAAATTCTCGCGGAACCCCTACAGGGGCTTCGCGGAACCCCAGGGTTCCGCGGAACACACTTTGAGTATGGCTGGTCTAGAGAAGTAGTTTTGGCTTCGAATTCGTTCGTATTGACATCTATTATCTATACCACAGAACTCAGAAGTTGAATACATTTTGCCACAACGATAATCCTTATCCTTAAAGAAATAAAGCTGGATATTTTTAGCAAAATAAATACGGATTATTCCTACCGATAGTGTTCTTTTTTACCGGGACAGTTCATTTTAGTTTGCACACATTTGAAGTTGTGGAGTTAAACGATGAACAAACCCACAATCAGACAACGACCGTTATTTAATTTCCGCTCAGGACTCAGGAGTTATCAGAGAAACGGAGCTTGCTGCGAATTAACTACCTATATGTAGCGTCGGTAAAAACATCGACCAAATTGTGTATCCTCTTTTTTTTTTCTAACTATCTAAGGGTCTACTCACACTATGCTCACACTTACCACAACCACACCTTGAGACGCGAAACGTGGTACCTACATGTGAATGTAGGTACTACCTACTATTAATTTTCAATACAAATATCGCCTAAGTTAGGTTACGTCGTCGTCGTCTGACCGTAAGTGATTTTTTTAGTGCATCTTATTTCATTTATATCATAAAATATGGTCCTGTCAATATCAAGGCCGATTGTATATTAATTAATAAATCTAAGTCACATTTTCAGCTCGATGGTTGTTATAACAATAAGGGTCAATTCATATTATACATAATTATATATGCACAGAGTCGAGCCGCCATTGATCTGGGACTTGAGTAAATGAGAACTTTCTGTGCTCGTATTAGGTCAAGTATGCGCTTAGAATTCTAAATAAGGTTATCTGTAAGTTACAAGCAATACAAATACATCATTATCATTGATCTAGCAAATGTTAAAAAAGGTACAGATTTTCGGGACAATCGGTTGTACGCAATTCCAGGCGAATATAAATATAGAGGCGAACAGTGGCGGCCTTAGGGGGTGGCGAACGGGGCAATCGCCCGGGGCCTCGCTCTTGCAGGGGCCTCGCGCAACAACCCAAGCAAATTTTAAAAACACCTATAGATTTTTAAAATCAAAAATTACGTATAGATAAAAATCTATATGTATTCTTTTATTTTGATTCTTAATTATTTAGTAAGGTTATAACATAATGGCAAATTAACCCTTGGCATGCCTGGTGGGCAAAAGTTACACGCCATGCCTGGTGGGTCTGTCAGACCCAGATTTTCAAATAGATTTTTTTTATGTAAATTGTATTATGTAAAGTGATTTAAGGCGTTAAAACGTATGCTTAAAATCAAATCATATTAGGAATAAACCAACTTTATTTATATTTTTTAAATTAAACAACAATGATATTTTGAAACAAAATTTAGATATCATAACTTTGGTAACATAATAATAAGTATTAAAAATAAAGATATCTTTATCAGACTTCCATAAAGTGTAAGACACTTATATGTACTTAAATGTAGCAAACAAAATATTAGTCTGCATCACTTGTATATTATCTTCTTAGAGCTTTAGTTTGATAACACTTTTTATATTGAAAAATTGAATGGTCAAGACACATATGGCTAGTACAAGTTTTACAAATATACTGGATTTTGCGATCTTATCATTATATTCCATCTCAGAATCAGATTCTTCATCATTCTCCAATGCAATGTCAAACTCTCTCCACTTGAGTTAAATACAATTTCATCTACCTCATTCAGCTCTTAGAGTAAAAATCTGGTAAACTCTGGCCCTCGTCTGGTAAACGTTTATTCATGTTGAATCTAAAATATGTAAAAACTACAACCTTTTAACACACATATACCAATTAACATAAGAAAAAAAATCAATAATATCATAATAATGTCACGTCGTATGCCTGGTGGGGTCTATGGGACCCGCGCGCACTTTACGCACGTTTTTCTACGCTCCTAGCTAGCTGCGAACTGGGGAAGCAGGCGGAAAACATTCCGCGGTTAGTAACAGTAAGCTACTGAGAACGGCGAGGTGCGCAATTCAAATTTGAAGGAACTACAACGGACCACGCGTTGGTGTGGGTCTGACAGACCCACCAGGCATGCCAAGGGTTAAAATAAAATTAGTAAACTAATTCATTCATTCAAAACATAATTAAAAAATTGATCTGGGAGCACGGTAGTGCCCCGCCAAGACGAGCTAAGCGAAGCGCAAGGGCACTAGGTCAGACTACTTTTTCTCGAAGCGTTTCGTCGATATTTTGAACCCTCATAACTTGGGATTAGACTATACCAGATACACAAAATTTTCAGGATATGTTCCCAGTAGCGGACTTATGAAACATGTAAAGTTTTGATTATAAAGGTCTAATAATTTAGGTTTTATTGATATCCAAAAACCAGTGATTTCGTCACTGACTCACTGATGATCAACAAAATTATAGGGTGCTTCCGGATGTCATAGAAAGCTGAAATTTGGTATGTAAGCTAGTTTTAGCACATAACCAACATAAAAATTGACAAACTTGGAACTTTTATCCGCCAACCCCTTAAACTAGGGGATGAAAAATAGTAAGAGACTTACCTAAATGTTTACTCTAGAGGTCTGAAAATTGTCTTTCAAAAAGAAGTGAAATCTCACCAAAAACATTTTCATGTAAAGTGATGCCAAGACGATACCATATAACTCGCACTGTCAAAAAGATATTAGATCTCATGTGAAACCAAGCTTTTGACTCTACCAAACTTCTAACTCTACACGCCTTAACTCTACAAGCCTAACTCTACAAACTCTATACTTTAGTCAAATTATGTGGCTTGGCCATTTCGTTCGTACAAGAATAGTACAACAGAAAAGCAGTCCGTAAATTTTTCACCTTACGCCTAAGCGAATGTATCGTATGGCCAGGCCACATATTTTGACTAAGGTGTAGAGTTTGTCGAGTTAGGCTTGTAGAATTATGGCGTGTAGAGTTAGAAGTTTGGTAGAGTCAAAAGCTTGGTTTCACATGAGATCTAATATCTTTTTGACAGTGCGAGTTATATGGTATCGTCTTGGCACCACTTTACATGAAAATGTTTTTGGTGAGATTATGTAGTTCTTGAATATCGCGCCTCGTTTTCGAGGCGCGATATTGTGTATAAGAATGTGTATATAAGTATGTTATATAAGTGTTTACTTGAAGATCGGTTTTTTAATCCATAGCACTCGGGTCAGCGCGGGAGGTGGGACATAATGTTTTCATCCTCTATCTCTCAGAGAATCCCCGTGTTTCATTTCGTTCATCAAGTCGTCACCTTGGTATGCAGTATGAGTTACAAAATCATCATCTCTGTATTTGTTATTTGTAAGGGATATCATTAATCGTGCGAACAAGAAATAAGTTGGCGACTGCACGTGAGCAACCTGTATTACTGAATTTAGCAGCAAATTATATGTTGGCGACTAAATTACTGGCGAAAGCACTCAGGTGACAAAAAAAACAAGAATCGGTAGATAAAAAGTGGCGAAATTTAATCCAAATTGGCACCGAAATATATAAGTTGGCGACTTAAATTCCGAGTTGATGATCAGCTATAAAACCAGACAAAAAAAAACACTTTTTTTGTTCACCCCTTTTTGGGGGTGAATTTTAAAAAAACTTTCATAGTTCGTTTTTAGGTTCTTCAAAGTAACTTATATCAAAAATTCAAGGTTTAACTCAAATTCTTATTTCAGAACCTATTTTCTTGGACTATTAATACAGTATGTTATGTAGCTCAAGATACGTAAGCTATAGAATTCAGGATTTTCAAGAAAAATATCATAAAGAAAATACGTAGTTCCAGGATAGAAGCGATTATTATAAAAAAAAAAGATGGCAATGACTTTGAGATACGAGCGATGTATAAAGCTACAGAAATGTTGGAAAATTCAAAATTTTCAAATTCCTTTTTCTCCTATCATGTAGAAAATATGTGCTACTATGGGTTTACTAAAGGGGAGGAAATTTTCATTATTTTTTTCAGTAGGATGCGCCGCTTCTGAGATAAAAGCAATTTTATAAAAAAATGTGAATACTGCACGTTGAGATACGAGCGATGTATAAAGCTATATAAATGTTGGAAAATGTATAAATCAAATTTATTTTTCTCCCTTCATGAAGAAAATATGTGGTTGCGGCGTTACTAAGGGGAAGGAAATTTTCATTGTTTTTAGTATAGAAAAAAAAGGCAATGCTGTACTTTGAGATACGAGCCATCGCTCGTATAAAGCTACTAGCTGTTGCCCGCGTAAATTCAACACCCAACACCCAACACCAGATCAAAGTAGCCTGTGTTTTTAATTTTAACACCATTTTTATATTTTAACAAAACCGAGAAAATTAAAAATTTCCTTTACGTTTTTTTATGTGCGCCCGTTTTACTACTTATTACGTTTTTTGGATTACCTACATGTTCCTATTTTTAAATTAAATGTGTACTCACAAATTGTCACCAAGATGGTAATTTGACAGCTAAAAGTTCTGTCTGCCATTCTGAAATATTCAGTGAACAAAACTAGTATTATTTAGTCACCAAATTTGGAAATTTTTGTTCCTTACATTTTTTCGCCAACTTGGTAATTTAGTATTCAATATTCGGTTTTTCACCAAAAAATGTGATTGTTTTGTCGCAAGTCTACATACATGCTATTTTATAAATCATTCAAAAAACCAGATCTACTTTCGCATCACACAATTTTCACTAGGGTCAAAGGCCTCGCAAACACCTGCCGCCCTGAGCCTCGCAATGGGTAAGGCCGCCTCTGGAGGCGAATTTAGAAGATAAGCTCCCTACTCGACCACAGGTGGCGTTGTTATAAAAAATTGCTCAAACAATTGTTTGAGCAATTTTCACATTATTTTCAAATAATGTGAAAATTGCTCTATAAGGTTGACAGTTTCTTTCCGTACAAATTCTTTACCTACCCGACAAAACTACGATCGCTACTCTGACAAAAGCACGGATGATGTCATTCAAAATTCAACGTATGATGAATAAGTAGGTACTGATAGATCATCGAAAGAAAATCCTTATGTTTTAGTCATGAACACGACTTTATTTTAATATTTATTAACCGACTTCAAAAAAGGAGATTTTTTCTAATTATTATAATCTCACTGTTTTGGCTGACGCTACAATCTTAAGTTAATTTAATCGTCGCAACGCGGTAGTTTATCTTACGAAGCGATTCCCGAAGTTCGGAGGAGGTATTATTTACCCCCGATAGATCTGTCTCGCGCAGGACAAGCATCAGACACGAGGGAAACAAATGTCTTCATCGGCAATCATAATTGGTGTTTAGTAAATATTAACATCCCATCAAGAACATGAATGTGAAATAAGCGCAAGTTCAATAGAGAACATGCATTTGTTTTATATCAGCAAAATTCTTAAATTTTCCGAAAGGTAACATAAATATGGACCGAAAAATGCAAAACTACAGCAATAAGTGCTAAATTAAAAAGTTACAGGATTAAATAACGATGTTTTTTTTTTCTTTGATCGCAAAACGAAAATTGCTGTAAAATCCTTATGTTATTTGTGTAATTTTTTGTTATTACGATGATATACAAAACGCAGTAATAAAATTAATTTTGTATTTATCTTCATACATGTTCGTTGTGCCTATGACACAACAGCTGTGATGTCACTCCTGCTCCATTTTTAGTATAGAGCGTTTTTGATGCTCTCCAACGATCTCACTTTTATGATGACTGCATTCCGTCAATGGTTGATCGTAGATATGCCGTGTGCGTGTGGTTTGAGGGACCCACCTGAATTTCCCCAAAATAAGTACAGCAAGTTTTAGTAGAAGTCTAAAAAAATTGTAGAACAAATCTGGGAATTTGTAAAAAGATAAAAGCGCGAAGCCGCGGGCAAAAGCTAGTATAACAAAAATATTAGGTGTAGTCATAATATTACATTGAGTATGTATAATCTTTGGTGCTGGGGGCGAGACGACGACGAGACGAGGACAAGGGCTCCGATACAACAAACGTGTTTTTTTTGCCGTTTTGTACGGAACCGTTTGTGCGCGAGCCTGACTCGCACTTGGCCAGTTTTTTATTCATATAATACACATGAATTACATATAAGGAGTTAGCAAGAAAGGACAGAGAAAAGGGCGGGCAGAGCAAAACCACAAATAGGTACCTACATAATTAATTATTGGTAAGTATATGGGTTGTTTGTAGTACTATGAACCCCTAAAATAGTGAAAAGGTGCGAAACCGCGAGCAAAACGTAAATTTAATAAGGTATAACATACACAATAACATTAGGACTTGTCCTTATTTTGCTTCTTGTGTGGTAACCTACTCTGCATTTTCATACAATCAAAAAATTAACATTATCTCAGTTAGGAAGCAAGAAATTAAATATTTTATGTGCTAATCCAAGAGAAAAAAACTTCTACTAAAATTTAAGTATAGTAGACTTTCTGTTAGTTTTCTCGTTTATTAGTTATTTGAGTTTTTCTTATACACAAGTGTGTGAACTGAGGGACCCAACATAATGGTATATATCTTCCAAATGCGCCGTTAGATTTTTCTGAAATTTTGTCTATGAATTCTACAATTTTTCTACAAAAACTCTACGTAGCAAAATACTTAAAAAAGTCAGTAATATATCGCGAAATGAGTATGTCATTTTTGTGTGAACTGAGGGACCACACTTCGGTAGCTTTTTTATTTCTAATGCTATGTATCTGATAAATTTGTAAAAACTTTTACAAAAGTTCTACTAAAATTCTATAGTGAAAAAAACATAATTTTCCACATACTTTTCGAGATCTGGAAAATAGCGGTGTGTGAACTGAGGGACCATACTCTGAGGGCTATATCTTTTAAACTATCTTTTTACAAATTCCCAGATTTGTTCTACAATTTTTTTAGACTTCTACTAAAACTTGCTATACTTATTTTGGGGAAATTCAGGTGGGTCCCTCAAACCACACGCACATGATATGCCATTGCAATGACAATATTTCCTGGCTTATTATGTACATACCTACTTTTCGAAAAGCCAATAAGAAAAACTATGCATGTTCTCTATTTATGATATTATATGCCTTAAATGAGTGCCAAGTCCTGAAATTTATTTATAACAACATAAAATATTTTATAGCAACTTAATAAATAATCTCTTTATAATATTATAACTTAGAATAGTGTATTGAAACCCAAGGAACAGACTACTAAATCAATTCGAATTTAGAAGATAAGCTCCCTATTCGACCACAGATGGCGTTGTTTTATTTGTTTGAGCAATATTCACATTTATTTTCAAAGAGGCGAGATTGACAGTTTCTTTCCGTACAAATTCTCTATCTACCTGACAAAACTGCGATCGCTACTCTGACAAAAGCACGGATGATGTCATTCAAAAATTCAACGTTATTTCAAAATCTATGTGTCATAATAATTATTTGAACAAAACAGTGCCATCTATGGTCAAGTGGTATGTTTTTTTTTTAATTCACCTCTCCATAACTCATGTTTACACCTACCAGGTGGGTACTTTTCGCATACCCAGTTTATGAACACTGGGCAAAAATTATACCCACCGCGGCACAATAAGGTGGGTTTTCCTGTCACGCTGACTGCTCTCTGACTGTCTAGGGCCGACAGGTCGAAATATATGCAATTCTAGGAAGCGTTTTTGAATAACGCGTAGCGATCAGCCCGGACATTTTTATACATTTCAGTATCGGTGCTGACCATCAGCAAGCGGTCAGCATGCGGTCAGCATGACAGAAAAACCAGACTCAAAGGCGAGACTTCGCGCGTCTGTGCATGAGTAACGCTTCTTTCTTATGTACTATTGGGGAGTCTAATTCATAAGCAGGTTGACCGTTCCATTCATATATTTTTAATAAATTTGAACTTTCTAGGTCATCTGGAACAGGTTTAGTTTTGATCTACGCTGAGGATAATGAGTGATTATAAAATAACGATTTTTGGACGGATGTAAAGAACCATTTGAGGTGCGTTTACGAAAGTTACTCTTGTGTAGGTAACTCACAAGGCACAATTATAAATATATAACATATTTACGTGAAATAAATATAGCTTTTTTTGAGGGGCCCAAAACTGGATCCAAATGTTTCGTGTATTACGCACGGTGCTGCTCGCCAGTTCTGTTAGCTTGAACTAGCTATAAATATTATGTGTCTGCTTAGGCTTTTAATTATAACAGGGCTATTAGGGTAAATTAAATAAAAAACGTTTATTTTAAAAATGTTTTTTTTTGGTAAATGCGCATTACCCAAACATCCGAAACATATGGCAACGATTAGCTCGTTAGCTTTACATAAGCGATTAATATATAAGGTGTAAATAAATAATTACTTATTAAATAATAACAATAACGCAACCATTTCATAAAAAATATCGAAAATTAATATATACAAGCATAATTCACACGGAATCTACGTCAGATTATAAAATATTATGTACAGGATGGTAACAATACGGATAAAAAATTGAATATTTTTAGCAATGATTTCATGTACTTTGAGGCGCGTTTAAAATAGATTTTTATTCAATGAAAAAAAAAACCTTTTAATTGAACATGTTATAAATGACGACACAGAAAAAACGGCACAACCTTAGGCGTCTAAAACAAAACAAGAAACTGTGTTCTGTACAAGTTTCAAAATCCGACATAGATTTAATTTCATAGATTCTTAAACTTATTAAGTACTTACAAAAGCTATTCACACATCGATTTATTATGAGATATCAATAAAATATTGAAAAGTCGATATTTACATTAGTGACTGGCAGTTATATGAAGGCACAATGTTCACGTATCAGATATGTAACTTATTAGATATTTATTTATGTTAATAAGTTAGGTTTTTTTAAATATTTCTAATGACATATTATTTTATTTGAAAAAAAAACAATACAAAATACAAAATTTCACTTGATTTGTTTATAAAATAAACAGTATTTGTGTTTAAACTTTAGACTCTTTTACTAGCCAACTCTACTTTAAGGCATTTTCTCTACCTCCCACTAAATAACTATAAAACTACAAGCACGGCTTGTGCAATATTTTTTACATTTTTAAATGTCTCAAAAAGTTATTTGGTAAGGAACGTACTGAGGTATAGCGTATTGTGAAAAAATATATTCAATAGTACCTACCTGAGAAAAAAATTGTATTGTAAATTCTGCGACTTGCGTATTACATTTTTTCCTAAGGATCTAATAATACTCGGAAATAAAATATATTCAGCTACGGTTCCTAAAAGTTCTATAAAATTCATATTATTTATATTTACTATGCACCAAAGCCTAATTTTTCTATATTACTTTACTTATAAGGCACTAAAACTTTAGATATTACATTTACGCTATATTTTTTTAATTACAAATATTTCCGATTTTCGCACCAAATATTGCTTACGTTAAATTTGTGCTAAGCGAGGTTGTGCCTCCTAATAAATTGTTAAGCTACTTATTATTTCCTAGTTAGTTTAATGTTCTGTGATAAAATACTTTTTCCGTATTAAATTTAACACACTCCATAAATCATACACAGTACCTATCACACTCCCAAACCTTTTCGTTTTGGTCAAGACGCCATTTTCCATAACCGTGACTAGTTAAGTTATATAAATATAATAATTTTGAAACATTTTTTCTAGAAAAAAAATGTACAAAAGTCGCATTTGCCAAATCTCATGAGGGTCGCTAGTTACAACAGTTATGTACAAGAGATTTCGATTGCTTAGATCTAAATATCAATTTATTAGTAATATCAGTATCCTAATACAAAAATAATACTAGAGTGTAAAAATTGATCACCCTATATCTTAATTTTTTAGACCTGAAATTCGAAACAGGAAAAAAATTTGCTAACTACTACAATAGCAGCTTTTCGGATGCCGCTAATAGTAAATATAAGGGGCCGTCCATTAATCACGTGATGTTTTTAACAACTTTTTAGACCCCTCCCCTCCCCCTGGTGACACGTGGTGAGGTTTTATACTACCCCCCCTCCCCCACCTAAGATCACGTGTATTTTTTTACATAGTAAGCAGGTCATGTTTAAAGAAAAACTTGAACTTAAAAAACAATTTAATCGAATAATTTAAGCAATTAAGTAAGTATTCAAACAACACTACGAATCTACAACCGATAATAATTTCGGTATGCATAGACTAGATTCGAAAATTAATACACGTGATGTCTCCTTATACCCCCTCCTCCCCTTGGTGATACTTGGTGATTTTTTTCGGACCCCCTCCTCCCCCTTTAAGCATCACGTGATTAATGGACGACCCCTAAGGGCCTGAAAAGTTTAAAGGATTTTTTTGTTGAATACTTTTGAAGTCACAAATTGGTCTGTAAAAAACCTTTCAAGACACTAATAGCGGTTGAAGCTGCTAGAATCGCGGCTTGTGACGTCACTGGCGGCGTCGGTGGAGCTATCCGAAATGTCGGACGTGCCGGACGCGCGGCGTGACGTGCCGGACGCGCGCCGTGACGTCCCGGACGTGCCTGACGTGCCGGGCGTGTCGGAGGCGACGCCGAGATCAGTGGTCGGGTATCAGAGATGCTCGTCGCGACCGTTCAGCGGCTGCCGCTCGGTGTGGTCCGACGGCCGGTTGCGCTTGAAGAAGCCGCACTGAAAATATCAAATTATACAGCGTGAGTTGCGTCCGATTATCATGAAAGCTAAATCTACATCGTTGAATAAAAGGAAAAAACCCTTCGAGCCTTTGGATTTTATAACCATTCAATAAGATCTAAAACAAACAAACTCTTGAAGGTAATATTACTCATAAGAATAAAATATTAACTAGCCATTTCCCGCGGCTGCCACGGGAATACTGCATTTCGGGATATAAAGTAGTAGTTAGTAAGTTTTAAACCAGAGCCTAAACTACTACTATCCAACAAACATCCACCCATCCATCCTCACAAACTTTAACATTTATAATAGTAGTAGGATTTTGTGCGGCGTTGTGCACTTTTCTTGGGTTGGGTAAAAAATGTTAAACTCGCGTCAGGACACGTGACCTGATCAAAAATTCGTAAGATGCAACTTGCAACTGTTTTCTGTCTTAGTTCCCTTACGCAAGTTCGCATATTTTAACCTAGATGGCGGTTTTTCCAATTTAATGTTCAAGTTTTCACTTCTACCGGCACTCCCGGAGTGAAACCAGTTTTGTTACTTATAGTGTATCTCACCTTGTACAACGCGAAGATAAGTAGCAGCAGCAACAGCGCGCCGACGATGGCCGCCAGGATGATGACCCACAGCGGTATCGAGCCCGCGCCGAGCGCCTCCAGCTGCGGCGTGAGCACCGTCGTCGCCTCCGCCGTCTTCCACGCGCCGCGCTGGGCGCCGCTCGCGAGCAGCGACACGCGCGCCGCCGCTAAAGAGGACAGCTTCACGGAACGCGAACCGGACATCTGCACAAAATTATGTTAACAATGTTATAAATAACTAGCTTTTGCCCGCGGCTCCGCCCGCGTAAATACTTTATCCCGTGGGAACACTACTTTATCGGGAAAATAATATCCTATCACCTATGTCCTTTCCCGGGACCCAAAATATGTCTATACCAAATTTCATAAAAATCGGTTCAGCGGTTAAAGCGCGGTGAAGAGGTAACAGACAGACAGTCAGACACACTTTTGCATTTATAATATTAAGTGTAGATAGTGTATATTAGTGTAGGTATATGTTGTTACAAAAAATGTTGTTTCCAAGTTTGGTTAGGACAATGCAGGCTGATCACCTGATTATCTGACAAGAAAGATGATCCATGCGTCGGAAGGGCATGTAAAAAGTCGGACCTGCGCCTGATTTCTCGCCAGTCGTGTTATCCGTCCCACTGGATTATGAGAGTACCTAAAGGAAGAGAGTGCTCTTGTATACTGCGCACTCACTTGGGCACAATAAAGTTACTCCTACGTTACGCAACAGGCCTGGTTTTCAATGAAACCGGCCATCGTCACCGAAATCGGTGTGGGGAGTTATTAGGGTAAGAGCGGGTAACTCCAGTCAGGAGACAATACCGGTCACTTTACTATTACATACAAAATAACGTGCTAAATGCACACGCACATGTAAACAAGGTAGCATGATCGTTCCCAACCGCGTCCCGCCGACCGTCGCTCAGTTCCGATTACAAGCTGAGCTGGAATGCACGTCGTCAGTTTTCGCGCCATTTTGTTAGAATTTTTCGTCCGTCGAAAATAAGAAGTAAGTCTTTAATTTATTACATTAAATCAATACTCATTTGATTTCCAGAGTGCTAACTGATCGACTTTTTAATATTTATTCTTATTTCTCATTGTTGTTTTGTTTATTTTGTATAAATTTACAGAAATACCTTCTGTCGCCTAATACCGGTCACGCTGACCGGAGTTACCCGCTATAGTTTTCTAAGCGGAGCGAGCAAGCGAGCCCCTCAGTGAGGACTTATATGAGCTGTTGTTGATTATGATGATGATCAAGTTTGGTTTCAGATGTCAGGAAGACGCGGGAAGGTAAAATGGGATGAAAATACCCTAGCTCAAGCTTTTTGATTGGTTGCAGATTGTTCTAAGCGATGATTACGGGAGAAACAATGAGCTCTGGTACAGATACGTGTTATTTGTGGGTTGTGGGCATATGCTAAATGTACGGGTAGTGACACACCTGAAAACTACATGTGTATATGTATCAGAAAAGCTTAGACCGGACTTAGGTTTCGCTGACCGGCATTAGAACCGTGATGACCGGAATTGTCCTCCATGGTGTTTAACGCCGGTCAATCACATTTTTTTTTTCTTATGTTGATTATACTAAAAGTACAATTACTATTGTTCTCAATTCAAGTCATTCGTTAGAGGGTAAGACTATGTTTCATTTTCTTAAAGTTTAATAAAGATATGTTGATTATTTTATGAGTTGTTCTTGTTAGCCCTTAAGTGACCGTTAATACCCGCTCTTACCCTAATGTTGTGAGAATGTATTGCGAACCGAGCTAATCGTATTGAACTAAGGTGGAGGGATAACTTGACGGAACGCGAACCGGACATCTACGATGTGTTGTAAGAGATTGAAAACCACAGTATAGGAGACAGGTTGGATGTACAGTTTACGTAATGAGGGAGTTACATGGGTTGATTTTCGCCGCTCGATTTCCGCCGCACGACAAAAGCGACAATTCGGCTAGGTCACAAGGCAATTTTGCCAACAAAAATAACAAGGTGATTTGTCAAGCGAGTCGAGAAATGTCAAGATATGACGAATTCTCCGCGATTTCAACGTACCTATTTAGCGCGACCAATGTATCCAGAGCTTTCTCGAATTAGCTGCGCGGTTTGGCGAAAGCAGTGCACGCGATTTGCGCATGTATTTTTTAATTCACACGATGCTTCTGGAAATCTGGACGCGATATTTAATTTATCACTTCGTTTTTCGCGAACTTTTCGCTTTTTCTGGACGAGGTCTAAGAGTAACACAACAAAATCTTACGTCATTCAACACAGTGGTATTGATCCTGGACCGCAGCGCCAGCCACACCTCCTGGCCCTTCAGCAGGCGCCCGGTGTGGCAGCGCAGCACCTCGCACTTGTACTTCTCTTGACATTTCAGCAGTATCTCCTTCAGTTGAGGGTCCACCTGGAATGAAATATGAAGCTCAATTTTCGTTGCCAACGCTTAGGCTCTAGTTATATGCGTCCCCATACGACCGACCGACCGAGCGGCTCGGCCGCTACACCGCGAAATTACAAACAAATGTATGCAACGATTTATTTGAGTAGCGATTAGCGAAACATCTTTTCATACAGTTGCTTGTAATTACGCGGTGTAACTAGGGTTACCAGATGAAAAAATGAAAAGTCCGGAGAAAAGGCCTGATTTCCTAGAAAAGTCCTGAGATTTTCTACAGCTTGAGAATTTTCTCTCAAAAACGTATTATCTTGCGCACGCGTTTTACGCGACTTTTTTGATTTTAACTGCAATTGTTACCAAAAGAAGATTATTTTTAGTTTGTTTCACTTTGATAAATAAGTATTGATTTTAACTGCAATTGTTACTAAAAGAAAATTATTTTTAGTAGTTTAATAAGAGAGATCTTTAAAATGTAACCTGTGTTTTATTGAAAATCCTGAGCTATCACTAGATTTGCTAAATCCGGCCGGAATCCTGAGAAGAGTCGAAAAATCCTGAAATCTCAGGACAAATCCTGAGATATGGTAACCCTAGGTGTAACGACCAAGCCGCTTGGTCGCGCGGACGCATATAAATAGACCCTTACGCCCTTATTAATAAAATTATTTACACCACGGATTAGCTAATCCAACATGGCTGTCTCTGTCAGATAGTTTGGAACAGTCACTTGATCGACAAAGAGAGCGATTGGGATTTGCTAATCCATGGTGTAAATATTTTTATTAATAAGGAGGTTAGATTATAATGTCACAATAAATTTTTTGGCTGAATTTTAATTGCTTAAATGAATACTCTAAAATATGAGTAAATTCTAAGAAGAAACATCAAAAATTAATATTTTCAAAGCGATTTATTTACATAATTTCGTAAAGGCCCCCACAGACGAGAGGCCGATCGTTTCAGTTAGAACTGACGTCAGTTCGGCCTAAACGGATTCGAGCACACACACGGAAAAAATCGCATCCAACCCAATTTACGTCAGTTCGGCCTGACCTAATTCGGGCCCACACACGGAACAGTCGCATCAGTCCATTCTGGTTTGCCGCGCGCTACGGTCGTGTTTATCAATTTTGTATTTAAACACTGCGAAAACTCATACAACGCTTGTACACGATACACGCCCGCAAGAACTGAAGCGATTTGTCCACACACGGTCCGGACAGGCCGCGCGTTCAGGCCGCTCGGTCAGGCCAGAATTAATGTTGCCAACTTAGTTATTTTACTAAATTGAGTATTTTATTCCCTCCTTGGTAGAAATTTAGTTATTAGTAGTGTTTTAGTAGGAAAGAGCCAGACAGTAATGATATGCAAAATGGCCTAGGTTAAACACAAAAAAAAAACCTATCATAATAATACATTCGTCCGTAATTTTCTTAAAACTACCCGTTTAATTACTATATACGTAATATTTGCTAGTCTATTTTAATTTAATGGTAAAATTTATAGTAAAATTCAATGAATGAAAAAAAATTAATATAACAAAACCTAAAATGCAATGGTTTTTGGGGGGCTTCAGGAATTCCTAAGTAGATTTTTTAGTAGTTTTTTAGTACTTTTTACTAGAATTCAATACGAGTTTAGTAGTTTCACAAAAACAGAGCTGGCAACACTGGAACGAATTGCTTCAGTCCGTGCGGCCGACTGACGCGATCTCGAAAATGCACACAGACGATACGATTTTGCATCCGTTCAGGCCGAACTGAAGGCAGACCGGATCATGTATGGGACCCCTAAGTATCATGAAAACGCGCGGCACGTCAAGCGACATCCGAAACTTTAATAAAATATGCAAAACATGAGCCATGGATTCGCTCTCTCTCTTTCACTCTTATGGGTTTATAATAAATAAATAAATATACGGATAGCTGTTTAGTGCTTACAGCGTCGATTTTAGTGCGCCTTCCATATATTTCTTTCAAGGATTACACTGCGGAAATTAGAGGTCAATTAAATGACAAATGTTAAAAGTCGGCAGCCCCACACTTTTTGCCTCGACATGTGGTCCCCTATAATATACAGGTCTATGCGATGAACAAGGGACTTACTTTATCTTGACGACGCCTTCTAGTGCTTTCCCGCCTCTGCTCTGAACCGTAGCTGCTGCCGGAGTGAGATTGACTCGAGTGACCTGAAAAAAACATATCGAATACTTAGTAGATATAGATAATCTAGAACTTTAGAACGTGGGAGTGCCATGCTTCGGCAAAAATGGGCCGGCTCGACTGGATAAATACCACGGCCTTAGAGAAAACTGCCGTAAAATAACGGTCGTGTTGTGTTTTGCCGAGTAAGTGAGGATACCTGAGAGAGGTTTTGCGGATTTTAAGGACCAGGAACGCAAGTGCACCGGATAAGTTACAAATCTCTGGTGTTGCAAGTATCTAAGGGTGGCGGTAATCGCTTACCAGGCGTTCTGTCTGCTCGTTTCCTGGTGCATTTCATAAAAAAATTGAAAAATTCAGTATCATAATATTATTTTCATTTCTCATACTCGGAAAGTAGTGTTGTTTTGATCTGATTATTGGGTGGAAAACGCTACTTTCCTTTCATAGGGAGGGAAAAACTCATACAAATTCATTGCGGCCCTCGGGCCGGTATGAATTCAAAACTTCAAAAATAGAACTGCTGTCAGCTGTGAAGAGTTTTATGTAAAAAAAACTATTAAAAATGACATGACTTTCTAAACAGCCAGTGTGAATTTAGCGCAAACTTCTTTGAGCGGAATAATAGCCGCGAGTGCCGCGGCGAGCGGCAAGTTTCATATTTAAAAATTAAAAAGTCAACACAAATTGCCGGGATAGTTAATTACTAATATATTATTATCAATAAATAGTTTAGATAAACAACTAGTTTTATTTTCCTCATATTCTAAATGAAAAGTAGAGTGTATGCCACGGGTAAAAGAATGAATTCCTACTCGGACTATAGCCGATAGGAATCAAATCCCGAGGTAGTCTAACTACCTCGGGAATTGATTCCTTTCAACCCTAGGCTAACAATCTACTATTTCATACCACCTGCTCGACAATGTCCCATTATATATCACGCAATCTCAACGTAAAGCAAGTCATTGACTCCCAAGGGAGATAATGTTGTATGAAACTCCCAAGGGATTAAAGTGATTTGAATTTGGAACGTTAAAATTCGTATGAAAACACCTAATAGATACGTATTTATCATAGAGTTTTTTTAATAATAATATGGTATTGCAAAGAGAGTTTATTAGAAAATCGAACTGGCCACCTATAATTTTTACATTCTCACGTGTCAAAATCGTCAGTCACAAGTTCCTGAATCTTTAAGTACTGCTCAAATAAACTGCTGCTACTGCACCACAACTTCCATAAATGTTCCTAATAAAAATATTACTCTGTCCCTCCATAACTGGACAAATGTGTCCAATTTCAATATTAATTTTTAACAAAATAAATGTTTTATTTTTGTAGCCCTGGGTTTTTATTGCCTCGCAGTAGGTATGAAAAGTAGAGTATGCACCTTTGGGATAAAGCCTGTCTTCGTCTTGGGCAGCTTGAACCCCTCGCTTCACTCAGGACTCTACATAACTCCCTCGCTTCGCTCGGGAGTTAACTCTAGAGTCCCTCGTTACGCTCAGGGTCCAATATGCTGCCCGTGACGTAAGACACTGCTTTATCTCCTTGGTGCATAATCTACTATTACCTATTTATTTATATAAAACACTCCATCCCGTATTAATAAAAATATTTACACCACGCGTATACGTGGTGTAAATATTTATAACCATCTTATTATAATGCATAAATTTTACAAAGGCGGGCTTAAGTAATGCCTTGTGGCATATTATCCTCAAATGAACATCAGAAATAACAAAGATATCCCACAATTACCTGATCGTGACGAGTACGAGTATCCACCGCTGGTGCTATATCTTGATCCGCTCTGATACCCTCCCTGCTGGTAGCTTCCACCCTGATATCCTCCCTGCTGGTCACCTTGCTTGCCTTGATAACTTCCATCCTGGACACCTTGAGCTCGAGCACCACCCTGGCTGTTAGTGACGTCAGCGATGCCATATCTGAATTCGTTGTTGGCGTTGGAGGCTGCAAACGCTCCGAATCCTTCAAGTTTATCCTCCTCCTCATCACCGACTACTGTGACGGTTGGACTGCCTGAAACTCGGTAAGTGGAAGATACAGCATTCATCAGATCCGAGTTGACGGTTTCCGTGGTTGCCCAAGAACCGTGAACGAAGCCACCGGCATTCTGGTTTCCGGTCCTTTGGCTGTTGTACCTGTAAATAAATAATAAAAATTAATATTAAAATTGTGTGACCCAATACATTACATTATCCTTTTATTAATTATTACATAGATACGTTATATCCTTACAAAACTGACAATATTTCTGTGCCGCGACACACATTGACACGGGACGCGTAATACGCGCTACTCGTCAACCGCATACTAACATAGCATAGTACACTATTACTCGCGGAGCACACTAACACAGAACACTATTACTCGCGGAACTCGACGTCGTGTCGGGCCAATTTGAGTCTTCACTTTTTACGCGCAATGCCATATCTACCTCTTTTTAATATAATACATAATAATAATAATAATATCTATGGACGCTTCACACCACGTCAATCTGGCCCCGTGCTAAGTATCCGAAGAACTTGTGTTACAGGTACCAGACAACGGAAATATATTTAATATTTTTTTTATACTATACATATATTTAAGATTTTTATTATATTATACACATATTTAATACACATCCATGACCCAGGAACACAGAAAAACTTTTTGTTCCGTCGGCAGGATTCGAACCTGCGACCTCCGGCTTGAGCACCAAAGCGCTGAACCACTGAGCCACAGAGGTCGTCGAATATGATATAGTATGATATGAATATGATATGATATGGTAGTCATATAATATGATATAACCTATCGTTATTTCCGCAACTCTAACAATTATTAATTAGCAAAAAAAGTCCATAAAATCTGCCAAAGAGAACTGCAAATATTGTTTTCTTGTCTTTGCACGAATATTACTATTATTTAATATGATATGCAGTCAGGAATAAACTAAATGAAATTATTAAAGATAAAATCTGCAAAAATATTTTTTGCAATATATATTATTAAACAGTTTAAACCTTACCTATTAAAAGAGCTCCCTGCTTCTCCCTCGTGACCCAGTGATCCATACTCGGTGCTGGTCTCGCTCTGTGATATGATGTTGTGGTTTTCGTCATACAGGATCGTCCTGTTCTTAATTCTAACTAGCTGTCCGTCGCGGTCGTAACCTCCTACGTCTACATTTCCACCCTGGGTATACACATTCTGTCCATGTGCTTGACCACTTTGACTGTATTCTGTTTGACTGCCTTGGCTGTATCCACTTTGACCGTAGCTTCCTTGACTTTGTCCCCTTTGGCTTTGGCCATATCCACTTTGGCTTTGGCTTCCTTGGTTATGACCGTAACCGCTTTGGCTGTATGTTCCGCCTTGATTGTAGCCGCGGTTGGAATTTTGGACGGCAGCAGCGAGTTGTCTTCTGATAGCCTCCTGTTCTTCTACACTAAGACCATCGTTTCCGGAGCTTGACCAGGTTCTGTTGTACCGGTATCCACCGCCTACTTGATCATTGCCATATGTTACTCCTGAGGTGCTGCCTTGGCCATATTGCCTGCTACCTTGGCTACCATATTGCCCACCCGACGCATAGCTCTCTTGTCTTCTCTCTTGACTACCGGCCTGTCCGCGCCCATAGCTACCACTTGATTGGCTACTAGACTGAGTGCGTATGATTTTACCATCGCTCGTATATTGTTCTTCCCAATAATCTGTAAAGATACTCAACTGAATTAAATACATTCTTCAAGTCAAGAGTTGTTTAGATACGAAGCGACTTGAAGCTTTTGTAATGTTTAAGTATTGTATCTTACTTTGTCCATAGTAGCCGCCGCCTCCGCTGAGTTGAGCTGCAGTGTACATTTCGCTGCTTGCCATAGCTGAAATAGACAAATAATTATGCAAACGTTATACAAAAATATAGCAAAAAACTTTATTCTATATTATAAGGAATAAACCCTTGTCTCAAGCTTTGGCAGTTGTCACCTTTCTTCCTTTAGAAGACACTAACCTTCTTTCTCCTTGGACAGGAGGAAGGCGTATGGGTTCTGCACGAAGAGGTTTTGTGGGTTGATGTGACGGGCCACGTCACACGTGACGTCACCAGCCCACTGCGGCTGCACCAGCATATACATCAGGTTCTCCCCTGAAAAAATACAATATTTTATGTTAGTCTTGACTTTTGACTCTTTAATCTTTTGTATTTCAACATTCTTGAGTTTAGAAGAACTTTAGATTTGGATCAGACTGTCAAGTCTTTTATTTCAGGATATTCCAAAATTCTTTTTATTTTTTAATTCTTTAAATTGTTGGAAATTTCAGCATTCTGGTTTCCGGTCCTTTGGTTGTTGTATCTGTTAACACAATAAAGGTTTGGTGAAATGTAATTAGTAGTAGATATACATACCGCTAAGGGTCTGGTAGGGCCACATGATGTATATTTCAGCTTTGTCAACGGCGAACGGTCCCTCGTTCTTGATGTTGTACTTGTGTATGACCTGCGGCCCGAGACGCGTGTCGTCCGCCGCTTGTTCGGGTGTGAAGAGAGACAAGTTGTAGTGGAGCTCTGGTGGATCTGATATTCTGTAAAATTTAGAGTCACTTTAGAGTTCAGATATTTGTTCTGTTAAGCCGAGATCCAAGTGATGGCCACCAATAATTGAATCACGGAAATACCTTCGTGTTCATGCTAAAATTGTCAACTCTAATTTAAATCTAACCTGTACATTTGTGAACACAATAAAGCATATATGCATTCATTCATTCATTCATTCATTCATTCATAACCCACAACTAGTTTCTGAAAGGATTTCATATCGTTTTATCTGGAATACTTTGACAATTAATCATTTTGAAGGTTTGCTAAATTACGATACTTAGGATAACTACTGTAAGTATATTAGATACTTGCATAATTTCATTACAATATTTAAACCATAACATGAACTAAGAATTGTTAACAAATTTGTCTCATGTAATAATCTAAATGTTGAATCATTTCATGCCATTACTTCTGCAAAAGTACTTTAAATTACTCCAGGGGAAAGTAAGTACTCACGGAATAACGGAGATCTCAGCTTTGATGACAACACCAATGGCCAGGTGTTTGGTGTTGTCGTAGTTGGTGCCCTGCTCGGGGTTGGTGGAGTTGCTCTCCATGTCGAACTCCAGCGTCGTGACGCGGGAGGACCAATCCGGATCCACTTCGAGGATCACGCGGAATTCCACCTGCAAATAAATTGGTGATAAATGATAATATTAGGTAGTTGTTTCCATTTTTCTTCACCTCTTGCTGTATGGCCTGTCCACCTCCATTTTAGGGTTTTTACTTTTACTGATACGAGTACATATTCTGCTTTAGTTAGCTTTCTAATATCAATTTGCTTAATTTTTTCAATATTTTTCTGCCTGTCATATCCTTTCCCAGGCTTCTCTGACACGATTCTAATTAGCTGGTTTGTGTTTTTGTGAGTGCCCATGTTTGGCATCCATACGTTAGGACTACCATTATGCATGTGTTGAACAGTTTTCCTTTTACTTTTGAGCTCAAATTTTTGTCTTTCATGATTTCTTTGTGTGTCCGATATTACTTCCAGACTTTTTTCATTCGTGTCTTTGTTTTCATTCTGTCCTTTCCGGTTGTGACTGGGATGAAATTGACCTAAATATGTATATTCCTTGACATATTCAATTTCTTGATTATTATTTAAAATTGCAGAGACTAAAGATATGCTAAATAGATGCTGAAATCGGAATAAACGGAGGATACAAGAAGACTTAAAAAAAAGACAAAAACTTTTCATGTAATTCAGTTCGTAACTACGTACTTTATGTAAAGCTGTCATTTTTAAAGTAAAAAGCAAGAAGGCTTCTTGGAATTAAAATTAAATAATTCGTGGTGAAATCATAATTCCAGTCGTATTTTGTTTTGACTGGAATTGTGATTTGTGATTGTGTTTTGCGAATACGACCGTTTTACTTGAGACTGAAGCTATACCGCGATTTGAATATTTTTAATTACGAGAATCGGCCATCAGAGCTTCTTAAATTATCATGACCATTATAAAATTAAGGAGGCAGGTAGAGTCACAAAAAAAGTACTTACGCTTTGTCCACTAGCCAACGGGTTTCCAAGGTCACATTTCAAGGTGGTATTCCCGTCTGAACGTTTGGTCTTGATCGAGCAGTATATCGGTGTAGTGTCTGCTACATCCTTGTCCAGCCTCTCCATCTTGGTGTAAGTGACGCCAGCAGGTAGCTGCAAGTAGTACGCAGCTTCGAAGGCATCCTCCGCGCTGTTTTCAACTTTCACATCGATGTGGACGTTCTCGCCGGAACCGAGTAGGTAATTTACAGTTGGCCTGGAAATAAATGCTCGTTTTATAGTCTCAGAGTGGTCTTTCAACCTAAAGAAACAACTGACCTAATTCTCCACTCAGCTGAACAAAGTTTTTATAATTCCCGCGACTTCATACGCGCTACAAGAGAACTCGCGGGAAGCGTACATTTTGCCACGATAAAAGTAGCTTATGTCCTTCCCCATGGTCTATAGATAAAACTGTATCAAATTTCATTAAAATCGCTCCAGTAGTTTCGGAGTCTATTCAATGCAAACCTTTTTTTTTTGCAATAATTAGTACAAAGATGGAACTTACGTGGTAACAAACATCTTAAGGTCGGGTATGCAGACGTTGTCGGGTCCGCAGTTCTTCTGTATGTTGAGGGCGTCGCTGTGGTCGGCTCTGCGGGTCTGGTCCAAAACCGGCGGAACTGCGGAGCCAGCCGGTTGCGCCACTAGATCGTATGTCATCTTCACCTCGATAGGAGTCAACTTGTCACGGATGTCCTCCTGGATTTTTTTTATTGAAATGTTTAGGGACCGCGGTCTCGATAACAAGCTTTGATAATAATCTATACTACTAAGTATAGTATAGTATACAAAATCGGGAATATAACTTTTTGATACTTTATGCATTTAGATCAGTTTTCGATGAGATATTTTCTAGAAGTAGAGCATCCTTTTTTCGTTCCTGGAGCCTAAGGCTGGGACTATATTCTCCGGAATCCGGATGGCTCGAGATAATTCAGAGCACTGAAATTTAAAATCTCAACCTCAATTCTCGTATTTAAAGTAGACTCTCATTTTACTTTTATTGCATTGAAATTGAAGCGACATATTACCATGAATGGATTTTATGAAATTTCGACCAATCAGAGCGTGTTTCAGCTGGTTTAACTTTATAAAAACACCGTTTGACAGTTTTCTCGGACAGTCCAGTAATTGTATTAATGAAGGTTTTATTTAGCAGAATTGTCCCTCTGGACCAATACAATAAAGTTGTAAACCAAACATACGAGTGTCGAGTTATCAATTTGACATTTGATTTTACACTCATGAGTTAGATTTTCAACTCTATGGTATTAATCCAGAGTTCTATTTTCAATTTTCTGAATTTTCTACGACCTTCCGAATTCCGGATTCCGGACAATACAGTCCCAGCCTTTTACTTATATCCCGTTAAAAATGTTTGGATACGTAAAAGTTTAAGTAGATACTGATAGTATGTTACTTACGTCAAGATACACCATTACGTCCTTGCATTCCTGCTGCCCTTGGGTAAGCAGGATGTGTGTCTTGTATGTGGTTTCTCTTGTCTCCATCAGGAACAGACGCTTCCTGGTCTTCTGTCTTGAGTCCAGGTCAAGGGTGACTTCGAAGTCTAAACAGATAGTAATTGGTAAATTCTTTGGCTGGTCAAATTAAATTAGGGAAACATTGAAGACGAATGGTTGGGTATACATCTAGTGCGATGATGAAATGGTGATCATTGAGTGGTTTTATTTACAGTTTTTGATGTTCATAACTACATTATTGGATGATCATCCTCCAATAACGTGTCTTAAATTGTTAAAGTATCAGACAAGTTTTGGGGAATGACAATAATGAAATCATGAATTGCTCTACCAATCCTTGCTACTCCAGCCACTCACCGAAATAGCAAATATATCCCTCCGCTTGGAAAAAAGAAAATTTAGTTTTCGACACATATTTTTTACGGATGACAGTGGGAATAAACTAGTGTGGAATAATTAATCAATAACACTATTTATTACTGGAAAGACAGAAGTAAAGCACGAAGATGGAAAAAATTGGAAAACATTAGTATAGAAAAAAATATATTAAATAAATAAAAAACTTACTGATCTGCTGGTCAACGTTGACGCCGTCGTAAGTGAGACAGAACATGAGCTGCGCGCAGGCGACGGCGGTGCCGTTGTTAAGCTGGCAGCGCCGGTCAGTCAGCGAGATCAGCTTGCTCTCACCCATGAATCGGACCTCTGCCATCACCTTCACCACGGGACGGGATCTGGAAGCGAATAAAGTAGAAGGGTAATGTAGATTTTGTTCTTTAAAACTGCCAGGCACTAAAATATTTAAAAAGTAGTTACTAGGCTCGGAGAATGCTGTATTTAAATCATTTAACTACGGATTAAAATGTCAAAGACAATTTATTATGAGGCATCTAAGAATTCCATGTTTAAGCAGTTACTTAAATAAAAGCAAAAAAGTAGAGACTCACTTTAAGAAGACAACGCTATCAGACTTGTAGGCTCCGACAACCAAGTCAGTATAGTTGTTTCTATCCAAGTCGATTCCACCGGAGAGAGAGAAGCCGAAGGTTGTGAGAGTGGGGTTGATTTCCTCGGCGGTGATGGCTTGGGAATACTTCTCCCCAATACCACGCTCGCTGCCGTGGTAGATGTATACCACGCCTTGACCGTTGATGCCTCCGTATGGAGCACCCACGGCAATATCTGAAAGTATATAATAAAATAAAAGTTTTAGAACAATAACGTTTTATGTTAACACGCACAGTACGACCAAGTTGCTAATGGCTCTAGGTAATCATCGTTTTTTGTGAAAATGACAGACGATGTATAAAAATGAATATTCTGGAAAGTTATCAGAAACTTGGTTTTATTGTAAATTATAGATTTAACAAATTACCTCCAAATCCATCGTAGTTGATATCTCCAAGCGAGGTTACTGACAAACCAAATCTACCTCGAGACACCTCTCCTGTGCGGGCGTGGCTCTTTGCGTAAGCCTAGAATATAATTTTTTTCGATTAAACTTCCATATTTTTCGATATAACTTATGCCTGGCATTTCGCTTTCTATTGAGAAGATAACATCTTCCATTTTAATTTGTAAATATATTGATGTATATATGTTTCGGTTTATAAAGGATGGCATGTTTTATTTAACTTACTCGGTTCCTTCCTTGGTAAATAACGTAAACTCTTCCATGTTCGTATCCATTCTCTTTCGGATTGGTGAACATTGGAGCACCGACTATAATATCATCGGCACCGTCACCGTCGATGTCTCCACTGGCCAGACTGTACCCGAAGTAAGCACCGATTTGAGAGCCAGTGATATTTACGATATTGTTAAGCTCCCATGTGTAAATCACAACCTGCAAAATATGCGGAATTTTATATCTTCCCTTTATATCTTCAATCTGTACATTACATAGAACCTCTTAATTTTACAAGAGAACAAAATTATTGTATACTTAAGGTTACGTAGTGACTATTTATTAATCTGTGCTTAAGGGACACTTACAAGTCCTTTCAAATCATTCCCCCTGGGAACCCCGACGGCGACTCCCTGGATACCTCGGCCGGCAAAATCTCCGACTGTTACCGAATATCCCATGTACGAGTCATCGAACTTGGGACTCGCTTCGGGCGTCGCGATTAGTACTGGCTTATTATTTATCGTTTGCACCTTGAGCTGACCTAAAATACAAATGAGACAAAATGAATAATGAACCAAAATAAGGGATGGTAATGGCTCGGATGATAAGCTTAGAATGTTTCAAGACGTGGAATGTAAAGATATATTTGAGCGAATGATCCGATATCTTGAATGGAAACCAACATCTCAATATAGAAAAATGGAATCATTTATCAAATATGAGATCTGTGTCTACTATCAATTAAAAACATACAGTTAAAGATACACAAACGAACTAATGTTAATAAAACAACTTTGATAAATACTTGTTAGCAGACACAGGTAAATCAAAATAAATTGTACAATCTGAAGATATCGATGACTGAAGTTTCTTAAAGCGAATGAGAAATCAGCAAAAACCTTTTGCTTTGCAATTTGCATGGATTGTGGGGTTTGAAGTAATACTTAATTAATAAAAATCCACCAAATCGCAGCGACCAAATTAAAAGCCAATAGGGTGAATGTTTTTATAAATTAGTTTAAGCAATGGGCGTTTGTTGGAAGCGTTAGAGTATCCCTGACTCTCCCGCCTATGACATATTAGAGGGGCTATCACCTTCCTATGGGAATTGTTATTTAGCTGTGCCTACATTACTTCAGCACGTTGAAATGGGAATGTCTTTTAAATTATCCTGTTCAGTTTTAGCAATATTTTCTTAGCTACTTTTTTGTTTCTTTCTTTTCGATTTTTTTTAAGAGTGGTTACAATTTAAGAATGAATTAATAGTGACATTCATTATTACTAAAAATTATATTCGTTTTAAGGGATGTCTAATCATCTTGTAATTGCGATGGTTCTCCTGGACTTCAGCAATGCGTTTTGTACCGTCGACAGTGATTTTCGTAGAATTAGTGTCCACATTTTTAGATTCCACTTTTAAAATATATCTAACCAGTAAAGCTCATAACTTAATATCGTTTTAAATAGGAGCTTAAACTTTAAGCTTCCCTAGTTTTCTCCTGTCCATCATTTGCAATAATTTTGTTAATCGTCCAAGAACGAATAAAGGAAACATAAAGAATAATGAATCATCCGTGCATCCACCTAGTCGTCTACAGGATGGTATGGAAGACAATATTGACGTGACATGGAAAGCTAATGGTTCTGATCATCCATACCGACAAATGCTGCTCAACGGTACTCCGTGAAGATCCAATTTATTGTAAACGTAAATAAATGAATAAATAGTTTATTTTCAAAGTAGTTTACAAACATTAGCTATTTACTTAGAGAAAAATCGGCCATTGAGACTATAATATGCTATGATAAATTGATAATTTAAGAGGAATACATCTTGTATGTCACTGATGAGTTTTAATAGCTGGACATGAATACCGATTGTAGAGAGGGCTATACATATTAAATACTAAGTAAGTTTACTAATCCAAGTACTGCTTTATGACACCTACTTTAAATGTAGTTACATTTGTATTTATTGTTTTTATTAAACTACAATATAAATACTTAATTTACTTACTGTCATAGCTCGCTCTAATGCTACCAATTCAAAATTCACTTATACTACCGTGAAATACAGAAATACAATCACATATTTTTGGTTGTATTTTATCTTTTCGTTTACGTTTGGATTAAATTGGATCGGAACAAAGTTTATTCATTGACACAGGACCGACCGGCATGGATGATGTAGAATATAAATCAATGTTTTATTTTCTCTTGTAATATCGAGCACATTCTTGATAGCATGTATAAGATTTCTGAAATATGAATGGCTTACAATAATTATCTATCTTAACAATATGTATTTTTACTTTTGTGTCTCTCAGAAAGATTATATTTAAATACGGATCTTTACTCTTTTTAGAACTTTTCGTTTATTTATTTAATTTCTTGACTATTCATTATCGTTCAATTTGTAAGCCCTATTTTGACGTTGATTTTCATTTAAAAACTAAATGCTGTCTTATCAGCCCGACTAATAGTAAGATCTAATTTGATATCAGAGTTATCTATACATACAAACAGATAAATAAAATTGAAGTGCCTGTTTGTAATTTTAAATTAAGAGCTCTTCACTTAATGCATATGAAACTATATGCATTAGGTACTTACAATAAAATATCAATTTTTAAAATTTTTTTCAGGCCGTCTGTTTGTCTGTTTGTTGCAGCTAATCTCTGAAACGGCTGGACCGATTTTCACGAGACTTTCATTGGCAGATAGCTAATGTTACAAGGTCTAACATAAGCTACTTTTATTTGAGGGTTCCGTTAAAAAACCAGGGTTCCGTTTCCGTTAGTTCTATGCAAAGAAAGTTGCGGGCGTCAGCTATATTTAAAAGAATGTTACTCGATATTAAAAAAGTATAAAACAGAATGTAAGTGATGCAAGGCTTATTACTATAGGATTATGCTCGGAAGCGTCTCGCTATGTTATTCGGTTATGAACGTGGGCAACTCCATGTTTACCTTCCTTCGGCATATAGTAGTCGAACCTTGCACTAGTGTCTACTGATATCGTTCGCCCTGCGGATTGTCATAACATACACTTACACAGTATTCACGTGAACAAAACACATCATTGGGACAACGAAATCTCTTTACAGTAAGGATAGGAATATATGATTCGAAATCCGGAGAAAATAGAACTCTACGCTAATACAATAGAGTTGAAAATAGAAGTGTCCGAGTATGACATTGACTTTTGACTCGACAATGGTGTATTTGATTTTTAACTCTATTTTATAGGCGTAGAATTCTATTTTCAATGCTCCGAATTTTCCCCGGACTACCGGATTCCGGACAATATAATCCAATTCTAATTTCGTTTCTTTTTTGCCGGTTCTTCTCGCTGGATTAGTTCCCACATCGGTGGTAGGTCAACAAATAGGACAATTTTGAATGTATTTGTTTCAAATTGATTCAGAAATAATAAAATAATAATTATTTGTTGACAATGCGAATTTTGAAATTGGGAAGCACACTGATTTGTCTTTATTTGCGCCAGTTTCTTAACTTTTTTAAATCACGAAAACAAATAAAGAGATTTCATGTCCCATAAAAAAGAGTACAATATTAAATTACAAGGTATAGTCTTAGATTATACCTTGCCAGTAGAAGCTTCCCGGGGCACCCATGAACAATCTCTGACCATCCTGAAACAAAAAATATATTTTAGAGTAGCTGTTGCCATAATAATAGGTGGAGGAAAAAGTCTTTTCGCATTATAGTATATATGAACTTGTCATAAAATATCTTGGGCTATACCAATTGTATCTGGCTGATTTTGGTATCATTAAAAAGTTTTAATTTCACAGAAGACAATTCCAAATCCAAATTAGGTAAATTTAAAATTTTCATTTGTTTTTCTTATTGTTAAAATGAGTGATTCTTATGAAGAATTTCGATACATTTTAAAATTTTATTACAAAAAAGGTAAAAATGCAACACAAGCCGCGAAAAACTTTGTGATGTTTATGGACCTAATGCAGTATCTGTGAGAGTAGCGCAAATTTGGTTTAAGCGTTTTCAATCCGGAAATTTTGATATCAAAGATGCACGTCGCTCTGGTCGCCCTGTTACGGACAAAACTGTTGCCATTTTTGAAAAAGTGGAGCAAGATCGGCATATTAGTAGTTACGATGTAGCTGAAGAACTGGGGATTGACCACAAAACGGTTTTGGCGCATTTGAAAAAAGCTGGGTACACAAAAAAGCTCGATATTTGGGTGCCTCATGAGCTCACTGAAAGAAACCTAATGAACCGTGTACTCATTTGTGATTCTTTATTACGACGTAATGAAACTGAACCATTTTTGAAGAAGCTGATAACTGGTGATGAAAAGTGGATCACGTACGACAAGAACGTGCGAAAAAGATCGTGGTCAAAGGCCGGTCAGGCTTCACAGACTGTGGCGAAACCCGGGTTAACTCGCAACAAGGTGATGCTGTGTGTGTGGTGGGATTGGAAGGGCATTATTCATTATGAGCTGTTACCGCCAGGCAGGACCATCAATTCTGAACTGTACTGCGAACAACTGATGAGATTAAAGCAAGAAGTTGAGAGAAAGCGGCCGGAATTAATCAACAGAAGGGGTGTGGTTTTTCACCATGATAACGCTAGACCTCACACATCTTTAGCCACTCAGAAAAAATTACGGGAGTTTGGCTGGGAGGTGTTAATGCATCCGCCGTATAGTCCTGACCTTGCACCTTCAGATTTCCACCTGTTTCGGTCGCTGCAGAATTCCTTAGGCAGTGTCAGGTTGACATCACAAGAGGACTGCCAAAACCACTTGTCGCAGTTTTTTCATCAGAAGCCCCAAAAATTTTATAGCAATGGGATCATGTACCTACCAACAAGATGGCAAAAAGTTATCGAACAAAATGGCACCTATATACTTTAGTCACTTGTAAATAAACTTTATAAAAAAACCTTTTGAATTTTTATATAAAATGCGAAGAAACTTTTTCCCCAACCTAATAAATATAGTATCCCTCAGGAACACTTTACTTTTTCGGGATAAAAAGTAGCCTATGTTTTGATCCAGAGCCTAAACTACTACTATACCAAATTTCATCCGTCAGTATTTTTTGCGTGAAAGAGTAACAAACATTCATCCATCCATACATCCATTCATTATTAGGATAGGATGTTTCAAACGTTATTTAAATACGACAACCCTTCAATCTTCGTAATCTAGTCTCTACATAATATTTTGTCTCGATAACGCTAAAAATCGAGTCCGTAATTAACTTAATGCATTCAATTAATAATACAACAAGTTTATGATATTCTCACAAAACTTTTATGCATAAAAAATGTCTGCATGTCTGTCGCTGCGATGCCATTAGGTTATCGGACACGACGCAGGCAAACGCAGGCGCCTCGTGTGAACGAGTCAGGCGAGCAAAAAAAGGGACGTTCTGCTTATTTGTCGCTCGTCAATGTTGTCTGTTCTTCAGATATTAAGTGACGCTTTCATTTGTTCAAGTTATATCGTTACTAGGGTCCTCAGATTAATAACTATAGCTTAGATACCTGGATGTTAGTAAGAGAACATATTCGTTCCTTATCCCACATGATAATACTTATTATGAGTGCCATGAATTCGTAATTCTAACTTCATATAAATGATGACCAAAAGACAGATCTTTTGGTCGCTCATATCTTTTCGCTTTTTTCGCAGATAGTACAGATACTATCTGCGAAAAAAGCGAAAAGATATGAGTTTACTTTAATCTCAATTATGATTTTTGCCATTGCTGTTTTGTGAGACAGATAGCTGCTTACAGCTTCGATTTTAGTGCGCCTTCCATGTACTTCTTCCAAGCTAGGGTCGATCTCCAAAAATCTCTATTTTCTAGCAACTAGTCGTTAGAGGCATTTGTTCACTACACGCAATTTTATCGTCCAGCAGGCAATCAGACGCAAAAGGAAATCCCGCAGTAATCATCGTGGCCTAATCTATATCTGTACCAAATTTAATCAAAATCATTCCAGTAGTTTTGAAATCTATTCAATGCAAACAAACAAGCAAAAAACTTTTCCTCTTTATTATTAGTAGTATAGATATAGATAGTAAGTAGTTTAGAATAGAGACTCGGAAGAACCACCATGACTGCTGCAGCATGCTGTAGAAAACATTTACAAATATTACGTTTACGACCTGTGTTTCAAATTGTTAATGTAACTAAATTTATTTTATTTTATTTTTTAAGAACCTACTTTATGAATATTTGTTTTATTGCCTAGGCCATAGACTAGCTTTTGCTTTACTAGCTAGTATCCCAAGGGAACACTGTACTTTTTCAGGATAAAAGTAGCCAATTAATCTAGAGCTCAAACTACTGCCATACCTGATTTCATCAAAATCCGCTCAGTAGTTTTTACGTTAAAGAGTAACTAACAAACATCCATACATCAATTATTTATCCTCACAAACTTTCACATTTGTAGTAGCACGATTTCTTTAGGATTCCACAGCTATTCTTTTTAAAGACACTCGTAATATATTAAGGACTAATATCCATGTTCGATTGTTAAATCGAAGTTCGTAGTAACTTGCCAGAGCGATTACGTCGATTTAAATAAAATATTTTAGTGACATCTGAATACAGCGAACCTTCGGAGAGCGAAATTACTTCTTTTTCGGCAGTTTAAGTATTAAGGCAAACAATGTCGGGGTTGGCAGCTTAATTTAACACTTACAGTGGCGTGAACTAAAGACAAAGGGATAAAAAGAAAAAGGCTAAGTGGTTTAATGTTTTTTTTTTTTTGTTTTATATGGCACAGGGCCGTATGCGCACCCGCGGGTTGAGCAATCTGTAATGCCATGACGCCAAAGAGGGCGAAGCGGCGCCCGCGCACGCCACTGCGTGGGAAGGGCTTGTCATATTGAGTTGACATTTTATTTGATAGTAATAATGTTCTTAGCATTACATAAACCTATTACCATTCGCGATCACAGTGCAGCATAGAAAATTGAAAAACTGGTCGTACAAAATTTTACCAAAAAATGCGCGTAAAAATAGAATATCCCGCAAACGGATACCGAAATCAAACAAATATCTTAGTAACCTCTCTATGTACCCTACACTATGGGGTAGACGCGAAAAAACTTTAGGTGTCTTGCATAGGTAAGTACATACACCAAAAAATAATTTTTTCTTGATTTTCAGCACTTCGTCAGCGTGGACATATCCATGCAAAGTTTCATCTTTCTAGGACTAACCGTTTGGACAGTAGCCGAAGACGGACGGATGGACATGACAAAACTATAACTAAAAAATATTATTCTTGAATTTCAGGACTGTGTTGATGTGGACATATCCAAGAAAAGTTTCATCTTTCTAGCACTAATCGTTTGGACAGTAGCCGAAGATGGACGGACGGACATGACAAAACTTTATCTAAGGGTTCCGGGATGTGTATTACGGAACCCTAAAAAGAGGTAACAATAAATATATACACGCTGGCGTTTCGTCTCTTTGGTAAAATCTACTGTGTAACTAACTACTCTACATATTATGTAGAGAATAAATAGAACGTTTAAGCCTAAGCTCATAAAGTTTAATTTGTACTTTATATTTAAACTTTAATAACCCAGCTAAAGATACTTCGACTTCTAGCTTCAGGGAGCACTAAAATATGAGTTGAATATCCTAAGAAGTATCTAAATGTTTATCACAAATGAGGAAACCACCAGCACGAGGAAACGAAACTTCGCGAGAATGTTTTAGAAATACGCATATCGATAATAAAACGACAGTAAAATCCTAAAACAAGTGGGGACCGCTACAGTATGGGAAACAGTAAAGCGAACAAAAGTTCGCACGTTCATGCAGTCACAGCTAAATGGCTACACCGAATAATTGCATATTCAATTTGCACACATAAATATGAACAGAACGACCGTGATAATACATTGAGATTTTACTCGGTGCTCGTAAAAGATACGTATTGATCGGTAGAAGTCCCCTAGTAAGCAATTCAAAATCAATTTGTTGAAGCATTGGAAAATAAATCTGTGAGTTGTCTTAGCACGCCTTATTATGCATTTAAAAAGTACCTAAGGGGCCATCCATAAATAACGTCACACGAATTTCACGATATTTTACCCCTACCCTCCTTGTCACAGTTGGTCACATTTGTGAGACCCCCTCCCTCCCTAGTGTGACGTCACATATTTTGCCAATTTACATTTAGAAATTATTGAATAGAAATATCGGTTCTGAAATCAGTTTTATTCCCATTTAAATTATTTTTAATAAAATTAACATCAAATGAAACAATTAACAAAACAAAAAACGATTGACTATATTAATTAAAGAAATTAACAAAACAAAAAAATAATATTAATAGAATTATCTTTAAATTAAAGATACAAACTTAATAATCTTCAATCCATAGACTTTGAACCCACTCCTTTAAATTATTTATAACTGGCATATATGTTTTTGAGGTTTTCGTAAAGTAATAGTTTATAGTTCGTATTTTAACACTTAGATAATATAATAGATTTTGAAATGTGACGTCACAATATTTAGGACCCCTCCCACCCCCTTGTCACACAATGTCACACTTCGTCGACCCCCTCCCTCCCCCTTAACGTGTGACGTTATTTATGGATGGCCCCTAAGTGACGATAAAATAATTAAAAGGGATCACAAAAATATTCGTCTGTCCGGGACTCGAACCCGAGATACTAATTTGCCGAAACCCAAATCTTTTTAACTTAAACTTTAACTTAAAAAACTTAACTTAAAAATGCGCAGGTTCCCAGGGATAGAACCTAGCTAGATCGTTTTTCTCTCTCAAAACTTGCATACTGAATTTAATGGAAATACTTGCAGCCGTTTCCGAGATGAGCAGAGATACAAGGCTTGCTCGTAGTATAATATTATAATGTCTCAGCAGCGGGCGCGAGTGTATACGATTTTGTTAACCTCTTTTTACCATAAAATCCTTGTAAAATATCATGGCCAACTGAATTTTAACTCCGCTTTACACTGATTTAAGTATTGTGCTTTGACCAAAACAGTCGGTATGTTAATCTTATTTTTTATTCCAATAAACAATCATTCGGACAAATCCCTAAATGTCTCATGGCGCGCCCACTTTCTGCCAACGCCATTGTCTGCAAATGGCTGCCGTATACGTCGCCGCCATGTTTGTATCACAAAGAATGTTCGAGACGTTTCAATGACAGGGAATTTCGGTTTTGCATAGGGAAAAGGCATGAAAAAAGCGGAACATCTTTTTTGACTCTACATGGCAGAGCAGGGTTATATACGATGCTGAGAGCAATAAATCATTTAAGCTGCAGTAGGGCAAAATAAATATTTTTTGCCTTTAAATTTATGACAAAACCTCAGATGCAAATTAACAAAAGTTAAAAACTGTATCCCGCTTACGCGCATTATATAGGTATAGCTTATGTTACCCGGGACATAAAAAATGTATTGACACCTCATTAGTTCAAATCGAATAGGTAGTAAAAACGCTACGATGGATCATGGAACATACATACATATGCACTTACATACATAATATACTGCCAAAATAATTACCCTTCCCTTTGGCTTGGCGGTAGTGGGGTAAAAATGGGTAAAACAGATAATGGCGTACTTAGCTATCTAATTTTGGTTCAAAAGAAGCAGCGAATTCTTGGAGTATAGCATCCTTTCTAAATTTTAAAGTTTGGTCTAAGAAAAATATTTTTTTCACCTCAGCAGCTCAAACAAGCCGCTTTTGCTGCGAGACAACAGTGAACAAAACGCGATTTGGATTCGAGCGTGGGTCAAAGTAGTTTTTTAATTTTTCAATCTTCAGTGCCACGAATTGACATTTTTCAGCCATAAATTTGAAATATTCGAATTTCGAATCCTTTAATAATTAATTAAAATAATATTTTAATTAGATTACAAAAACTAATTATTTTCAATTATTGTACCTTTAATAATTGTAACTTATAAAATGTTTAGCATGATTTTGATTCATATTAAATAATAAACGTTATTTCAATCTATTCTTGTTCATTTCTATGTCTCCTAAGTAATATGTGTTCTCACTGCTGAGGTGAAAAGTTATGTGTGCAACACGAGAGCAAAGTTTTTTGCATCTCGTGCTTCACTACGTTCACTACGCTCAGGATTCTAACTTTGAATCATAGAATCCTTCGCTTGCTCAGGAGTCAGGACTCAAAATTAGCACTCGAAACAAAAAAAAAACTTTGATCTCTTGTTGCACAAATAACTATTTTTACACTTTTGCGCACTAGCATCAACAGCTGTAAATTTAAAGCCCTTTTCTGCGCTATTATTATGCGCGTGCGGTCGCTAACTGTACTCGCGATAGAGCGGTTGCATACTTCCCATCAGGTGTATTCAAATCAAACGTCACCCACAAAAGGCACTCGCCGTATACGCATAATACGAGATGTGGATTCCGAATAATTTAGCTATTTAAGACAAAAACGGGACTCACACAGTAGCATGTCATTCCATCAGGCTGTTTGTGGCTTTTCCCGCCATCAGTATAGTATAAGACTAGTAATAAGACTAGAACAGCCGTGGTCTAGTGGTTAGAGCATTGGCTCTCGACTCGGAGGTTGTGGATTCGATTCCCGCATTGGAACAACAAAACAATGTTGTTTCCAAATTTGATTAGGACAATACAGGCTGATAACCTGATTAACTGACAAGAAAGATGATCCATGCGTCGGATGGGCATGTAAAAAGTCGGACCTGCGCCTGAGCTCTCGTCAGTCGTGTCGGTTATCCGTCCCATGAGATTATGAGAGTAAAGAAAGAGTGCTCTTGTGTACTGCGCACAGCACTTGGGCACTATAAAATAACTCCTACGTAACTGGCCGGGTTTCAATTAAAACGGGCACCGTCACCGAAATCGGTGTGGGAGTTATTATAAGACTAGATTTCAAAACAATATAGGCTAAGACGTATATTTGACAAAAAATATCTTTACCTAAACAAGAAAAAGTTACGGCATCTTGACTTTAGAAGATTTTGCCAAAATTTACATGCAGACTGATTATACTGCGGTAAGTGTCAGAATAACAAAAGTCAAACCTAAACTGCCTATAACAACCCCAAAAGTGGAGCAGTTTAAGTGGGGACATTTTTAGTCACGAGTTGCCTCGTTCATATTTACAGTTTTGGGCACAAAATATATATATATAATTTCCTGCTTACATAAAGAAGTTTAGATAGAAAAAAAATACGCGTTTTTTTTCAATTATACATATAATTAAATATACCTCTTATTATGTAAGAGTATCTTAATTTTCATGTAATTAAAAAAATATTCGGACTAACCTAATTCTTCCCCGTAGGTATTTACTAATTTTAGCCCCGTCCTACAAAACTATCATACAACAAAAAAATGTATCCGGGGGCTCTTGTCTTGAAGCTTAGCAGTAAAAAATCAAGCCAACGGCTGTACCTACTAAAATAAATCGTGCATCCGTCCTTTACTTTTTACAGCGGTCAAAAAAGGATATATGTATATAAATAAACCGCAACATAACACACGTATGTGGATCCAGTTACATAAAATAGCTCTAGGATCTAGCCCTTGTGTTCGCCGAAACGATGGAATCTCGTTTCGCCACGTAGCTACGGCCTACGTCACGCCGCGAATAGATATTACCTGCAGATATCTCATTTGGACGTGTTAAGTGTACGGTGTATAGACATCGATATGTTGAGATCTAGATAAATTGAAAAGGATACAGTTAGGTAAAAATCCTAGACGAGGCGAGGCCTGTTGAGACAAAAAACTGCTCTACTTTTGGAGTTCTTCTTTTATTTAAAAGCATTCGCGGTTGCAAAGGTTTTGCACCATTCTGCCTACTTTTAGAGTTGTTTGGGGCAGTCGAGGTGTGACATTTGTCATCTTTTGACATTTACTTTCCGCAAGTTTAATCAGTCCTCACTCCGCATTTAATTTCACAAAATCTTCGGAAATCAAAATAGCGTAAATTTTTCATGTATGAAGATTGTTTAAGATTTTTTCTATCGAATGTACGTCATAACTTCAGCCCATCCATGGTTTTAAATTCATTCGTAAAAATAATATTCTATGACATTTGATAGAAAGTCGGCTCGTTAGCGAGGTATGTAGTACCTACTACCTAGATAATAGATAATATGTAATCGCTTTGTACAGGAAACGTTGATTTATCTTCATCGCATGAAAATTTATATTTTAAATTCCGCTTTCCCAGCAAACGCAAACCAAAGATTAATGTTAATGCTACTTAATTTATTTTAAACAACTTATAAGTTAACAAATCACAAGCTCCAGCTCTATGTATATAGAGAGAATCGATCAGTCTGTCAGATCACAGATGATATCGCAACATCGAGTCTTACCAAATACAGACGAACATAAAATTACAAACAATCCGCAGTATCGACTAGCTATTTTCGGAATAGAAATCGCGTGTACGTACGTCGTACACTTTTTGCTCTGGCAACAATAAAAGTTTAATAATTCATAAGCGGCGCTGCGCCGGCGCACCGCGCAGGTCGGCGAGCATGCGCGTCACGTGCGCACCCCGCGCCGCGCCAGGAGTGCCAGGACAGTGGCGAAAATATTGCCATTCCCACGGGCGCGTTTACACGAAACACATCTTTTTGAACACGACACCATTTTTATACCTGGCAATAATTTTTCGGAGCTCGTAGTCGCGATAGCATCTAACACGTGTAGACTGTGGACATAACAAGTGTGAAACGCGACTAATTTGTAACCATTTGTAGGCGACAAGCGTTAGATACACCACGAGAGACCCATTACCGGCCCCTTTCCTCGTAATGAACATCAATAAGGTGACAAGGGCTATCCTTATCCTATTCCTTTACCTCGTTATTTACTCCTTACATATTATTTACTATCTTGTAATATTATTCATGAAGATGCAGTCACGACTCACAAGCACCTTACAGTACAACTAAGTTCTTAATGACTTTCGGAATTCGGGAATCATAGATTTTCATACATCATCTGCCATTTCATCAATGAAAGACGATGACTTCATTAAAATTCTTTATTAATCAAAGGCACCGGCCAAGTGCGAGAAGGACTCGCACACGGATTCCGTACCAATATACCAACCAGTATTTTACATGTTGAACTAACAAAGTTAAAAACCAAAATGACAGTGTATTTTTAAAGGTGGACGTTAAAAACGCATTCAACTCAGTTAATAGGGTTGCCATGTTGGCCCAAGTAAAAGCCAAAGCGCCTGCCATTTTGCCTTTTATGCTTCAATGCTATAAGGAGCCCACCAAGCTTATCTACAAAAATCATCTCATCTCGTCAGAAGTTGGCTGCCAACAAGGCGACCCTTTAGGTCCAGCAATTTTCAGTCTTGCTATACACCCGGCCATCGAACTTCTAAATTCAAAATTCAACGTTTGGTATTTGGATGATGGGACCCTTGGAAGCGATGCATCTACGGTACTCTCTGACTTCCGTACACTAATCCATGAGTTCCAAAATATCGGCCTAGAATTGAACTTTGGGAAATGTGAACTTTTTGTCCCTGATAATTGTGAGGACAGAGAAGCCGTTATATCCAGTTTCAAAGAAGTAGCCCCACAATTATCAGTTATCGAGAAAGGTTCACTTCTTCTCTTAGGTTCCCCTATTCTAGACGATTCCGTTCCGGAATTTATAAACAATAAATTACAAAATTTTAGTGAAACTTTAGACCGCCTTCTCCAAATTAACTGTCACATGGCTTTTACCTTAATTCGATACAACAACAAATCTGCAATTTGTGAACACACACTGGATCAACCTCGCCATTACATAAGATTTGATAAGCCACAAGTACTGGCAAAGGAACAACGTTATCGCCCTAGAATGATACGCGAGGCTATAGAAATTAAAAAGTACCCTAATTTTAACCGAGAAGATGGCTGGGTGCTGCCATCTAGTTGGGATCCAGTGATAAATAAAATAAAATTCAGGTCAAAAACACCGCGGCTTCAAGATACTGTGAGTACGTTTTGCGTGGATCGGAACACAAATAATAATTGAAGAATCTTCGGGTAGTTTGAACAACTTCAACAAATAGGACAACTGACACCTCAGTCCTCCCGTGACCACGGCTGCTGGAAAGTAGCCGAAACGTCGGGCAAAAGAAAAGTGCACCGCGACAAAATCCGTAAGTGTTTAAAACAATTAATTCGATATTGCTTATTTGTTCCAAAATTTACGTATGTCTTGCGGTGTTGCCAACTTTGGAAGTTCCCCCAACTCCTCAAACGTTTAGACGACACCATAAAACATACGCTTTCTTCCATTCTTAATATAAATTTTGACCACCGCTCATGGACTCAAGCAACGCTTCCAGTACGATTCGGTGGCCTGGGCATTCGACAAACGTCTGACGTAGCCTTACCAGCGTTCTTGTCCTCGGTTCACGCAAACCATGCAGTAATTTTAAAAATATTAGAGCGCTCATCCTGTCCGTTAGCTATCCCTTTTGCGGACGAGGCCAAGAATGCCTGGGACATTGCTAGTGCCGGCAGCAATGTGCCCGAGAACACATTTTCCCAAAGGCTTTGGGACGAGCCCATCTGCAGACTGGTACGGAATAGACTTTTTAACACGTCTTCCAGTCCTGCAGAGCGGGCTCGTCTTTTGGCTGTGGAGAAGTGGGAGTCGGGCGTTTGGCTGCAGGCACTACCGTCAGCCAATACTGGAACACTGCTGGGCCGCAATACATTTCAGCTAGCTACTGCCCTACGTCTTGGTGCCCCCCATGTCGTCCCTCATCAGTGTGTTTGCGGCGCGAACGTAGACAGCCATGGTTATCACGGGCTGTGCTGCTCACGAAGCGCTGGACGCATTTCGCGGCATCACAGTCTGAATGACCTCATTCGTCGGGCTCTTGTCACCGCCGGTGTGCCAGCTATATTGGAGCCCTCCGGTCTAGCGCGCGACGATGGCAAGAGACCTGATGGAATGACCCTGGTTCCTTGGAGTGTGGGACGGGCTCTTGTATGGGACGCTACTTGTGTCGATACTCTTGCTCCGTCCCATATCCAGGGCACCTCGAACTATGCGGGCGCGGCTGCAAACCAAGCGGAGAACCTCAAACGGCGCAAGTATGAGAACCTTAGCGGAGACCTCATATTTGAACCATTTGGGGTGGAAACCCTAGGCGCATGGGGTCCGGGTGCACATAAGCTTTTTAAAGAAATCTCTAAAAAGCTTACTGAAGCCACCCGAGACCCTAGAGCCGGGAACTACCTGGCACAACGGATAGCCATTGCTATCCAACGAGGCAATGCTATCAGTTTGCTAGGTACTCTGCCAGATGGGGACGACCTGGGGAAGATTTTCTATTTATAGTTTTTTTTAGATATAGATTATTTGTAGGTAAGTCTTCTTTTTGTTAGTACTAATTTTTAGTTTTTTTATTTGCCTCTAGTTTTATTGTTAATTTTATGTTTGTTGTATTATTGTAATTTTTATTGAATATAATGTTTTCCTTCACATAGAATACCATCATGATTTTTAGCCAGCCAGCCGTTTAGCTTTTAGAGGGTGGGAGGGGGAAATATAAATCTATATTAAAGCTTTAAAGCTCGTGACAGAATCTAAACCTAAATCTTAATCCTTAGATAATAATATAAACCACAGATTTGAGGTAGGCTATATTTCTGTTTAAGCTAATTTTGTAATAACATTTCCATATTGCGCCCTATTCGTTCCGATGTATCGTTTAGATAAAATAGGTAGAGATTTAATTCGATATGCACCTTATAATGTCATAACTTTACAATTTTACAATAATATTACAAAATGGCTTGAATATGACAGTGCAGCTACGTTCTTAAAGTATTCCGGGAATCGTCGTTTTTAGTGTTCCGTACCCAGAGGGTGAAAACGAGACCCTTCACCCTATTACTAAGATTGAGCTGTCTATCCGTCTGTCTGTCACCAGTGTCACCATGAGGCTGTAATCGTATCTCGTGAACCGTGACAGCTAGAATCACGAAGTATAGATACCAGGAGCAAAGAATATATATTACTAACGTACCAGGAGTCCGAACGTAATTTTAAAATAATGGTCTCAATTACGGGAACTGATTTTTTGCCGGTAGAGTGCGCCATTGTTCAAGAAGTACCAAGCGCCATTCAGGACTTTTATACGTACTCACACTTGGCCGCTTTCATTCAATTTCTCTCTTTTTCGTAGAAAAATTGTGATGAATGATTGCCGAGTATTCAGTGATGATATTATAACTCGCCTTAAAAATTGGGGTAATATTCAATGCGACATTAAGAAGGCATTCGAAATTTAAAATTGCATTCTGCATTATTCGTAATTATTTTTTTCATGTGGCAATCATTTCGGTAACCTGACATTTCATCCTGACACCATTATATATCATTAAGAGCAAAAGGCTATACGTACAGAAAAACGTAGGAAGGTAATGCTTCGGCACGGGTGTCCCGAGGTGATACCACGGTCCCACAGAAAGCCGGCGTGAAATAGCGCTTATGCTCAGTAAACGGAGTTGATAGCCGAAGGTTCAGAGGGAAAAAGGGACAATACAGAACTTGGGACTCCTACATTTAGGGAGTTCGCGAGCGGCGGTAATCTCCATCAGGCGATCCGTCTGCTCGTTTTATTAGTGACTGTGGACTCACCTTTGATACGGCCGCGGAGAAACCAGCCTGGCACGTGCCCGTCTTCCGTTGCCCGTGGCTCGCTGGAAATATTAATTTAAATTAACTTAACCCATGAAATTTGACAGCTAAGGGTCGACTACACACGAACGACATTGAGTATACGAACCGTTATTATAAACTAGACGATATTTTCTATCTATGTTATCTTTTACGATGTTAGTTCGCTAAGATTGTATTATATAAAATTCTAGTTGTATAATAATTATTATTCATATTAAGACGTATTCACATACCTATCTGTCTTGGTATGTTATTTAAATACCTACTAGTACTTGTATATTTTTGTTATTAGTAAAATATCATAAATTTCATATCAAATAATATTAGGTATTATAAAATCAGGTGTTACCTACTTTGCGGAAATCCATGCTATTATTATAAAACATATTATATAGTTTTATTTTATTAGTGTTAAATTAGATATTGTGTTGCCAAAAATATAGGTTATAATAGCGTGTATAGTACAAAGTACAATTAAAGTTTAGTAATTAATAGGTATAAATTGCACACATAACTAAATATCATTAATACATACATGCAAGGTTCATAAAAATTAATTTAAATACAGTGCTTAGTGTGTTTTAATTAAAAAAAACTTGACAGCATTAATCTAATTTAGTGCAGTTTAGAAACATAAATCAAAAATATTATTCTACATCATATTATGTATACATAATATTATATACATAACATAGGTACTTGCGGAAGTGCATACATTAAAAACCATGATCGTTTTTTTTATTTTATAAATAAGCAACATTTAATATTAAGTAGTATTTCCTTTATTTATGGTTTAATGAAATGTTTATTTAATTTTGATCTAAAACTTAAGTATGAACAGAATGTCATTGTCTACGTTATTTATATGGTATATACACAGTTGTAGATGTGCCAAATATTATTATGAGAACAATAATTATACAGAATGTTTGATAGAACGTTGCCAGTCCGTTAAATGGAGGGGGGTCGAAGAAAAAAAGAGAAAATTGTACTTCTATCGTTGTCGTTCGTTTAACAATATTATAAGGAAATTAAAACCACGACAATTGAAACCATTTTCAGTGGTTAATATGACCCAAACAAGTCATGCACCCACTTTCGAAAATAACACAAAATTGCGAATATCTCAGAAATGGTCAAATATCGACCACATAACGGGGGGATTCAAATGATTTGTCTTCACCCCCCGGATATCCATTACACGGATTGAATATCGAAACACTCTATATAAAATCTTGAAATTAGATGTCTAATGTTAATCGTAATCTCTTCATTTGTTAAAATGAAGAGATTACGATTAACATTAGACATCTAATTAACAAGTGTATAATGACACAGTCGAGAGTTATAAGATGTGTGATCTCCTATGAGCTATCTACCACATGGTTGTGCGGAACATCGACCACGACACTTTACTCACCCTCGTCCAGCGAACGGAACCCTAAAAGTCAATCAAACCTTTGTATCATCTAGTCACTTTATTATTAGTAGAATCATACATACTTTTTTATTAATTTTAGTTATTAACTAGCTTTTGCCCGCGACTTCCTCCGCGTAGAGCTCGGTTTTCATACAAAATTTTAACCCCCCTTAGGCGGCGAATTTTCAAAACCCTTTTTTAGCGGATGCCTACGATATTACAACTATCTGTATGCCAAATTTCAGCGAAATCCGTTCAGTAGTTTCAGCTGTGCGTTGATAGATGAGACTGTTAGGTTATATATTTAGATTAAAGAATACTATATAGAATATCGTTAAATTTATTAATATAAAATTGTTTCTAGGCTGACGATTTGATTCAGAAGCTCGCCAGATTCTGTATCTAGTTTGCATTTAAAAGTAGTTATCTAAGTCACATTAAGTACCTAAATGGTAATATTTTTATCTTATTTTTACAAAATAATCAGAAAATATACATTAAAGATAGCAGTGACGAAGCATCTTAATCCAAAAAGTATAATACTTAACAATGACCGTGAAAAAAGTAATTCCAAAGGAACTAAAACGTTTTCGTGTAGACATCTTTATCATAAATCAAATTCGCCCGCGGCTTAGCGCGTACACAGAATAAATAGAGACAGAGGGCAGGCTCGCGTAACTCGTCTTAATATCTCAAGTAACGCTACATACACACCTAACGATAAAACTGCACAGTTCGGTCACAGTAGACGTATACAGTACTACATCTACATACTAGACCGCCCGAATCGGCGCACGCACACATACTAAATATGTCGACTGTGACCGAATGTGCAGTTTTATCGTTGTGGTGTGTAGCGGGCTTAAGACGTTATTTATTAAAGCCTTTGCTTAGATCTTCTGCAAAAAAAGCTTTAGTTGCACGGGTAACATGACTTTTGACAACACAAAAGTGCCAAAATTTCTACCACGCATGGTAAAACTTAGCGCACCCAACACTAAATGCTGAGTTTAACATTGCATCCGATGTATTAAACACTTTCGTATTATCACCCATACATTGCAGAAAATAGCGCTCTGCACACGTAAAGTTAGAACCGTCCAAACCGCGGAGAGATATATATGTGCTTTTTGGACTGCGGATAAAGCTGTTATGCCAATTTAATTACGACTAAAGATGCGTCCACGGTTTGGATAGAACCGTCCAAACCGCGGAGAGATATATGTGCTTTTTGGACTGCGGATAAAGCTGTTATGCCAATTTAATTACGACTAAAGATGCGTCCACGGTTTGGATAGAACCGTCCAAACCGCGGAGAGATATATGTGCTTTTTGGACTGCGGATAAAGCTGTTATGCTAATTTAATTACGACTAAAGATGCGTCCACGGTTTGGACTGTATCATAAATAATTTAGTGTTTAAACTAGTGTAATATTTGAAACCGTAAAAAATGTCCTCGCATAGAAAAGCTATATCGGACTGTCAGCCCCGCGCATCTACATGTTCGTTTCAGAGCGAGGATCGGCACGGCACGTGCTGTTTCTCGCGATCCGAACTATACGTTTGGTGGGCGCTGATCACTCCCACTGTAAGAGAGGATGGAGAGCGAGAGAACACAGAACTACTCTACAGTTTCGAAACATCGTGTCGCTTAGCCTTCACACCGAGTAGCGACGCGGCGCTGCATTTTTAAGGTAGCGATTCAAAATTGATCTTTATTTACTAAACAAGAAGATACACATTCCATTACGAGAGTCCCAATTTGCCGCTCTTGCAATAAAGCATATTGTATCTTATTGTGTAGTGAATAAAATTTTAATTATAATCGCTATCTATATATCGATGTCTTCTTGAGCACGGCTTGAAGGTTGTCTTCTGCGTCTATTTATTCTATATCAGGGGCCTAGTGAGGTGCGGGCCGTGGGGCACGTGACGCTAATTTCTCCTCTCAATCCGCCATTACCGGAGGAAGTGAGCACGGCGTTTCGGCGCCGATACAATCGCTTAATATGCTTAACATTCACCTTAGCTTTAACAGCTCGTTTATATTTCAGAGCTTTCACAATGTGTCTAGGAATCTGCTAACTTTCAATCAATGGATTCATTTCATTACCTAAATTATTTATTAATTAGCCTCAAAGTGAAGCATACAATTTAAATAAAATGAATATATGGTAGCAGTAATCAAGTCCCTTAACCAAGATGCCGTCGCTAATTATGATGACGAAGTAAGAAATCAAAATATCGCGCGCTATGTCACTTGGCGAACGTTATGTCAATTATTTTCAATTTTGAAGATCGTCCTTGTAATTGATGATGGCGGGTTGGCTAGGCCCTCAGTATACTCACAGTTGCGGCAGGGCGAGAACTCGTTGACGTCGATGGCGTCGGCAGTGCGCGCGACGAAGCACGCGCCCACCGGGTCGCGCTGGTTCTGCTTTGCCGAGACGAACGACACGTAGCGGGGGGCGCACGCCTGGAGAGAAGAAAGAAAGAAATAAGTCAAAGCAGGCCTTAAAGGAACAGAGGAACTTTTAAAGTTTTACTGGAGAAAAACAGGAATGAAATCCAAGTAGACCCTCTGGCAAAGATTTCATAACTCAAGATAGGCTGTGACGTACATTTTACAAAACAAATCTTCATACAAGAAAATATTACAACATCTTGGTTTTTACCATACTTCAGATGTCAGTCATCTTATTTTCACCATACTTCAAATGTCAAAATGGCCCTAAAATTGTCAAAAGCGGGGCCATTTAACTGGAGTCACTTTTTGCCTAAACATGCCTTGTCTATACCCCATGAGAACAGAATAGAGGACCCTGTAGAACCTTGAGCAGAGTTTAGTATAAGTCGTCGCGATACATAGTCATAGACAAGACGTGAGATGGGCATAGGTGTGTGTTTAATTCATTTTTTTTTTATTCAGAATCAATTTTCAAATCAACATCAAAAAGGCTCAAAGCGCTAATTTCCAGAAAATATCTTACATGTTTTATCTATAAAATATAAGACATCAACGACGATTTTTCACCCCTGTAAAGTTTAACGCCTTTACATTGTAATCACAATGTTTCATAACTGTACCGTCATTGTGCGGTGATTTACGAGGCCAACATCCTGTACAGCACACCCTGTATAACGGAACTAAGAATACACTCTGTATACAGTTATACACCCCGTGTAATGTATAACGGAACTAAAAATACACTCTGTATAAACTCTGAATGAACTTGATCGTCAGTTCTTTTGGGGTTTTAGTTTATATCAACATGGCGATGGTATAGTGTTGTAACTTGTATTTTATCGATTTTTTTTACTTTTGAGATGTTAAATTAAGGTCAGTTCACACCGCGACGATACGCGACGCTGCATTTTTAAGATAGCTATTCAAAATTGATCTTTATATTTATAATTTACTATACAAAAAGCGCTGCACAATGCAGCGCGGTGCAACTTGACATTCCTTACAATGAAACGTGTATCTTATTGTGCAATATAGCTATTTTAGTAGCCGCCTCCTTTTTTGAAAGTCGGTTAAAATGCAGCACCATGTCGCGATGTATGAAAAATGACGATTTTTGGATTTTATCCTTGCTAGTAACTTCTGTAGGTACCCGGCGTATTTCAGGATTGTCCCTTTGGTATCCTCAAATATGATTTAAAGTGAACCCATTGGCAAGCATTTCATTGTTATCGACGTCGGGTTTTTTAGTATCAATTTTGGACCATGCCCTTTATTAATTCCCTTTAGTAATAACGAAACAGCACTAAAATTTAAAATTTGCATTTTATATACGAGTACCGAACGTATATGGCTATACTATTCCGTTAAATGTATAAAGAAATAACTTGAACCAATAAACTTGACCGATTCAGTTAATTTATTAACCATAAGCAATTAACGTAGTTTCACACTATATCGTAACGTTTACAGTCCCCAAAACTATGGTCTTTATATGGTCACATATTATGGTCACAAGACCCATAAGATTGTAATACAATACTTATACAATCGATATTTGAGAACCCGTGATAATGTGATTACCAAATTTTACTTGCATTAAGAATATGTTATTTTTTAATGTGATTTTTAAATGGGTTTCAAATGTAATTTAGCGTCTCTACCAGAATAGTATTCTACAGTTTATAATATAATTCAGGATCTCACTCGTCTGTTGTTTATTAAAATAATTTCGTACATTGACTTATCGCTACTTGTCTCTTTCACTCACGCAGGAATATATTGCTATCGCGCTCCTATCGCGTACCTGCGTAAGCGCGATAGCAATATATTCGTGCGTGAGTAAAAGAGACAAGTAGCGATTAGTCAATGTACGAAATTCTATGTGCTACGCGACCGCACTTTAGTAGATTATTTACTTCTTAAATCTACTTATTTTTATTTTATAAACTATCATTTTATTTCATGTCCATCAAGTCTGTAAATTTTTATGTTAAAGTTATAAAAAATATATCTATCGATATAAATATCTATAGGGCACATCTCTACTCGCTAACACGTATTAAAAATAGCGCGCGCGTGCGTCGCTTATGACAGTAATGACAAACAAACAACACTAGGGCGTTGCAGCGCCATCTGTCGGGGATAAATCATGTAAACTGGGGTGTCAGGAATAATAAACTAAGGCGACCTAGACCTTATACAATTCCGACTTACTGTAATACCGCTCCACACCACGTCAATCTGGCCCCGTGGTAAGTATCCGAAGAACTTGGGTTACGAAGACCAGACAATGGGAAGTATAGTTAGTAATTTTATGCTATACCATATTTAAGATTTTTATTACATATTACACACACACAACTAATATGCTTCCATGACCCAGGAACACAGAAAAATGTTTTGTTTTTTCGGCGGGATTCGATCCCACGAGCCCCGGCTTGAACACCAATGAGCTCAACTACTGGGCCACAGAGGTCATCGAAGTAATTCAAATCCTTTCTGTCAAAATTTAAAATTATACTTGCTTTTGAAATTCGAAGGACCATCCCGGTTGTTGGAAAGCATAAATACATCTTTATAGCACTAAGTTGTAAAAAGTTAATCATAATTTATGGTCAAGGTTTGGCTTAAATATTTTACAATACTGAGAGAAAAAACGTCGTCTTCTTTATCGAGAATTTTTGCCACATATGAATCACACAGTATTGTGCCAAAAATAAGTATGTTTAAGAAAATTTATTATCTCCCACATAAAATTAACAGCACAAACGTTATTACAAGAACCCCTAAAATATGGATGACAAATCGTTTACATAATATAATATTATTTAAATATTTAGATGGACTCCTTTCTACAAACTTCTGTCATTTGCTTTGTTGTAAGTCTCGTAACCTATTTATCAATAGTATCAACAAAACATTACCTATATCCATTTATTTCGATGATAGATAGTCCTATTCAAATTGCACATGCAAGAGGCCAAAATGCAATAAGTCACAAATCGCCAAATATAAATCAAAACATTTGTTTCGCAAGGCACGGGCAATTGACAGCGTGACCTACATACGACACGAGAATACCACGGGATCCACAACTGGGCTAATACGAGGCGCCTGTAATGAAATTGTGTGCGGCTGAACAAATAGAACAACTGACGGACCGACCGATTTATTTGTTTCCAATTGGTACGTTTGAAGTAAAACTGTGATGCAATAGGATGTTTTGTGGTTTATTGAATAAAAGTTGATAGTGGAGGGCCGCAAGGCCTAAAAACTGAAAAATCTCCGAATCCAGGACCAGTCATGTTAAAAGTTAAAAGCTTGACACTCCACTAGGAAAAGGATACTTATTATTTAATAAATAAGTATGTATGTAGATCTGAAAATTGTTTCGCAAATAGTGGTATTGGCAAAGAAAACATTTTTCAAAAATTTCCCCAATGAAACGGTAAAATTTTACTTCGAATTTAGCGCAAGCATAGCTTCAAACAATAGCATCCTGTCGATTCACTGTTAAGTTGTCACGACACACAATAGTCACAGAGGACGTAAATCAAGAAACAATGACTTATGTGCCTTTGCCTAATAGGCGTGTGACGACTTTCAACAGTTCCTTGTGTGGATTTCGTAATATTGACATATCCCGCAACAGTTTATGCGCTGTAGCTAATGTGGACGTATGTTCGGTAATGTCCGTGAAACTCCACATAAAACTCAATCCAAACTTAGTAACACCATGAACTATTCAAGGGACCACTTATTTTTCTATTCTATTCTTTGTTGTAACTTGTAACCACACATAGATATATAATATCTGTTATCACTTAATCAACTTAGCAAAACCATCTTCTTCTTCATTTATGACCCCTTTTTGTCATTTTGTGTACTGTTTTATGTCGTTATTTCTTTCTGCATTTGTAAACAAGAGCATGCTAGCCGTCCGCTAAACGGACGAAAAAAATTGATACTAATCGTCTACTAAACGGACGAATAAAATAAAATAAAAGGACCGTGCTATTCGTTCGCTAAGCGGAAAAATAAAATCTTATATACTTTAAACGAGCAAATCTTGTAAGTACATTTTAGTTTTAAAGTGAGAAAAATCTTTCTAGCTAGTATCTTATCACTGGGAAACTGCGCATTTAAAACTTATTAGGTATATATGCTTTTCATTCGTCGTACAATACTTCAATATTTTTAATAACACTACACTACACTACTACATTATAAGTACAAAACTTGAAATTTTGCTTCCCATTTTCAAACTTATTTTATTCTTTCTCTACGGATAATATAATATTATAGCCGAGGCATGTTGTGGCAAAAAGTGTCTCCGGTTAATTTTAAGATTTTTGGGGCCATTTTGACATTTGAAGTATGGTGAAAACAAGATGGCCGACATTTGAATTAGATATGGTAAAAACCAAGATGGCGTAACTTTTTACTGTATAAAGTTTGAAATCTTTGTTCTTTACAAATTTATTTACCTTTTGGTGCGGTTTTCTTTGATTTGAGTGAAGAAATCTACCGCTACTTTGTCCTACCAAGTCCCGATGATGTCCTAAATACTAGGTTTTTATTTAAGTCCGGCTACCTTATATCGCGTATAACTATGCACTTTTTCTCTTACGCCCGAGTATAACAGTTCTCGATAGTAACAGTATCGCTAGAGGAGTATAGACTTACGACCCGGTTCTATTGTACAACCCCTTTTAAAGCTATGAGCTCCTGGTAGATGTGATGGAAATATATTTTTGAAACTTTTATAAACCTAGTAAGGACTCCTAAGTTGATGAAGAGGCCTTTGATTTTCACAGAATGTACGCTTCCTATGGGACAGATAACATATTATACAACTCATTTAGGGTAGGGCATAGATATATAATATTAAAAAGAGGGGGTAGGGTTGCATATTTTTCTAATAGATTATTTGTGCGTTAACTTGTAAAATTTTACTGAAAAAATTAATTAATAAAACACCATCCAGTGGACCAAATTGTAAACCTAAACCATTCTCGAATCCACTTGAACACACAACAAATTCAAAAAATCGGTTCAGCCGTTTTGAAGGAGTTCAATTACAAACACATGCACAGAAGATTTATTACGACTAACGATTGCACACCTTGGGAATAAGATGGCCCCATGCAAGGCTGCTTTTATGTACTTAAGTATGTTCTATGTACTTATGACTAATGTTATATAGATTAAGTTACAACATTGTAAAATATTTTTTGAAAAGAACAATTTTCCCATCTTTTTGCTAAAAGGTGGCCCCGTGCGAGTTTCTTACGCCGGTTCTTCTCGCCGGGCTAGTTTCCGAACCGGTGGTAGGCATCATGTAGGACAATTCTATAAGTGTTATATTATAACCTACATGGAAATAAAAATTTTGAGTTTGAGTTTATTACCCTAAAGATAGACTGTATATTACTATGTACTAGATATTCCGACCTGCAAGTAGATTCTAGATACTTAGGGCATAACGTACCAAAAATTACCCTTTATAGAATAAAGGACAATAAATTTCTGAATCACAAGATATTTAAGTAAATTCTGGTGTTCTGTGCCTATTTAGGGACCCTTTATCGAGGAACAATGGTCTGCTAGGATAGCGAGTACATAAAAACTTATAACTGGTAGCCATTGTAAAACTTAAATAGACCACTTAACGATAAATAGTGATAGGTTAAGACCATGTAAACTAAGAATATACCTTGGGTTAGAATTTAAAAAAAAAAAGAAAAAAATATGCAGTGTATTTAAAGCGATATAATGTTGTCTGAAACGTCGGAAAAGTCGCTTGACAGACAAGGACAAAACATTGTATAGCTTATATACTGTATAAAAATTTTAATTAGTGCACTGGTAAATGTATAATTGACGTCTTGGCATGGGGGCACTACCGTGCCCCCAGATTCCAACATCACTAGAACTTAAATAAAATAAATATTATTTCATATTTTTCATAAAAAAGTGGCAAGACCTTTTCAATTTCAACAAATTAGGCTTGCTAAGTACTTTTTATAAAGAAGGGGAGACATTTTATCAGCAATTGAAATGCCATTTTGATTGCACGTAATAAGTTCTCATAATATAATTTCAGAATGACCGTTGAAATTCTCGTTTTTCGTTTTCACGAAGCTCAAAAAAGGAATAATTTGGCGACAATAATGTCAGCAATTAATTGTAAAGTTACGATTCGGTTGTCGGGACTTGTTGTATGTTTTGTGTGAATTATCAATAATTACATACAATTATAATAATTGTGGGTGGGATTGTGCAGTGGGCTGCATATTTTATTTACGAGATGTGTTTAATGCCTTAATGGTTATTACGTAATGAACTGCAGTTTCGATAGTTGTAACTTATTTTGTGACCTTTGTGATAAAATTGTATAATGTATTGACTACAATCATTTAAAAGATTTTACTGTCGAGTTATACCCTACTACTATTAGAAATATGAAGTTTCTTAGGATGGATGGATGGATGTTTGTTACTATTTCACGCAAAAACTACTGAATGGATTTCGATGCAATTTAATATTGTAGTAGTTTAAGCTCTGAATTAACACAAGCTACTTTTTATCCTGAAAAAGTACAGTGTTCCCGCAGGATATTCCCGCGTATACGCGGTCGGAGCCGCGGGCATAAGCTACTAACTCATGTAACATGCAGACATTATTTTGTTAAGCTCTATGTCCTGTGCATTTTTTAATATCAAACCTTTAAAAAGACCAATTTGGCTCATTCTAGCTTCTATTTTGACTCATTTTAGTTCAATATGCAGCGACTTTCTATCTCAGCTATCTCTTTCAAGTCGTTTAAGGTACGACTATACGCATTTTTCTCCATATCTAATTGTGTGCCCGTTAGCATCGGGACCCTGGATATGGAGTGTCGGGTTTTTACCACCACCGTTACCTACTGCGGCACCAGCCTTATGCGTAAGTGGAGCAGTGGTATTCCTGGAAGATACGGTATAGTAGTAAGCCTAATTACACACTTATGTTTACGTATAAGACCTAGACCAAGAGCGTACCTTAGGGTTCCTACAAACGGCGCGGCGCTATGTTAAAAGTTGTTGAGTCAAAAATATTTGAATTAAGAACATGATGAAAATGTTAATATGACACACTTTTTAAAATATAAAACTGTTGCAAACATAATGACAGACGAGCTTCTTATCGGTGTGCAAGGAATGGCCGTGTTCCGCGAAAAAAAGCGCTTAATAGCGCTAAAGAAAAAAAAACAGATTATTATCGGCCAGGAGTCAGGGCACGTTTGCTAACTTCAATACTCCTAACATAATCCGCCATTTTGCTTATTTAACGCCAGCGGTCGCCATTTTGCCTATGTTTTTTTGTTAGCGCTGTTTTCCGCGGAACACAGGCATTAAATTTATTTTTCTTTCTTTTCATTACCAATATTCTGAATCAACAAAAGTAAGAATGAATTTTTATAAATTTTGCTACTATTTTAAATGCCACATAAAAATCTTACAATATGTCCTGATAGTAGAGTGAAGTGGTTCAAGAGGAGCCGGCGCGTCGACGCCGCCGTAAATCACTCCTTCACCTTATCATTGTATAGAGGTCACCGCTATCTGCTGTACTGAGTGCCACACAACTGCTCCGAAAGGGCTTACTACATGTTCTATGTCAGGGCAACTTTCGGAGAATTATACTTCAGTAAAAATCATAGAATCAGGTCATATTTACTTTCAAGCAGTAGCGTGATGATTCCTATTGGTAAACTTATATTCTAAAGCTTCTTCTTTTTTCTTTCCCTATTTTCTAAGAACAAACCTAAACATAATAGGGGATCGGACTACATCTGAAATATTTAGTTTCATTAATATATTCAGAAATATTGAGGCATTACTACTTGGTAAATGTAAAAAAATATATTATTTTATGTGTAGTTTACTAATAAAATACATTTAAAAAGTACCAAAAAAAATTTTTTTTTGCGAAATTGGTAAACAAAACCTACATCATTAGTTTACTCACATTATACTGGGTGTCCCAAAAATACCGTCTCATAGTGACATGGGAGATAGATTAGCCTTAAATCTCTCGGATAAAATAAAAATGACCTTAGTAAAAGTTGCTTAGTTTTCGAGATATTTGGATTTTTTTGGTTTTATTCAAAATCTCCATTTTTAGTTAGTTTTTATTTCCGCATTAGTACAAATTCCTTTAATTTATTCATTTTAATTTTTTTTAAGTATCTCGAATAGTTGTTTGATGCATACAAAATAAACTTTTGTCAAATAGTAGTGTATTTTTTAAGAAAAAAATATTTTTGTGTTGCGTTTTAGCTCTCCCAAAATTTCGACCCAAATTTTGACAATCTGCCGTAGAAAAAAAATGTACTAAAGTAATCTGGCAAATTATTTTAAAAATTACTCAATTTATTGCAGATTTAGAAATGGTATAACACTTACATGAAAAATTTACAGAAACTTAGAAATTGCCATTTTTATCATTAAAGTCTAATTCAAGCCGGACTCAACTATGAAGTGAATATTCAATATTCAAACACAATGAAAAGGCCACATGTTGTCCTTTGTGTTCGGCGTTTGTGATCCTGTTCTTAGGTTAAAAACTGAGTGAGATAGCTGTCAATGATCAACGGTAATGTTTGTTAAAGGCCTAATAAGTGCAAGGGAGCGCGCAATATGCGCTACTCTTTTCCCACATTTTACAACACCGTGTTCCACGAACGATCTCGTGGACTTTAGTACGTTCTCTTCCGTTTTGTGCGATACACGTGCTATTTTGTACTGCTCTCGTTTCTCTCATTTTTTTTATTACTAGGCGTTATTTTTGGACTCTGATTTGCTTTCGATTTGGACTATTGTTGAACTGATTTGGTGACAACAACGACGGTTTGCGCTCTTACAGACAGCTGGCTGGTTTTACTGTGCTAAGAATGGAAAATCCACGAGGTGCTGCTACTCAATTTACTCATCGTGAGTACGCCGACATGTACTTAATTTATGGGGAAACCAGGCGTGTTTCTAATCGAGGCGTAGTAACTTTAAATTCAAGATTAGCTGCAAGATTGTACGCGGAACGTTATCCAAACCGTACACCGCCATCGTATCATGTGATTGAACGATTGGATTCTGCCTACAGAGAGGGTAGAGTCCCAGGAACTCGAGGTGGTGAAGGGAGACCGCAAACAACCGACGAAGATGTCGTGTTACAGCAAGTTACCGAAGATCCGTCAACTTCGGTTCGTTTGATTCAAAGTCGGACTGGAATACCGAAATCATCTGCTCATCGCGTTTTAAAAAGGAACAGGTATCATCCGTACCACATACAAAGAGTGCAAACTCTCCTTACGAGTGACTATGCCAGACGGGTACAATTTTGTCAACGAATGTTGGAAAAAAATAGGGAAGATCCCGACTTTTTTCATAAAGTACTGTGGAGTGACGAGTCGCAATGTAGAAGAGATGGTTATTTAAACCTTCATAATATTCATAGCTGGCAGCTAGAAAACCCACACGAGAATAGAGAAGATCGGTCGCAACACATGTTTAAAATAAATTTATGGACCGGAATCTACAACGGTACAATAGTAGGACCAGTGGAGCTGCCTCCAATATTAAATGGTCACACCTATTTGGAATTTTTAGAAAACCAATTGCCAACGCTCCTCGGGGATGTGCCACTGGAATCATTACGAACGATGTGGTTTCAAAACGACGGCTGCCCAGCACATTACGCTCGAGACGTTCGAGCACACCTGGACCGCAGGTTCCCGAGAAGGTGGATTGGGCGACTGGGGCCAATCTTATGGCCACCACGATCCCCTGATCTTAATCCCCTGGATTTTTTTTATTGGGGATGTCTTAAAGACAAAGTTTATGGTAAACCAATACGCAACGAAAGGGAACTACGCGACAGAGTCACCGCAGCGGCTCAAGAAATATCTCAGATAAGTTTGAGAAGATTAAAGAATAATTTTATCAGAAGATGTCGATTGTGCATTCGTGTTGGAGGTCGACAGTTCGAGCATTTACTGTAATAAATCTAAGTTCTAAAGTTTTTTTCTAATTTTATTTACTATCACAGTGCCCCATAACAGCGAAGGAAAGAACGAAATAACAAATTAGGGTTGCAATAGTACATTCAGTTTTACAAGTCTACAGATACAAAAGATAATAAAGGTCGATAGATAATAAGATTGCGATGAAAATTCCTGGTACTTTTTCATCTTCTTTACTACATAAGAGTCTGGCTTGAATCAGACTTTAATGATAAAAATGGCAATTTCTAAGTTTCTGTAAAATTCTTATGTAAGTGTTATACCATTTCTAAATCTGCAATAAATTGAGTAATTTTTAAAATAATTTTCCAGTTTACTTTAGTACATTTTTTTTTCACGGCAGATTGTCAAAATTTTGTTCGAAATTTTGGGAGAGCTAAAACGCAACACAAAAATATTTTTTTCTTAAAAAATACACTACTATTTGACAAAAATTTATTTTGTATGCATCAAACAACTATTCGAGATACTTAAAAAAAATAAAAATGAATAAACTAAAGGAATTTGTACTAATGCGGAAATAAAAACTAACTAAAAATGGAGATTTTGAATAAAACCAAAAAAATCCAAATATCTCGAAAACTAAGCAACTTTTACTAAGGTCATTTTTATTTTATCCGAGAGATATAAGGCTAATCTATCTCCCATGTCACTATGAGACGGTATTTTTGGGACACCCAGTATACAAAAACATTCATTATGGTAAGTATGAACTTAAACGCACAAATATCGGAGATATTTACAAATATATTCCGGCGGCCATATACTTCATATACTATATGTGTATACCTACAAGTGACGTCATTTGTAGGTCGACTTTAGTATTGAGCGTTTTTAGGAGGCTCGCGAAATTTTTTATACAAATCGCTGTACCTTTGAAAATATTGACTTTTGATATACGGTTTCTTCTGAGAAGTTACTCATATTTAAGAGTACTATTCATTTATGAAATAAAAAAAAATTAGTCCGATTGCCTATTATATTTTGTCATTGATACATTCATCATACGGTCCCCGTGAAGCCCGGTGTACTTGTATTGAAGCTTAATGCCGTAGTAATAATATCGAAAAGTGATAAGCCGGGTTTGTCGGCAACCGTACGTATTAGTAGCAAGCGAATCAAGTTCAAATAAGTCTAAGCCGCCATATTGAAATTTGAACCATATAACAATAGGTCTATAACCATACATTGTACAATTGCGTAGCTAATTATAGTACAACGGTAAAATTATGGCCATATTTGCACTAGGCCCGCCTCCTTTCGTTACTTGCTGTAGGGGGCGGGGCAGTACCTATGTACTTTTAACTACATATTATTGTTGTGGTAAATAGTACCATGACCACGGTAATTTATTAAAAAACTGGAAAAGGGTTAGGATTAGGGTATGGAACCGGGAAATCCCGGTCCCGAAATTCCCGGGAATTCCCGAAATTTCGAATCGCTCTGAGAACCGGGAATCAAAAATCGAGAACCGGGAATTTCGGTACTTTCGGTACCGAATAAATTGTATTAAAATTTACAAGTATTTAAGTAAACTATCATCGGTAATTGTAAATATTAGCTAAAAAATAATTTTCAATCATTTCCGAAAGCGAGTTCAAGACAATAATGAAAAATATGACACTATAAAAGGGTAGAATGAGTAGGTCATATTAGATAATAGATTCTGTACATAAAAGTTAACTATGAGCGGTGCGAGGAAATAATAACCATAATATTATGCCGTATTTAATATTAATATGTAGTATGATAGCACCACACATCGACCGACATAGTAGCCAATGCTGGAGCCAATGATATTGACGATTAAATAAAACATCTTGGGACTTGGCCTACAAGCTCTGTGTGGCATCTGTTTCATTTTTTGATAAATATATATGTATATATATGTATGCCTACTAATAAGCATATTGGTTGCTTTTGGGGTTGGTGAGCAGTTTAGATGGATATTACCTATTGTCCTAAATACTCTTTATTGTCCTTATAAAAATAGTTACGCATTATATTAATTACAAATTTTAATTTCAAATTGGAACATCTGTAGGATTCACTGAACACCCCCTTTGAACTTCTGACACTCGAGTATTTTTTTTTATATTTTTACCCTGCCTCACCTTTCACGCAAATCGTCAGATTAATATATACTTCATATCAGACACTTATTTGCGCATGAACAACACTAATTATAATCTGACGCGTTCAGCATATCCATGTCATGGTAATTTTTACAACTTTGTAACCATGCAGAACGACGACTGCTAAAGCTGACACACTATTCCTATAGTGTGTCAGCTTTTGTCAGTGTGTGTCTGGTTATTTAGTCTTTTAATTATCTAATCTGCCACTTCTAACTGGTTACCTAAACGTTCGAGCATGTACACTAATAACATTCTGGACACCCCAACTATTTCATGTTTTGCAAAAATGTAATAACTCGAAATACAATATTTAAAAACCATAAATAAATGCTAATAAACTAAAATGACCTACCGCTCTTTACTATCGCCAGTAATATTCATTATCATTAATATGTTGGCTGATGTGTCGAATTGCCATTAAAACCTTATTTAATTTGTAATTGTACTATAAAATGTTATTCTTATATTTTGAATTACTTTTAAGACAGTAATTACACTTGTATTTCATGCCTTAACACCATTCCCGAATTTCCCGGGAAATCCCGGTTCCGAAATTGCCCAGTCCCGAAATTCCCGGTTCTCAAAATCGGACCAGTTCTTCCATTCCCTAGTTAGGATCTATCGATATAGACCGCAATTTTAGAAAAACTACCACAGTTTGAAAATCTACCCTGTTAAACTATTTATAAATCTGTGCCTGTATACAGTATGGAGGGACAAATCAGATACAAAGCCAAATCTGAAAAAATATCAAGCCTGATTTTGGTAAAAACTAGCCTTTACGAGAATTTCATTCTAATTATTCCGGGATCACAAAATTATCTTACGAGCAATAGTAATAAATTAGTAGCAACTAACAATACAGAGTAGTTTACATCACTTTAAACATAATTATGTAGATTATATTATAGTCTACTACTTATTTTTAAGCGTCTCACGATTGACCGCCAAATTAGGTAAAGGATACAAAGTATGACTGGTGCCATATAATAGAGCAATACAATTTGTCCGAGACTATCGCGTAAGGAAAGCGCATCCATTGTAAGCCATAGACTGTAGAGGTGGCCAAAGACTAGAGCGGATACATGGAGAATGGATGACGTCATAGACAAATGACTGGCCGGTACAGAATTAGTGCATTGTGCTCCCGTTTAAGAAACATAATATTATGGCGAACTCTCGATTTATATTTAGAACGTTGATAAATCTTAACTTGCAATAATATAGGATTTATGAAGTGATAACTTTGGATGGAAGGCGTATTAAGTATATAAGATTGGAGTAACCCCGGAGTTTAAAAAAACCTGGCTAAGTGCGAGTCAGTCGAGCACAAAGGGTTCCGTGCAAAACGTCAAAAAAAGTCACGTTTGCTGTATGTTTTATTTAATTTTTGTTTTTTGTTATAACGGCAACAGAAATACATAGTTTGTGAAAATTTCAACTGTCTAGCTATCGCAGTTCTTGAGATACAGCCTGGTGACAGACAGACGGACGGACAGACAGCGAAGTCTTTTTAATAGGGTTCCATTTTTACCCTTTGGGTACGGAACCCTAACAATACACGACTTGATACTTCACTTAAATTTATCTGAAATAGAGTTCGCCCTAAGGGACAATTCTGTTAAATAAAACCTGCATTAATACAATTACAATCAAGTCCCGATACGCTTATACTCCCAAACGGTGTTTTTATGAACGTTATATTAACGTGTAACTCGCTCTGATTGGTCGAAACGTCATAAAATCCTTTCACGGTAACATGTCGCTATACTTCAATCCAAACAAAGTAAAATTGACTCTTTAAATTGTCTACTTTAAATACGAGAATTGAGGTTCAGTAGTCGAAATTCATACAGATAATAATTCATATTTTTTTTTATATTTAACTTTATAAGGGTTACTTATTTGGCCTCTTTGATAAAAAAATAAAAACATAAAATATGTTGTGACAAATTCACAATAAGTATATAATATGTAATTTAGAGTCAACATGTAAATTGTATCAAACGCGGTAGTGTGTGTTGTTGTTGTTTTTATGGTTGCGTTGAGTATTATTTTTAAAAAATATTAGCTTTCTGCATACCTCCTCCACATAAACTTTAACTGTGCCAAATATCATCCTCCTCCATTTGCATAATTATCGTAAAAAGGTGTAAGAAGTTTTCGCTTCACGTATTAATCTATACAGATAAATAAAATTGAAGTGTCTGTTTGAAATGGCAATTTTTAAAATTTTTGTCTGTCCGTCTGTCTGTCTGTCGGTCTGTCTGTCTGTTTATTCCGGCTAATCTCCAAAACGGCTGGACCGATTTTCGCGAGACTTTCACTGGCAGATAGCTGATGTTATAAGGTCTAACATAGGCTACTTTTATTTTAGGGTTCCGTTTAAAAAAATAGAATTCCGGTTTAGTTAGGTCTATGCAAACGAAGTTGCGGGCATCAGCTAGTATTTATTTATTTATTTATTTATTTATTATGGTTACCAGCAGCGTATACATTAAAACAATGACAATATTTTTTTTTTACAAAACATATAAAAAGCTGATGTACACGCCTTTATAGGCAGCACAACATTCGCATTACAATTTTTAAATACCTACTAAACAACATATTATTAAATAAAAGAATCACTATAAAACATAAAAAATAACATTAATGCATTGAATATTATATGTCTAAACATTTTTAAATTAATTTAAATTAATAAATAAAATTTCACACATTGAACTTAATTCTAAATAAGTTGATAATATAAACTTATTGACTAGCGCTGGAGTCGTTTAAGCCAAAGTAGGTTAGGAGTTTCTTTTTAAAAACACTAAGATTATCGTGGAAAATGTCGATACTTCTGTTCTTTACGCATATATAATTATACAAATCGCACATACGCTGGGGTGGAGCATGTTTCCCCACATTAGTTCTCCAAGGTGGTCCACGCAAGAGTTTGTTTATGGGGTGCCGTGGTCGGTTATAAGGGGTGGACAAGGAGAAGAGTTCCAAAAGATCACAGCAAGACGCATTACCGTTAATGATTTTGTGGAGTAAGGTAAGATCATGGATTTTTCTCCGGGTGCTGAGTGGTAGAATTTTGTAAAAACTCAGGCGCTGCTCATATGGGCTTCTATGGGAAATGCCTCTGTCTGAAAAAGCCAAGTGTCTCGTGAACGATCGCTGGATTTTTTCGATTCTCTGAGATGACCGGACATAGGAGGGGTTCCATACGGAGCTTGCGTACTCAATATGACTGCGTACTAATGAATTAAAGAGCATAATTTTTGTCGCAGCTTTGAATCCTATGGTGTTGCGTTTGATGAAGCCCAGCATGCTAGCGGATTTCTTAATAATGGTGTTGATATGTCGATTGAATTTAAGCTTACTATCTAACACGACACCAAGATCGCGGACCTCATTTACCTCTACCAATTTGGTTCCCTCTATGTAGTAACAGGACGCATGAGGTAAGTGTTTTTTGGTGAATTTGATGTGGACGCATTTCTTTGGGTTCAAGACCATGGCATTGAGGGTACACCAATTACTCAGGGCATCAAGATCGCTCTGTAGTAGAAGACTATCTGCATGAGATAGTAGTAGTAGATAGTAGTAGTAGATAGTATTATAAATATTTAAAAAAAAGGCCCCAATCTTAGGTTGTTACAAAAAGCCATCAAAGTCAGACTACAATTAGGTAGTTTACGAATCTCTTCTCTCTTCCATTTATAAATTATATTTATTTCTTGATATCTCTAAAAATACTTACCCACCACACATGGGCATACAAAATCCCGTATCTGCATAATGGCCATAAGTTCCCATAACCATGTACCCCATAATTATACCCCACCTATCCCACTCGCGGCTATCGGACAATGGCTATTCTTGGGATAATTTTATACGTTGTTGCCCGTCGCGTATTGACTTAACTTTTTTGCTATCCTTTGAAGTATACATTTAATTTATTTTAAAACTCTACGTAAAACATCGTATCTGATTATATAATTTTATAATCAGTTATGCTATCTACAGACACACGAATTTGGTACGGAGCGTACAGCGGACCATATCCGGAGACCAAATTCGGTGTCGCTACACACGTACGGATTTGGTATGGTGCAGTGGACCGTAAAGCTGTCGACTCGTGTGTTCGATTTTATGCTCTATTACATTAGCACAGAGTTCTATTTACAGTGCTGTTTTTAAACGACGTCGATGATTACCGCAATTCATTGATAACGGGCAGTGATACCAACTCGCAAAAATATTTTTCCCCAAATTTTACACCTGATTACTTATACCATTGACAGGTCTAAGAGATAATAAGCTAGAAAGAAAGGTTATGTGTTTAACATAAAGACTTACGCGTGAATAACATAAAACTAACTTGTCTTAATCTGATTTCACTCCCAATACATTTTCGTACCCCTGGCTATATACACACATTAAAATAATTTTTATTATACAAATTGATTCATAACGAGTAAACTCTAAACATCCTGTCCCCTAGTAAACCCCCGTAGATATTTTCCCTAATTTTGGGGGGTACATCCCTAAGTTAGCAACACTGATACCGTTGTACGACCTAACCGCCGGACTGCTCTACACACGCACGGATTTGGTACGGAGCGAACCAGATCCGATGCGGACCACGGCGAACTCTTCGCCTTCTTCTTAAGTTCGTCGGACTGCCCTACACACGCCCGGATTTGGTACGGAGCGTACCAGATCCGCTGTACGCTCCGTACCAAATTCGTATGTCTGTAGTAGATATGAGCGATATAGATTGTAGTGATGAAAAAGATAACGTAATAATAAAATAACAAAGTAGGAACTACTTTGGAATTGGCAGTTAACTGTGCTTTGATTCCAAAGAGTTATCACTGTAATCTTTTTTATTTATTTTCGACGTCCACATTTTCAACAACTGACGTCGAAGCCATTTATATAATTGATAGCGTAGGTTCTCTAGTGAACAACCAATAACAGCCTGAAACACGGTGAAAAATCTCCCAAACAAGCATATCTGCCTGTAGGTAGCATGCCCCCATAGTCTAGCGCTATACCGGTTGTCTTTCCTAGATCTGTCCATGAATCAAATTATGTTCAGTCCTCCACAGAAGTTATGAGAACTGGGTATAAATTCTAGAAGCTATGCACCTTGATCGTGGCATCAGATGGCATGGCCATAACAGGTCTCTCAAGAAGAGATTGTTGCAGTTGTTCAAGTAGAGTGGAGGCCTGTTTCATCCTATCTGCCGTCACGGCCCTGAGAACAACCTTCATAGCCACTATAATATGAACAAACAGAGGAAGTGGAGTCAGGTGAATCAAGGCTTCAAGCGAAGTGGTGGGAGAAGAAAATAGCGCACCCGTGATTATCAGACAGGCCAGCCTCTGTACACTATTAAATTTTTATGCAGTTGCAGTTGGCTGTACAGCTTTTTTCCTGCGTAGTGTGGCATACCACACTACGCCTATGTGACAATCGCCTCACTATAGCTTGTGTTTAACCAATCATAGTATTGCCTTCCACCGAAGTAAGTCCCATAATAACTAGGATCAATCCCAGATATTTGACCTCACTTGCAAACGTGGTAGTTTTCCCGAAGAGTGTTGGGGGTTTTAGCTACTTCAAGTTGCTCTTATTGGCGTTAGGTATCAAGACTGTCTTATTAGCGTTGACTGTTAGCTTAACCCTTTGCACCAATTTTGAACGTGATTGCATTAGCAGTGACTACTCATGCACATTTGTCCACCACTAGTATCGCTAGGTCAGACTGACTCTCGACTCGGAGGTCGTGGATTCGATTCCCGCATTGGAGCAACAAAAAAAGTTGTTTTCAAGTTTGGTTGGGACATTGTAGGCTGATCACCTGATTGTCTGACAGTAAAGGTGCGTCGGATGGGCATGTAAAAAGTCGGACCAGTGCAGCGCCTGATCTCTCGCCAGTCGTGTCGGTTATCCATCCCACTGGTTTACGAGAGTAAAGGAAGAGAGAGTGCTCTTGTGTACTGCGCACATACTAGGGCACTATAATAATAACTGCTGGCCTGGTTTCAATTAAACCGGCCAACGTCACCGAATTCGGTATGGAGAGCTTTTATTATTATTAGGTCATCGGCGATATCCTTGAGCATAGAACCTTCTATTGTTCAGTTCTTTTAGCAGCCTATTCCCTACCAGGGACCACTTCAGCGGCGACAGTACCCCACCTCTCCCTGTGGGCATCTTTGTGTCAACCTGCTCCTGAGCGTCAAGCCCATGATAGTTGATAGTCTGTTGTTTAAGCGTAGCTTTGATCCACTCTATAGTAATTCTTGAAGCATTGGTTGGCATCAGGTTGAGTTTTTGCGCAACGCGCCGCGCCGTCAATATCTAAGAAGGTGCGTAGCGCAGACTTCTTATCCACAATGGCTTTATCAACACGATCTAGTAGCTCAATCTACTAGCTCCATCAATTTAGTAGATCTGCTTTTCTAATAAACATGTTTTTTTTTTTAATCTTTATTTATTACAAGGGATTTTTGTACAAGTAATGACGATGTCAATCCCATCGAACCTTATTCTAAATATACTACTACATCTTAATATTAAATAATAACCAAACTAGAAATACCTAATTAAAATTAAAGGAATAAAGCATTCTAGCTGCTTCAGAATTAGGTTCAGCTAGGATGCTATGAAATACACCTAGATTACATATATTTAATTGAAATGTAGTGATTAAAAGTTTTCTTAAATCCGCGTTCCGGGCACACTCAATCAATCGGTGATAAATATCATCCCGAGTACCACACTGTTCGCAATTAGGTGATTCCACCTTTTTCATTAAAAATCCAAAGCTGTTGCAAGGAATGTGCCCGGATTAATAAACATGTTGTCTTTCATGCGGAACTCTTTCGATGAGATAGTTGTCACTTATATGCTCATAGTCAGTGACTGAAATTACACATTATGACTATCCTTCTCGCTCACTCGGCGCGCCGATGTAATTTCGCGGCGGCGGCGGCGCGGCAAAATCGTCGGCGGCGGCGGCGCGCCGGCGCGGCGCTCATATCTAGTCTGTAGACACCATAACGATGTTATACGTAGAGTCCGATATACAAAAGTTCTTATGTTTACTTTCTTCCAAATGAACGACCACACACATCCATATCTTATTACTTTTTTATAATTAATAGATTCGGTAACGTCTCAAAAAACACCGTAACGTGAAAATGAAATGTAATAATGGAATTACTATAATGGTCTCTAATGAAGCGGTGATAGAGCGCGGGTAGAGTTTTTATACTCCAATAGTTTTTATACTCGGATAGTTGTATATTCGAATAGTTTTTATACTCCGGCACGCGTGGCCAATGTTAAGCTTTGTGCCTTTAATGTTATTTTTTGCTTGATTAACGAAACATTATCTAAATTTTGTAACGGTTAAACTTTTTATCGTAATTTAATTACTATCGATTGATTCGATTCGTAAAGTGGCAAAAATGCTGGGAATCCCTAATTATGAATGGATCTAATCTTTAAAATAATCTTAGTACTTAGCAAAATTCTTTTTTCTATATTTTAAAATTAACATTTGGACTTAGGTACTCGCAAAGAGATTTACTAATTTTTAAATTATCTTAATTCATAAATTTTAAAAATGAAAATCATAAATCATTGCAGAAGGTTCCAAGTCAAAAGTAACATTACATCTAACCTAGGCTATGGTGGAAAATGGAAATACTAAAAAATGAGGAAAACATCCAGTCAGAGACAATAAGGCCCGGCCGTACAAGGCCCGTGCGCAGCTGTCAACGACGCGACGGCTTACCTTATTTGGCGGGAACGAGATTCATCTGACAAATCGCAGCATTTACATCTGAATGCCGCCGAAATTTGCCACAAGTATTTTTGCCACATACCGAATTTCCCTCTTTGGTTTTTGTGATTATAAAGGAGGTTTTATTTAGATAAATAATAGCCGATGTCCACAAACGTTGTTTTGTCTTAACAATAAAGAGAAATAAATAATAACTACACCTACTCCTTACATAACAACCTACACCTACAGCTAACACCACAACAGGCGAAAAATAAAATTATTGGGATGAGCCATACTTTTATCACTCAGAGATATAAAAAATAGCTTAAAACTTTGCAGGTGTGTTCGATAGGTATGAGATTAGTGTCTGAATACCGAACACACGTGCAAATTTTCATAAAAATCGGACAAGCCGTTTCGGATGAGTTTCCCTAGTAAACACTGACAGGAGAACTTTATATATTAGATTTATTAATAGGCTTTGTACGCGCTAGATACGTACTAACGAGATAATAGCTGTGATTTTTGTGCCTATCAATTTCTACCTCCATAGGAATGTCAGCTCATGTGAACAGTAAAACACACACCCAACCTCATAACATTAGAAATTCCAAACCGTAGACAAAATACAAATCCACGAGCAATACAATCCCAATGCGATCCATCAAATACCTTACCATACAACAAAGTTGGGGAAACAATGAACATCATAAAAGGCAACATTCGTGATAGAGCGAACAATGCCGGGCCGCTGTATCAGCCGTACTCGGTACTCCACAGTCCATACACACTATATCATAGTCATACATGCTACATAATACACATACGCATAATACATAATCTGGCAATGATTTCAAAACTAAGTATGCGTTACTACGTATATTTGATAGAATAAATCTTCACACAAGAAAAAGTTACGACATTTTGATTTCAGATGATTTTTTCTAGTATGACAATTATTTTTCTGCTTAAACGTCTTTACAAAAGCAAAAGATCATATGCCCAAAATATCCGTAATTGATTTTACCGAACCTTATATTATATGTTGAAATAGTATACATAGTTTATTGTTCTCCGAATGAAATATTAAATCAAAAATTTGGCTACAATATTACATTGAAGTAACGTCGTAAAAGACAGTACGCACAACTATAAATTTTCGTAAATTACAGGAAAAATTGAATATCTATTTTTATTTCAGAACCATTCTGTATACAATCAACCATGCATGTATGTCTGTTTGTCAAAGAATTCTATCAATATGTAACCCATATATGGCTTGTACTTACATACTGTATTTAGCATCACACACAGACTACGTAATCGGAAACAGAAGATATCAATATATCTTAAGACTTGTCGCAGGAAACATATTTGCAATTAAAATGTAAAGATAAACTTCAGATTGTACTTTATCTACATATTTAAATCTTATAAGATTTTTTTTTTCTTAAGCAGTTGTTGCAGTCTGCCCAGAAAAAATAAAAAGCTTCAAATACTTTTTTAATTTAGGGAAACTATTCTTATTTCCCCTATTCACTTCACGATTCAATTTATATTTGTATAAACTAACATTGAAACTGAAATAAAATCAAAACAATTGGCCATTAGATTTAGGGTCTTCACCTTGGGTTCGAAATCACTTATTGATACGGAAACTCAATTAAATTTATACGACTCTATAAAACATTGTTAAAAGGAAATCCGTAGATTAATAATATTTATCTGAAGGTATTTTGTAAAACAATATAAAACTAGGAATAAAGATAAAATGGTTGTAAAATTACCATTAAAGCATTACGGATTCCGTAGGATCGACGTGGGAATGATGGACAAAAAGTTAATAAAAACAATCACTCTGTATATGGTGGAACAATTACATGGAACAAAGTAAGTCCTTACCGCAAGCGTAGACAGCAATTTGTATTAATAAAAGATGGCGCAAAAACCGCGCGACTCGCCAGCAATTATAAATCAATACACTATTTTAAACGATAGCTACAGGGTGCTTCAGTTTCATTATTTTATAAAAAAACTATCAATTAAATTTATAGTTTTAAGATGTCGGGTGTGTGTTTCACTGTTCACATGAGCTGACATTCCTATGGAGGTAGAAATTGCTAGGCACAAAAATCACAACTATTATCTAGTTAGTACGTACCTAGTGCGTACATAGCCTATTAATAAATCAATACACTATTTTAAACGATACCTAGAATAAACAGGGTTCTTCGGTTTCATTATTTTATAAAAAAAAAACTACTTATCAATTAAATTGATAAAATAACATTTCTTTTGAGGTATTTGTCGGTTCTTGCCCTTAATGTTGAATTATAACAAAAACTTTAATCACCTACATAATTTAATGCTTCGACTGTGCTAATGTTATTAAAAGAAATGCAATTTAAATAATTGATCGTAACAACCTCGATAAATATAATTTGAAAGTGTCGAGCGTTTTGGGCATGCATGTAAAAACACTTATAGCAATTTCCTCGCATGTGTAGCGAATGTCGTTAATGTGACAGTTATTACGGACCACAGATAATATAGAAAATCGATTATGTAATTGGCTGGAATCGATTTTTTAACACCGTCGCCGCCATTACGACGATAAGGATCGTTAAAATTAGCGATACTTTCCTTATCGTTAAGTTTTTGTCGCGACCGAAAAGATTTATTAAATTATCGTAAAATGATATTGTTTAAAATACCTTCAGGCTTTTTACTTTTTACTCTGGTACAGGGATGAGAAGCAAGTTTTATAATATTCTTTTGAAAATTAGTTTAAATAACAGTTTATATTACTATAATATTATAGTTCAGTTCCTACTTTCTGATAAACTTAATCAAAATAATTTAAATATAAAATTAAGTTTATGAAACCTAGAAAAAGAAGATTGTGAAAAGTCGTAAAATTAGCACTAAAAGCGGAGCGTAAATTTCACAAAATACTAAAATTTATATTCTCTATTGTTTGTTTATAATGTACAGAAGTAGATACAAAAAGTAGCCCACGATTAGCCTAATTTTAACTTAAAATAGTCAAATCAGAGCCAAAATTATCAAAAACAAAAATAATCACGCTGTATAACAATCACTAATTCCTCTCACAAACAGAACAAAACTCTAAACAAATTGCTACAGCCCTGAGAGAGTTGCCTTTTTGCACCAATTCGGCATACCGAAATAAACATTCCACCTCCTTTAGCGGTCCACAAAAACCGACGCTTAGCCGAGGGCGCAGTTTCTGCAGTCCGTTCGGAGTTATTTTACCTCTGACAGGATCCTTATGCCGATAACATAAGGACCACTCTCATAGAATCTCCGATTTAAAAAAGAAACGGATTCTACAGTATAGTATAAAGTAAAAAACCGCAGTCGTATGACTAAGACATTTTCTGTCTATTTGCGACTATTGTAATTTTTGCTGGATAGACGACCACTGCGATGAATACTAATTTTTTGCAGACCATACAAGGATTCCATGCATTTTCATTTAGGTTTTTTTAAACTTAAGAAATGCACATAAAGCTTAAGGAAATAGCTTGGATAAGCTTAAGGCTTAGAGAATACATTCTTTTCGGAAAAATAAACTGCATTTCCAGGCAGCTTAGATTCTACTTCAAATTCAGTATGGTCAGAACAGCTACCTACTTGAGTCATGGAATCGGTCAGGATTTTAGTTCAAAACATTTCGATTCTGAAACCATTTTTGTGACATTTTAAAATTTAACATTAAACATTAAACAATTACACATTAAACCGCCCTATTTTTTTCCAGTCTCAGCTTTATTTTCAAGCTGTCAAACGCGTAAATTGAGTATCCCACGGGAACACTGTTATTTTCCGGATAAAATACCATATGTGTTAATCCAGAGCTTAAACTACTACCATACCAAATATCATCAAAATTCGTTTTGTAGTTATGGCGTAAAAGAGTTACATACATCGATCCATACATACATCAAACCAACCATCCATCGTCAAAAACTTTTACATTTAGAATAGTTTATAGTATGACGAGCTGATTTAACTTCAACATTCTTCATTGGCCAAAGCTTTACACGTCTAACAAAGCGCTGATTGCGCCTAACAAATATTTGTCACCATTACCCCACCACCTCATGGCCATTTGCAGACAACAGGAGGTCACCCCAATGTATACCAGGGGAGGTAACCCCATTGGCCTTCCCTGACCCACTTGTAAATGTGACCAGGTCAGGATGTGTCAGTGATAAATTTTAAAGATCAAGGTACATACGTGATGATCGTTATCTTTATACGACAGTTTATACATATTGAACACTCACAGATAAGATTTTTAAACGATTTTATATGGTACTACATGTTGGCCACGACTTCGTGCAACCGTAAACCGTACATTTTTCTGCGATAAAAAATAGCCTATGAGTTATGACTTTCCTCGTGGTCTAATCTATATCTCTGCCAAATTTCATCAAAATCGATCTAGTAGTTTCGGAGCCTATTCACTGCAAACAAACAAAGATTTCCTCTTTATAATATTAGGATAGACTAGATTGTTGTCCGCGACTTCGTACGCGTAGTGTTAATCCAGAGTCTAAATAATGGCTGTGTTCCGCGGAAAAAAGCGCTTGTTAGCGCTTGCTAGCGCTAAAGAAAAAAAAACAGTTTATCGGCCCGGACACGTTTACTAACTTCAATACTGCTAACATAATCCGCCATTTTGCTTATTTAACGCCAGCGGTCGCCATTATGCTTTCGTTTTTTTGTTAGCGCTATTTTCCGCGGAACACAGCCAATCCCTACCGTAACAATTTGACATCCGTTCAGTAGTTATTGCGTGAAAGAGTAACAAACATCCATAATCCATACATACAAACTTTCGTATTTATAATTTTAGTTACGACGATTTATTTTGCAAAGAAGATAGTTATAGGGTGTAAATTTGTTTCAGAGTGGCATTTGTTCCTCGTTAGTGCCTAATCGGTCCTCATTAAGTAAATGGATAAAAGTAGTTTTTGTATTTATTTCCGTTTTCTTTCTTGCACAGATTCGTAACTGACCAAGTGATCAAAAAAACTAAAAGATACATTAAGGCATTGTATTCCTGAAAAATCAAAGACATGAAACTAAAGTGCCCGTCTATTAACACAGATTCGTTATTGTCGCAGCAGTAAAAAGCTGAAACAAAAGGTCGTTGTCGGAGCTAGGCGTAACAGGAAGGGTGTAGCCCCGTAAACTTTATAGGTCACGCTTATGGGGTCACCCAGTATCTAAATGTCTTTATTGTATCTCACCACTCACCAGTTACCCGGCACTTTGATATAAAAACTAAGGACTGGATTAACTTCGCCCAGCCTGAACCTACTGCAAAAAGTTACGGATTTACCGTAGTGGCGTTAAAATCCAAAGCAAATAGATAATAATTTTGATCAAACCGAAGTGGGGTTAAAATGTTAATCATCTGATGACCCTCGCATTCATCAAACCGTCAGTAACGGCTGCACTCAGAAGTCTGAGATGTTTAACATCATATGGAGCTGCTTTGTACAGACTTTAACATAAAGTTGTATGAAGTTTCTGTCAAAATCTCTACTGAGTGACTACATAAGCATTAAGTGTCTCATTACTTACACATTAAATTTTATTTATATTCTAGGAATGCCTCCAACCCATCCCTAGTGGGCCTACTATTTCTATCGACTATAGGTGGGTGGTGGTTTATTTGAGCTACTCACCACGATGGGTCCGTTGCGGCCTGTGCTGGTGAGGGTGGCGCCGAACCACTGGTTAGACTTCTGGTCGATTTGCCTCTTCGCCGTGTCGATGTTGTTGTCTGTAAAGAAATGGGGAAAATTAGAAACAAGAATTTATAGTGTAGGTATTGAAGGGAGATCTCTATGTCATCTTTGCTAATCACAGTGTCACTATAATATATTACTTGAGTTAAAAAAAACGAATAGAATGTAGGTAGTTAAATTATTTCGTCCCTATTTTTTTATATCTTCTTCTTCTCTTCTCGCTGAAACTCGAAAGCAGCTGGACCGATTTGGCTTGTTGCTATAGGTCTTAAAATAGCTTTAGAGAAGGTGTAAATAGTAAGGTGAGAAGAAGGTGTAAAATTGCGGGGAAATTACTAAAACCTAACCAAGAGCATGTCAGGACATGTCTAAGGAGGGTTCCGTAACTATAAACGCGTAATATGCTTTTTTTTAAATTACTCCAAAAGTTACTGTCCGATTTGGTTCACAATAATTTTCCTAAAGAGTTTTTAGTATGATCTATCAGCATGGAAATTTGCAAGTTTCTATCTCCTATAGTTTAAAAATGCTAGGGGGGGGGACCAACTTACAAACTACTTTGGAGGCCGATTACTCGAAAACTGCCAACTTTATAAAAAAGTTACGTATGAAACCTTGCCTTTATTTTAAAAGACCTATTCTACGATACCCCACACGATGGGGTAGAATGAAAAAATATTTTTCATCCCCACTTCACATGTACGGAGAGCCACCCTTAAAATATAAAATTATTATTTTTTTATGATCCCGAAATCGTGATCTATACACAATCTATAACTGCACCAAATTTCATCAACTTATATTCATAATTACAGGAGCTAGAGGCGCGGACAGACAGACAGACAGACAGACAGACAGACAGACGGACAGAGCGAAACTATAAGGGTTCCTTAAGTATTACGGAACCCTAATAAAAACGACGAAACCAAAGGACAAGACGGTAGTTAATTTAAGTGACGCTTAAGTCACATGCTATCCTTGCTATTTCGGTTAGTAGAGACAGCGACAGCCTGTGAAGTGTGAATAGGAGGGCTCTTGATTTTGATTAGCTGAAGCGCTAATCAAAATTAAGAGCCCTCCTCTCAGTTTTTCGAATTAATTTCTATATTTCTACTTTTCGCTCAGCACATAGATATAGAATCTGTTTTAAAATTATAAGTTCAATACTGATTACCATTTGCCGTTTACGAAGCTTATTGCATTCAATAAACAAACAACTTTCATATTTAATTAAAATCAGTTTTGGTTCATCAATCTTGAACAAGGCGTGATCGCGGCGTGAAATATCGCCAACATTAACCTCGTACGATTCATACATTTATCATACACAGATTTTAATATAACCTGGTGCATTCATACATTTATCATACAAGTTCGATTTTGGTAAATGATCGAGCTACCAAACCCCACCTTTCGAATCGAAATTTAATGAACGTCATTCATAACTCATACGGCATACATAATTATTATTTTTATAGATTTTATGGCAATTTGTTTTCTGTCAATGTAGGTACCAATTTTTATGCAAATATATCTTATTTCCTATTGAAACATTTTTGCAATAGAATACGTGGAATTTACCTGGCTACAAAAATCTGCGACAGCCAACAGAATTCAAGTAGACATCTAATTTAACTAGTAAAAAGTAAATAGTCCAAGTTTATTTAGATCCTGTTTACGTGGCTTTAAAACAGCCATAACGTTTATCATTTTAATTTGAAAAAAGAAAACTGTCAACATACATAATATTTAAAAAAGAACTTGTGCAGCCAAAGAACTTTGGCTGCTCTAAAGAAAAAAAAAACCGGCCAAGTGCGAGTCGGACTCGCGCACCGAGGGTTCCGTACAAACCTGCAAGGTTTACAAATTTCGTTCATTACGACAATCGAGTCATAACTATGGTATTTTTATTGCAAAATGACGCGTTTATGAGGAAATGGGTAGTAAGTTTAAAATTATTAAAAAAATATATATTATGTGATGTAACTAAAAATTTATGGTTTTCGTAATTTTTCCTTTATCTATGCTATAAGACGTTGCTTCGTACCAAATTTCAAGATTCTGAGTTCACGGGAAGCACCCTGTAGGTTTTGATTCCCTTGCAAGTGTCGAAAATTTGCGGCATAAACGGCTGTATCTTTTGATTGCGTTGGCTTAGAAGTTTGATTTTTTCACAGCTTCAAGGGACAGTAGACCTGAGTAATTGATATAAATTTCAGCTTCATACCTCCACGCGTTCCTGAGAAAAAGGGTCTTGACAGACGGACGGACGGACAGACGGACAACAAAGTGATCCTATAAGGGTTCCGTTTTTTCCTTTTGAGGTACGGAACCCTAAAAACAAGTGCGTGTTCTATATTCGATTTTTTTATGTTATCTAACGCCAGGCTCGGCTCATTAGAGAGGATCACACCGTGTCATAATGCCCTAATGGCGTAAGGGAGTGCCCAGAGGGTTATCCATTAATATTATCATTTCGTGATATATCGCCAGTTGTCCCTCTTTTATTGTGGAATTAACTTTTTAAAAGCCACATGGTCCAGATGTTTATTGTTTTTTTTAATCATCTAATTATTTTTCTATCTGTTTATTACATAGCAACATTCTATACATTCCCATATATCTCAAAATCTTGAATTTCATAAGGTATACGTAAACTTTTATTTAAAAGACCCTTTTTGGCTGAATCACTCCAAAGTAATTTATAAAAACACCATTTTAGTCTTAAGTCATAGCACATTAAAAATGTTTCAGGGTTTTATTTTTTACTACATGTTACATGATACACAAAGGCAACATGGATGCAGTTCAAGAAAAATTAGAAGCATATTTAAAATACATTGTAGACTTTCCGCAATGTAGACATTTAAAAAAAATTGGCGCGAAAAATAGTTGATTTGGTCTTTGCCAAGCCAGTGAAGATATCACACACTGAAGAGGGATGGGGGTTTCAAAACCCAGCAATGCATTTGCAAGTGTCCAAGAGATGCGTTAATCGCTTACCATCAGGCAATCAGTCTGCTGAGGGTAACGTAACAGGTCGTACACTCGAGTCTCACCGACCGTGAATGATAAGTCACTTTGGCCCCAATAGGGCACTCACGCAGGAGTCATTTTAACACTTAGATAGGGCCTGTCCTTACAGTAATAGGCCTAGTAAGTAGTTATAGGTACCCTCAGTCATACAGGCTGAGTCAGCGGTGTGGCGCGCGCCGTGACACGCGATATTACTCACACGACCCATCGTAATTGCCCTTTATGCTCTGGACACAGATTAGCGTGGCTCATAATGATAATATTTTTAATATAATGTTTTACATACTTATCCTTCGAGATTCTTTTAAAATTCATAGGATACAAGCTGTTGCCCGCGGCTCCGCCCGCGTAAATACAGTATCTCTTGGGAACACTGTACTTTTTTCGGCATAAAAAGTAGCCTTTGTTTTAATCCAGAGCCCAAACTACTACCTTACCAATTTTCATCAAAATCCGTTTAGTAGTTTTTGCGTGAAAGAGTAACAAACATCCATCCATCCATCCATACATCCATACATCCTTACAAACTTTCACATTTATAATATTAGTAGGACTTTAAGGAGTAATTTAAGCAAGGAATCACTACTGGTGTTACAAAATTTGTAGTTTAGCAAGATTATATTTTTTAAAGGTAGTTAAGAGTAGTGATGTGCCGGATATCCGTATATCCGTATCCGTATCCGCGGATATCCGAGGCAGAAGAAAGATCCGTATCCGTGTCCGTATCCGTTACTATTTGGCGGATCTTTTACGGATCTATTTACCTTATTAATATTAAAATTATAGATGAATTATTTAAATTAGTGATTATTAATTAAGGTAGCGACTAGCAATTAAAACTATTAAATTCATTACACATAATATTCTTGAGGATGTTTTCTTTGTAAATTATTTTTAAAGAGTTGTGCTTTTACCCTTACGGGAATACTTTCCATCGCGAATTTTACACTTTGCACATTCATCATTTACTAACACAAAATAATTTCAAATTACTCTACTAAATTTCTTTGTAGTCATTTTTTAAAACTCATGTACCAATACCAAACAAGCGTTATCTATGCTGTCCAGTGTCAACACACAAAACTATAAACAAAACAAAAGAAAGAACCACCGTGCAATGCAAGTCGAAACATGTGTGAAGGTCGCGCGCACCGACACCGACTGCGTAAGAAAGTTAAGATCCGTATCCGTATCCGTATCCGCGGATCTTGACATCAAATATCCGTATTCAGATCCGTATCCGCGGATATGCATTTTTAACGATCCGGCACATCACTAGAGTTAGACCTGAAACAACTTCGAAATTCATACAAATTCGGTACAATATCACAAATGTATATATTAAAACATTACTCCTACGGCTTTAGTCCCTCCATAATGTACATTATCAGGCCCAGAGCCATAGATTAGACCGTCCATAAATTCTGGCAAGATTAATTCCTTATTTAGCGCCATCTAGCGGCAGCGCTCGACAACTTCGCCAGATTATCTGGCCTTAATGCACGCCTTATACGTGCTACCTAAATTACACCCTATATTGTTCTACGAGGAATAAATTAACTCCACTCTCCAATACATTGATTTATGTACAGGCTGATTGGAAACGCGAATCAAAATATTTTGATTTTAATGGCTATGAACTATAGTTATACAAAACATACCTAAGTCATGTTTTATTAACTTATGTATTTCATATAAGCGTAGACCACAATTTTCAATACTGCCTCAAGATACTTATGCGCAATAGATTTAAACTTTAAATCAAAGGATCAAAACATGAGACCTAATGTGCTTATAAACAAAACGTCTGTGTAAAAACATTTTATCTCTGCACGGTATGATTACAATTTACAACCTTCTGACTCATTGCGTATAATCCGTTAGCGTCAGTTCACACTGAGACGGGACGCAGCGCGCACTTTTTAAGATGGCGCCTGAAAATGAAATAGCGAGAATTCGAATTGCAAGCTGCGCTGCGTGGCGCCGCTTTTCTTCTTCTTGTGAATCTTTTTGTGTAGACTGTAGAGAACAAAGTTCAAGTTTCAATCGCTATCTTAATAACCTAACCAAGAGCATGTCAGGACATGTCTAAGGAGGGTTCCGTAATTATAAACGCGTAATATGCTTTTTTTTAATTACTCCAAAAGTTACTGTCAGATTTGGTTCACAATAATTTTCCTAAAGAGTTTTTATCATGATCTATCAGCATGAAAATTTGCAAGTTTCTATCTCCTATAGTTTAAAAATGCTAGGGGGGGGGGACCAACTTACAAACTACTTTGGAGGCCGATTACTCGAAAATGGTCAAGTTTATAAAAAAGTAACGTATGAAACCTTGCCTTTATTTTAAAAGACCTACTCTACGATACCCCATATGATGGGGTAGAGTTAAAAAAATATTTTTCATCCCCACTTCACATGTATGGAGAGCCACCCCTAAAATATAAAAATATTTTTTTTTTTATGATCCCGAAACTGTGATCTATACACAATCTATAACTGCACCAAATTTCATCAATTTATATTCATAATTACAGGAGCTAGAGGCGCGGACAGACAGACAGACAGACGGACAGAGCGAAACTATAAGGGTTCCTTAAGTATTACGGAACCCTAAAAATGGCGCGCCACGTCGTTGACCCCGAGACAGGATAAAACAGTAGGTTCACTCAAATTCTAAATTGATGAAAAAGAAAATCAAAACCGACGGATACACCCTGTATACATCCGATCGGTTTTATTGAGACATAAAATTTTGACACAAATATTTGATTACCCGAGCAATTAAGTGGAGATGGTAAAGGTATGGTAATGGTAGGTAATGGTAGTGGTGGTACCATGTTTGGCCACCACTCGGTGGTAATTGCTGGTTACGGAGTTTATGGTAGATCTTATCGAGGTGATAGTAGCTTCGGAGAATGGACGATGATACTTTACGCGTTGATTGAAAATGTTTAATGGTTTCGTTATTGTAAATAAGCATTTGGGCTTCTAGAAAGTACATATTAGGTATGTACAGATGATAAAAGAGTTAAGATATTCTTGACCAAGAAATTAAAAATTATTATGGACTATATGAAAATAAAAATTTGGAATCTGCTGAAAAGTTAACCAGGCTGTTTTAGATGCATGGTTTATATAAGTTAAAAATATAATTTCAATATGTCGACGGATTTTAACTTAGAGGGAGACATTAGGTTGCTTTTAATCGTATTTTTAGGGTTCCGTAATACTCAAGGAACCTTCACAGTTTCGTTCTGTCCGTCCGTCTCTCTGTCTGTCCGTCCACCTAAGCTTCGGTAATAGTAAAAATAAATGGATGAAATTTGGTGTAGGTAGTTAAAGATTGTGTATTTCAATTCTGTCATCATACACTTTTTAACAAGCTATTTATTTATCTACCTACCCGTTATTAACCTATCAAATAATAATAAAAATCGGCGCCCATATTTTTATTCACAGTTATAATATTCAAATATCGATCATAATATTTATCGGTTTCCTGTGTATGTGTAGCTGTGTAATGTAACACATGAATCAGTATTCACGAGTTACAAAAGACCGCCCGTGAAGTTAAGGTGTAATTTAAAACTATTATAAAGTTGTAAGCGGCCAGTGGCTTTAAAACAGTAGGGACGTCGTAAATAAGCATTTTATAACATAATGCGTTTAAAATTTATTGTTATACAGGGAGCACACTAACGGGATGCGCCATGGACCATCAAAATACTTTGTACTAGTAGCTAGGACTTAAATTAACAAATAAACATTGCCGTTTGATTTTTTTACCGTAAGTCGCATTTTAATAGATATGAAACATTTAATGTAGATTTTACTTAAATTAATCTTGAAATTCTTAGATTATCTACTCGTGTGTTCATTAGAAAACCAGAAATAAAAACCGGTCCAGGGTTCCGTACAAAACGGCAAAAAGTTACGTTTGGTGTATGGGAGGCCCTCTTTAAATATTTTATTCTATTTTTGGTATTTGTCGTTATAGCGGAAACAGAAATACATCATCTGTGAAAAATTCAACTGTCTAGCTTTCACGATTAAGGAGATACAGCCGTGACAGACGGACAGAAAGGATAATATTATTATACCTATAATAGACCTACAAACCCAATTTTATACCTATAATCCTTCTCATACTAAAGAGTTATCGATTAATTTATCAAAGGAATTAATCATCAAATTCGAAACCATATTCAGTCATGGTTCACTTTCATATCCGTTTCCGGCGTGTGACTCATCGGAGGTAATAATTAAGCGGTGATCACCTAAATGACCGTTTGTCACAACTCACAACGTCACAATGTCACACCGTCACGTCACACGTGACAGCCCGTGACGCCGGTAGTGACGCGGCGTCGCTACCAGTAACCGTCATAACTTGTGTCCATGTTGACATGATATCATTGGACATTTTTTTGCATTAAATATCTGTAGGTGTACAGTTCCAAATTAACAGCATTCAAAAATAACCAGACGACTGCATTGAGCACTATTGCGTTATAATATTTTGGACATAATAAAAAAATACATTAAAAGAAGGTAGTACTACTACTTCTGTATTTTTTTTATTACTAAAATGAATAATGCTCTGTATAGTATATACTAAAAATCAATATTTTCAAAGAAACTGCGGTTTGTGAGTTTTGTGAAAACGCCCCATAAAAAATCGTATCGGCAAGTAGGCAAACACCCGATTGAAATTAAATTATTGTTATGCTTGCCGTATATACGTAACGGCATACCTGAGAGGTTTGCCTGTACGCGTAAACCTAAAATTTTAGTCGAATAAAAAGGGGGAATTATTTAGAAAATAAGTTTTATTTCATACTTTTTTGGGTATTTTTACTTTGGAAGTCGATTTAATTTTCTATTTTAAAATAATAATTTCGCCCTTTGTAGTGATATATTTTGTTAAATTATTATTAATATATTATCTTAAAACCTTTAAAATAAACTATCGAATGTATAATTATTGAATACGCGCTAAGATTCCATTAAGTATTGTAAATAAGATGATGATGATGATTATTGTAAGTTTGTTGCATATGCTTGTAGTTCTTTGAACAATGCCGAAATTTCGAAACGCGTATCTTTTAAGACTGAGGAGTTCTGTTCAGTGCTTTTGAATTCAGGATATACATTGGTGCAAAATCTTATTTTTAGTAGCATATGCTTATGTTACTTCAGGAAAAGTCTAAATCATTATATGTGTCCATATAAATTTCGAGGAGTCCCTCGATTCCACATTGATCCTATCATCATGTCACCGCTTTTTTCAAAACGGGACTAACTTGAAATTATACCCTTTACATCAAAAAAAGAATTTTGAAAATCGGTCCAGAGACGGCGGGATTATGGTATAACATACAAACAAAAATAAAAAAATATATATATGTTGCCGAACGTATAGCCGCCTCTTTTTTTGGAAGTCGGTTAAAAAAATAGTGTGCTGTATATTACTTATCGACAAGCAGTTTAATTGCATATTTAAATAACACAAGCATAAGATTCTTAGCCCCTTCAGATACTTTTCTCCCTAAATTTAGGGAAAAAGTCCCAAGTTGGCATCACAGATAGACCGGCAGAAATTTTGTTGTGATAAGATAAGAATCTCTACGTGCGTAGGTTTACGCAGGCTTACGCAGTTTCTGGACATAGTCGTTGTCATAACACCGAAAGGGAATATTGTGTTGTGAGAATTATTTTTTCGTATTTTATTTTTAAGCTTTTGGTAGTCAGTAAAAAAATTGAACTTTTGGATTTTATTGTAAAAAATTTTTTTTTGAAAATAAAACTATTGTATGTCAGGAGTACCTAATATTCCTCACAGACTTCTGTAGACATGCTTAGTTCAATAACATCATAAATGGAAGTAATTTATGCTCAAACATAAACAAACATTCGCATATGGGCATGTCTGTGTGTATATTTACTTTAATTATTGTGGTACAGACATAAACTACACTCGCTGAGACTAATCAAAATACAATTAGGTACGTATTTTGTATTTTCAGAAAAAGTCCAAGTCTAAGTACGTATGTTAAAAAATCTTTTCAAACAGTACTATGAGGAAATCTAATTCATACTGCATGAATTAGATTCCCTGATAGAGTGTTCTCACATATTATAACAATGATAACATGCAGTCAAAATACAATTATTATATTGATATCATAATATTAATATAAATTATGAAAACGGTCAACCTGCTTATGAATTAGATTCCAAGATAGTTCCAATTTAAAATTACAGGTGTGCAGCAGTGGCATGGGGTTCCTATAACTCCATTCCTATCTGCTTCACTTACGACTTACTTTTTGAAAACCCTCATTAAAATCCCTACCTATTATACAGGCTAGGGCTTCCCTTTAAAGGAAAACCGGCCTTCGCCACAGGTTCACAGTACGTGACTTTAGACTTCAGGGTGGTTACCCCTACACCCCTACTTTGGTTGGCGTATAAGAATTTTGGCCAATTTTTATACCTATATATAAATATTTCGTACCTAAATATTTCGTCTCTCGCTTACAAACTTAACCTACCACATTGAAGGTCGTCCCCTATAATCAGACCACTGTAACATAAGCATTTTGATCAGGGAAGAGCTGGCCCATCAATCAGTTCATCAATTGGGACCAAATTGAGTGAATTGGACCACTTGACGCTAATTGGTCCACGCTATTAGTTGATTGGTCCAGCCATCAACAAACGGTTGTGGATAACCACGCGATCGAATAGAGGAACCAGAAGAACTAGAACTAAAGAAAACTGAACTGAACGAAAAGACTTAAAAAAGACTGTCTCAAATAATTTTGATGTACCCAGCAGTGGCGTGGAGTTCCTATAACTCCATTTCTATCGGCTTCACTTACCACCTACCTTTTGAAGACCCTCATCCAAATCACCAATCACAATCACCAAATCATACAAATCAAAATACAGGCTAGGGCTTCCTTATGAAATAGAAGTGATTGTAGGTACCTTTTTTTTCTGGAAAGTCGAAACGAAATAAATAATCACCCAGTAAGTAAGTCTCACTACAAAAATAAAAGTTTATAAATCAACCTTATTTACTTTACGTATCGTAGTCAGATACGCAGAAAACTCGTTGAAATATTTTGTAAATAAAGATATTGGTACTTGGTACATATTTTAATTTTCGTAACAATTGAATAATAATGGTCCTTCGAGTATAAATAGCACCGACATACATGTCCGTATGAACTATGAATACATCGCTTTATTAATATAACCTTTGTTTGATTCGTGTGTAATGAGATGAAACGGTTAAAATTATTGTAACAAGCCTTGTATAGTATGTTTGATACAACACATAATAATACTCGAACCGTATATTATTTATTATAATATTCAACATTTTAAATGTAACCCGGATACAAAATACGTAAAAAGAGATGGTCTAAAATTCATAAAAAAATCCAGAGTAAACAGAAATTATTTTATTAATGGGTTCACTTTAAATCATATTTGATGTTACCAAAGGGGAAACCCCTAAAATACGCCGGGTATAGAAGTTATGCGCAAGAATATAATCCCACATATAAAAAACGCAACAGGTAGTATAATTAAGTTTAGTTATATTCTAAAAGCACATAGATTTAATGTAACGTATCACCTGTAAGTCCTACTTATAAGTACAAAGAAGACGATATTTAATTATTGATTTAACAACTTCGTTTCTAAATGTTTCCCAAGCAAAAACCATTTCAATTCCAAATTGAGTTTAAATATGGTTTCTGCTTGCAATTGCAAGTTTATGGCTTCGGAAATCCGCGACGCGACGTATTTTGTCCTTTGGCACTTTCACAATCGGAAGGTACTTGTTTAAAATTACAAAATTAAAGTGGCGACCCACTCCTCTGATGATGCAGGTATTCATAGGACGGTAATCGCTTACCATTAGGGAATCGTCAGCTCGTTCGCCGGTCTTAACAAATAAACCGCGATATTACCAAACCATTGTACAGTTATGCCGCCTACCGTATTCGATTACACGACAAATATTTTTCCGAATCATAAGCGGTGAGCACTTGACAACAGGTTCGTGTTTGCCCGTTTGACAATGATAACAATTACACAGACGAGATCTACCAAAACATACAACGGTACTGTATGTACACTGTACCTACAGAGAGAAGTTTTTTATTATTGCTAGCCTTAGTATTGTTATTCAGGTAGATCTAGGTTTCATTCCATGATTCATCATAGCGGTCAATCTGAATCAAGATTTTATTAATATTATTAGATTATCTTATTAATATATTAGATTAATCATTTTAGGGCTCTGTAGTTCACGTCTCGAACCCTTATGGTTTCGTCATGTCCATCCGTCTGTCCATCTTCGGAAAAATTTGCATGTATATGTATTTACCATGTCGACAAACTGCTAGAATAAAATTACGGTTTTTTTTTAATTTGGGTACCTACATCTACACGTAAAGTGGGAATGGTTTTTTGCTTCTACCATAAAGTGTGGTGTCTTTAGATATGTCTTTAAAAAACATTAAGAGATTTCTAATACTATTTTTTGTTTTAGGTATCCGTTTACAAGATATTCAACTTTAAAGCGCATTTCTAGTTAAAATTGGGATTGCATGCGACCTATGTTCATGGATTACAACATCTGGTATCTGGATTACAACGGCAAGCGTAATTCCGCTTACATATAACCTAATTTTATCTTTGATCGTCGTGGGTAATTGTTCCATAGTGAAATCCCCAATGTCCTTTGGTTATGAAATTGCTATCCTCAACACGTCACTGACTCTACATTTGCGCCGGCTAGCAGCTATGACTTACTATTGAGACTCCATATATTGTTTTGAGTCCTAGCCTCTTTTAAAGATTAAGCACATCGCGTGCATATGAAATCGTAAATCGAACAAATGTGCATATGCGGTCGTTGACCCCACATCGGACGAAATAAATGACTTCTGCTGGAGCACGCGTACGCGGCTGCGGCGCTAGAGAGCGACGGTGACCATGTTCAGGGCACTTTATGGACAAAGGAGAGACTCATTTACTTTCGTTTCTTATAACTATTATGCAATATGCTAAGTAACATAATAATCCTTGCCTTGCTTGCCAGGTGTGACCCATGAAATGTTAGGCGAGTAAATGTTTTTGGGTGTTTGTGCCAGCTAATCACTGTAACGGCTGAGCCAACTATAACAAGACTTTCTGTATGTTTTCTTCTTTCTTAGTGCAACAATATATCAATAATTTCGACTTTATTGATGTCAGTCACAATGGTAGATTGGTATGTATAATTTTTGTGTTGTTCGCAAATTGGTGTCTCGGGAGTCGGGTTCCAATCCCGGTCAGACGAATATTTTTATTTTTTGCACCTATTCCAATCCGTTAATTTTTTTCATATTATTAGAACTCCGAGTAAAGCTCCGTCATCCTGGTACTTTTTGTTAATATCCCGTATTGAAGCGCCAGCATGGTTACCCCAACCACTCGACGTATCCCATTGATTTGTGTATTATCAACACGATGCGTTAATGTTGCAATGCTTTCAGCTCCGGCCAGTTCCCGATCTCCCGTCCTCCGTCCCCTTTCGTCCCCCGTCCTCACCCGGGAACACGAGGTATGGCCCCGTACCCCGATGAGTACAGGCAAAACGTATGGCCCCTGTCACATTACAACGCCCTATATTAGCGACCATTCAATAAGTATTGTAATTGATGATACGTGTTGGTAGCTAATATTTAGGGTTCCGTCTCTTGGGTATTTACCTTGATTTACTTACGAATGTACTAAAAACCATAACATAACTTAAGGATCTCTACTTAGTAGGCTATGCAGAGTTAAGAGCAATAAAATAGAAATATAAATAGGCTAGGCTTTAAATAGGTAACAACATTTTTATACAAAAAAAAACTATAGCCAGACTACGTTAATAGCCCGGGTAGGGCTATTATTACGAATCTATTGAGTATTGACACGTCATTAATTACAATCGGATCAGTAGTTTAGGCTCTACGATGGAAAACACATAGGTACATTTATGTACTTAAATACCCTTCCTTCTGGCTTTGCCCTGGTCGGGTAAAAAACCAGTGGCACTCCGGGAGTGCAGGTAGAAGTGAAAACAATAGCGCACAGGTAAGCATGAGGCGCGCAAGCCGGTGTCGGTAACAGTGTCGCTAGTTCAAAGGTTTTTTCCAATATCGAACTATGTCCAACGCGCCTAAACATATTACCACTTTAAAATTAACCGATACATTTGAATGAAAATTTAACGACAAGTTGGCGCTTGTAGCTGTAAATGGAATATTTTATAGAGGAATTGGAACAAGATACCTCCACGCCTCCGTACCAGTAAGTAGCAATAGGCTTAGCTTGTAGGTGGCAAGGACACACAAATACTTATGTCTTATTTTGGAGTTTGTACTTTGTACGCGTGGATTAAGATATTTAAGTTTACTCCATAGGAAAACGGTAGATTGTATATTTTGTAATGTATCAGAATGTTAGACAAACTGATTGATTTGATTATACTAAAGGTGCGCCTAGTGCGGTCCCACACTAGGCGTAACTGCGACAGTGACAAATATTCTTTGTATGAAATTGTATGATATTATATAATGCTCTACCCGGCTGCGGAACTACGCGACGGAATAGTGCGGTCGTATCTTTATTATGATGTCTTTGCTATTCGTATTTTACAGCAGTTGTTACTACGTCTGAATTTTGAGATGGTAAAACACCTAAACATACATTTTTTTTAAATATTATTTAAATATAACCGTGGCCAAAATTGCAGTTAAACCTAAGAGCGGTTAAACTAATTTTGATTTAGAATTTTAGATAACTAAAAAATCAATTCGCGGAAAACGAACGGAACACTCGCAGTTATACCCGCTCCACACTTCCAAAAATATGTCGAGAAAAAGTGCCAATCGGCTTCACACTTCGTGTTCGCGGACCTTTCGCAGTGACGCGCGCGCGATTCGCGGAGGAAGTGTGGAGCAAGCTATGACGTCACGTCAAACCGGTTGTTTGACTTGGCTAATGTCACTATTTGTTCTCTAAATACAACAACATACAGACAGACATATGAACTCATTGCCAATGTCCTTGCAAATAGCAAATACTGACTTGGTGACGAAATGTAAAGAGACGAACCCTTTACGTAGAAACTGCTAAATACATTGAGGAATAAAATCAGCAGATTTAAAATCACCACTTTAAATTAATCGTACTATTAAACATCTTGCTTCGCAATGATTACATTAAAAAAAAGTTTACTTACTCTAGTCTTTATTAATTGCGATAAACCAGTGCTCTGAAGTCAAATATGTGTCGATGATGATGAGGACTGATTCACTTTCGGACAAACACGAATAATTGAATCAAACCTTTCGCAAGTGTTCTAGTGGATCCTATTACAACCGCATCGAGGTGGCCAGTGTCCACAGAGCTAAGAAACCTATGTAAGTCCCCCTACCTAGCTCGAAGCATTTGTATTTTCATTAAGTAGCGTACCCCGTTATTGTCAAGCAGTAAGTGAACAGGTGATGATTGATGATGAATTATATCTAAGAACACTCGATGAAGTCAGCTTTCAAACAAAAAAAAAACAACAGATCAAAATCAGTTCATCCCTTTGGGAGCTAAGAAGCCACGGACAGACACACACAGACAGATATGTCAAACTTGTAACACTCCTCTGTTTGCGGACTTAAAAATAAAATTAAACATTCATAATTTCCAAGCTATAATGTAGGTATGTATTTAAATCTGAAAGTTTAATTAAATGAAATTTCGTTCACAGTTAGTTTTATCTAGCCTGTTAAATTTCTTCTGGTAAAACGTTATATACCTTTGCATAGATCATATTTAAGCAATAGTCACTGCCTAGCGAATGAGGCATCGACTAAATTTAAAATATTAATCTATTTGCGTTTTCGGCATTGAAACTCCCCTCGGGCAGGGCAACCAATGAGTACTTATAATTTATTGAGTATTATAATAGCCGAACAAACTCGAAGATTCACGAAACACAAAATTACTACTCTATATTTCTATTTTTTTTATATTTGGCATATTAAATTACAGAATATATACATTCAGACTATTGACAATCGGCTATTTCCCTACTCATTAGGGTTGCCCCGCCCCGCAGTTTTCAATGCTGTAAACACCATTATTATTATGTTTTGCAATTTTCACGCATAAAAAACTGCTGCATAGAAATTCTAATATTTACTTTGTGCTGGACTGCTGGTACATCTATCTGTTGTTCACTCTGCAGGGCTGACCTAGTGCCCTTAGGAATATATTTAGTAACAGCTGACCATACATCTATTCTTGCAACAGTGTTCACACGATCGCTGACAAAAACAAATTAATATTGCTGACTTTATAGTCTGGGCAAAAAGAATCGTTTAAAGTTTAAAATATATTACATTAGGAGCCTGTTTCATAATCGTCTTATAATTAATTAGTGTTGGATAGCTTATTCGGAAGTTATGTCGCTACATAGGCACTTTATATCGAGCGACAGAGACAAAACATACAAATAAGCTATACTGACACTTTTCAGAATATTGTGAATCAGGGCCTTTAGTCAAGAATCAAGATGCATTCGATAATATCGATGGCGAAGTTTGAAAACAAAATGGGATTTGACTTATGGCATCGCAAGCGACATGTAACTTAGCTGTGACTTATGTCAAATCCAATATATTTTTGATTTCGAACTTCGCTGTCGAAATTATAAAATGCATTTTGACTAATAATTAATGTCATGGGATCCTCCTAATCATCATCCTAACTTACCTGTCCGGTAGTTGTGGTTTAGTATACGGATATGCGACCCCGGCTTCCCTAGCTATTACTGTCCTATCCCTTGCCCTCCTGGGCGGTAATATCCTACATTTCCTATTTCCCATTCTAACTTACCAATCTTCCTTTCCACACCACCTTTCCTCCTTCCCTTTCCCTATTCCTACCCTCTCCGCCAATCCGTGGGAACGCAATGGATAATCATAAAAATAATTTAATTATCCAAAACGGCGGCGATGTGGTTCGCCACCCATCACGTCTCGTTCTCGCGGAGGCGAAAAGTGGCCCATGGAGAGCCGCTTCGGTACGCTGAATGTAAGAATGAAAGTGGACGAAGCGAAACAAGTATGTAAGGATCGTAGCAAGTGGAAGGAAGTGGTCTCTGCCTACCCCTACGGGAAAGAGGCGGTCTCTGCCTACCCTTACGGGAAAGAGGCGTGATTATATGTATGTATGTATGTATCTTGACTAAAGGCCGTATTTCACAATCGTCTAATAAGTGTCGGATAGCTTTTTAGGGATCCGTAATACTTAAGGAACCCTTATAGTTTCGCTCTGTCCGTCTGTCTGTCTGTCTGTCTGTCCGCGCCTCTAGCTCCTGTAATTATGAATATAAATTGATGATATTTGGTGCAGTTATAGATTATGTATAGATCACGGTTTCAGGATCATAAAAAAATAATAATTTTATATTTTAGGGGTAGCTCTCCATACATGTGAAGTGGGGATGAAAAATAATTTTTCACTCTACCCCATCTTGTGGGGTATCGTAGAATAGGTCTTTTAAAATAAAGCAAGGTTTCATACGTTACTTTTTTATAAAGTTGACCATTTTCGAGTATTCGGCCTCCAAAGTTGTTAGTAAGTTGGTCCCCCCCCTAGCATTTTTAAACTATAGGAGATAGAAACTTGCAAATTTCCATGCTGAAAAAAAAAATATTACGCGTTTATAGTTACGGAACCCTCCTTAGACATGTCCTGACATGATCTTGGTTAGGTTAGGTTAGGTTATTCGGAAGTTATGTCGCTGCGTACTTTATATTGAGCGACAGAGCCAGAATGTGCAAATCTAGCTATCTGACACTTATTAGTAGATTATCAAACTTGGCCTACATAATAGTAGAAATTGCAAGACAAAGATATATTGGCACTTGTAAAAAACACTTTTTAAGACAGCAATTAAAAAAAAAAATACTTTAAGCACTACACAATATAAACATCATACACAACACATTTCATTGCAAGAGCAGTGCTGCGCAGTGTAGTAAATAAAGTTCAAATTTGTAATTTTTTTAATCCTTTTTAGTGCTGTAACTTTTTAATTTAGCAACGGGTTACTTTTTGCATTTTTCGGCCCATATTTATGTGGTCTTTCGGAAAACATAAGTATTTTTTCTGATTTAAAACAAATGTATGTTCCCTAAATGCTGACCATATTATTCAACACACATTTCACTATTCGTGGAACATTAGAAGAAACCATTTTCTTATTCTGAACCAACTGATAACAGTAAGAAGTGCCCCAATTAGTTTTTTATCAGCTATTACCACTAGGTACTATTATTTATTCTGTGCTATTACTGGCCGTTTACGTGAAACGAGCGGATGTCGCGTCGCTGATAGGATGTGCTTGCGGTAATGCGGACGACGTTTGAACGTCATCGATTCTATTTTAATCGACTTTTTATCGACGACCAGTGACCAGTTGACCACCCATTACAGGATATATGTGATTTAAACTGTGTAGGTATATGAAGCCAAAGTTATAAAGTATTCGTAAGATCATAATAAAACTTGGGACAGCGAAAAAGGTCCATCTACATATTGCGTTACAGTGCATGGGGGGAGGGAGGGTTGTCATACTAAATGTGATAGTACAATATGCTAACTACAGGTACAGGGATATTAAAAAGCGTGATATGGGGGGGAGGGTTCAAAGTCAAAATTTTGCGTGTCGTAATATGTGGATGGCCCCAAAGTATAGAAGTACCTGCGTACTGAAACCTTGTGTTGGCTCTTCTGAACGTAGATACCGCGTTACTTCGTATTTGTATAAATTGGACTAATTTTTCAACAGATATTGGTGATTTTTTCGACATTTATCATATTATTGTTTTGAGTCAGTTTTCTGTTCTATGCATTTTCTTTATTAAGTAAGCCATAAACAAAAGTCCTACAAATCAGGTATTACTTCCGGCGGCGCGTGCGCACCGGATGTAGCGCGTTAGAGCTGCTCACCACTCAGTACTCGCTACTTACAAGACGCCTACTTACGCGTTTGCTAATCACTAACCAATTGTACAACCTACATAGTACATACTACGCAAAATAAACACGGATTTTTACACGGAAATAGTAAATTATATACGAGTACAATCAGGGAATCTAATTGCAGGTTGAATGCAGGTGTCACAATTTGTTCATATTATATTATTATTATGACATCAAACTGTCAGGGCATCGTCTTTATAATACAAATAAATTATGAGAACACTCTACCTGCTCATGAATTAGATTCCCTGATTTCGCTCTGTGAGTGAGGGTGCAAAAGGGCCAAAAAAGGCGAAGATAAAATAACATAACGCACGATACGTTACAATATATTTTTGATATCGAATTTCGTCATCATAATTAGCGACGGCATCTTGGCTAAGGGCCCGGCTAAGGTCGGCGATAATCACTTACTTTTTTCATACCACCATACAATATGACCACAGCTGATTTCCCACTATAACCCCGCACCTGTCGCAATCGTCAATGACAGCGTGCTGCCCACGCCCACGCCCACTGCTGGGAGCCTGGGACTAGCGACACTTTCGTCAACTTCACCGCCTGTTAGTGTTTATCGTTTGTCAAATATCACGCCTTCTAGCTCTTTCGTTAATACGAAGAACGAGAGAGATAGCATGATATTTAATCAACGATTAGCTTTAATTTTACCGATTTGGTTAGTGAATTTGACATTTATTCCGCAATTCTGTTGCGTTATATTATATGTTGATAAACAAATTTAAGATTATTGCATAATCAAAATATTACTTATGTTTTGGATTAAATATTTTGGCAAATATGTAGGAAATTATGTATAACTGAAATTAGCGAGTAGCACGCTAGATGTTGTCTACGAAGCCATATTATGTATAATTACCTAATTTTTTAATTACCTAATTTTGAATACATATCTAAGAGTTAACTATCGACGAAAGATTAAAGAAGCTTAATAACTTTCACTAAGTAGTCGTCGTAGACTTAGCGTAGAATGCAGATTGTAGATAGAAGCCATAGAACTTCTAGATGACGGAATGTAGACTTACTACTACTGGATAGACTAGACACTATATATAGATATAGAAACAAAATATGTTTGTAAGTCGAGCACCATAAAACTGTACATCATCTGACAGACGTACACCGCCGCTGCACGCCGCCGCGCCGTGCAGATGGCCGATAGCGCACGACTTGCGACAGTCGTGTGGGCGAGCCGTGAGAATCTATCTAGTTTTTAGACTACTTGAAAAAGGTTTTGTTTTGTGGAACTGCAGCAATGAGATATTAAAGGAAAACAACTTTAGTAGAGCAAAAGGAATTTGCGATAAAGGGTTTTTCACATTACGCTATACGATATCGCTTATAGCGCACGATACTGTGAGAGGCACGCTTTTATGTCGTCGGCATAAGATCACATTGATTAGTTCGATGTCCGATATAGCGCGAATATGTAATGTAATGAGTAATGACAAAGACAGATCTATGTTAAAATGTAAAATATATAGCTGCCTCTCACATTATCGCGCGCTATAAGCTATACCCGATACCGTATAGCCTGGTCTGAAAAGAGCTTCATGTAAGTCCTATATTCAATTTACAAGAATTGAAGGACCAAAATGTATTTCGGCAATCGTGATTTTTCATACATCGTCTGTCATTTTCATAGAAAAAAAAGAAAAGTCAAAATTATACTATAGCTAAGAACTCTATCGATCACGTTCACGTCAGCTTTCAAATAAAAAAACTAGATCAAAATCAGTTTATCCGTTTGGGGGTCACCAGATGCCACGGACAGACAGACAGACACACACACGCACACACAGTACACACCTAAAACTTATAACACTCCTCTGTTTTATCGGGGGTTAAAAAAGTACATGATATTATCTTAAAACAATTACAAATGCCCAAGTGAGCCCAAGTCACAACCCTACTGTTCTTATCGATACAACTATCGAGATAACACAATCAGCGAAATGCCAAAACAATCATCCCTTATCAACAGAATGTTAAACTTGTCTGTGTTATTGTTTGTAGATAAACAAAACAAACAACAAATCTTTTGAATAAGGTCATTTATTTGAGCTTCTTTTTATTTAAAACACTTTTTTATCAACAAAATACTTAATTGAAAAAATAGGTAATTTTAATCAACAAAAGATAAATGTGTAATTACACATTATTTATCATTATTAATTATTATGCTATGCATATAAGGTAGCTACAAAATTGGTTGTTCACAAACAGTTCTTAAAACATAATATTTTAACCCCCTTACTAATAAATGCTGTATAAGCTTTGAATAGTTATACAGTGTTTTGTCTCTTTCTATCGAATTAAACATGTCACTTGTGTGATGTGAACAAAACACTGTATAACTATTCAAAGCTTATACAGCGTTTATTAGTAAGGGGGTAACTGAATAATTTCGCTACAATTTCGCACCCAATTATACTTCTTATAACTGCACAGTGCGTAGGCATACAATAGACTCTAGCTCCCTTATTAATTAAAACATTTACACCACATATACGCTAATCCCTGCTGCTGCCACGTGACAGAAAAGACAACAACATGGATTGGCGTATCCGTGGTGTAAATATTATATACCCCCTTAAAGGAACGAGCGACATTAATAACAAAAAGTGATGTTAAATAATGAAATAAGTAAGCGTAACTTACAAAAATATCACTCTACTAATATCTGGGTTAGGCTGGGACTCCGGAACGCCGGTGGAAATTCAGAGCATTGAAAATAGGACTCTGTGCTTATACAATAGAGCTAACAATCGAACACACAAGTGTCGAGTCGAAGTTTTGCCGGGAATGTCAATCAGCGACGTTGTGTGTGTTTCTTTAAAAATATTGTGTCAATTCGGTTTTAATGTGTAATATTGGTAGAATATTAACCATTATAGTTATTCGTTGACGTGCATAAGTGTGGGCAAGTGATGTAATTACAAAATGCGTGCTAAATTGGGTTTCCCGCCATAAATCCCTAGGAAGTTTCAGTAAAGCGTTTACCGACACTTCGATTTTTAACTCTATTGTATTAGCGCAGAGTTCTATTAATATCAGTGGTCTCAATTTTATCGGGATCACCAAAATCCGGAGCATATATAGGTCCCAGCCTTACTATATTGTAATGACCACAGTAACTCGTGGTGGGAAAGACCCACGCGCACCCACGCGGCTGAGTGCTGACCCACTAAACCCCACTAAACCGGCGGCTAATTAAACTGTGATTATTTCATTAGCAAACTGAGCGAACGAGGTTAAAGATCGAACAGAGTATAATCCATCTTCCATAATGCATTTGTCAGACAGACCTTCGGGCTAAGACTTAATAGCAGTCTTTTTCAATGTTAAAAATTACTCTTATTAGTCGTAGTACCTGGGAGACCGAGCTGTGCTCTATGTTTTAGTAGAACGATAATTAAAATAAATTAAAATAAATGAACAATTATATAACAAAAACATAAAAAGGATCACAAAAATGTTTATCTGGCCGTAATTCGAACTTACCCAACGATTATAGATACGCATACCAAACTCCCAATGTGGCTGACATTTAGAAGAGTCGAAATTATTGATATAATATTGTTGTACGACGAAAGAAAATATACCTATATGTATATAGTTTAAAATGCGCTTTTTCTCAGGTTTAAAACCTGCATACTAAATTTCATGTAAATAGTCGTATTTATATACAAGATTAGCTCCTTTAAAGTATAAAATTACATTAACAAGGTTCGTAAATGTAATTTGTTATAGCAATATGAATATGTACCGCCATATTTGTTTGCTTTTTCTTAATAATAACTATAACAAAAATTATGCGTACAATAAGGCAATCGGACTAATTTTTTTTTTATTGCATAAATGAATAGTACTCTTAAATATGAGTAACTTCTCAGAAGAAACCGTATATCAAAAGTCAATATTTTCAAAGGTACAGCGATTTGTATAAAAAATTTCGCGAGCCTCCTAAAAACGCTCCATACTAAAGTCGACCTACAAATGACGTCATTTGTAGGTTATAGAATATGAAGTAGTATATGAAGTATATGGCCGCCGGAATATATTTGTAAATATCTCCCATATTTGTGCGTTTAAGTTCATACTTAACATAATGAATGTTTTTGTATATGATGTGAGTAAACTAATGATTACAGGTTTTGTTTACCAATTTCGCAAAAAAAAAATTTTTTTTTTGGTACTTTTTAAATGTATTTAATTAGTAAACTACACATAAAATAATATATTTTTTTACATTTACCAAGTAGTAATGCCTCAATATTTCTGAATATATTAATGAAACTAAATATTTCAGATGTAGTCCGATCCCCTATTGTATGGAGAAATTTGTATTTGACAATCTGTCAGTCTATTATAATATATCTCTAGTAATATTACAATCTAACGGTTTTTACAATTTTACGGTGACAAATACAAACTAAATAAACTTTAGTTACTGCAGTTTGAAGTTCAAGAATGAAGCGAATGAAGACATCATAATATAAACTCTATCAACTCTACAATACGCAACGTTATAAAATAATTTTAAGCTTAGACACAGAAAAATAGAGTAACAAAAATGTAAGTACATTACGATAATTTTAGGTGAACTTGAAAATTGTAACAAGTTTCTTGCATTCAAAATCGTTACACAACTTAAAAACACTTGTGCGTGTGTGCATTTACATTGTAATATACATAGTGTGTACGAAAAAAAGAAGTAAAACTTGACAGTTACAAATCATCTGATTCGTGGTAATCTGTAACTCAGACCACGAACTTGACAGGACGATGTTTTTACAACCTTTAAGTAGGTACTTTACATTGTTTTTGATAAACATGTGTCTAATATAGTTTAATGATTAAATGTTTTGGTTTTTTTTTTTTACATTCGTTGTTATTTCTACTAGTTAGTTGTCAATTAATTGCTCTCTCTTCGTAAGTTAATACCATTTATTTCAAGTAGCTTAATTTAATAATAATGTAATTATTATATTATGCTAGCTTTAAGTAGTCTAATCAGTGATTATGTTAACCTATTTATTAGCCTCTATCGCCTGAAATACAGGTTTTATTTCATTATATTAGGTATATATTAGGTTTTATATAATTAACTCCCGACGAAAACGGAGGGGTGTTATAAGTTTGACGTGTCTGTCTGTATATCTATCCGTGGTACTGTAGCTCCCAAACGGATGAACCGATTTTGATGAAGCTGCTGACATGATCGAGAGTGTTCTTAGCTATAATACATCACCATCAGCTCACTGCTTGTCAATTTGGGGGTTACTGTTTTTTTTTTTCTTTTTTTTTTTTTTTCTTTATTAAGTAAACGTGTAATAAGACTTGTTAACCTTTTTGGTACAAACTAAGAAGATTATTTAACATTGTTATCATCAAGATGTAAATTATACAGATTAAAATCACGTGGCTGGGTAGTCAAACTTGTTTTTAAAACCTTGGTCCCACACATAGAGACCACCTACTGTTTATTAGCAAAATAACTTCATTGGCCAAAAGTCGCCGTGCATATTTCAGAACTAGCTGGTGTCCGCGACTTCGTTTGCATGAAACTATTAATGGAAACGGAGCCCTATTTTTTAAACGGAACCCGATAAATGTAGACTAAGGTGCTCTTTATAATATCTGCTATCTGCCAGTGAAAGTCCGGTCAAAATCGGTCCAGTCGTTACAGAGTTAAGCCGGAACAAACAGGCTGACAAATTTTTTTAAGTTGCTTCTTTGGTGTGGATACCATATTTACTATTATTTGCTTTTGCCCGCGGCTTCGCCCTCGTAAATAAAGTATCCCATGGGAACACTGTATAATTTTGGGATAAAAAGTAGCCTATGTGTTATTCCAGAACTTACCAAATTTCACACAAATCTGTTTAGTACTTTTTGCATAAAAGAGTAACAAACATCCATCCTCACAAACTTTCACATTTATAATAATAGTAGGGTATTAAAATCAAAAACAATAACTCAAGTTTTTGTTTGACTTCTTTCGCACTCCTTTCAATTGAAAAATAAAAAAGCAACGGTGTTCCTCGCAAAATATTATGTCTCCTTTGGCAAAGATTAAAAAGGAATACAAGTAGCCCGGAGCCGCAATACATCAAGTCGCAAGCGCAACAGTTGCGAAGTACGATTATGTTAATGGCGCCCATTATTCAGGAGGCTTCGTTTGTGACGTAAGTATGGCGACAAAGAGAGCGAATAAATCAGACGCGCGTGCGCAGGAGCCGCGCTACATGCATAGTATAGAGTATAGACACATTAATATGAAAAACAGAACGTCAGAATAAATATACGAACGATTATCAAAGCTTTACGCGCGACTTCGTCCGCGTGGATCAATGCACCACCGTGAGGTATGTATTTCGAAAAATGTTTAAAGGATTTTTACGTCATAATAACTACTATAGCTTACTGTAGGGGCCCAATAAGCCCTTACTGCGGCTGCCGAAGAGTTCTTGGCCAGCTAACTCCGGGTACGCCTCGCCCTTTCGCCGTCTACTATAGCTCATTCCGCCCCCACAGTAAGGGCGCGAGCACACAGTGCGTTGCGCAGCCGGCTTGCGCACCGTGTGCTCGCGCCCTAACGGCACTCACTGCGGCTGCCAGACCGCCCCGGACCGGCTGACCGGGGACGCATTACGCCTCGATCTGTTACCCTCCACTACCTACAGCTCATTGAGTAAAAGCACTCACTTCGGTTGCGGTCGAACTCGATGAGGTCGCACAGCTGCAGCGGGTTGGAGCCGGAGTCCGTGTAACCGCGGCGGCCGGGCTGGCACCGGTACACCGCCCCGGGCCGCGACACCCCGGGCACGCGGTACGGCTCGTCCTCGGGAGCGCCCACGAGGATCCTGGAAGAAACGATGAAGATTTAAGAAATGGGTGAGCAGAAGAGACGTAACTATTCTAGAGATAACAATGTGTTTTGTTATAAGAGTCTGAAGAATTCGCAACGCAAAAAACTGCGACACAAATTGCCACGATGCGTTTTCGTGTGACAACTGAGTCACTTAGCAAATTGAAATCGCATAACTCGCCTTGTTATCAGTTATCACAGATCTGTATGAGTGAAGTAAATAGAAATAAATACATATATTAATTATTATGTAGTGTTGTCATGTTTCTATGTACGAGTATGTAGGCATCAGTTATGTACTTATTTTTTGTAGTTTTTCCTATAACTGCAATAGTTACGGTTAAACAAAAAACCGGCCAAATGCGAGTAGGATTTGCGTAGCAATGGTTTCGTACAAAAATCACGCTTGTTGTACGGGAGCCCCATTTAAGTAAGTATTTATTTTATTCTGTTTTTATTATTTTTTGTTATAGCGGCACCAGAAATACGTAATGTGTAAAAATTTCAATAGCTGTTTACGAGACTGGCGACAGACAGACAGACAGACGGACGGACAGCGGAGTCTCAGTAATATGGGTCCCGTTTTACCCTTCGGATACGGAAACCTAAAAATGTAGAGTTACATCTTCTTAGGCTGCAGTGACGTGGGGTTCCTATAACTCCATTCCTATCGGCTTCACTCCTTTGAAGACCCTCATCCAAATCTCTAACTATAATACAGGCTAGGGCTTCCCTATAAAGGCGCACCAGACTAGTATATTTTTTTCAGTTGACGAATTACATAAACTGTTTATAAAGTAAACATCGGTGTATTGTGGTGTATTGTAACAGACATATCCCTGACCACCGAGTGGAATAGGGTCAAGTCATCCCGCTGGCTCGCCGCCAAACCCAGAATACACGCAGTTCAATCCTCTCGCCAAATAAAACTGACTCACTGTTCCCAACGGGATTGTCTAATATTTTCAGCTTTGATGCATCTTGGACATTACTTTGTTTATAAATATACCTTGACTTGTAAATTAGAATTAAAGCATTATTAATGATAGCGTTTATTGTACAGGCAAATAATATTTTGTAATATTACTATCGGTCTAGTTATGGTCAGCAAAATTATCTACAGATTTAGGCGCGACATTGACTAAAAATAAATACAAGAAAATTCTGTCCGGAAAAACATCAGCTGTTGTAAGCACATTCAAATAACGTTAGACTTAAATATTAGCAAAAGTGAAACAAAGTCACATATTGCTGTCAAAAGTTAGTAACGTAAGTCAAATTCCTATCAAGTATGTCGTATTTTAGACAGTGTTAAATACTGTCGCCTGTCGAGTGACGTAGGTGTCAGACGATCCCGGAATAGGATGCGGGCGACAGGTCTATTCCCGGCTCCGGAAGAGGGGGCTATTAATACCCACTCTCCCCGTCAACTACGCGTAGCTAGTCGTAGGAGTAGCGAAATCTTGACTATTATAATCTTACTAATATTATAAATGTGAAAGTTTATGAGGATGTATGGATGGATGTTTGGCTGGAAGTTTGTTCCTCTTTCACGCAAAAACTACCAAACGGATTTCGATGAAATTTGGTATGGTAGTAGTTTAGGCTCTGGGTTAACACATAGGCTACTTTTTATCCTGGAAAAGTACAGTATTCCCGCGGGATACCCAATACTACATTTTCGCGGGCGGAACCGCGAGCAACAGGTAGTGTAAGATAACTTACGGCCCGGTTCAATAACAGCTATCTATACATCTATACAGATAAATATAATTGAAGTGTCTGTTTGTAATTTCAAATTAACAGCTTTTTACTTAATGCATATGGAAGTATATTCGATACTAACGATAAAATATCAATTTTTAAAATTTTTGTCTGTCCGTCTGTCTGTCTGTCTGTCTGTCTGTTTGTTCCGGCTAATCTCTGAAACGGCTGGACCGATTTTCACGGGACTTTCACAGCTGATGTTATGAGGTCTAATATAGGCTACTTTTATTTTAGGGTTCCGTATAAAAAAAGGGTTCCCTTTCCGTTAGTTGCGGGCAACGAAGTTACGCGAACGAAGTTGCGGGCATCAGCTAGTCTTTAAAAATGAATTGCTGTTCGTTAGTCTCGCTAAAACTCGAGAACGGCTGGACCGATTTGGCTAATTTTTATCTTTAAATAATCGTATCAGTTCAGGGAAGGTTTAAACGGTGAGAAATTTCAGTTTAAAGTTAAGGCAGAACAACGTTTGTCGGGACAGCTAGTCTTCAATAAAAACGTCAGATTTGCATCGCAAAAAACCATTTTGCGGTACAAATCTGATAACGTTTTTAACAAATAGTTATTGGTAGATAGGTTATTGAAACGGGCCTTTAGTGTGTACTCGTTTAAGAGAAATTTCAACTACTACTACAAACGAGCTAATAGCCGCGGCTCCGCCCGCGTAAATACAGTATCCCACGGGAACCTAATCGCTGAGCCACAGTGGTCGTCGTCAATCGTCATTTTTATCCAACGGCTACGTAAGATACAGTAATAAAGCGTTTAATTTTAGTTTGGTTTTACCCAATTTGTATGTCAAAATCGCGATCGGAAGCGTTGAGTCACCACCACCATGGCGGGTTGCCAAACGAAAAAACCTGCTCCACATTTCAAGTCATTACGTCCGATTGCAAAATGTTCGATTATGAATGAGTATAATAATATTACGTCATCATCATCAGCTTAAGACTATTCGTACAGAATGCGAGACACTGCTTCCATCGGGTCATCAAATTACATCCTACAATCCATAAATTACATCCTAATAATCCTGGAATCTGGATCCGCGCCTGCCGTAGGTAAAATATGTATGAGATTTTCCTCTTGACGAATTTTGAAATTGCTTTATCTTTCGTGTACTCGTTTTGTTTCTCGGTTGCCTCTGGTGCCCTAGACGGGATGCCCTAAGCCAGTGTTTTTCAACCTTTTTCATGATGCGACCCTTTCATTTTCCGATTTCGTCGATTGTATGAAAAAAAATTTCGCGACCCCCGACCCTTCGCTTTTTTATTATCATGTATGTATGTGTATGTTACAATGTTACAAATATTCATTCCATACGACGTTTTATGCGTCTCCATAATTAGGATTCGGATATAAGTAGGTACATAATACGTGCTACGTAAGTATATAATACGTAACGTACTACGTCAAACACATTATTTTACAATTACATACATCGATGATCGATTTATGACTATATCCTTTTGTTAAAATTATTTTACTTAATAAATCAATCTTTTTAATCTTTATTGTTTTTTTACTTTAGTTCCCTCGACCTCCGGCGACCCCCCTACAGAAGCTTCGCGACCCCCTAGGGGGTCGCGACCCACAGGTTGAAAAACACTGCAATAAGCAGTTGCTTAATTTGCTAATTCAGGACTGGTTGCCACAATATTCACATTTTTTTATTTATTCTAAGAGGCAAAAGAACCCTTATAAAGTTCAAACTTAAAATATATATGAAATATAATGGATGAATTTCGACCACAGCGGGTCTAAGGCCACTTGCGCAATATCATCGCAATATTGCTATTTGACACTAAAGCAATTCTGCTTGTAAATCTGTCAAATGAATGCATTTCAGCCAATTTCTGCATATGAATTGTATCCAAATCATAATAGAATTGCAATTCAAGTGGCCATTTTACGATCGCTGTCATCTTTCATACAGTAATTCATAACAAGAATGGAAAATGAATTGCCAAAACGGCCTTTTTAGACCTGCAGGGCGGCATGAGGCATCTGCCATCTAGTAAGTATCTAAATAGGTATCTGAAAGTTAACAAGATGTTTCTGACTATCGTCAACTATCGTGTAATCTTTACCGGCTTTTGAAAGCGGTTTTCAAAGCGTAGGTTTTCCATACAATTTTTTCTTATCATACACCAGGTTTTTATTACTGAGGCTTAACATTTAATAATGTTAATAATGCATCTTTATACACGTTTACAATGAAAATAAACCATTAACATCTGAACACCAGTTGACACCTCTCTAATGGTCTGTACTGGCTGTTGTACGGTCGCAGCCAGCCGGTGTACCACTTTTCGACCTTATATCTATAGCAATAAGGTTTAAAACTGCTAAACCGCCAGTATCAGAAACTCTACTTCGTGACTAATAAAGACATTGTTACTCGATCGCCGTGAAAATCGTTATTAACAATCACCTTCGATAAAACACGAAAATAAACTTTAAGACTACAAAAGTAAGGTGCAATTTCTATTGAAATGATATTTTGGAGATTATTACCATATCTATTAATTATTATATTAGAGTTTATAGCGTATATCACGGCACCTTATAGGGCAGAAGACAATTCGATAACGACTGTGTAATTGGGAATTAACCGACTTTCAAAAGGGTGTGGTACTTTTATCATCTTAAGTTAATTCTCAAGGCCATACATGGCTTAGGGGTCTTAGGCCGTAAAATTGTAAATACCGTTAGATTGTAATATAACTAGTAAAATTGTAAAATGTTGATAGACTTCGGACACGAATACTCTGCCTATAATTTAACATAAGTACTACTTTTCGTTAGATTATAAATGTATAGTTATGAATCCTTTGACATATTTTTGACTGATGTATCAACGCATAGGCCAAACCCGTAAGACTCTGTCCAGAAAGTGCGTAAGCCTGCGTAAACCTACGCACGTAGAGATTCTTATCTTATCGTTTCTTTTTTACGAAATTTTGTACGATACGCGCATAGCTAAAATAATACGCACGTAGCTTCTGGACGCAATGTATGGGGCCCTAGTACCTCGACTACGTGCGTAGACCTTACGTGCGTAAGAATACGCAGTTTCTGGACATAGTCTAAGACGTAAGGAAATTTGAAATATTGCACACGCATTTCTCATAATATGACGTAGGTATCCACTAAGGAAAGATTTTTCAAAATTCAATACCCAAGGGGGTAAAATAGAGGAATAAAAGTTTAAAACCTAATTTCTTTTAGGTTTTAAACTTTTATCCACTAATACATCCTCTGATACAATTTAACGGTTTTTACAATTTTACGGTGACATATATTATATAGAAAAGGGAGCCTGATGATGGTGATGCCTCCATGTTTACCCGGACAGTAGTAGGTGTTAATACCCCATTGACACGGCACGCGAGTGACGCCTGTGTGCCTGAGTGCACGTCAAACCCGGTGTACATACCATACGACGTTATTACCACGGCGATAAGGTTCAAAGTGTTCCTCAAATATTTACCAAATAACTGCATTCCTTAAATATAACTAACTGTTCTTAACAAGACACTTTTATGTTACCGACATTTGTTTTACACTCTGTTATTGGCCCAGGAGAATTTGAGACAAAAGCCTAAGAAAGAAAGAAATATTAAAGGATATAGGTAGCTATATTAAAATGCGAATCTCTATGTACGTATAATTATATATTTAATACCAATAGACTGTAACGGCTAATTTAAATGTTTTACCACAGGAATCGAACTTTCAACATTGCGTGAAAACTCCAATGGGCGATTTCCGCCGCACGGTGATATTTGACCGTGTAAACGACAATTCGGATAGGCAATTCGCAAGGCAATTTCGGCTGGGTTGCCAACAAAAACGACAAGGAGATTTATCATGTGACTTGCCCGCACGGCGAAAATCAACCGTATTATATGTGACACTTTGATGTGACAATTCGGCTATGTTAATTTCTATTTTGCCGATCGGCAATTTTGCCAACAAAAATGACAAGGTGATTTGTCAAACCGTCGCCGCATAGCGAAAATCGACTCCTGTAAACCCCTCATGACAGGTCATACAGGCCGTTTATCATGCAATTGCCCTAATTATGCCGGTGTGTGCTATGTGCCATGTCGCAAGCGCAACACAAACAGCTCCTATCTGCGGAACAAACATTGCGCTCTCCTTCGCAATTGTTCTACAACATCTCTACACGATAGGGGTGTGCACTACATAATTAATTGATATATTCAAAAAATTCTGAATTATTTTTTTCATTCATCAGGATGAAAAAAATATAACATTTTATGTTTCGGAGAAAGTGTCCCACGGGAATAGTGTATTCTATCGGGATAAAGAGTAGCCTATATTTTAATCCAGAGCCTAAAATTGTAGTAAAATACCAAGTTTCATCAAAAAACGTTCATTTTCTTTTTGCTTGCGTGAAATAATACATCCTTACAAACTTTCACAGTTATAATAATAGTAGGACTGTGGTATATGACAAGACCAAGTATGAAGTATCACAGAATGACGAAAAATTAAATAACAGTCGAAAGGTAAAAAAAAACTAACTTTTGACGGACAGACAGATGGACAGAGCGTAACTATAAAGGAGAGTTAAACCTTAAAGTTTGACGTGTCTGTCTGCGTGCCTGTTCCTGGCATCGTAGCTCCTAAACAAAAGGTCAAGGTGAATGCTGGCATGATAGTGTTCTTAGCTATAATTCATCATCAACATCATCAGTTTGGTCACAGCTTGAATTTCAGGGGTTACTTTATTAATAAATGCTCTCCTAGTTTAATGACTCTATCTACATTGATAACTCTCTCGATTTCCAAAAACTATTATTCGTTCTAATAATTATTCATTTTCAACTTTTATCTCACTCCTTTCACAGAAAAAGTTTAAAGACAGAACCATATTATCTTGTAAGATATTAATCACTAATTGTCACCGTACATATTTATGGTGAGATTATAACTTTTACGACCTTATATCTGGTTACCGAACTTCGTGATAACAGATAACGTTATCACTATCAGGCGTTTTCCCGCGAGTTTTTGTCTTGTGCCTATAATCTACAAGATAATGCTTCGTGGAGGGTCATCTTCGTGAGCCATAGCGACTCGTGAGGAATTTGGCAGAAGTGAAACATCGGAATCGTACTTATCGTCTGTACCCTACATTTTAAATCTTTACAATGATACGAAACAAGGTGCCGCAATGTTTGCACATTCAGGCACCTTGTAAAGTATCAGCAATTCCTTAAACCTTATCAATTTACAATCCCTTGAATAAAAATAAATTAATAAAACACGTATCTTTACTATCGATCTAATAACACGATGTTATATCAAAACTAATTGGAATACTAACGAACATTAAATCAGGGTAAAATTTATTGGCTCCTAATCCAACGTAGGAGCGTACGCACTTTGTGACGCACCCGAATATTATATAGAGGTAATGAGATGGGGTAAGATCTATGGGGAAAGCGGACCAAAGCCATGCAAAACCTATTTTTATTCTTACTCCAGGCATAATATTAATCTATGGACGCTTCACACCACGTCAATCTGGCCCTATGGTGAGTATCCAAAGAACTTGTGTTACTGGACTTGCGCGTAACGTTATGAATTTCAAAAGTTTTGCTGTCAGTAGAAAGTCCTTCCATACCGACATGGCTTATTTAGCGTTCACACAATATGATGCGCAGATAAAACAGTGGTTAATGCACATTTTCAAAAGTTTTGCTGTCAGTAGAAAGTCCTTCCATACCGACATGGCTTAATTAGCGTTCACACAATATGATGCGCGGATAAAACTGTGGTTAATGCACTCGCATCGATACGCCAGATCAGACTGTCAGTCCCGCGCATCTGCATGATCGTTTCGGAGCGAAGGTTGAAGCTCGTACAGTTTCCCGTGATCCAAATTCTAGTTGCGGTATTATGTGCTCGCTAAGTCACAATACAAGAATCTGAAATAGATGTAAGGTTGTACGTACCTCGATCGATAGAAAGAACTTCTCGTTAAGTGGACTAAAGGAACTGTATAGGCAGATAAATCCGAAGGGCAAATATCTACATAAGTCTGTATGTGATGAGCCGTACACGGACGAATACGGGTAGAGAATTTATATCACTGCATTAGACTATCAAACGCAGTGCACATGGTAATAGGGGCAATGGGCATGTTATTTATCTGAAAGTATGAAGAGATAACATTGAGTTGAATCTTGAATCCTATTATTCTACTACTAGTATAAATGTTTTCTTCGAAGATAGACGGATGGATGTCTTTGAGGATGGATGAATCGATGTTTGTTTGTCTTTCACGCAAAAATTACTGAACTGATTTCGATGAAATTTGGTATGGTAGTAGTTTAGGCTCTGGATTAAAACATAGGATACTTTTTATCCCGAAAAAGTACAGTGTTCCCGTGCGATACCCGATATTATATTTACGCGGGCGGAGCCGCGGGGTAAACCGTAAAGGTAGATTTCTATGAAGCATAAATTAATTATTATTTATTACCTTTTAATAATATAATAATATCTATGGACGCTTCACACCACTTCAATCTGGTCCCGTGGTAAGTTCTCGTAGAACTTGTGTTACGGGTACCAGACAACGGAAATATATTTAATACACATATTATACACATATCTATGACCCAGCATCACGGAAAAACTTTTTGTTCCTTCGGCGGGATTCGAACCCGCGACCCTCGGCTTGAGCACCAACACGCTATACCACTGAGCCACAGAGGTGACACTCGACACGGTGCTTCATAAGCATTAATTCTAACTTTTAGGCAATACCTAAATTCTATATAAGATATTGGATTTATGTTATTAACTTTAGATTCAAATTCAAATTCTTTGATAACTTATAGAGAAAATCAGCAGTGTTGTAAGAGTACCATTATTATTTATTTGAGTACTCGTATCTCGTAGATTAACCCTTTAGGTCAGTCCTATGCAATTTCTAAATTAGGGCAAATCATGTGAGTGTGAGTTATGTTTTCTATGTGTGTGCATAAGTAAGTTTGTGTTTTGTCCGGGTTTGTATGAAAACCTGTATGTGTGCGTATGAGTTTCTACGAGGTGTATGTTTGTATGTGTGGCAGATTCGCGTGCCGGCCGCCATTCTCACGGGTTCCGGCGCTGGCAATCTTCTCATTGTGGCAATCAGGCGCACCCTATGCGGGCTCTAACATCTTTCTGTCTTGCTTAAAAGGGTTTTTGATTGAGTTGCTGTAATTTTTATTATGCTTTTATTTATGTTATTTTATTATGCTTTTATATCTGTGAGTGAGGGTATAATAGACAAATAGACTAAACTGTAATTCAATACAGTCTGATGATTAAACTAAGGAGGGTAAAGCACCCAATTGTTGCCGCAATTTGATTATTATATTTAATAGACACTAACTTTTTACTATATATGAAGTTTTGTTCTGTCAAGTGTACGTCATAGCCTATCTTGAGCTTTGAAATCTTTGCGCTAAGGCTGCGTACACACCAAACTGAATGTCAGTCGCCGAATGTGAGCAGGCTCACTGTGAGCCCCAGTGTAAACGTGAAAATAAACTGTATTTTACGTATAGCATAGCGTAATAACGTATTGTCGGTTAGGCGTGACCGAAAAAGTGAATATGTATGGAAATATCATACCAGCTGCGTAACGCTCGCTCACATTCGGCGGCTGACAGTCAGTTTGGTGTGAACGCAGCCTAACCACTGAACCACGAACCACCTCAGAGGTCGTCGTCATATTAAAAATCTAAATATATAAAAAAGTTATGTTGGTTTGTGTACGCTTCAAAAACTCAAAAAGTTCTGCACCGATCGAGCTGAAATTTTAACATGATATATAATCCGCATCAAGGATTGTTTTTATCTATTTTTTGCATCAGTCACATATCCGCGACCGCGAAAAAACTATATTTACGCGGGCGGAGCCGCGGGCAACAGCTAGTAAAATATAATTCGATACAATATATCTTTTTAATTATATAAATTACTATTTCTATTCAGTTACCATATTGTAACATAATATTATCACGATGGTAACACAGAAAATGGACAGATATGGCAATTTAAATAAATAATTTTAGCGAGGACGGTTTTAAAAATAGATTATGTTTCGACACCTATTGACTATTGTACAACCTACACTACAATTTCTTTGCAAATCTTATTTATGTATTGTTATCATCCTACTCCTAACTTTCTCGTATATGTTGGAGCAATAGCCAGCTGTTACCATGTTATATAAGGTAGTTCAAAATCCTATTACGTATATCTATTTTGGGCATATGGTCTATTGCTTATAAATATCCTGACATTTAAACTTTAGACAAAAAAACCGAGGGTTACCGAGCATTAATAAACAAGAATATTTTTGTGAACGAATTTAATAGATAACAGGTCAAAATAAAAAAGTACATCTATCTATACAGTAAATAAAAATACGCATAGGTAAATAAAATTGAAGTGTCTGTTTGTAATTTCAAATAAACAGCTTTTCACTTTATGCATATGAAAGTATATTCGGTACTTACAAAAAAATACCAATTTTTTTAAATTTTGTCTGTCCGTCTGTCGGTCTGTCTGTCTGTTTGTTCCGGCTAATCTCCGAAACGGCTGCACCGATTTTTACGGGACTTTCACTGGCAGATAGATGATGTTATAAAGAGTATCTTAGGCTAGTTTTATTTCAAGGTTCCGTTTCAAAAAATAGGGTTCGGATTCCGTTAGTTCTATCATCTATGCAAACGAAGTTGCGGATATCAGCTAGTTACAGAATATGTATCATAATATGTCAGTTAACGAGCGACGGTAAGCCACTGTTGCCGCTAATGATTATATCCAAAACAAGTTAAAATTAACTGCGAACTCAAAATAGAGATAGAACCATATTTAGTTACGGCTTACGATTATTTGTTGCACTAAAAAACGTTACATTTAATATAATATTACGACCTCTGTGGCTCTGCGGTTGAGCGTGTTGGCGCTCAAGCCGGGGGTCGCGGGTTCGAATCCCGCCGAAGGAGCAAAAAGTTTTTCTGTATTCCTGGGTCATGGATGTATATTTATTATGTACCTATATTATATAAAAAAAGTCTTAATTTAATGTGTAGTAAGTATAAAAGTATTAAATATATTTCCGTTGTCTGGTACCCGTAACACAAGTACTTCGAGAAGTTACCACAGGACCAGATTGACGTGCTGAGAAGTGTCCGTAGATATGATATATATACCGGGTGTATTTAGACGTGCAATTTTTGATTAGATGTAGAATATTATGTTAGATTTTTAGGGTTCCGTACCAAAAACGGTAAAAATCGTCTGTCTGCCACCAGACTCTATCTCTATAACCGTGATAGCTAGACAATAAAATTTTCACAGAAGATGTATTTCTGTTGCCGCTATAATAACAGATACTAAAAAAACAGAATATAATTTTTAATTATTCCATAAAGACGTAATCCAATATATTAAGACAGAAATATGCTACACATAATATAGACTCCGTAAACTACCGTTAAAAATCACGCATCGCGTAAATCTTCGAGGCTTTTCGGCTTACCAACTCTTTAACTGTTACCGCTTCAGCCATGGCCCATGATTCATTGTAACAGATTATAGTAATGGATGAGTTTACAGATGTTATGTAATTATAATCTGGGAGATATTAATGGGCCATAAATAGTTCCTTATCTGATAACAAAGGATCAACAATTAGTAGTCTAATCGCCGCTTAACACCTTGTGAGTGTGGGACATATCACAAGCGATTAAAATTCTTATTACATTCATACCTACTAGAGCTTTGTTTCTTTTTTAAACACGCCTTTAGTAAATGTGATATTTTAAACTGTTAAACAATCTACAGATGAGTGTCAGATAGCTTAACTTCATGTTTGTCTCTGTAGCTCGATAAAGTAACACAAAAAAGTAGCAACAAAACTTCCGAATAAGCTATCCGACACTTATTTACTAGAAGGTTGTGAAGTAGGCTTATGGTGGTAAATCATTCTAGTGAGAAACTCATCAAGGCATCGTTTAATTAATTACGTATCTCCCCTGTCACTCAACGCTCGAGCTCGTCCCTCTCACACATCGTCCCACTCAAGCCTTAACTTCCATCTGGCTCGCACATTTTCCCGCTCAATTTTTATTTTTTATATAATATTTTGTTTTTTGTTATGTTTCGTCTCTATCTTGTAAATTTGTATTGTCTCTTTCTATTATTTCTATTTTGTAAAACATACGTTTATTAGGTACGTATACAAAATTTTACAAAACATATAACCGAAAACTTTGTGAATAAATTATGGACTTCTGATCTGAGAGTCGAGTTATCATTTACTCCTACGGCATATCTCTACAGACCCTAACGCTAATATAAATCTTTAATCTTCTATGAAACCCTTTACTTACGTTATTAATTTATACAATATTTGCTCTAGTTTAGCCATCTGATAAATAGTCGGTCTCCTGTAACTTGCACCACACTAGTAACTCGTTTACGATGCGATGGTAAAGCGTAATAATTTACGAGGTGCAGTGTGCACTCGCCCTTGTTTGTATCGGTGGCCGACCACCCCGGTGTAGACACGCCTTAATTCGTAACTTATAATTATTAAATCTGACATTAATTAACTAAATGCATGGATGTTGCATGATGCACGGTGTTTTTATCTATTTAATATAAAAAAATATTATGTAATCGGCCACATTACATACTTATTATTCTTTACTTCTATACCAATTAAAATCCTTGATAATATTATAAAATATGTGAATGTGAGTTTGTTTGCTTTCACGTAAAAACTATTTAATCGATTATTATGAAATTTGACACAGATATAAAGTAAACCACGGGAAAGGACATAGGCTACTTTTTACTGCGGCAAAATGAAGGGTTTCCTCGAGATTTCGTTTTGCGCGCACGAAGACGGGAGCAACGTCTAGTAATATCAAAATGGTTGTTTGCATTGATTAGACTCCGAAACTACTGGATCGATTTTGATGAAATTTGGCATAGGTAGATATACAATAGAGCACGGGAAAGGACATATTATGTCACTTTTTATTGCGGAAAATGTATCGTTTTCGCAAGATTACAAATAGAACATCTAGTAAGTATTCCATATAAATGGAAATCCATTGTTAGAAAAAGTTGCACGGAGAAATCTATGTCGACATTTGTAAAAGTTTTAATAAATGTTATGTATGCTAAAGTCTCCAAAATCAAATAGTACTTATTTTTTAACCTACAACATTTTAATAAACTCAGAACTAACTTTTTAATTCCCATGGCTTATACGCGTCTTCATTCTTATTAGAATTTAATATAAATTTATCAGAATTTGTTAACAAAAATTTGACACGAGAAACCTTATAAGTATTAAAACCTTTATTTATTGTTACAGCGAAAAGGGAATTAATATTCATTCAAGACAGAACACATTTTCGGTCCAAAAACCAAATTTTTCATTATTAAGTCGCTCTCATTTGTTACTGAAGCCCAAATTAATTAACTGAGGTTTAAAGGGGTTGTACTAAATACCTATAATACGCCCTTTTCATTTCGGAATAGGGATCATTTTGCTGTGACGTGTTGTGATAGCCAAAAACTATAGTCTATTACGGTCATCACTGTGGCTTTAACCAAATTCTAAATATGTAGAATCTTTTCTTAGACAGTTATAGTTATAAAAGTATTTATTTTTACGCTTTTTTTTGACAGAAAAATGTTAGTAGGTACTACCTACCTAGTTACTTATTCCTCCAACTATCTAAAATCGGATGAAGATTCATCCGATTTTAGCTAAAAATTTGCTTGTATTGAGACTGTATTTATAAATGTAAAGAATGGTACAGTACCTAGTACTAGCCACCTGTCATCTTCGAAAAAAAGTTACCGCAAAATGGAAGTAAAATTAATTCAATGTTCCCCTCCTTTCACCTGTGTATCACCAGCTGTCGGGAAGCGCGTGCCTTCCTCAAGCCGTATCCGAACATACGCGAACTTTGCCGAACGAAGCCGAAAGTAGCCGAACAATGCTATCGGACGTCGGCATCGTAAAGACTTCCGCAGGTGTCTATACTCATTAAAAATGCACGTATGTTGTATGTATGCATGTATATTTTATACAGTTAAAAGTCTTAAGCATCTGTTACTTTGACGCGGTCATTCTGGGCAACCTAAATAGGTTCCTTGTAGATACATTCTAAACTAATATAATAAAAACACAGATATTATATATTCTAAAACTAGATGTTGCCCGCGACTTCGTGCGCGCAATTTCATTGAAACCGTACATTTTTTCGCGACAAAAAGTAGTATGTGTCCTTTCCCATGGTCTACTCTATATATGTACCAAATTTCATCAAAATTGGTCCAGTAGTTTCGGAGCCTATTCAATGCAAACACACAAATCAACAAACTTTACCTCTTTATTATATTAGTATTATAGAAGTATAGATAAAAAGTTTTGAATAATGTTATAAGTATTTAAATTACTTCTATGATTAAAATACAATCTTGTAAGTTGTAACGTTAGAAGATGATTGCAACGAGTAAAACACATCTTTTGTCGTCTCTATGGAAGTTCTAGGGAAAATATTATTAACTTTCATAACTCCCTTTCACCTTATCATATTCGAAAACTTCGTATAAAGCCTTTTCCACGCAAATTGGCACATCGCAAACTATCGAAATTACCGAAACATTGATAATAGAATCGATACTAAATATCATAATCGAACGCGAAACTACTTGTTATAGTTCTCACTTCTCGCCGCTCGATTCATGTGAAACCGACCCGCGAACAGGGAAAGGTGTGAATTGAACTGTCACTGGCTGGCTACGTCATTAGTATCAAAGGGAAGAACTATATAATAATTCCCTATTGCGCTAAGGGCGCAACAAGCCTTATTCAATGGAAAACCTACTAACAGATGTACATGTTACACTATCGATGCCAGACATCCCATATTTCCCGGGACGTCCCGTATTTTAGGAATTATCACAGAATACCTATGTATTATTTAAAACGTCCCGTTGCCGGGACAAGCGCTGTTCTGTAAATCGAGCGATCTAGGGTTAAAAAGTACCCAATACTCACGCACATAATGCTCGCACATAACGCACATAAATATGATCTCAGGCTCACTAAAACTAATCAAAATATTATGCTAAAATTCGCTCGATCCTCAGAAAAATATCATTTTTTTTACTAATTAATTTTGTTTTTTTTTTTGGTCTCGGTTAAAAAACTGAAATCCCATATTTTTTGGCTTACGTAGATGTTTGTCCCATATAGGCTTCGATCAGTATTAATATTGATCGAAGCATATAGGCTGAAAACAAATCTGGCAACCCTGACTATCACTATCGAAACAGCAATTATTGGTAATTTTCGTCGCTATATTTAGCCACAATATATTACGGAACGGTATTTGGTTATTAAAACCGTATCTACCTGTGGTAATAACAGTTTGATCTGTTCTATCTCGTGGTGCGGTGTTTACGCGCGAGATAACGTAACCCGCTGAAATAGCTGCGCCCGCGCCGCCCTGCGCGTGCGCACAGCGCTGTAGGGCTGGCAAAACAGAAAAACTAGAGTAGCGCGTTATATACGAGTACTTATGTAGGTAGTATGCGTTTAACTGATAACTATTCTTCATTAATAGATAAGGATAGCCTAGTCTTTTAGAGGATCATTTATAGAGCTCACACTAGCTTGATATGAGGGTTACATAAAATTCAATAAAGTTAATCGAACCATTTAAAAAACACATTTGCAAGAACTGTAAGCAAGTTAATTACACTAATATGTATTATGTATCTTGTCTAGATATTCTAGAAGATAATATTATAGTATTAATATTTCAGTTAATCTATACTAATATTACAAAGATGAAGCGTTTATTTGTTTATATGTTTGAATTGGCTCCTACTTGGCCGATGTTGATGAAATTTGTCACATGTATTGATTAGACCACGGGGAAGGACATATGCTACTTTTTATTGCGGCGGGATGAGCTTCTTTGCGGGCACGAACTCTCGGGCAACATCTTGTTATCATATATTTTAATTTGAACGAACAAGTGACAGCCCTAGTCGACAATGTTTATTATTCTATTAATATTGTTTACGCGTCTGCCCGGTCGGCGCGGGCGCGGCGCGGCGCTGATGCACTGAATCTGATATCTACTCAGAATACGCTCTATGAGAGTCAGCATCATCATTATCGTTAGCTCTACCTCTGGCGAGCTCTACAAAATATCTAAAGACGATAAATTGATATTTAAACTTAGGTTTAACCTATAAATAATAGAAGTGTTTGTTATTTTAACTAAGCAAGGATAAACATTACTAGTTAATTAGTTAACTTTATATTTAATTGATGGATAAGTGAAATGATTATATTAACACACTGTTCTTGTAAATAATGATCGAACTCTTAGATATTAGTATAAGATTAATAAATCTTATACTTTAAAAGACCAGCGTTTGTATTTATATAATTGGAATCTCGGAAACGGCTGCAGGTATTATCATGAAGAATTTAGAATGCAAGGAGTTTTTGGGGACAAAAATCGATATAGCTTTGTCTTATCGATGGGAAACTGCGCATTTTTAAGCTATATATTATGTTTCTTCTTTCATCGTGCAACAATACGAGTATATCAATAATTTCGACTATTATGTCAGTCCGATTGCCAGCTTGGTATACTTATGTGTAATTTTTGCTTTCTTCGAAAATTCGGAATGTGGTGATTTTTGCTTAGAGAATCCAACCAACGATTTTTGGGATTCTTTTACTTTTTAAATTTATCAGAACTCCGAGAAACAACTGGGCACTGGTGACTTAAAAAAAGTCATCAATAATTAATTTTCAAAACTAAAAACTTTAAACTCGTTCAACCAAGCCCTACACCGTTAGTTCATTCGTCATAATAAACCGTACTACTCAGTGCAAGGTCACCACTAAATCACCTCTTTAGTCTGCAATCTTTATCGCTCGTTTGTCTTCATTATGACACCATTATGGTCAATGTCACATCAACCCATTAACCACTAAAATGTACATTAGTGCATCGTTTTGTATTTCCTGACGTGCTCCGTCTTAGGCTTGCTGCCTACACAGCATTTTTTTAATACAGCGTACACTAGTTGACTTAATTCAAAGGAGTTAGAAATAATATAACCGTATCTAATTAGAAACCAATAAGAATGAAGTCATTTAAAAACGGTGAGCCAGACTCGTGGAAAATTTTAAACATCTTACATTGTTTTCTGCATATTACTGACATAGAAGATTTAAACGAATTTCCTACTTATATTAATTTTAAGTCTCAAATACAGATTAAAAGTGAACGGGGCTAGAAATGCAGATTACGTAGACCTCATATTCAGACTTTTGTCTCAAAACCCTTGAGAAGTCGATGGTTATCTAGATGACCAGTAGATCCCGATTAGGGCATCGAGACCGGTTTTACCCGAAACCGAAAACCCGGGTTTTCCCGGGTTTTCGGGCCTACAATAAAACCCGGTTTTCAAAATATTGAAAACCGGTTTTCGGTTTTTTCGAGCTTTTTTTCATTATGAAATTCTACAACAGTTTATAACAGTTACAGTCACAAACCGAACGTTATAATGGCTTGTGATTGTCAATGTAGAATTTTAGAACAATAGTTATAATGTTTTCATGTTGTATGTAGTACATTTGGGGGCACGGTACTCGGTAGTGCCCCCGCCCCGCCAGGACGAGTGAGCGAAGCGCAAGGGACCAGACTACCTTTTCTCGAAGCGATTCGTCGATTTTTTGGACCTTCATAACTTGGTATAATTTATTATTTGGTTCCATCAGCGCTCAGTGCGAATTGCTCTCCGTTCCCATGATACCCAAAAATCGAGTGGGCCTAACGGAATCCGTCCCATTGTTTTAAAAATGTGTGCTCCAGAGTTGGACCGGTCTTAACGCATCTTTTTTGGCTCACCTGCTCTTATGGCACAGTCCTGGCATCTTGGTAGACAGCTTTGGTGTGCTATCGCCTGCCCTGTTTATACTGCATATCAATGATAATATTATGTGATGACGACAGTATGGGTGATGCCTTATATACAGGTCGCCCGAACATCTCTCGGCAAAACGTCATTGAGAGTCGAAACGAACTTGTCTCTCAAATTAAGAATTCATTGGAGAAGATCTCTGAATGGGGTAGACTTAACTTAGTCCAATTCAACACCTCTAAGACACAAGTTTGCGCGTTCATCGCTAATAAGTTACCGATGGTCGTATGTCCTCGTTTTGAAAGCATACCCATAACTGTCTCCTCCAATATCGGAATACTTGGTGTAAGCATATCGAGCGAGGTCTAGTTCCGATATATCTGGAGGGCAAGGCCAAGTTAGCCTCCAAGAAGCTTGGTGTTCTGAAGAGGTCAAAGCAGTATTTCAGTCGGGTCCAACGCCTACAACTCTATAAGGCGCAAGTTCGGCCTCACATAGAATATTGTTCTCATCTCTGGGCAGGAGCGCCAAAGTACCAGCTTCTCCCTCTGGATCGTATCCAACGAAGGGCCGCTCGAATTGTCGACAGTAAACAGGCTTTACTCCTTAGAGCTAACAGTAAACAGGCTTTACTCCTTAGAGCTACGTAGAGATGAGCATCGCTCTGCATCATATATCGGTTATATTACGGGAAGTGCTCCGAGGAATTGTTCGGACTTATACCTGCTGCAACTTTTCGCTACCGTTCGAAGGGACAAAATATTTATCATCCTCATCACCAACTGTCGCCAACACTATTTCCGGACCATTACGACCTGCAGACCTTTAAGAAGGCAGCATATTCCCTCCTAAAAGGCCGGCAAGGCACTTCTGTTTCTACACGCCTTAACTCTAGAAGCCTAACTTTACAAACTCTACACTTTAGTCAAATTATGTGGCATGGCCATTTCGTCAGGCAACGTATTTTGACTAAGGTCACAGAATAAATAATAGTACCTAGAGGTACAGAAGAACCACTCCGACAAATGGTTTGAAGAAATAGGAACTCTTACTGCGATACGATAAGGTTCAATTCAGCTAACGCAGCGCTTGATTACCTACGATTATATTTACCTAGAAGTTGCGTCTCTTTCTATCGCGTAATTCTTATTCATTCTAATAATATTAGGGTTGACTCATTTTAGAAAATAATTAACCGACTTCCAAAAAAGGAGGCGGTTATACGTATGTTAATATATATTTTTTCTTAATATTTAATTACAACATTTTTTTACCTACTTTTTAGTGCCTACCTACTGTACTTTACTGAACAAATTGTTTTCCAAATAAACCTAAGGTAGGTGTTAATAGTACTTTAATAATTGTAATTAATTCGCACATACCTATAAGTATATACATACTTATGCGTAAACGTAACCGTTTTCGATACCTTCACGGCGATATTACTCAAAGAAGTTGAATCACGCCACCTTACTATTTCTAGGTACTTTTGTCAACAAATAACTCTTCAAATCGTATCACATCGGAATAACATAAGACGCGAACAGATAGTTCAGGCGGAGCCAACACCTAAACACTAAATATTGGTTAACAAGTAGGTAATTGCAGTAGTTCAAACTATATTATTAAATATTTCGTTATGGTATTATAGTTATAGCTGGCCGGGTGATTTTTACCTAACTTAAACACAGTATTGTAATAATATTATGTGCACAGATTCTAAGGTATTAAATCCAATCCATAAAACATTGCGACGAACAAATCTCACGCATACGTCGCTCACTGCTCGCGCGCGAGTCCCTTTTAATTGGCCCGTTTAGGGAGGCCGCCGCACGTACTTATATTTTTGATACCTACACGGGGAGTGGGACAGGCCTGCTAAGGTGTAAAGTTTGTGAAATTATTAATTACTTTACATGAAAATGTTTATGGTGGGATCACATTTTTACCAGTATTACCAGTGTTACAACAGAAAGCAGCTGATAAAAGTTAATTTTAGGACATTCCTAACAAAATTCTACAAAAAAAATAAAAACCCGAAATACCCGAAAAAACCCGGGTACCCGGTTTTGAAGATGGCTGGGACCGAAAAACCCGGTTTTTTAAAATATGACCGGTCTTCGATCCCCTAATCCCGATCCAGATTAAGCCGTCAGTCAGGGGTCAGCCAGGTCGTGCGTCAGATGACGGTTTCAGATTACAGACCACCAGCGTCGACGCCATTTCGAAAAAACCTCACTCAGTGGTCATCCAAGTTGACTTCCGTTGTGTTAGTTATTTTAATGTTTGGTCATTACCATTTGCCATTTGATGAACGTAAAGCATTAAAAATACAAAATAGAGCCCAAAAAGCTTATTGTGTTCAACCTAAGTTTTTTTTTTTTTTTGGCATACACCGTAAGACATTTAGCTATAACTCACACAAGCATGTCAGGATATAATATCTAAGGAAGATTCTAACTTCCATGTCGGATCCATAACTATCAATACGCAATAGGTTTTCGTTGATTTACTTCAAAAGTTATGGTCCGATTTCGCTCAAAATAATTTTCCTAAAGAATTCTTAGCATGATCTATCAGCATGGAAACTTACAAGTTTGTAAGTTTTATAGTTTAGAAATAGCACGGGGCCCCGGAATACTTACAAACACTTTGGAAGTCGATTAACCAAAAATTTACTGTGTTAAAAACCTATTCGACAATACCCCACACGATGGGGTACAATGAAAAAGTATATGGAACCCTAACATCCATAGGTAAGTATAACATTTATATTGTACCCTTAATTAAACTTCTCCTAGCATTTAGCTTAGCGATTCTAGTTCCTTTAGCGAGCTATTTCCGAACGAAAATGTAATAGATTTCTCTCATTTACTTTGTAAGTTGTAACAGATACAATAATCCCATTTCGCCTGAAGCTACATCGGTTATTCTCTGTATTGTTACATGAAACAATAGACGGTTCTAGTTCACCGTTAGACCAGTCATAGTATTTAATAACAGCATACGATAACAGCTTCTAATTACAAGTATAATGCTTGATCTTATCTCACGTTGAGTTTAACTATGTGAATAGTCTTATTAGAGAGTAATGTTTAATTACTTTTGATGATATCGTCAAAACTTATCCTATTACTATTATAAATGTCAAAGTCTGTGAGGACGGATGGATGTTTGTTACTCTTTCACGCAAAAACTACTTAACGGATTTCAATTAAAGTTGGTATGGTAGTAGTTTAGGCTCTGGATTAAAACACAAGCTACTTTTTATCCCGAAACCGGAGAGTATTCCCGTGGGATACGCGATACTATATTTACGCGGACGGGAAGAGCTAGTCTAAAGTAAATTTTGATACATTTCTTTTAGGCTTTTTGTTCATTGTTTAAGTATCGAACAAGTCCTACGGACAAACTGTACAACAGTTTTGTAGGTCTTTATTTTATATTATGTTTTTATTGGTGTGAATTAATAAATAAATAAACATATAAATAAATAAGTTGCCGCTAAACCGGGCATAGGAACCGATTAAATTGTTGTAAATTTAGTGCAAAATAAACGTGAAATTATGTTTCATTAACTTGTGACCTTGTAAAAACAGTTTTTACTCTCCTGTAAACAGCTTTATATGACCTTTACAATATAATAGTGGGTGATGTGGGTGATGGTGGTGACGACAGCGCCATATGTCGGCGTGGGCTGCGGACTGCTGTAATTCGCAGAATACCTGAGACACTTTGATAGAGTTATTCTGAATAACTACTCATTAGTTATTGACGACATTGTTAAGGAAAAGTTTCCGCCAAGGAACAAAAAGTTTTCTGGGTCATGCATGTCTATTGAATATGTGCATCATAATAAAAATGTTAATATTTTGTATTGCATAAAAGTATTTACATATAGGTAATTCCGTTGTCTGGTACCCGTAACACAAGTTCCTCGAGAACTTAGCGCGGGACCAGATAGACGTGGTGAAAGTGTTCATAGATTATATACAAAATTGTAGTAATATTCTATGACCAATTTAAAAATGTAGAGTTCTCAAAACTCTATCATTTCCAAATCAACTTATTATAGCTTAAACCAATATTTATTCAAATATTGATTGTAAAATCTTGACATGAATACATCCAATTCTCCAATCAAAATAAAATACGATTACTATTTCATACAGTTTTCACATTTCAATAGTGCACAAACTATCAATGAATTCATACGTTCATTCATTCATAATCGATGTTGTCCAGTCCGCCCACGCCCACGCCCACGAAACCTGTTCATTCACGAATTTTCACTTAACGAACAGATAACAGAGGAATGTAATAGGAATGGCCATCGAGTAACAAAGAACTCTACATTAGATGTTTTTACCTATAACCAAATTTTGATATAATTATATAACTTCTAATTCTTCGTTAAAATAACATTTCTTAATATATTGAGATCTAACTTTAGATCAAACTTGAGAAGACATGAAAATTAATTTTAGCTGATACATAGCACAAGAAAATGCTGGTACAAATACAATAACAAATATTTTTGCAATCCAAAACAAAATTTGAGCAAATAATGTAGAGTTGCTATACTCTTATCTAATGTTTATCATCCAATTAATATGAATATTTAAATTATTCACAAATTATTATTTTACTATGCTATGTATGAAGCTGAACGTGATAACCGCAAAAAAAATGGAAATAATAATGAAAACGTTTTAGTCTGTTGTGTGTATGTTTTAGACTATATAAGAATAATTAAAATTTACTGATTTCACATAGTATGTAGATTGTAGATGAAAACTTATAAATAAATAAAAATATATGTGACACAATGTTTTTCGTGTTCAATGTTACGTCTCTAAACTTTACTCTATATCAATGATTAAACGTAAACCAGTATTTCACGACACAGTTTGACGATAGTTTATAAACTGTTTTTGTTTCGGGCCATATATGCCGTGTGCCATTCACTCTTTTATTTTGAAATCAGTTTCAAGAAACATCTCGATACTAGCACACGTTGTCTTTGCTGAAATTTTTATACTTTAACCAGGCAATTTCCTGTGTTGAACCCACGAGCTTGCTATCATATAGATTCTGACAATTAAACCCTACGTTATATATGAGTAAATTAATATTAATTGTAATAGGTGATTAGTTTATGAATACATTCTGTCACAGCCTCTTAAGACGTTTCTTAGTCATAGTGACTCAATGTTCGATCATTGGTACTTATTACTTAAAGTAAATTCGTCATCGCGAAAAACGTGACCCCTTGTTGATGCAAAAATCAAAGTTTCACCGTTTTGTGGTGAGTCACATCTGGAAATGACTAACAAAGAGGTACAGAAAGCATTGATATACTAGATTAAGTATAAATGTAATTAGTATTCAGTTCTATCGTAACTATAATAAATACGCTACCAAACTACCGTGTTTTGATAGCGTGCTATTGAAGTGCATTAAAATTAACCTTTAGATAGATGATGGTAGAAAAAATACTCGCAAAACAATAACAGATATTTTATGTCGCTAAATATCTGTTATTTTAGCTCTACTTATATTTGCTCTAATTTTTTTAACAATAGTAAAAAAAATAGATCTACATAATGTTAAAACAACTATTTTACTCTGTTCTACATAATATGTAGAATTATCTTGTATATTATACAAAACATGTACAGTAGCTAGCCCCTTCCATAAATAAACATTTTTTTTGTTTACATTTTAATGGTTGCATGTAGACAGGCTGGAGTCGCTGGAGACGATCAATTGTGGTTTTCCCCACTGTTGGGGCTGCGGTATCGTCGCAACCCCGACACCTGCATTTTCTCATGATACCGAAACTGTATTTTTATGATAAAAATCGTAGTTTTAGATAGCATTAGCTGATATCTACACTAATCTATACTTCTATACTAATATTATAAAGACGAAAAGTTTGTTTGTTTGCATTGAATAGGCTCCGAAACTACTGGACAGTTATTGATGAAATTTGTCACAGACATAGAGTAGAGCTCGAGGAAGGATACAGGTGGCAATATAATGCAGCAAAATGTACGGTTCCTGTGGGACTTCTTTTTGCGCGAACCAAGTCGCGGGCAACATCTCGTAGTGAATACAAAATTAATTAATAGTATTATACCTACCTTTTTCAAGAACGGCTGGAAATATTAGAATTATGGATAATATTTTATCTAATATCAATAAAAACATTTGCCGCTGTAGTTTCCATAATGATGATATTATTATTATTATGTTTACAAGTGTAATTAATAAATATGAGATTATCTCTAGTAAGTGGAACAGGTCAAGAGGCCCTTTACCTCTGGTGCTGACTGCTGATAAGGACGTAATCTCCTTTTAAATTATGTTTAATTAATTTTAATATTTAATTTATACGTAATAATTATTGGTGTTATCGATTTATAAACTAGATTTCTTCGATAGAAGATTGTTTTTGTCAAATATCCTTAAATTTGACAGAAACAATCTTCATACAAGACAAGATAAAGTTACGCCATTTTGATTTCAGAAGGTTTTGTCAAATTAATGAGGACTAATGGGACTAATACTACGGAAATCAAATATCAGAAGTTTTAAGCATAAAGAAAAATAATGCTAATGTCAAAATGTCAAGATGCCAATGTCGGATCTCGACTGCCCCAAACGACCCTAAAAGTAGGACAGTTTAAGTGTGGACACTTTTCGCTTGGACATGGCTCGTCTATAATGAAGGTATAGGTATATGTTGGATACCTATTTAATATGTTTTTAAAGCTCTATCTATGTGCTTAAGATTTTTCATGAGATTCCATATAACCTCTTTTTAGAAGTTTTGAGCAAAAAAGTTGGATTGTAACACGGAACAATGAGAGCGATATATTTTTTTATATCTATATTACGTGGTTTGTATAGTGCGATTCAAATGAGAATAGGATCGAGTCGGCGCCATATTGCTTCAAATTTAGACTATTATGATAGTTACATTTATGTTTAGTTAATTGATTACTATTTAACGTTTTTATTTAAATTCGATGTAAAAAAAATAATATTTATATACACATAAGTTTCTCTGAAAATCGCACTTTTCAAGTGATATTTGACAGAAAAAGGTCATTGACGTTCCTATTCTTATTTGAAACGCGTTATAATATTTTAAATTGAAATTTTCTAGAATTATTGTGTATTATTAATTAAATTGATGAATCCCATTGCAAAGCCATTCATCCAAGCAGCTTTATACGAATATTTGGAAGCCGTTCGTACTACTTTCTAAGTGGTCACACGTTTGGGACACCTGATTATAACAATTAAATTTCAATTACGGCGTTTCCTTCTGCGACATCCGCGGCGAAGTGCGCGCACGCATACAAATCCGCCATTTTGGCGTCGTGGCGCCATCTGTCACTTGCATCAGGGTTGTCAACTGCATTTTTTTCTAATTTGTGGAATGTAATATACCTAATTATATGGATTTGGCCGCAAAAATTATTGTTTCCTTTTCGAGAATATTGTTTCCAATGGCTTATACTTAGTCCATGCTCCATTCTGTTTAGTTAAAATTATTGCCAAGAGCCAACCCTGGTCCAGGCTTGCCGATGTGTCCGGTCTTTTGTTTTTTTTTTTTTTTTTTTATATTGGCGATTCGACACCGATGATAAAGGAAGTGGATTATGAGTTGCGAATGTTGATAATGGTTCCCGTGCAGGTGAACGCACTGTAAACAGTTCTTGGATTTTTATCATGCGAATACAACTTGAGCTATCTTAATCTAATTAGATTGGGTTGTCACTAGAAAATCGTAGATGGACTTTGAATGGCTTAGCGAGTAGAATTTTCATAAACATTTATATTAACTAGGTAGTACATAAGGAAGCGTTTATTACTAAAAGTTGTTTGACAGGTTTCTGCATAGACGTTTAGACGAACAAAAACTGTCCCTGGATACATCCACTTTTGGGGTTGTTTGGGGCCATTTTGGTATTTTAGGTATGGCGAAATCAAGATGGCGTAACTTTTTCTTGTATTAAGATTTGTTGTGTCAAATGTACTTCATAGCCTATCTTTAGTTTTGAAATCTTTGTGTTTCCGAGTGTGGAGATTGGAGGGCAAAGATAGATATTAGGTGGATACATGGTGGATATTAGAATTAATGATTTGAGAAATAAATCCAGACGAATGATCAAACAAATTAGGTCAAACCAAATTGCCGCGCATTAAAATTAACATTCATGCATAAATCAAATTTTAATATTGTTGGATTATTTTTTTAATCAAATTTAAGGTCTATCCGCCATAAATAATGTATCAGCTATCTTTATTGCTCCGTAGCCTAGTGGGTTGACCATTTAGTTCGCACTCGAGAGAGTGCAGGTTCAAATCCCAGGTTGTGGCGTGTACCAATGAGACTTTTTCAGATCTCAAGTACATCATACGGACGCTCTAACGGTGAAGGAAAACATCGTGAGGAAACCCGCACATACCTACATAGTTGGCCCCAGATGTATTGACCAGTTCATTTCTCTGGACTAGACTGACATGTTGTGAGAATGCCGCATGTGCTTGGTCAACCATACGACATTTAAAAACCAACTGTCCCAGGCACTACAGTATTTCAAGAGTGGTTACTTCGCTCGGAGAATACTGTATAAATCATCCATTAACTGATGTAAAGGCCTAAGTTTTTTTATTTTTTTTGAACATTCAAAATAAGCTACACAAGAGCAGTAATGTGATCGTAAACACTTTTGTATGTAGAAATTCTGGAAAATCGTTTTTGCTGTATTGAAAAATCATATTTTTTACAAAAATGTTTAACCGAATTTAAGATAAAGAAGCAATACTCTATTAGTGACAATTGTTAGTTTTGTAAGATTTGATTTTTATTTGATCGCAAAATAGCCAAATTATGTCGAATTTGTAAACGCGCCCATCTTGTTTTATCTCAAACCTCTAAAATAACAAGTTCCTAAAATATATAGCGTAGGTTCAACCAGTAGGTGAGCTACACAAATCTTCGCGGAAGATAAGTTGTATGTTATGTCAACAGCTTAGTCAAGGTGAGGCAGGTATGACGAAGTGGCTACTCATCAGCCATCAGTGACTCACACTATGTTATCATATTATATTTTTATATGTTGCTAATACGTGCGCAATCGCGTTGGTCATCTCACACAGAAAATTGCAATGTTATTGAAACTGCAAATTGTATGTTATGCTGACATACAAGTAGGTATATATTTTATACAAACATTTTTGTACAGATGGTTCCGTTTTCTTGCGTATTTTTTAGAGCTTATAGCGCTAGTACACACCAGGCAAACTGGTTGGCAAGCAAAGGTCTATAGAGGTGCGGTGGCTTGCAGGCCCGTACGAGACACCAACAACTGTTTTCCAAGCGTTTAAAGGCAGATAGTAATTAAGGATTATATAAATTGACCATTTAGAACATAACAAAAAAGTAAAGCCGCGTTTCTTTCGGGGTTAAGTCCACCCGTGGAATAGCTAGTAATAAAAGCCATCCCACACACCACCGTACAACACCGTACTTAATCGGGATAAAATTTAGCCTATGTTTTAATCCAGAGCCTAAGCTACTATCATGCCAAATTTTATCAAAATCCGTCCAAAATACGTTCAATAGTTTTTGCGTGAAAGAATCACCCATCCATGCTCACAAACATCCTCATTTATAATAGTAGTAGTAGACTTGAAAATTCAAAATACTTTGACCCCGATCGGCTGAGCACTCGTGTAGGTAACTAGGTACACTCGCGAACAATACAGTGTGCATGACAAACATTGTACTCCCGATTTGGAGCGACAGTCGTTTTCGTGACGACTTGGCCCCTGGCCGAACGGACTTATGACGCCTTTGTACCTTGGATTTTGGAGCTCCGTATGACGTATGTGAGGAACCTATTTTAATTTGATATTTTTTGGAATTCCATCGTTGGCACCGTCATTTATTATAATAAATGACGGTACCAACGATTTAATGCCGAATCGATAATTATCGATTCGGCATTAAAATACTGCGTGTTCCATTTTAAAAATTTTCACACAAATCACGTATTTTATAAGTATTGAGCTCTACAAAAAGAAAATTTCGGAAGGCTAGATAAAACAAGAGTCTTATAAACGACCACTGCGCCTCAGTTGTTAAGCGCGTTGGAGCTCAAACCGGAGGTCGCAGGTACAAATCGCGCGCTAAAATGTATCAGTAATTGACATGAAAACAAGTATTTGGACGTCGTTAACTGCGACAAAATATGCGATCTACCGTATAAAATTTTTAACACCTATTGTAATTTGTAACCATATTTTACCAAATAAACATCATTTTTTTCCTTTGTGGTCCAGTGGTTTAGAGCCTGGCTCTCGACTTCGGAGGTCGTGGGTTCCCGCGTTGGAAAAACAAAAAATATTGTTTTCATGTCTGGTTAGGACAATACAGTCTGATAAGAAAGATGATCCATGCGTCGGATGGGCATGTCAAAAGTCGGAACTGCGCCTGATCTCTCGTCAGTCGTGTCGGTTATCCGTCACGCTCAGTTACAAGAGTAAAGGAAGAGAGCGCTCTTGTGTATTGCGCACACACTTGAGCATATCGATTAACTCTTGAGTTGCTGGTCTGGTTTCAATGAGACCGGCCAACGTCACCGAAATCTGTGTGGGGAGCTATTATTATACATTAATCTAAATATACAAAAGGCAAACCTGACTGACTCATCTATCAACGCACAGACGAAACTATTAAACGGATTTTGCTGAAATTTGGCATACAAATAGTTGTAATAACGCAGGTTTCCGCTAAGAAAGGGTTTTTTAAAATTCGCCCCTAAGGGGCATTAACATTTTGTATGGAAACCGAACTCCACGCGAACTAAGTCGCTAGTAATGCATCTATCAGCTAAATAAACTGCATCTTAAGCTCGTTCAGATAATGAAGTAATCACACCTCATACACCCACTCGAGAGTGGAGCATCACCTTGCGGCTGCGCGCGCGCATTTGGGTCAAGAGCAGGCGGCAACCTATTTACGTTTAAAGGAAAAACTTTACGGCATTGACCGTAATTCACGTTTTCGAAGAAAGAGTCACGTATGTTACTGGAATTATGACTATATGCCGATACTATTCCAATAACGTATCAAGGTGAAAACAATAACTATTATTCATTATTTTCAGAAGGGCATGATAATAAAGTAAACATTTGTTTTACAGGAACTCATCTATCCTTATATATAAAAGGCAAAGCTGATTGACTAATGTATCAACGCACAGGCCAAACCCCTAAGGCTGGAAATTTGAAGTTTTGCACACGTATTTCTCATATGACGTAGGTATCCACTAAGGAAGGATTTTTCAAAATTCAATACCCAAGGGGGTAAAATAGGGGATGAAAGTTTAAAACCTAATTTCACGCGAGCGAAGCAGCGGACAATAAATTTGTGATTCAACTAGTAAAGTTTGGATTTGAACCATTTTCATTACTCACATTCTTAGCGTCAGTTTACAACGAGATACGATGCGGATGCGGCGCTGGATTCTTAAGATAGCGATTCGAAATTGAACCTTATTAACTGCACAAGAAGATACACGCTTCATTGTAAGAGTGGCGTCTCGCTACGCAGCCCGATGCAGCTCGAAATTCGAACTCTTTTCTGGAATCGCTATCTTTAAAATGCAACGCTGCGTCTCGTTTCAGAGTGACCTAATCTAACCCTTATACGCGCTTTTTAATGCTATGTTAGATATCTAACTACCATAGTTAGATATCTAACATAGCATTAAAAAGCCTAGTACCTACTAAGATAGACCTACTAAGATAGAGTTACGTGTTTTTATGTTATTTCTAAAATAATTTTGTTCGCACATGTTTCCTTAAATAGCTCTGCATCGGTTTGTATAAGGACAATGATCTCAGACTATCAGACAGTACGTTGGCTGTTTTCCAAATAAACTGTTAGTTGTTACCGATGAATTAAACACCAAGTTCAGAAAGACAATACGATTATATTAAACTACATAGTGTATGCTGGCAATTTTAAGTACATAGTTTAGATCAAGGTTTAGTGTACGGTGTACCTATCTACTATATATTTTTTAATAAACATTGATAAAAAATATATATAGTTACTATGTTTTTCAGGGTAGCCTAGATACGCACAGAATATTAAAGAAGGTACAAGCTAAATATTTCTGAAAACACAAAAACTATATTAAGATTGCATTTTAAATAACCAATATACGCGCCAACCCTATTGCATAACCAATAACTACAGGTGCCAACCCTAGCAAATCGACATTCATTTGCCTTTAAAAGTTTCAACGAGCATAATTAGCAACCTGCTCATTAGTCAAATAATTGTCACTCACCTTCGCACTGCACTTGAGCTGATTCCACGATTACTTAACCACTTAAGTGTACACTTTCTTTAATTTGTATAATGTCATCATTATTTAATAGCCACATTAAGAGAAAGATTAGAGACATTGGATGTTTTTAACCGCTGTTAAAAAAGTCGCGTGCACAAATTAAAATATTATTCGATTGTATAATTTTCATTTGATTTAATTCAGATCCATGGAGAAGTGGAGATAATCTAAAACGGGAGTCCAAACCTTTTAGTTCAAACTCCTATAATGTTTGGCCTTTGGAAAGACTTTCTGTAAAAGGATGCAATTCAAACGTTTGGGAAGCCTTGCTGTAAAATGTTTGTAAAATTTGGGAAGCCTTGCTGCAAAGGGTGTAATTAAGACTCTTCTAAAGATAACTCAATCCTCATTCAATAAATCATGATTTGTCGTTTTCAGATAAGCGGAAACATGTACATTGTACACATACAATGCAAATACAGATAACATACTCAAGAATATAAGCTAAACAAATGTTACCTCTCAAAGACATTTATTTTTAAGAAAAATTAACAAAGTAATGATAATTTTGCTTGCGCCTTCTTCGTATGACAGGTAAATATTCACAGAGATGAGAGAACTTTTCAGAATCCAGTCGACCTAGCAGGATCATTTGACAGCAGCGTGATCGTAACTTATTCGAATAACATTTGTATGGGCGCTGATTTGATTTTGATAGATATCGATAAATTTCAAATGTAATCAACACAAAGTGCCAATATGTAACCAGTGTTATCCTATCCTTTAACAAACATTCAGCGTTTTGTTCACCTGTCAGGATTCAGTTTACATATTTTTGGAAAAGGCGTGCGCATATGTTACGGTCGTGACGGTCGTGAGGTCGGCGCCATGTCGGTAAGGCGGTCACGGCGAGCACGTGGCTGCGGACGGAACGTGACGGGTGAATATGTGAGTCGATGGATCAGCTATACTCGTGGATACTCGTGGGCTTTATGATGGGCACCTATTTGAAGATTGGTCGTATGCTTGCATGCTTTCGGCCCTCATAGTATTACGTATGTTAATAAGTGGTGCAAAAACTTTGTACACCTTTTTACGAAAATTATTCGAACGGAGGAATGTTAAATTTGGCACAGTTAAAGTTAGCATTGTGAAGGAGGAGGATGCACTGATATATTTTTTAATTAAGGTTAAAAGTACACTAAATCATAAATATGTCATTTAATTTAAATAATTTCAAAAATTTTAAAAATAAACTTAAAACAGTAGTATATAAAAATAATATTATAATTGAGGGAAAAGCGTGGGGCGCTCGATATACGAAAATTATGGCACAAAGCGACCCACGCTTTTCCCTCAATTATACTAGTATTTTTATATACTACTGTTTTAAGTTTATTTTTAAAATTATAAAATTATTTTCAACTTTTTAGTTCGATATTCTTTAAAAGCGTGTTTTAAAACTACCAGAGCCGAGGAAGGCAGCAGGCGCACAAGAGAGAGTTACATACAAGCAAACAAACAAGCTTACATACAGGTGAAGTTAATATAAGCGTATTAAAAAAAACAAGCTTTTATTACTGAGGACTGAGGAATAGTAAGTACTCATCAAGATGAATCAAACGATCCCAAACTCGATGGGGCTATATGGTTTTATTATAGAGTTCCTATGGCCACCTTCCAGCTCCATCATCAGATCAGCTTCACGTCATCATAATATTGCATTGTCACGCGTGACGCGATTTACATATTCGTGCAAAATTACAGCTCAATCGGAAACCGGAAAGTGGGTCAAATTTAACTTGCAAGATACAGACAACGACAGGTGAAACTAAATAAAAGTTTGTACAATAAGATCGCATCACTTGCATTACACACTATCTCAAATAAATAACTCACACTACCATGCGTCACATTTTCTATTTCGTATATAAGAGGAAAAGAACCCATATAAAGTCCGATCTTAAATGAACTAATGACGACTAGTTGATAAGTGATATTAATTACTTATTACCTACATAAAGATACAGTTAACCGCAACTTATGTATTTGTTTTCCAAATTTATTTACATTTATTGATAAACCAGGCTTATCAGTTAATTAATAATTTTAATGTATTTATTTTATTAACATAACACCGATTGCCAATATTTCGGCAGCGTTAATGGCGAATGTCGAAATACCTCAGATAAAGTATACATTGTAAACAATGATTTCATTGCTAAAGTTATCGATGATCTTACCAAAGTCCAAACACACTTGCAATTCTTTACGCTAACTTTTAATCGCGGATCAAGAATGTAATAAACAGAATATTGTGTCCAATCAAAAAATATGTGAACTTTAGCAATAATTAATCTATATCTATATACTAATAATAAAGAGGAAAAGTTTGCTTGTTTGTTTGCATTGAATAGGCTCCGAAACTACTGGACCTACAGGCTACTTTTATCGCTGAAAAATGTACGGTTCCTGCGAAATTAACTTTTGTGCGTACGAAGTCGTTAGCAACATCTAGTAGTAAATATAGTATAACCTTTATTGAAACGGTATGTATTATCGTCGACACAAAATGTCTTCGAAAACATTGACTACATTGACGTGAATATTTGATTTGATTAAATTCCACCAAATTATTATGTAATTGTATTTCTTTATTGTTCGGAAAATAAGTGACATTTAAATTAATAGCATTATAACGTATTTTGCGTTTTTGTTTATGTTTGTATTAAATTGGATATGAACAAATTTTATCTATACAGATAAATAAAATTGAAGTGTCTGTTTGTAACTTCAAATTAACAGCTTTTCACATAGTGAATCTGAAAGTATATTCGGTACTTACAATAAAATACCAATTTATAAATTTTGTGTCTGTCCGTCTGTCTGTCTGTCTGTCTGTTTGTTCCGGCTAATCTCTGAAATGGCTGGACCGAATTTTCACGGGACTTTCACTGAGAAATAGCTGATGTTATAAGGTCTAATATAGGCTACTTTAATTTTAGGGTTCCGTTTAAAAAAATAGGGTTCCGCTTCCGTTAGTTCTGCGCAAACGAAGTTGCGGGCATCAGCTAGTATATAATATATCTATATACTAATATAATAAAGAGCAAAAGTTTGTTTATTTATTAGCATTGAATAGGCTCCGAAACTACTGGACCGATTTTGATGAAATTTGGCACAGATGTAGAGTAGACCACGGGGAAGGGCAAGGCTACTTCTAATCGCGGTAAAATGTACGGTTTCTGCGAAATTACTTTTGAGCGCACAAAGTCGCGGGCAACATCAAGTATATTATACTTTGACTCCGCCAGACGACGATGATGATGATTAAGAGCATCAAGAAGGCATCAAGGGGGTAACAAGTGGGGCGCCGGTCGGGTTATCACTGTCAATAATAACGTATTGCACTCTTATCAGTTACGAGTTAACATCCAGTGTCCGTGCGGTCTAAATGCCAGGGTTAGGTGACTTTGGTGCTAATAAAATAAACGTTGAAGATATTTTTCATTGTAAAGGATATTAAGAGTCGACCAGTATAAGTCGCGAAAAAACGAAAATGCATCAAAGCGCAATACTAGGTTTCTGTGGTGAATTTGTCGGGAGTTTATCTATTCATTAGGTTGATTTGATAATTTCTAAACAAAAAAAGTGACAAAATATAAACTTAGTTAAACATAACTCACCAATGCTACGTTAGTAATATATAATATTCTTTGCCAATGCGGTCCGTTCGCCACAACTCGTAATAAAACTAATTAGGTACATTGCCGAATTTTATGTAAAAATAACTTAGTATCGAATTTGAAATAAATTTATTTAATGACCAATAGATGAGACTCATTGACAACTTCGGGTTCGAATACTTTGAGCTAGATAAACTTATTTTATATCTAGAGTTTAATTAGTAGAATTTATGAAAAATTTCAGAAGCCAGGCAATTAGTCGGTTTCTTGTTACCTTCTAGAAATCAAGACTCACTCCCGCTTATAGCGAAGAATAAAAAGTATTAGGTATATAATAATACTAGCTTTTGCCCGCGACTTCGTCCGCGTGGAGTTCGGTTTCCATACAAAATTTTAACCCCTTTTTCAGGGTGCGAATTTTCAAAAATCCTTTCTTAGCGAATAAGCGTCATTACAACTATCTATACGCCAAATTTCAGCAAAATCCGTTCAGTAGTTTCGGCTGTGCTTTGATGAGTCAGTCAGGTTTACTTTTTATATGTTATTTAGTTTATGTAAACAATATAATAATTTTACCAAAGCAACAACAATTTCCGGGAAGGTCAAGCTGCAAGCACAAAGTTCAAAAACATTATGCAGCCATCAGACTAACTGCAATTAAGATTTTTATTAGCTAGCAACCTTGAGTTATAAATTTTAACACTAGCTTCAAGCTTGTAGCTATCGCACCTTGAATTTTAAAATATTAGCACTTCCTAGAATTTAATACAAAATATTGAAGTAATTGTGTAGTGCCTGGGCCACAGAACACTTATTACTCACGGAGGCCTGGACATGAAGTAGAAAATATTATACACTTACGTACAGTTACGTTACGAATGATCCAAAATAATCCAAATTGAAAGATTTTGACATCCTTTCATTGGCCCACGATATTTTTCACACATCGTGGACACACCGTATGCTTTTAGTAGTGCAATCAAATCGAAAGATTACTATGTAGCTGTTTATCTGTTCCTTTCTTTAATCCGTACTGGAGGTCTCTCAGATAAATACAAATTGAAGAGAGTAATAACATGGATCCTGTAATCTAAATGGTAATGTTCATATAAACTATTGATAAACGGTTTTTAACCATCCGGTTTCAGATAGTCTCCTTTCGTCAAGTCATAGTATAATGTAGAATTAAATTTTATCAAAGTAACTAGTAACGGGCTTGTGAAGCACATTTAAATCTATCTTATTGCTTTACTCTTTTATTACGAGACAATCTTTTATATTACAATACAATCGGTTTCTCGAAAACGGCTGCAAGTATTACTATGAAATTTGGTATAGTATATCAAAGTCTAGTACTTATATCAATAATTTCGACTCTATTATTCTCTCTACCTATACTGTGCTATTATGTCAGTCCGATTAGCTGTTTGGTATGGGTTATATAGTATTTTTAATTTACTAAAATTCCTTATGTTTACGGCTGCGGCCTAAGTTCAAAGAGTAACGCGAAGAATGCAGAATGCAGATTCTATATTAATAATTTTATCTTAACTAATTAGGACCAGTCCAGATAGCGGATAGCCTGTGACCTACATATTAGGATCTAGAATCTAGGATGCATCTGGCTCGTAGATCAGACAGCTGGATCATAATGATCATCATCACAGTCAGTAATTACCGTGACTGGAGTTGTTCATACTCTGAACTGTGGATATAATATGTTGACGCGGCGAGCCGTATAGTAAGCCGCCCCATGTCATAGTAACCCATAATTTACCAAAACGTAGGTACACGAAATCTAAATATATTTGGCAAACCTGAGTGACCTGACTGACTCATCTATCAACGAACAGCCGAAACTACTGAACGGATTTCGCTGAAATTTGGCATACAGATAGTTGTTTTTGCAGATTTTTCAAAGTTAACCCTTAGGGGGTGAAATAGGGGTTAAAATTTTGTATGGAAACCGAACTCCACGCGAACCAAGTCTCAGAAGCTAGTAATAGTATACGCTTCGTTTAATGACTACTATTTTTAAAATGTATTTTTTTATTACAATTATTACAAATTAGTATTCTAAGCAATTAACAATTAATATGGCCAATAACAGATATGACAGACTTTAACAGAGTGTAGGTACAGACGTGTAACTAAATACAAAGAGAACAAATACCTATCAAAAATTAGCAAAAGTCGCTTTAAAGCTCAATGACAATAATTATTGGTAATATTAAATAAAATGTAACATTGTAATAATAATTTAAATAACTAACTTTCACTAATTATTTAAATTAAATAATACTTATAACTTTTAAGAAGTATCTACAATATAGTCGTTTTTTTAAATTAGTTATTGAATAATAGGAGCAACCACTTAAAATATTTTAATTAACTAATATACAATTAAGACAGCTTTTAAATCGCACTCTTGAATAGAACAAGTTCTTATTAACACTATAGATAGATTAACTAATAATATGCTATCAATAGTATATCTAATATATTATAATGGGAATATAATTATTTATACAATTAACGTATTGCGTGTCTATTTGTGAGTCAGTGAACCGGTTGTTTAGTTAATAATATTAATGTATGTTCAGACGAAAGTCTTCCACTCTACGCATTGATAATTTACCTCTATACGTAATCTAAAATACAAAATATTTACCCTTAAAAGAAAATTTATATGTATATAACAAATAATTATATTATACATATGTCACCGTAAAATTGTAAAAACCGTTAGATTGTAAAAATATGACGAGAGATTAAAAACTTGAAATTGATAATCTAACGAAAAATAATGTGTAAAATTATAGGCAGCATATTCGCGTCGGAAGTCTATCAACATTTTACAATTTCACTAGTTTTATTACAATCTAGCGGTATATACAATTTTACGGTGACATATATAGTATAATTATTTGTTTCTTACAACTGATCAACTAATCAATCAGCTCTTTGTATATGCATTATACTGTACGTTACTTAAGGTGGTTCGTTTCCTATACAAAATAACAATGGACATTAATTAGGTAATTTCATACTATTACTACATAAATTTATATGCACATCTATTTATTTTGCAATACAATTGTCGCAAAATACATTTAAAATACTTTATTTCACACAGAAGTCACATTTTTATTGAATTTTCGACAAAAAGTGACATTTGTAACTTATGTCACTTTTTGTCGAAAATTCAATAAATATGTGACTTCTGTGTGAAATAAAGTATTTTAAATGTATTTTGCGACAATTGTATTACAAAATAAATAGATGTGCATATAAATTTATGTAGTAATAGTATGAAATTACCTAAATAATGTCCATTGTTTTTTTGTATAGGAAACGAACCACCTTAAACCCGTCGTAAATCAACCATGAGATACACCCTCACAGTGAGGGCCGCTCATGCGCAGAAAAAGAAAGAAAAAACGCCCGGTCATGCGCACGAAAAAAGGTCAAAAAAGGGCGCATCATGTGGCGCGCATATGCGTTTCCGGACACGATTCGCACCGCATTGTTTTTGGACAGCAAATGTCATTTGTAACTCCATGTGTTGGGATGTTCGACCCTGTTCGCCGGTCAATTTAGAAGCGCACTCCCAAACTCAACATTTAGTAAAAAGGTGCCTTCAAATTACACTTAAGCTGGGAATATATTGTCCGGAATTCGGTAGGCCGGTAAAAATTCAGAGCATTGTAAATAGAACTCTGCGCTGACGCAATAGAGCTGGAAATATAAGTGTCCAGTGTTGAGCTGTCATACATGACATTGACATCTGACTCGACACTTGTGTTCAATTTTCAGCTTAATTGTACTAGCGCAGAGTTCTATTTTCAGTGATCTGAATTTTCCCCGACCTTACAGATTCCGGACAATATAGATTGTTAGTTAAATTAAAAGGTTCTCAATTCATATGATGAATTGAGAACCTTTTAATTTAAGAAGAGTTTGTTTATGCGGTGTTTTTTACTAAAACTATAACCTAAGGAAGTGGAAGAAAAGAGAAAACCCTTTTGTTCTTCAATTTTCCATAAATTAAGACAGTAACGTTTTCTTCTCACAACGAAGAATTAGATATATATTTGTAGTAATTGTAATTGGCACCTTATGCAGTAATTAACTTTAATAATTTTCCTTAAGGTGGTTCGTTTCCTATACAATAATACAATGGACATTAATTAGGTAATTTCATTCTATTACTACATAAATTTATATGCACATCTATTTATTTTGCAATACAATTGTCGCAAAATATATTTAAAATACTTTATTTCACACAGAAGTCACGTTTTTATTGAATTTTCGTCAAAAAGTGACATTTGTAACTTATGTCACTTTTGTCGAAAATTCAATAAAAATGTGACTTCTGTGTGAAATAAAGTATTTTAAATATATTTTGCGACAATTGTATTGCAAAATAAATAGATGTGCATATAAATTTATGTAGTAATGTATGAAATTACCTAATTAATGTCCATTGTATTTTTGTATAGGAAACGAACCACCTTAAGGACCAATTACGAAATCATACTTGTGGTTAACCGATAAAAAAAGGTTAATGGCCGTTTCGGGAATAATGTAAATTGTTTACCGACAACCTAATACGGTTAGGAATTGATGTGTTATACCTACGATTAATTACGTTTAGCTGTAAATTCATTATTAGCTAATTGCTCCATTTTTGGCAAAAAGGAGCGCCTACCTAGGTAACCAAGCTTTGCTCGGAGTTCTGACGAATAAAAAAAATAAAAAGACTCACAAAATATTAGGTAGGTACTGTAGGTACAGATAAATATCTGAGCGGTATTCGAAGTTTGAACTTACCACATTCCGAATTTTCGAACAAAGCAAAAATCATACATACGCATACAAAACTATCAATCGGAAACACATACGACTAATAGAGTCGAAATCATTGATATAATATTGTTGAACGACGAAAGAAAAACATAAACATTCAACGAGCCATGCTTCGGCACGAATGGGCCGGCTCGACCGGAGAAATACCACGGGCTCACAGAAAACCGGCGTGAAACAGCGTTTGCGCTGTGTTTCGCCGAGTGAGTGAGTTTACCGGATGCCCAATCCCCTACCCTATTCCCTTCCCTACCCTCCCCTATTACCCTTTTCCCTCTTAAAAGGCTGGCAACGCACTTGCAGCTCTTCTGATGCTGCGAGTGTCCATGGGCGACGGAAGTTGCTTTCCATCAGGTGACCCGTTTGCTCGTTTGCCCCATATTTCATAAAAAAAAAAAAATAGCTTAAAAATGCACAGTTTTCCAGGGCTAAGCTAGATCATTTTTTCTCCCTCAAAACTCTCTACATACTATATTTCGTGGTAATACTTGCCGTTTCCGTATAATTTCGGTGACGGTGGCCAGTTTCATTGAAGCCAGACCAGTTACGCAGGAGTAATTTTATACTGCCCAAGTGTGTGCGCAGTACACAAGAGCACTCTCTGTTCCTTTACTCTCGTAATCTAGTGGGACGGATAACCGACACGACAGACGAAAGATGAAGCGCAGGTCTTTTTATATGCCCATCCGACGCATGGATCATCTTTCTTGTCAGACAATCAGGTGATCAGCCTGTATTGTCTTGGAAAACAAACTTGGAAACAACATTTCTTATGCGGGAATCGAACCCACGACCTCCCGAGTCGAGAGCCAATGCTCTAACTACTAGACCACGGGCCTGTCAGATTTTATAATATGTATACAAGATTGTCTCGCTAAAAGTATAAGAATAAATAGCGTTAAAGTTGTATAAACTGTAAGAACCTTCAGTCTGAGAACATAATAATAAGTACTATTCGACAATGACATTTACGCTAACAACCACTTATGTAATGTTTATCTATCGTCGACTCTACAACAGGGGGCCTAGCACGAACAATTGAGAGCAACGTATCGTACGCGTAACGTAATCGAATTGTATGAAAATCATAAGAGCACCTATACAAATTTCGTTTACGTTGCTGTCAATTGGTTCTGCTAGGCTTCCAGTTTCTACTATCGATATAACTAGAATAGAACTAATGATGAAGCCCATGAAATGTAAATTACTGTATAGAATTAATAAAACAATTTGCTCTACAAAAACCTTTTGTAGAGCGCCTAAAAATATAAAAATAAGTTTTTTAAAAAGTGAAGCGAAAATCAAATGTCATTTCTTAAAGTCGACAAAAGCACATAGTAGAAGCATATACTTTACAAAAGTAGAGAACAAATTTTTGAGAAGCAAAGGTTATCGTTCTTCGTAATTATTTAAATACAAATTTTTACCCGCGACTTCGTCCGCGTGGGGTTCAGTTTCCATATAAAATTTTAACCCCTTTTTCACCCACTTAGGAGGCGAATTTTCAAAAGTCCTTTCTTAGAGGATGCCTACGTCATTACAACTATCTGTATGCTAAATTTCAGCAAAATATATAAAAGCGCTTGCCTTTTATATATTTAGAAAATGACTGAAATGTTCAATAAAAGTAAACCACTATTGCGTTCAATGAAGTCGATATACGAATCACAAAACAAATATCATGTATCCTTCATAGCAATTAGTAACATTAAACAAATTAACTCTACATATTGTAGTTTCTCTGCTGCTAGTAGAAGCCACATCTATACTAATAAAGATGAAAAGTTTGTTTGTTTGTATGTTTATTTGTTTGCATTGAATAGGCTCCTAAACTACTGAACAGATTTTTATCAAAAGCAGAGATATAGAGTAGACCATGGGAAAGGACATAAGCTACTTTTTATCGCGGAAAAATGTACGTTTTCCACAGTGTTACGTTGTCTTCTTGACCCAAATAGAAAAATAAAGTATGTTCTTGGCAGGCTTTATAGCCCCACACATTTTTGCATAATTTTAATGTATTATTATCATTCGGATTTCAGTTCAAATAAAATATTGTGTCAGCGCTATTCCGGAGAATCCGATTACGATAAATTACAAAACCTCAAACTGATTTTTCATTTTATTTTTAAATGTCAGTTTGTAAAAATAAAATTTATGTTGTAGGTACTTAACTTATTTAATTTTCTGTTATTATCCTGTATTTATTCCCAACTAGATGTTACTCTTCCGTATATAGTAACCGTACATTTTTCCGCGATATAAAGAAAAGTTTCCTCCCCGTGATCTACCTACTTTATATCACTAAATTTCATGAAAATCATGTCAGTATTTTCGGAGCCTATACAATGCAAACAAACAAACATACAAACAAACTCTATCATGCAAATTGAGAATAACTTTTGTTAAAATATAATGTATCTATAATAATTAAAGAAAATCCTTACATAAATAATTGTATCATTCATAGGTATTGTACATAATAATCACAATTATGAGGTTGAACACCTAGTCATAGTGCATTGTAGTGCTAAACCAATGCTTATTCAGCTTAAGTATTACCCATAGTGAATTGCATCAGAGTCACATAATAACAGATGGCCCACATTTTTCCAATTCGTCATTAGAATGACTTTCGTATTAAATGTTTACTAATTCATCATAATTTCGAGAAGTTACCATCGACTCAACAAATTAATTAGGTAGATTAAATACATTGCTATTTTGACTTCCATTACAATATACTTGCATACAAAGTAATTTCCTAGTATAGTTTATATTATTATCTGTAAATTATCTTGGCTGCAGTCCACAACTTCAAAGGGCTCTTATCGTCAAGATGCGAGTTTCAACGAACTGCAGCGAATCAGACAGTGTTGGGTGTCGTCACCCATTGATGAACTCAATTAGACTATACAATTCAGACTTACGAATCAGACAATATGTCACACTTATTGTCTAACTATGGCCTGTCTTTTATGTAGGCATACAAATCAGACAAACGTTAACAAATTAGACTAACTGCATCTAAGTCTAGTCTCTGCCTTTAGAACTTTTAACTTCCGAAGAAAACAGGAGTGTTATAGCTTTGACGTGTCTGTGTGTGTCTGTCCGTGGCATCGTAACTCCCAAACGGATCAACCGATTTTGATCTAGTTTTTTTTGTTTAAAAAATGACATTATCGAGAGTGATAAAGTCAGTTATTAGCTATGATTCATCATCATCAGCTCGCTCGCTGCTTTAAAATTTAGAAGATGAATAAAAGTTAAATTTGGTTTTTTTTTATAGCAACTGTCATTTCTATTAATCACAGCTTAAAAACTATACCGATCGTCCGGCCTGCAAATCCAGCAACCTGTCAATAGATTTGCAGGTGTATTATGGCTACACTATGTTTTTAAAGCACCTAAAGAGGATCAAACAGTGCTCCAATGGTTAGGGAACCAAGGTTTAACGCAAATCTGAGACAAGATTTTAGGCAAGAGAAGCTGCGGGCAAAAGCTATACTAAACCAGTTGCTCTATCAATTGATTGTGTTAAAAATCTCGCGAGAATTTCTCGAGCGGTGATGTCATGCTGGCTGACACGCGTAACCCGTAACCTTCAAGACGTGGTAATACGAGCGAATGTATCAAGGATTTTCATACAAAAACTTAATGAAAACACTAGTTTTTAAATTTTTGACAGTCTATGATAAAGTCCAAGGCCGTCAACATTGGGAGAAATGTATACGAATTATGTAATATATGCAAACGCATACACGATTGTAAAGTTAATGGGTACATTAAATTCTATTTAATTTACATATTGTATTTGCATTTGGTTTATAGTTTAGAGCAGAGTTTTTCATTTTAAAAAAACCTCTGCCAATACAAATATATAAAAACGTATATTAGAATATTCGATATAATAAACTTGACGAAGAAAATAAATTTTAAACAACTTTCAGGATAACTCTGACGGCTGAAACTTTAGGTCGCGCGCATGGAGCTTTCAGAGAAAAGTTTCAGAATAATCTTACTTAGTACGAATAAAATATTTACAACTACCCACACTTTTAAGTTTTTTAACATATGAACGTATGTGTACAAGGTAAAGTCCTAACGCCTATGCAAATCAAATGCACGTAAATGGAAACACTCTTGATACTTGTTACAAATACATTTACTTAATTATATTTTAAAGAAAAAAAACTTACATTTCTCGATCACCGTCCACGTGGGCCTGGACTGTAAATCCGAACATCGACTGAAAGTTGCCGGTATAAACTACCCTCGAGGGTATATCCACGTTGAAGCCCAGGGCAGCCGCCCAGGCGCACACGAAAACACACAGATACAACATCGTCAGTCGTTACTAGTCACTGACACTCACAAGAACACTAGATATTATTTACTTTATTTATAAAATTATATTCGTCCTCATGTTTCGATATGACGATCGTTCGAAGGCGCGGCGTGCACTCGCTACGACGGCCCGCGCTAGACTGACGCGCGAAGGTTAGCAGTTAACTGTGGCCTGTGAGCTAATCCCAACAAAATAGATGGTCGAAGGAAAATCGCGGGCAACTTTTCGCGCGTTTTTCACTGTAATATTGACTCTGATTTGAGTCAGGTTTGTGTGATTTAGATCACGTATGTTTATGAATTATGAATAATGATGAGATGTTATTGTTCTTGGCGCTTCTTGGTCGATTCGTCACAGGAGTCAGGACTGTCCAGTGTGCGTACTACGTACATAATACACATGGACTCTACCAGAGGTCACATATATTCGACACGGGTGAGTATGATGCTGTGGAAACTTTTAAACACTCGTGATATTTCAAGATATTTCTTCCAATTTGGTTTGATTTTTAAAGGCTGAGTACCCACTAATTGTGATATTACAATAGATTATATTATGTAGATTTTTTACCAAAAAAATTACTTTACAAAAAAAATCGGAGAAACATACGAGGTAACTTTGAATTTATAGTTGTACCTATTTATTAAAATTCAGCAAGTGAAATAGTTAGGTACTATAAACCTAGTAAGTACACTTTTGATGTTTTGTATATAATTATATAACATAATATAAATATATAGTTACATGTCAAAGGTCGATATGCAGACTTTTAACAGAATGACTACTTTATCCCAGGTTTGACCAAAGCCTTCGGAAAAACCCCGGAATAAACTCCAAAATCGGCCTTTGACTAAAGTATTTTAGTCAAACCTAGAAGTTCCTACCTATTGACTACTTATGACAAATATATTTTTTTAGGGCTTTGCCTAGTCGATCTTAGAAGCGACTGGCAGACTTGAGTCGAATTTGACTAACACATCAAATCAGACCTGAACATTGACTAAGCAAACCTAGGAGCACCGGAGTTTCGAGGTTTGACTAAGTTTGTTTGATATAAACTTACTAAGATTACAGTTATCATATACCTATTAATATGCGTATAAATCAGATACCACCTAATTAAAACTTAACCGGATGGGAAGAGGCAAATCTAAATATAAATCAGCATATTTTTTATAAACATTTATTGCAATATAAAATACTTAACAGCCAGTACATATTACAAATACTATATATCGAAAATACTGAGGTTAAGTAACATTCAAAGTAAACTACTAATATTAATAAGGTTATTAAAAATCAATTACTATATATTTTGGGCATTTGATCTACTGCTTAAGTCAAGACGAATAAAAAATATTGAAAAAAGTTTATACTGAATAACATTACACTACACGTTACTCTTTACGGAGCTGTTAAGGTCATTAACTTCACACGACTGATTCTATTGATATTATTAAGGCAAAGCTTAGCTTCCACTTTAAATCACCTGTTTCTGTGAAGTTAAGACCTTAGATAATTGCCTATTTCATTAAGTATAGTTATGATTTAATTCGAAATTTAAATTATTTCTCAGTCTAAACGTCTTTACATAAGCCCACTGCTTATCATATGCCCAAAATATCCGTAAGGCCGCTGCCTCGAAATTCACGTTGTTGAAAGAAAAATATAGTATGAACCTCTTGCCCCGACTGACCTTATGATATTCGAGTTTCTAATCAACATTATAAAAATAAAAAATATCCATACATCATATAAACCTATTGCCTATCTCTAAATGATTTCGATCGAGATAATATATTTATGGATTAAATTTTAATTCTTAAATAGAGCAAATTAAATTATATATTTCTGAAGTTAATGTAATTTGTGCGAAAAACAAATTGTAGTTGCTATATTACTTTTTCAATTATATTACTAAGCGTTTAAAAGTAGTAAATATTAAGTATACTTATTAATATTTTTTTTACTCCGGCTATATAATCCGGATTCCGGCTGTCCCGGGAAAATTCAGAGCAGTCAAAATAGAACTGTGCGGTAATACAATAGAGTTGAAAATGGAAGTGTCGAGCTGTCATACATGACATTAGACGTTTGACTCGTGTGTTCGATTTTCCGCTTTATATTAGTGCAGAGTTCTAATTGTATTGCTCTGAATTTTCCCCGGGCTTAGGGATTCCGGTCAATATAGACCCAGCCTTACCTAGGTTCAGTTTACTGTCAGTCGAAACATGCTATAGAAACACAATATACAGTGTCATTTTGAGGCCAAGAGATTATAGGAGCAGATAATAATATTATGTTTAATTTTATCGACATAATACCCCCAAAGGTGGGAGTGTTTTGTAATTATGTGCAATTTAAGTATTCTTAAACTTCCAATAGCTGATTGTCTGTTGAAGGACTAAACTTTTGATGTTGTCATCATCAGAAATTCAGATGAAATAAAATTTTGGGATAAACGGGCTAGATATAAATATTTACAAAATAAGAAAAAAATCTCTTTGAGATTCAAAAGCCTTTTTTTAACTTGTAAAAGTTGTAAAATAAATTATTCAATATTATGGGGTATAAAATGAGACTTTTGATGTTTGTAGCTGAAGCTACGGGGGTGAGGGTTACGACCCCCAAATGGTGTTTTGTCGATAAAAATAAACCTATGATCTGCTGTTAAAATTTCTTAGCCTCAACACGTCACACGCTGTACTAAGATACTTCTATACTAATATTATAAAGAGGAAAAGTTTGTCTGTTTGTAGGTTTCTTTGTTTGTTTACATTGAATAGGCTCCGAAACTGCTGGACCGATTTTGATGAAATTTGGCAGTGATGTAGAGTAGACCACGAGAAAGGACAGGCTACTTTTTATCGCGGAAAAATGTAAGGTGACCGCAAGAATAACTTTTGCGCGCACGAAGTCGCGTCCAACCTCTAGCGTATAATAAAACTAAACTATTTGGTGCAAAACAATAATAATTCAGTATTAAAAATTAATAGTTTTAAAAACTAATAAACGAAACTATAAGCTAAGACCTCAGACCAAATAAAAAAGTGAAGATGGAGCTTTGTCACACAAAAACTGAGGCCGGTATGTAGTGCGCGTGTAGCTACGCACTACATACACCACACACCGCGACAGCTCGCCTTACAAGGTAAGGCGTAGTTTCGCTACGTGTGTGTAATTAAACGGCGGGGCATAGTTAAGACCGGCCTCACTGTGTGGTTCGAACTCTGTCTTCGCTTTTCATTTGGTATTTGGCCTTTACTTCAGTAGTACTATTTTTTTCTTCAACAAATCATATTTTAATATAAATCATAATATAATAGCATAGTTCAAAAAGTTTTTAATTTAATTAGAAATATTTTCATAGAAATAATTATCATAAATTTTGGAATGATGCGTTTGCTTACATCTAATTTTTATTGCATCATCATATTTAGGAATAACCTACGCTAACAGAATGTTAATTTGATGCAAAAAATAATCTAAAATCTCAAATAATTAATTAAAAAATAGACATTACCTAAACTTATTCAACTTTTTATATATTTTATTAAATAAATAGCTTTTTTTTTTCAAACAAAAAAATCAACACTCCATATTATGTAGTGTTTTTTCAAGGGTGACAATACACGTAAGCCTACAACGGGAGTATTGTCTTCAATCGTTATATTATCAGTAGATCTCAATGTCTTTTGGCAATCGTCGTTTATAATATTATATCGTCTGTCATTTCCATAGAAAAACGAGGACTGGCAAGGGCCATTAGCAACATGGTTTAACTGTAAGTAGGTTTAAAGCCTTGATTTTTCAATTCTAAAATAATAATTTAATCGAAGATCTAACGGCTTAACCAAAAGCTACAACTGCCAAGGTAATTTAATATCACTTATGTTTATTGCGAGTTATGTCTTCTTATAGATACTTCCAGAAACATTAAGGACACAACTACAACTAAAATGGTCCCCTAGCTATAAGGGTCAATACACACCGAAACGAAACGCGACGCAGCGCTGCATTTTTGAGATGGCTACTTAAAATTAAGCTTTATTCACTACGCAAGAAGATACACGTTTCATTGTAAGAGTCTGAATGTCAATAAGCGCGCATGTGAGAGTTTCTGATATCATATGAAACGTGTGTCTCTTATGTAGTGAATAGTGTATCGTCGCAGTATAAACTAAGCCTTAGGTGTGGAATCACAAACACGCGCATATTTCTTAAGCTATGATAAATGCAAACAGCCTCGCCGCGTCCTTTCAAACTAGGTATTATGATTGAAGTATTTTTCTACGTTTTTTTGCAAATATTTCTTTAACTCTATTATTATAACGTCTTAATCAGTCAACCGTTTCGTTGTGTCTAGACACACTATTGAAAGGAACAGACTTAACACAAGTGTGTGACAGAGACAGCTGCAATGCAGCTTTCTCTTTCTAAAGAGTGCTAATGTTTTAGAGTTTTTCATTCTCTCAGTCTTTGGAACACTATGGAAGACTGCCGTCTTCTATTCTAGTATAATAGGGGTTCCCAACCTTTACGTTATGCGCCTCACCCAAAAATTCCGCTCCCCTAAGCCCTCGTACCCATGAACGTTTTTAGCGGTCTTGACAGAAAAAACGGCACTGTAAATAGCACTCTGCGCTAGTACAATAGAGCTGAAAATCGAAGTGTCAAGTGTCAAATGTCAGATTTGACATCTACACGCAATTTTCAGCTTTAATGTATTAGCGCATAGTTCTATTTACAGTGCTGTTTTTTTTTCTGTCGCGACCACTAAGGGTTCCTATTTATGTTGTCTTCTGATGTATAACGTGCAAACACTAATGCACACTAGTCACACAGGGAGAAGACTTGATCCCCTCCACAACCAAGTCAGCGCTGGGTGACAATTCAACAATTGTAATAATAAATTACATATTTATAATTTAAATAAACATACAGCAGAATTCGCCCCTTAAATCATTCTATGCCCTCCGAGTGGGGCGCGCTCCACTAGTTGGGAATACCTGTACTATATATTATATAATACATTTACGTTACACAACTAAGCACCAGCTTACACTCGTTTGCGTCCGAAGGTTCGCGAAAGTCAATCGCCGTCTTTCAGCGGAACCTTTTTGGACTTATGCTATGACTTGGAAAACTTGAACACGCTCGAAGCACTCTTCTTCTGTGGCTTATTTTCGGTGCCCTGAAAAAGATCATACTTTTACGTTCTATCCGATCATATTATGATGCTTTAGAAAATGTTTATTTAAATAATAAAATATTGTTACGAACACACAAAAGCGCCATCTAGCGTCAACCAATGAAACCACTTGGTGTGAACAGGGACAGCGTGGGGCCCCCTACTCAGTACTAGATGGCGCTACTGTGCGAATCTTCCGGAATAAATCAACCAGTTCACGCGAGTCGCGAACTTCTCTGGAATAGTCTGGGACTCGTGTCGGTTGGTATAAATGCCCCTCAGGGTTGGGAACGAGTTGAGTTCACTTTGAGCTTCCATCGAAGCGAAACAGGCGATAAGTGACAACTAGTGATCGGGAGTTCGAGTTGAACAGCGAAACAGGCGATATCGATGTGAATACTAGTGATGTGATGATACCGTGAGTGAAACCCACGACTTGGCTACGACTTAGGACACCGTTAGTGCTTAGTGTTTGGACTTAGTGTTTAATGTGCAAACCTAGTGCTTAATGTTGAACTAAGTGCTTGTGAATAAAGTCTTCAAAAGAGTCAGCAGGCTTTCTCTCCAAATCCTGCGAACCCCAACACGTAACAATATCTTGAGAATATTGTTTTAAAAAAGTTGTAGGTTTTGGTACATTTTAAGTGTTTAAATAACTAGCTGATGCCCGCAACTTCTTTTGCGTAGAACTAAGGAAAACGGATACTTAAAGAAGAAGGGGCAAAACGTCCCCACCCTAGTAGTACTACAAGACATATAGCAAATGAAAGTGTTTAAAAAGTAAGTAGTATCTATACAAATAAATTATAGAAGAAGGGGCATTTTTGCATGGAGCCCGTCCCCGCTTGTGTAGCACTACAAGACATAATATATTTTGATATATTATTATGAAAGGGCTTTAAAGGTATGTCATTTTATTGTATGACAAAAATCTCTAAACAATAGAAGAAAAATGTTAATGAGGGTTAAAGGTTAAAAAAATCATCTTATATTATAGTTCCATTTCATAGTGTTGCTAATAAGGAATAATTTTTGCAAAATACTGCAAACTTCAGAATAGTGATATATTTTGATAAACTGCCTCATATTTTGAAGAAATGAATGGAAGAATAATAAAATAAAATGCTAAAAATATGCTTTTTTCGCACATAATTACTTTCTGGAAATTGTTTCTTACTAGCGATGCTATCGAATGGTACAATAATACAGGATATTTTCTTTTTTTAACCCTTGACCCTCATTAAATTTTTTCTCCCATGGTTTAGAGAATTTTTGTCATACAGTAAAATGACACACCTTTGGAGCCCTTTCATAATAATAATATATCAAAATATATTATGTCTTGTAGTGCTACACAAGCGGGGACGGGCTCCATGCAAAAATGCCCCTTCTTCTATAATTTATTTGTATAGATACTAGAGTCCGACCGAAACTGGTTTTCCGGCCGAAACCGAAACCGAAACCGAATGTTCGGCCGTGGCTTCAGTTTCGGCCGAAACCGAAACCGAAACTCACGTGGTCAAGTAGAAAATTCTTTCAAATACTGAAATTTGGTGCATTTTATCAATTATTCTGCATTAATTAGGACATGAAATGGAAACACGGTATATTAATTTTGTTGTAATCATTTATTTAATATACCTACTATTAAAAATATTAATTAGGGTCCAATATTTTGTAAATTCCAATTTATCAGCACTAGTGGTCTACTATGGAACAAATGAATGTCATATCAATGTTTATACTCTTTTAAGTTGCATAGTATTTTTATAGAGGATCAAGTTTCCTTTATATGGGGACTTAAGAGTGCGCTAGTCAACGGTTTGAACTCAGTGCGGCGCGTGGGGAAAATGCTTGTTATTTCACATAATATCGGGGAAAAAAAGATATAGGCATAAAATAGTTATCTATAAGTACTTATATGAGAAGCTATAGTGCACACATTTATATTGCTTTGTAAATTATTTTAGAAAAGGTGTCCTCAGATTACGTAAATCAACACTCAGCTGTTGGTGTTTTATGAACAAACTACCTAGGTATATAATATTTATGTCTGAAGTAAAGTTATCTCAATTTCTGAATAGTAAAACTGTATCGGTATGTGCTTGCTTTTTTATTTTCATTCTTCGTTTGTTTTTTATTTACGGTCAAAGTTGCGCTAAAAATCCGACGTTTGGAGGCTATTAAAATTTTAGAAATATAAGCACATACCAACCTAGATAAGTGTAATAAAAATTTGGGTCTACAATATTTGACTTTAGAGTAAATCACCAACAGCGTTTGTATGGAGAAAGAACCGACTAGCGCAGCCCTAAGTAAAAAAACAAATACGTGTCTTGAGTTTTAGCAGGTAAATTAATACTTATTTTGACTGATATTCTGTAGATAAACTCCACGTCTTTCAGTACCACTTTTTAGGGTTCTGTAGCCAAATGGCAAAAAATGGAACCCTTATGGATTCATGTCTGTCTGTCCGTCCGTATGTCACAGCCACTTTTTTCCGTAACTATAAGAACTATAGTATTGTTGAAGTTTGGTAAGTAGATGTATTCTATGAACCGCATTAAGATTTTCACACAAAAATAGAAAAAAAAATTGGGGGATCCCCATACTTAGAACTGAAACTCAATTTTTTTTTCACGTGTGGGGTTTTATAATTTACCTAAATTTTTGAAGACCTATCCAGTCTTCAAAAATTTAAGTTTCTAATATCATTTTTTTCTAAAGCGAGAGAGAATAGTTTGCGCGAGAGACACTTCCAAAGTGGTAAAATGTGTGTGTCCCCCTGTAACTTCTAAAATAAGAGAATGATAATACTAAAAAGAATATATTATGATGTACATCAGTACGCAAATTTCCACCGAAAATTGGTTTGAACGAGATCTAGTAAGAAGTTTTTTTAATACGTCATAAATCGTAAACTGCAATTTACCATTCATTCAATCAACTCTCTACAAGAACTTTTATGTTATGTTACTTGCTGCTACGGAATCCTTCATGGGCGAGTTCGACTCGCACTTAGCCGCTTTGAATTATTTTAAATAGGATCCATATTATGTAGAAAATAAGGGGAAAAAACAAAAGGGGGGGTCAAGTCTCTCCAGTTTCCTGTACTATAAACTATAACTCAATAGTAATTTTACCATAGTCATTTACTAATTTATTTTGATGCTTCATTAAGTCTTAAGAATATAGTGAAATAAAAATTTTATTAAAAATACTACACTTAAACTTGGAATAACTATATAATAAGGTTAATGAGAAAGACTTTACTAATTAATAAGAATTAATGTGATATTTTTTAAAGCCAAATTTTTATGAAACTGATTATCAGGCAAGGTATAAAAAGAGATTATTCTCTCATCGTTATTTTATTTCATAATGTTGCCCGCGGCTCCCCTCGCGTAAATACAGTATCCTATGGGAACAAACTGTGCTTTTTATCCTTTGTTTTAATCCAGAGTTAAAACTACTACCATACAAAATTTCATCGAAATCCGTTCAGTATTTTTTGCGTGAAAGAGTAACAAATATCCATCCATCCATAAATGTATCCATCCATCCTCACAAACACTCACATATATAATATTAGTAGAATTAACTACCGGATTTTATCACCACTGTCACAGGGCTGATAATTTGGTACCCCAGTGCTGATAATTGGTGACGAGGGTGCTAATAATTGGCGACAGGGTAATTTTTTAGTTATGATTATTTTTATAAAATGTCGATGAAGGTAAACTATATTATGAAGTAAAAATCAGTCATTTATTAAATAATGGACCCAGAAAACACATCAATGTGGGTAAAAAAGTATTTTCCTCTGTAATAATCGGGTTTAAATTTGAACTATCTCTTAAAGTGCTGATAATTGGTACGTTCACCCTATATTTTAATTATGTTTTCAAATTCAGTTGCGTTTCAAAGCGTTGCCGCAAGAAACGAAGTTAGGCGAGCGTGCACGAAAACTTCCGAAATCAGTTTCGGTTTCGGCAAAAGTTTCGGCCACTTTTGGCCGAAACCGAAACTGCCGCCGAAACTTGATTTTTGGCCGAAACTCGGCCGAAACCGAAACCGAAACCGAACTTTCGGTCGGACACTAATAGATACTAAACTAGACACGTAAAATATTATTTTTGATTATATTCAACTTTCTATAAGATTTTAAACCTACTACAAACATTATATGTACGCACGCTACGCGGTACGTACTGCGTGCACACTGACGTACACGTTGCGTGCTCGTGCGTGTATACGTACGGTCCGTTCGCCGAGCAGCAGGCGCGCCTTGTCCTCCTCCAGCGGCTCGGGCGCGGCGGCGGCGCGGCGGTGCAGCTGCAGCTTCTGACGGATGGCTTGTGAGAGGATCACCCTGCACAAAAGGAAAAGAATATTAATAATAGCTCTCACACTGATTTCGGTGGCTGTGGCTGGTTCCCAGTGTGCTGAGTGCGAGTTTTTGTCTCTGCTCGACGTGAAGAAGCTGACTACACTGTATGGGATCAAAACAACGCCCCTAGTGGCAAACAATGGTAACTAATTCGATGCCATACAAAATGTAGTTAACTTCTTTGCGGCGAGTACTTAGTGATAAAAACTAGCACTCAGCTCATCGACAACGCATTGGATACATAGGCTTCCGTCTTATACATATACACCGTTCAGATTAAAATCAATCTAAACGTAAGAAAATAAATCAAAGACAATAGAATACATAATACTACTAATTTCAATGTTACTTATTACCTCTGCAATAATTAAGAAGTACAATGAAACATGAATCTAGTCTAATTTATCGTTTTGTTTACGTTTAGATTAAATTTGATCTGAAGTTGAACTGATTATATTTGCCGAATGCCTTGTTCTCCTACTCAAATATTTTTTCGAAATTCGAAGTATATTTTTGTAAATATTTTATCGTGTACACAGACGGGCACGTACCTTCTGGTGTCGCTCTTGGTGGCGAGCAGCAGGTCGAGCCAAGTCCACGTGACGTTGTGGTACTCAAGCGTGGGCAGCACGAGCGGCAGGTCCCGCACGTCTTCTAGATTCTTCTCCTTGCTGCCCTTGTAGGACACGCGCACCGGCACCTCGGGGATCTTGATGTATATGAACAGCTTGTTCTTTTCGGCGCGCTCCTATAGACAATATTTTGCACTTTAGTTTATAATACACTGGCTTTTACCCGCGGATTTTCAAAATTCAGCAAGAATTAAAACTAGTAAAAAAGTTTGTAGGGGAGACTGGAGACACTCAATCCTCCCTTTTGTTTTTAACCCTTATTTCCTACATAATTATTAATTACTAATACTCATCCCAACTTACCTGTCCGGTAGTTGTGGTATAGTATACGGGTATGCGACCCCGGCTTCCCTAGCTATTACTGTCCTATCCCTTGCCCTCCTGGGCGGTAATATCCTACATTTCCTTTTTCCCACTCTAACTTACCAATGTTCCTTTCCACACCACCTATCCTTCCCTTTCCCTATTCCTACCCTCTCCGCAAATCCGTGGGAACGCAATGGATAATCATAAAAATAATTTAATTATCCAAAATGGCGGCGATGTGGTTCGCCACCCATCACGTCTCGTTCTCGCGGAGGCGAAAAGTGGCCCATGGAGAGCCGCTTCGCTACGTTGAATGTAAGAGGAGGAATGGATGGTAAGAGGGCGAATCAATTTTTACGAGGCCAATTTCCTTGTCCCCGATAGAATAAAATTCTACTATATTTTAGTTTACCAGGATCGTTTTTGATGGATATGACTTGGTGAATTATAATCGTAATAACTTTTCCACTGTTATAGATATTTAATGTTTAAGCCAAATCCTAACAAAAGAAGAAATATTCGAAAAATACGACTCCTTAAATTACTATAGTAACGCAGGGGACTTGCAAAGTCCAGTTATTACCGTAATAATGTGGATTTTGTTTAAAAAAAACTCTCATAATGAGCTCCTTAATTGCGGAAAATATCTAAATCGATTTCAATGGGCTTTCAAATATTTATTCCTATGTTATGATAAAATCTAGACAACGTAACGCAAGAGAATTTCCGACTATGAACAACAAAATGTGGTTAAAACTCACATAATAGCATTCTGATATCGCTGTTGATATTAGAATAAATTAATTTAATCAATTATCCGTACGCCACTGTTATTTAATAATCAGTAATTTGACAAAATAATATTTTTTTAAACTTTTTTGAAACCTCTTTCAAATTGGCCTCGTAAAAGTTGATTCGCCCAAGAATGAAAGTGGACGAAGCGAAACAAGTATGTAGGGATCGTAGCAAGTGGAAAGACCTCTCTGCCTACCCCAATGGGAAAGAGGCGGTCTCTGCCTACCCCTACGGGAAAGAGGCGTGATTATATGTATGTATGTATGTATTTCCTACATATAGTCCTCCATTTAAAAAGGTGTCATATCTGACGATTCTACTCATTTGAAAAGTTTTCTGGTACTATATACTACCGTTATAGCCACTGTAAAAGTAAATATCGTATAGTGTGCCTACGAGGGGAAAGTTTTATTTTGACACAACGGGCCCAGGTTAAAAATAAATAAATCTTAACAAATATTTTCTTTTGCAGTATATTATAGAGACGAATGCATTTTTAAGATTTTTCAAATTATGTATTACTATTATAGCCTCATATAAAATGTTTTGTAGGTAGATTATAATCGGTTGGACTATTTAATAATAGCCAAGGCTCAAACCTCGACTATAGTTTAAGAGAACAGATTAGGTTCCATATAAGGCTTATTACTCCTAAAATAAAAACGTCCCTCGTAGTACGACGGGACGTACTACGAGGGGACGTACTACGACATACTACGACGAGGCTCGTAGTCTCCCACGAGGATCGAATGTACCCATCCTCCCGTACGTATAGTTTTGTAACTTCACCTTCATTTTCTCCACGTCATCCTTGTCCCGCTTATCCCGCTTCACGTAGAAGTTGGAGTTGCTGTCCTTGCCCTTCTTCTTAACGCGCTTGCTGCCGGTGCTGGTGACCGCCGCACGCTCGCCGTCATCTTCCGCGTCCTCCATGGCGTCGGGATCGCGCTCCGGGAAACAGAACTTCAGCATCGTGTTGAAGAACTTCTTGGTTAGACCTGAACCCCAATTCTCGTAATTAACTTACACTTTCGTATTACTTTCAGCTTATACTTTAAACGAGACAATCTTGTGTATATATAATCGATTTCTCGAAAACGTAATGCAAGTATAAAATTTAGGGTAAACACGTAAAGTTTTGAAGGGGAAGATATAGCATAAAATGTTAGTTGTACTGTGGGCTTGTATGAAAAGTATCAAGTAGAAAGAAAGACACACGCACTGGTTTATATACTTCTATAGTTATCCCTGCAGTGATTTTTATTCCACTCGCCACATTTTACTAAGTTTATTAAGGCTACTAGATTTAGCAGTTAAGCTGCATGCAGTTTAAAGTGCACGATCATTATAACCCACATACACAATAAATTTTTACTGCGTGTGTTTGTATAAAGTGACTAAAATTATAGATAACTGTATTATTTTATTGTTTTTAAATGTGTACACGATAAAATAGAAACAACATAAATATAAATCTTAGTTATGAAATGAAAATAGCTGTAGTACAAAATAATATAAAAAAAGCTTCTAATCTGGACCAAGTTATTTTCTTTGTTACTAGTATGAATTCACTTACCGATCCGTATAGGCACGATGTTGACCTCAAAGTGCTCTTTTACCGATATGCCACCAACAGGTGGGCGGTCGCGGCAAAACACGCGCAGCGCCGCCCGACGCGCCACCGGTGCGCGCCCCGACGCCGCCTGCGGCGCCAGCACCTGCGTGCGCGTACGTTAGTGGCGAATTAGGTGCGTACAATATGACAGTGGCGTACAACGTGCGTACATGACGTAAGTGGCGTATAATGAGCGTACAGTACTATAATGGCGTATACCGTGCTTCAGCGCGTAAGTAAGTGCGTACAGGATAAAGTGGCGTACAGTACGCAAACAACGTTAATTTCGCTTAGCCTTCCAAACTTAGTGTACTCTACAGAATGCACGTTTTAAGTGTTAAGTTTTACTAAATATGTTCACGTTGATTTTGTATTTTTTGTTAAACGATCATAATGTCATTGTCATGTCAACATTGAAAATTCTTGATAACTGATAAAAATGAAAGGCTTCTTTTAATTTCTATCAACTCAAAACTGCACGGGATAGTTCTTACTGGATGCTACTCTGTCAGGCATATCACATACCTCGGGGAAGGGCTCGTTGGGCAGCAGATTGGTGACGCGCACGTAGCCCACCTCCAGCTGGTGCTCCACCGAGTCGTCCGACCGGGACGTCTTCGTGTACCTGATAGTCAGGTTCCAAGGTTAATAATAATAAATAATAGCTCCCCACACCGGTTTCGGTAACGGTGGCCGGTTTCATTGAAACCAGTCCAGCTGTGCAGGAGTTATTTTATAGTGCCCCAAGTGTGTGCGCAGTACACAAGAGCACTCTATCTTCCTTTACTCTCGTAGCCCTGTGGGACGGATAACCGACACGACTGGCGAGAGATCAGACGCAGGTCCGACTTTTTACATGTCCATCCGACGCATGGATCATCTTTCTTGTCAGACAATCAGGTGATCAGCCTGCATTGTCCTAACCAAACTTGGGAACAACATTTTTGTTGCTCCAAAGGGGAGTCGAACCCACGACCTCCGAGTCGAGAGCTGCTTCTATTGAGCAGTGTATTTATTCTGATAACTATACAGTTAACAGCTTGGAATATGTTCCAAATAATTTAAATTAGTTTCTAAGACAACAGAGGCCCACTCTAGCGATGTATTATACAATAATATAAATTATTCAAATAAATTATCTATCTTACCTACCAAAATTGTTAGCAAAAATTGTAATTCTACTGTAAACCTGGTGCACCAAAATTTGCAAGGAATGGTAGGTAAATAATTAGAGATTGAGTTGTTTCTTAATGAATATAACATTGATATTATGTGTATATCGGAACATTGGTTTAGAAAATATGAATTAATATTTAACTTTTGTGGTCACCAGGTTGCTAGTTCGTTCAGTCGAGAGAATGCCATTAGAGGTGGCTCTTTAATATTGACTAATAAAAAATTTAAATTTAAAGAACGAAAAGATATTGTAAGACTCTCTACTGAACGAATATGCGAGGTAGCTTGTTTTGAGTTGAGCCACCTTATTATTGTAAGCGTATACAGGCCTCCATCAGGTTCATACGATTCCTTTGAACAAATCATGGAACATATGTTGACAAAAATATGTGCATCTAACAAAAAGATTTTTGTATGTGGTGATTTCAACATTAATTTATTAGACTCTAACTCCACCACTGTTAGATTCACATCATTGTTAAAATCGTATAACCTCATTAATTTGTTTTATGAACCGACAAGAATATCTGATACAACAGCTACTTGTATTGATAATATTTTCACTAATATTACTCCTTATAAAAAAGAAATAATTAATGCGCTTAGCTCTGATCACTGTGGACAATTTGCTTCATTTAATATTAATTGTGAAAATAAACCTCAAGAAAAGCTTGTTTATATTCCTGTGAATACAAAACGTATTGAGAAATTTAGAGGTAAATTAATTTCAAATATTCAACAGTTGGATGGGTTAAATAACTCAGATGAAGCATTTAATAAACTATTTAAAATAATTAGAACCCAATTTAACTCTGTATTTACTTCTAAAACGGTCAGTTTAAATAATAGAAAAAGTAATTTTAAAAACTGGGCCACTGCAGGAATTTTAGTAAGTATGTAACGTAGTTACATTTTATTTAATTAAATTTCGTAAAAACGATACACCCAACGCCATCTATGGTATATGGTGGTAACTACGGCTATGGGTTCAAGCCGACATTCTCAACGCCATCTATGGTATATGGTGGTAACTACGGTTATGGATTCAATAGTTATCGACTTATCGATTTGAATCTAATTCTTTTTAAATCTAAACATCATAATCTTTTTTTAAACAACTTAAATACACCAGTTTTGCGTTATTAGGTTATCATTCTAAATAACTCAATATATTTCTACTGTGGCAAAAAGTCTTAGCTGTGTAGTCAATGTAATTTAAAAAAAAAAGTTTTTTTTTGGTCGGGTATATAAGCCTGACGCGCGATTGTCATAGCCTTTTTCATATCTCTTTTTTTGGACATCTAAAATTGAGTGTGGTTGCTTTAAAATTCCACGTTTCTAAGTTCCGGCTGGAACAGTTCCTGTATGGACTACACCTGATCCGGCCAGATACCATAGTTCCGGTCTGGACAATCCCAAGCCACACAACTTACCAAGGACTGTCGGCCTGATCTTGGGCTTTAGAGTGTCTGGCCCTCAACACCGGATTGCGGACCTGTCTTCCATCGACCAGCTAAGTGCCGTGTGCCAACTATCCCCAAACTCACCTCTACCACCCAGGGCTGAACCAGACTTTGCCGGCTAACCGACCCACGCCCCTTTTCTAGTCATTTTTAATTCTTAATAAATTATTGTTACGGTTAATTTATTGTTTCTCTTCTGACCACCCCGTTACAAGTAGACAAAGATTGTATGATCTGTACAACGAAAAGACATTTAATAGGAGTGAATCTTTTATGATATATGTCAAGAAATATTCAAAAATTTTTAAAAAAGTTTGTCAAGCAGCGAAGGCACTTCACATAAAAGGAAAAATAATGAACTCTAAAAATAAAGTGAAAACCACTTGGAAGATAATTGCAGATGAGACTGGAAGAGGCAGATCCAGTCGTAACTCTAAATTTGAACTTTGTGTCAATGATAAAAAGGTCAATTCTGACCTAGAGGTTGCGACGATCTTCGAAAAGTTTTTTGCTGACATTCCGGTCTCAACTACAAAAAATTTAAATTCTTCACCTGCAGTTGCTGAAAAAATACTCAGAGAAAATGTCAAGGAATGTGATGTCAATTTTAATTTTAGAGAAATTGACTCCAGAGATATTATTAACACCTTCAAATTACTCAATATTAAAAGTACTACTGATCTCTGGGGTATGTCTATAAAAATTATAAAATCAATAATTGACATCATTGCCCCCTACCTAGCCTTAGTTTTTAATAATTGTATTAAGAAAGGTGTGTTCCCTGACCTAATGAAGCATAGCAAGGTGATGCCTCTTTTCAAGGCTGGGAATAAATCTGACCCAGCCAATTATAGACCAATATCTATACTACCGACTTTCAGTAAAATTTTCGAGAAAATAATATTAAATCAATTGCTAGCTCATTTTAACATAAATAATTTATTACATAGCAATCAATTCGGGTTTACTAAAGGTCGGTCCACAACAGACGCAGGCATCAGTCTTCTATGCAGCATATTTGAGGCCTGGGAGGGATCGCATGATGCACTTGGTGTCTTTTGTGATCTATCTAAGGCTTTCGACTGTGTCGAGCATGCTACGTTGGTCAAAAAATTATACCATTCCGGTATAAGGGATACGGCACTTAAGCTCTTAAGCTCTTATCTTAAAAATAGAACGCAGAGAGTAGAAGTAAATTCTACAAGGTCTAATGGGACCAAAATAGAATTAGGTGTGCCACAAGGGTCCATTTTAGGCCCATTTCTTTTTCTCATCTATATAAATGACCTTCCTTATCTAGTTAAAGATAAGCACGAGATAGTACTTTTTGCTGATGACACTTCACTAATTTTTAATGTGAAGCGACGACAGTCAAATTACGACGAGGTAAATAGTGCTCTCTCGAAAATGGTACACTGGTTTAATGTTAATAATTTACTTTTAAATTCCAATAAAACAAAATGTTTAAAGTTTAGCCTGCCAAATGTTAGGCAGACACAAACCAATGTACTATTAAACGATGAGAAAATGAACCTAGTGGACACCACTGTATTTCTAGGAATAACACTAGATTGTAAATTACAGTGGGGTCCCCATATTGCAAATCTGGCTGATAGGCTTAGTTCTGCAGCATATGCAGTGAAAAAAATTAGAGAAATTTCCGATGAGGACACAGCGCGGCTAGTTTATTTTAGTTATTTTCATAGTATAATGTCATATGGCATTCTTCTATGGGGAAACGCTGCGGACATTAACACAATATTTGTGCTGCAGAAGCGAGCTATACGTTCTATTTATAAGATGTCATATTTTGAATCTCTAAGAGATAAGTTTAAAGAAATAGGTATTCTGACGGTCGCTTCTCAATACATTTTGGACAATGTGTTGTATGTCAGAAAGAATTTAAATAACTTTAAAAAGAAAAGCGACAACCATTGTAGGAATACTAGAAATAAGAACAAGTTAGAAATACCGGTGATCAGACTAAGCAAAGTAAGTAAATCGTTTAAAGGTTCATGTATACGCCTTTACAATAGAATCCCAGAAAACGTTCAAAATCTTACCATTAATAAATTTAAAAAAGCTGTTAAAGAACGTTTGTGTGCTAAAGCTTATTATAAAGTCAGTGATTTCATTAACGATTGCACACCTTGGGAATAAGATGGCCCCCTGCAAGGCTGCTTTTATTTACTTAAGTATGCTCTATGTACTTATGACTAATGTTATATAGATTAAGTTACAACATTGTAAAAATATTTTTTTTGAAAAGAACAATTTTCCCATCTTTTTGCTAAAAGGTGGCCCCGTGCGAGTTTCTTACGCCGGTTCTTCTCACCGGGCTAGTTTCCGAACCGGTGGTAGGCATCATGTAGGACAATTCTATAAGTGTTATTTCATAGCCTATATGGAAATAAAAATTTTGAGTTTGAGTTTGAGAGCCAAGCTCATAACCACTGGGTGGTCCAGTGGTTATGAGCTTGGCTCTCGACTCGGAGGTCGTGGGTTCGACTCCCCTTTGTTACTCTTGTTTAAAACAACGGATTCGAAACCCATACAATAAACGCATCAGCCGAAAAGGCAAACAGGGCACTGTTTTTAAACAATGTATAGTTGTAAAGGAGGGTGGCAAGTCGCCATAAATTTGTTGCTTAAGTTTTTTAAACTCGCGGTCACAAAAACTTTAATTGTTATGATTGTATTAACAAAAAAATATGTCTGTCTCGCTCACTTACAGGAAGTTTGTGAGCAGCAGGTCGGCGATGCCGAGCTGGCCGTCGGCGTCAGTGAGCCGCCAGCGCGCGCTCTTGAAGCAGATCTCGTTGTACCGGTGGGGCGGCGGCTCGGCGGCCACGCCCCCCGCGCGCCGCCCCCGCGCCTCCCGCCACGCGCGCACCATCGCGTCCAGCTCCGAGCCCAGGGACCAAGCGGACTCCTTGCACTCGTTCACCTACCAAATACGAGAGGTTTCAGTATAACGTAGTTACAGTTAATTTTTTTGTTTTAATTACCCCTGTAATACAGGGGCAAAAGAGCAGATGTGGAGGCTTCATTATGTATGTATATTATGTGTGTATGTTGAGTAGGGTTAGGGTTCATCTTATACCATTGTTACTGCTGAATGTTAATTTGTATTCTAAATGATGGTACTCTAGGTCTAGTTGTAGTTATAAAGTTTATTAATGTTTGTAAATGACTGTTTGTTACCTAAATAAAAAAAATGTGTGTTTGTTTGTCTGATCAAATCCACACCACACTCGAGTCCGCGCCGTCTATAATGCTCTTCGAGTGACCGAAAACAGGAAAACCTGGTGCACCATCGTAAGAAAGAAGGTCATGGAAGGGCGAGGTCACGACCCTCAGACATGAGGAGCACGTCTGAAGGAGGAGGACCCAAAAATATATATTTATCGTGATTTTATTTTAGTACTTTGTCGACTTACCCCCTTACTAATAAACGCTGTATAAGCTTTGAATACTATAGGTACAGTGTTTTGTTCACGTCGCACAAGTGATATTTTGAATTCGATAGAAGAAGACAAAACACTGTGTAACTATTCAAAGCTTATACGGCGTTTATTAGTAGGTAAGGGGGTTGGTAAATATCCATGCAGTTTCATCTTTCTAGCACTAACCATTTGGAAGGTAAGCCGAGGACGGACGGATGGATAAGAGTATCGAGACGTGAGCTACGGAACCAACACTAATTACCCAAATCGGTCCTGCTGTTCTCAAGTGAGAAAAAGGAACTGCAATCCATTTTTACATTAAAAAAAATATATTTATTAAACACAACGTCAAGGCATAAGCACAGCCAAAAGGATATCAAACAAACCACGGAGATTTAAACACTAAACCCCTTACTAATAAACGCTGTATAAGCTTGGTATAACTAATACAGTGTTTTGTTCACGTCACACAAGTGACATTTTTAATTCGATAGAAGGAGACAAAACACTGTATTAGTTATACCAAGCTTATGCAGCGATTATTAGTAAGGGGGTTATTCACTACCTACAACATAAAATGAGTTTAAGTTTTGAGCACAGCTGGTTATGGCTATACAATGCCCACATTGAGTGTTCAAAGGCAAGCCACTCAGGCTTCGACCGCGGCTGAGTCGTGGCGCCTGATCTTCCGTGACCCCCTGTAAGATCTCACAACGTCATTATATAAGATAGCTGATGCCCGCAGCTCCGCCCGCGTAAGTACAGTGACCCACAGGAACCGTATATGTCCCACGATAAAATGTAGCCTATATCCTTCCCCGTGGTTTACTTTATATCTGTGCCAAATTTTATGATAATCGGTTTAGTAGTTTTTACGTGAAACTGTTAATAAAGTATCCCATGGGAACCGTACATTTCCCTGCGATAAAAAGTAGCATATGTCCTTTCTCAGGCTATAGACTATCTGTGTACCAAGTTTCATTTCAATCGGTTCAATAGTTTTGCCGTGAAAGACGGACAAACAGACACACTTTCCCATTTACAATATTAGTATGGATATGTAAGAAGAAGATATTATTATTGACTACTTACTAGGTACAAACATAATATTAAGAAAATATTCATAAGAGTCAGTCAAGAAAATATTCATATATTGTACCTGGTCGTCGAGGTGCTTCAGTTCCTCAATGCCGGCGGGGTCGTCGCCCACGATGGAACGGTTCTTCAGGTAATACTCCTTCTCCAGTCGCCGCAGCCGCGCCAGCGTCTCTCGCACCTGGATCATCATCATATCTTCTTTACTGTATTAATAACGACTATTCTTTCTACTCATTATTGAGTGAAAATGAGGCAAAAGAGATATCATTCAGGATTGCAATAAATGTATATTTCTGACTAGCCGTTGCCCGCGGCTCCGCCCGCGTAAGTACAGTATCCCAAAGGCATACTGTACTTTTTCGGGATAGAAAGTACCCCCTGTTATAATCCAGAGCCTAAACTACTAACATACCAAAATTCATGGAAATCCATTCAGTAATTTTTGCGTGAAAGTAACAAGTAACAAACAAATATCTATCCATACATCCTCACAATCTTTCACATATTTTATAATAGTAGTATGACGACTATTCTTTTCACTCGTTATTGAGAGAGAATGAGGATAATAATAAATGTATATTAATAATTTTAAGTCTATATTTATGCATACAAATTACAACTTTATTATTTACTTTGAAATCTGTTTTTAAAACAGATATCCGGCCAAGGTTACGTAAATGCATAAATCTTATTTCCTCGTTTGTAAGTTGCACAGCATGAGTAACTTTTTTATAAATATCTATTTTATTAGTAATACAATATTCAAGGTGATGATGTCATATATAGAGGTACTCGTAAAGTAAGATAAAATGTTTCGCTGTAGACATCAAGTCTTCGGTAGTATAGTGGTAAGTATCCCCGCCTGTCACGCGGGAGACCGGGGTTCGATTCCCCGCCGGAGAGATTCTTTTAGTTTCCACTTTTTAGGTAAAAAAATATATTGAAGCTATATTGTATTTAAGTAGTAAGGAAAAAATATTTTCGTTACTAAATACATAGCTTCACTAATTAATACAATCATTTTTTCATAACTAGTTACATTCATTTTTCAAACAGACTCGTCACTCACGTGTCATTGTAAAGAAAATAATTATATTTGTCAATAATATACCTGTGATTATATTTTACATAGCTTGGTACAAATTATACTGGATTACGTCAATTTTATTATTTTTTGTAGTAGAAAAATATCGAATAAAAAGAGATCTCTCCGGCGGGGAATCGAACCCCGGTCTCCCGCGTGACAGGCGGGGATACTTACCACTATACTACCGAAGACTTGAGTCACATGCTGAAATTGCGCAATAAAAAGCTAATCTTACTTCACGGATATATCTGTAATCAGCTTATTTTATTTCAAATATACGAAATTTAAAGTATAGAAATAAGTATTCTGACCGACGATTCACAATACATTTTAGATAATGTTTAAATTAAAATTACTAATATGTTAGAAAGAATATTAGTAATTTTAAAACTTAAAGCGACAATCACTGAAATTATTAAAAAATATTAGAAATACTAGAAATAAGCACAAGCTAGATATACCGGTGATCACACTAAGTAAAGTAAGCAAATCATTAAAACCAGTATTGTCAGTATTCTGTAGTTACGGACTACTGTATGTGGTTAAAACCAACAGCCTAATGGTTTATAAGATTTTTTTTTTAAATAATGAACTTCTGTTAACATGCTGTCAATCAACCCAAAGTAACATACGATATGAGTCATTTCAAACTAATTACACTCGGTTCGAGCGGCTGACACGCGAATGAATTGTAAATCATGGATATAGCGCTATTTATGAGTAAATTTTACTTTGTTTGTTTTGTTACTCAAGTTAAGTAGCAACTAACGAAACTGTTTTTATATAAGATTCAAAGGTTCCGAACCCCTTTATGTTTCATTACATCTTTGAAATTGTTTTTTACATTCCTATGTAAACATATGAGGTCACCTGTGTCTGTAGGCGGTGGATGAGGTCGCGCGGGTGCGGGTCGGTGTCGCGGTGCAGCTGCAGCTGGAACCGGTGGCGCGCGCGCCGCTCTAGCGCCCGCCGCCGTTCCGGTTCCACATGCAGCACTACGTTATTCACCACGTCGAGTAGCATTGCGTACTACAACATAGCAGGAAAGTATAAGGGCCGATTCACACCGTAATTGCAGCGGCCGGCAGCGGCGGGCGCGACGGGCACTTTTAGTGTTTTTTTTTATTTTATGAAATATGGGGGCAAACGAGCAAACGGGTCACCTGATGGAAAAACAACTTCCGTCGCCCATGGACACTCGCAGCATCAGAAGAGCTGCAAGTGCGTTGCCGGCCTTTTAAGAGGGAATAGGGTAATAGGGGAGGGTAGGGAAGGGAAATAGGGTAGGGAAATAGGGTAGGGGATTGGGCCTCCGGTAAACTCACTCACTCGGCGAAACACAGCGCAAACGCTGTTTCACGCCGGTTTTTTGTGAGCCCGTGGTATTTCTCCGGTCGAGCCGGCCCATTCGTGCCGAAGCATGGCTCTACCACGTTAGAAATAGTTAGTGTGAAATAATTTTAAACTTTATTAACATACTTATAAGTCTTAGTATTGTTTAAAAGTTCGAAGCGGCCGAGCGGCCGCCAGCGCAGTAGCTAAAGGCCGCGCGGCCGCGGAACTTTTTAAATTTCACGGCGAGGCAAACCTCCCGCGGCCAATCCCTGCCGGCCTCGTGGCGCCACTGCCGGCCGCTGCCAGCCTACTGCCATTTCGGTGTGAATCGGCCCTTAGTTAAAAGCTATAAGCTTTTCCCAAAATTAATTACGTAAACTTCTGGCACATGTTTTACTCATGTCAAGATGTTTCCGCAACAAAAAATTAAACTTCATAAAATATATTACTCTAGTACCTATCTAAATATAATCACATTACACTCTCTATACGACTGCGAAGGTTATTGACTTCACACATAATTTACGCATTATACAGAAACATTATATAAATATGTACTACATTATGTATACACCTGTAACGAGTTGGTGCACACGTCGAGGTCGTGGTGCATGAGCGTGAAGGAGTCGTAGGGCTGCGGGGCGGGGTCCCACCCGCCGCCCTCCGCGCCGCCCGCGCCGTCCTCGTGCGACACGTAGTAGAACTCGCAGGCGCACCGCGACACTATCCGTTGTAGCTGGGGAGAAGTCATCAAAATATAAATATTTTTACTACACCGCGACAGCCTATTAATGAGGGTTTTCAATATATATTTTCGATGTTCAGGGCTGACATAACGTATACAAAGTCTGCTAGCGGAACGGGTATCGAATTCAATTAGAATTTTTGACACTTTCGGCCGCCAACCTCCGATTGCGGAACTAAGCTGACGAGATGAACCGGCGTAAGAAACTAGCCCAGGCCACCTTTAAGCAAAAAAGTAGTTCTTTAAAAAAATGGTTTAATGTAACTCGTTAACCCATATACCTGCGCCAAGCCGGTGTCGGGCGACGGGCCGACGGTGCGGCCGATGACGCCGCCGGCGGAGTGCCCGCTGCCCACGAGCCGCGGTACGTCCGGTAGCGCGCTCATGTCCGGCCCACCTACGCGCTCCTCGATCTCCTCCACCGACACCCACTGGATGTTCTCTGTGTACACAGACATTATCATCATCGGGTGCCATCTTGACTTTCTACGATCAGACATTCAAAGGAATTTCGTAAAAGAGACTTTCATTTTGGACTAATATCTTAATATGCCGGTCAAAAAGTGCTCAGATTGATTTTATTATTATGTACATCGTAAATGGTCTCCTTTCGTCAGTTACGTATAATCACTTTAAGTAAATAGCTTTTTTTATTCACCCACCGTCCAGCTGGTCGCGGTCGGCGGCCTGCACGGTGGCGTAGTACTGCATGGCGGACAGCGCACCGCTCCAGGCGGTGGCGGGCGGCGCGCGACGCACGCGCTGCCGCACCTCGGCGCGCGCGGCGCACAGGATCACGTAACCGCGCGTCTCGCACCCCTTCAGGACCACCTGCGAGTTCACCAGCTCGACTGTGAAAAAACATACAGATTACATCATTTAATAAAAAAATTTAACAAAAAATCGTCAGATGTGAAATATTAGATTCTTGAATATAGGTTTCCGTCCTTTTCCAAAAAAAAAATGCGTAGATACTTGAATTTACAGACAAGGTAAAAAAATAGATCACTGACTGAGACAGGCGGTGTGCGCGTCGGCGTCGTCGAGCGCGTGTCGCGCGTGCGGCGGCGGCGGCGGCGCGTCGTCAGCGCCCGCTAGCTCGTCGCTGAACACCACCGGCGCCTCGCCCCCCGCCTCCCCCGCCTCCGCCACCAACGCCGCCAGCATGCCCGCGCCGCCGCCCTGCGTACATGTGAAACGTTTATATTTACTCGTGTGAACACACTTCACTCACATGGACGTTACTACATGACGTCTCAAAGTTAGTAATTGTACGATTGTTACCGATTTACGTAATGTATCTTTATTAAAAGTAAAACGATGTTGATGCACCCTTATTATTAATAAAAATATTTACACCGCGAATACTGTAATCCATGTAGCTGCCTGATACGTTGGAAAAGCCAGACAAAGACAGCTTGACAGACAAAGACAGCGATTATCGTATCCATCGTGTAAATATTTTTATTAATAAGGGGTTTACAGACTGGTAGTAAATAAATTAATAAAAGTAATAAATTAATAAAAGCGTGTATGTATCCCACACATACTTGTGTAGGCGCCGGCGGCGGTGACGTCACGTCCGCCTCGCGCGGATGCTTGGGTGTCGTCACCGGTTTCTCCTCGTCTTTTAGCGCTTTCGTTGAAAGGTTTTTCTTCAATTGCTACAAAAGGAGTAAGTATGTAATCAAATAAATTGTTTCATATAATTTAAGAAGTATTTACCATTAAGATCTTAGCTTATTATTACCAGTGAGAGAGTTGAAAAAATAATTAACATTTATTGTTTTATTTACATCTTCGCTGATCAACCTGTGTTGACAGTTGATAAACTACTGGCGTGACCTACCTGCGTCTTGATGTAGGTGTCGATGAGCGCGAAGGCCAGGTCGCGGTTGAGCTTGGTCCAGGCGCCGCGCAGGTCGTGCACGGCCAGGCGGTGCGCGGGCGGCCCGCCCCCCTCGCGCCCGTAAGACACGCGCCGCACCGACACGCAGTAGCACTTCTCCATGCAGCCCGTGCGCACACGCTGCAACGTACAAAATATATAGGTAACTATATAAATTGAGTATTTTAAATGTGTTTAGAAATAACGCCATTCTTCATTTACATATGTACACATAATATGTTCACTTGGTTTTCAATTTTCATATCTCCAAAGGCGATTGTGCCACTGATTGGTCATATCTCAGAAATTGTACCTGTTCAAAAATTATATTAAGGGTCTGTTTCACAATTTACTGATTGATAAGCGTCAGATTGGATTTTTTGCATGTTTTGTCTCTGTAGCTCAGTATAAAGTTAGCAACGACAAAACTTCCGAATAAGCTATCCGACACTTATTAGACGATTGTTAAACATCCCTTAATACCCCCCTATGCCCTAAACCAGTCTACGCTTTACGTATTATTTATTCTCACTCACCTCCTCCCTAACGCCGTCCCTCTCGTCAGCCGGCGGCGGCGGCGGCTGGCTGGCCGTCTTGAGCCACACCTCCACGTCGCCCAGCTCGCAGTTGGTGTACAGCGTGGCCCACAACGCGCGCGCCCGCCGCAGCAGCCCGTCCGAGCCCGCCACCAGCGACAGCCGGTGCCGCGAGCTGCACGTCACGCGCACGCCCAGCGCCTCGATGCCGCGCTGCATCGACGATGATGACCAGTAGAACACCTGTGGATAGGGGAGTAGTAAGATGTTAATGATTACCTTGTTTGTAGACAGTGAACTGATCAACTAACTAGTAAACTAAGTGGTCTATATTGGCGGTATTATGAACGCGAAAACATAACTGTCTCTCTTCTTAATGACAAATAAAGAGAAGTGAATCAAATTAATATAATCGTCCTTCTATTGACTGAGATTAAAAATAGTAGTATACTTAGAAGAGTTTACGAACGGTCCAGCTGTAAGCGACTGGATTGGATAGTCTGGTCCTATATTTACTAACTGGTCTACCAACTGATTAGCCAACTGGTCGAGCTGCTATGCTACCTATGCTGACCTACCTGCAGGTTGTGCAGCGTGAGCGACACGCTGACATTCCTGTAGTGGCGCGACAGTTGCGGCTTGCGCGGGCGAAGGTTGCGGAACACGCGCCCCCGTCGCGTCGGCCGCGTCGTGCCCGACAGGATCAGCTTCAAGCTCTCGAACCATCTGGAAAACGGAATCTATACTAAATAAAAAGGAAAGATTTGTTTCTTGGTTTGTGTTGAGTATTTGGCACAGCACACATATAGAGTAGGCCACGGGAAAGGACATAGGCTACTTTTAATTGCCACAAAATGTAAGGTTTCCTCGAGAATATCTTGTGTGCGCAGGCAGTCGCTGGCGACATCTAGTTACGTTACATACAGTACGTTTAAGTCTGTCTGTTAGTTTTTATTGTCAACCTACAACTACTAAAATATAATTTATCGCACACTTATAAATGAGAATAAAATCTTTTATTAAGGTTGTTTAAGATCATTCAAAATCTTCTATTTTAAATGATCTTAAACTCTTTTATCAAAGTCTTTTATTTAAGTTAATGACCCAATTACGTACCTCAACGTGCTGCCATACAGCAATAGCGTGGGTCCGTCACCCTCGATCGGCTTGGTGTCCATACTCAAGTGAACGTCCAGCCCTTGCGAACGGAATGCTCGGTATGAGTCGTGCTCCTGTAAATATCATCTAAGGTAAGCGAGAGGCCTACAGTTAAATAAAGATGATTTTCTTATATTATATAAACATAGGGGCAAACGAGCAAACGGATTGCCTGATGAAAAGCGATTACCATCACCCATGGACACCCGCAACACCGGAAGAGTTGCAAATGCGTTGCCGGAGTTCTAAGAAGTTCTTGAAGGTTTGCAAGTCGTATTAGTCCGAAAATGCCGCTGGCGTCAGTTTATTCCAAATTTTAATTGTACGCGGCACAAAAACATCGGGTAAAGCACACAGTGAAGGACTGCCACTTAAGGTGATGAGGATGATAGTGATGCCGCGTGGAACGGTGGCGAAAAGTTGCAGCAGGTATAAGTCCGAACAATTCCTCAGAGAACTTCCCGTGATATAACCGATAGAGGATGCAGAGCGATGCTACATATCTACGTAGTGCCAAGGGGTCAAGCCTGTGTCAATATGTTTTCTGCTCACGCCGATCACCCGTGAACCTACTGTATATTACCATACTATGTGTTATTATTACTTTATTACACGGAAATATGTGACGTTTAAATTGGTAGCATTATAGACATTAAAATGCTCTTGTTTACGTTGAGATTAGATTGGATCTGAGTAGGGTATACCTGGTTGCTGGAGTACTCGGGCAGGCGGGTGGGCGCGCACGGAGCGACGGCGAAGTGGTCCCGCGGGTCGGCCACGCACAGCCAGCCCAGCTTGGCGCCCAGCCGCAGCGCCGGCACGCGCAGCACGCGGCAGTCGTCGTACTTGCTCGCCGTGCGCACGAACACCTTCAGTTCCCCGAGGAAACCCAACTTGCCTGCCGTACAAGAGCTCATTATATGTGACAAAGAGTCCTTACCAAAACCCTAACTGGGCACTGCAAGCTCCACAAGCACCTCAACAAAATAATAATCGCTGACACAACGACCTGAAGATTTTATGGGGAGAAGGATGAGACACCCCTCCACCTTCTCGACTATCCAGCACTTAAAAAAAACAGATACAGACACCTATGGCAGCACGAATACTCCACCACCGAAGAAATTCGTAGCACCAACCCCAACCATATCGTTCAGTTCAGGAGCAGCATAGACCTGGGGCAGGTACTAGAACGCGAAGGAGTCACAATAGATCCACTTGGGTCTCAGTGACGTCAGGGATCGATTTAAAAACTGCCTTCAATTAAATAAAAAAAAACGTGACAAAGTCATTAGTTTTTTGTCACCATCCAACTTTTGTATGGTTTAAGAGATAGCAACCTTCGATTTTATATGTTTTCATATGGAAATTTAAATAAAGCTTGAACCCCAATTCTGGTAATTAATTTACACTTTTATTTTACATTGATTGTATTATAACAGTATCGTCTTGATATCATAAACTGATTTTTAGAGTTTGGACCAATCAAATTAACGGCTTTGAAGTTTATGAGAATACGATTTTGCATTTTTAACATATCTGAACTGGATCGTAACTGTATTAATTATTGCAGGATTCAATTAGCAGAATCGATCAGAAATATCAAAAATTACGTACCGTTAGTCCAGTCCAGCACGAGATCGGTCCACGTGAGCTCCATCTCCTCGGTGGTGTTGTAGGGGTCGAGCGACACGTGCAGGAGGCAGGTGAACTTGGCGGCGTGCACCGTCAGCCGCCCGTGCAGCAGCAGCCGCGCCTTGTCCCACCACGCCAGCGGCGCCGATGGATCCAGCGACGGCCGGGATACGTTGTCGAACGCTAGAAACAACAAAAAAAATCTTTGAGTTCTGCAGCCACGTGGTTATCACCTCTCAGTGAAGCCGTCGAAGAAATCCCTTACCGAGGTTACAGTGCGCGATAACTGGCTCCCAGCACGGGCCGAACGCGTAGCTGTAGTCGGTCATCTCGCAGCACAGGTCGTAGTACCACTTGAGCGGCATCATGCTGCGCTCCAGCTGCACGCGGCCCCAGCCCTCCCCCTGGTCTATCTCGACCGTGCGGACCGCTGGAATGACACAACTGCTTTATTAGCTCTATCAAATTAAAGGTTACGGAGTTGAAATAACTACAATTAAAAAATCTATAACCTCACTACGTAAATTATATAACCTATATTACCCGGGTGAGTTATTACGATTCTATTGGCACCTCATTCATTAAAATCGGATCACTTAAACTAAGCGCTACGGTGGAACAAACATACATACACAGACAAAATCATTACCCTTTCGTTTTGGCTTCGCCGTAGTCGGGTAAATAGGATTGTTTCCAAATATCGACTATCACATTTTTACCACTTAAAAAAAATTGTCGAATAAGGCCGACTTGCGCAGATCTGGGTTAAAGTTAACCCTGGGTTAAATATCATGGTGTCTCTCTCATTCTTCGTATTTATGAAAGAAAAGGCATGACATTTTAACCCAGGGTTAAATTAAACCCAGATCTGAGCAAGTGGGCCTAAACAAATAAAAGGATTGCCTGTCTATTTTTCGCAATACGATATGTTGCGTCCCTAATCGTAATCGCCATATTATATTTTTTATTAAAAAAAAAGTACGGCGGTAACGGTTGCTAACGTCACGCGACGATATGACGCCCTCTTTCTTATTGCGAAATTAACTAACTTGTATCTTTGTTATTTTATAAGATTTATAAAAACAGTTTGAGTAGACACATTAAGATGATCCTGTACCTCGGGGCGGCGGCACCTCCTCGGCGCCCAGCAGCGTGCCCCACAGACGCAGGCGCGTCATACTGAGCAGCGGCTGCGGGAAGTCGCGCAGGCGCAGCTGCCACGAGCCGCACCACACGCCCACCGCGCGGCACCACAGCGTCGAGAACTCCACGCCCTCCTCCGGCCACGGGCTACACACAATTAATGCATTTCATTGTCCACGTATGGACTCGTCTAGTGATAATAGTGTTTATTTATTTGTTACTATTTCACGCAAAAACTACCGAACGGATTTCGATGAAATTTGGTACGGTAGTCATTTAGGCCCTGGATTAAAACAAAGGCTACTTTTTATCCCGAAAAAGTACAGTACTCCCGTGTGATACTGTATTTAAGCGGGCGGAGCAGCGGGCGAAAGCTAGTCTTATCTACTACTGTCTCACCTGTCCGCGTCTATCTCTCTCAGTCGCGCGGTGGCCCGCTGCGCGCCATGCACGCTGGGATCGGCCAGCGCGATAATACGTAGCTCGGTGAGCACGCACGCCACGAGACGCGTGCGCGGCGGCGGCGCGGCGCGGCTCCGCTGCACGTAGATTTGTGCGTCCTTCGCACGCAGCGCCGCGTATAGCTCCTCGACTTTGCCCGCAGGTAGGAACATGGGCGGCTTACAAAGCTCTTGCACCTGCATACAATGTTTTATCTACACTAATATTATAAAGAGGAAAACTTTGTTTGTATGTTTGTTTGTTTGTTTGTTTGTTTGTTTGTTTGTTTGTTTGTTTGTAATGAATAGGCTCAAAAAGTACTGGACCGATTTCAAAAATTCTTTCACCATTCGAAAGCTACATTATCCACGAGTAACATAGGCTAAATTTTATTTTGGAAAAAAATAGGGTTCCGTAAGATATTTGGGTTTTTCGGACACAAGGTGTAAAAAATCAACCAGAAAAGTTACTTATTTTGCGTACGCTGCCTAAACTATAAAAGATAGAACCATAAAATGTTCTAATTAATTGTAGATCTTATAAATATCTACAAAAAAGTCCGCGACACACTATACCTATCTATGTCGAGTGAGGCACAACAACCATTTTTTTATTTAGAAATCTTGAATTTTTTTTGGACTACATTTAAACGCGTTTATTTTACTCATGTTATTAATCCTTATCAAAATAAATTATTTCATCACTAAGTACAGTTTATGTAGATAATATTTGGTTTTTGAATGATTAAAATTGGACGTTTGGTTTTGAAGTTATGGCGAAATTAAAATATTACGACTTCTGCTGCACGGCCCGTTGCGAAGTGGGCGTCACCAAGGCGGGGTGCGCGTGCGGGTTAATGTTTAGTTTAGTTTAGTTAAATAGTTTAGTTATTTTATAAACATCAAATTGATAATATCTTAAAATATAATACATTATAATATCTATACATCTATACAGTTAAATACAATTTAAGTGTCTGTTTGTAACTTCAAATTAACAGCTTTTTACATAATGAATCTGAAAGTATATTCGGTACTTACAATAAAATACATTTTTAATTTTTGTCTGTCCGTCTGTCTGTCTGTAAGTCGGTCTGTCTGTCTGTTTGTTCCGACTAATCTCTGAAACGGCTGGACCGATTTTCACGGGACTTTCACTAGCAGATAGCTGATGTTATAGGGTATATAGGCTACTTTTATTTTAGGGTTCCGTTTAAAAAAATAGGATTCCGCTTTCGTTAGTCATAAATAAAGTCGCGGGTAAATTTCAGCGATATCCCAAAGTATTGTTCCACGCGGACGAAGTCGCGGGCAAAAGCTAGTTATATATAAAATTCTCGTATCACAGTATTTGTGGCAGAACTCCTGTGTCCATCCGGCTGTGAATCATCGAAATGTCTTAACCAATTTTAATGAAATTTTGCAGGTATATTAGGTAGATATTACAATAGTTTGTAAGGTATTTTTCGTGGCTCTAAAAAGTTTTTTTTTTACACTTTATGATTTGTCATTAAAATATCAAACACCTTCGCATCCAGCATTGCTCTTCTCTTCTGACTCTCCTTGTACTCGTCTTCTAGCAGCTCGTAATTGTCACGGAGTTTCACTTCAAACGGATCGTCGCTCATTTCAATCATAAGCTCATCAATCTGAAATAATATTTTACATTTACAGAGAAAATATTTATAATTTAAATAAGACAATCTTGTATATTTAATTGTATAGCTTATATCTGTCACCGTAAAATTGTAAAAACCGTTCATATCCATTGTGTGAATATTTTAACAGCCTCTGTGGTCTAGACTCTAGTGGTTAGAGCATTGACTCTCGACTCAGAGGTCGTGGGTTCGATTCCCGCATTGGAACAACAAAAAATGTTGTTTCCAAGTTTGGTTAGGACAATGCAGGCTAATCACCTGACTTTCTGACAAGAAAGATGATCCATGCGTCGGATGGGCATGTAAAAAGTCGGACCTGCGCCTGATCTCTCGTGAGTCGTGTCAGTTATCCGTCCCACTGGATTATGAGAGAAAGAAGAGAGAGAGTGCTCTTGTGCACTGCGCACACACTTGGTCACTATAAAATTACTCCTGCGTAACTGGCCTGGTTTCGATGAAACCAGCCACCGTCACCGAAAATCAGTGGGGAGTTAATATAAATATTTTTATTAGTAAAGGGGAATTTAATTAATACACATCCATGTCTCAAGAACTCAGAACTTTTTGTTCTCTCAACGATATTCGAACCCGCGACCTCCGGCTTCAGCACTAACGCGCTAACCACTGAGCCACAGAGAGCATCAAAATAGAGTTTAACATTACCTTAATATGTAGATCGCTAGGCAGCGGGCTGTCAGCGGTGAACGGTTTCTTCTGTATGCCGTGCACGAGCTTGATCCACTTGAACAGCGACACGAAGTCGCCCTGCACCGCGTCCGCGAAGCGGTGCTTGTACGGGAACACCACGCGCACCAGACCCACGCTCACTGACCTGGTGTAAAGAAAATATTGACAGAGGCCGAAACATGAACATTATAGACAAGGACTCCAATCTGCAAGGGTTTCCTGAGAGAATTGTCCGCAAAAAATTGTAAAATAATAGTTCTAAAAACAACCACCAGCGGCGTTGATTTACGTAGTTACCAAGTGAAATTAGCTGTGTGTCAGTAGTACGAAGTTAGTAAAAAACCAATTCTACATTCAAAATTCAAAAGAACCGAGAATTCGTCAACTTGGGTATTAGCGAGCGCAGCTCCCTCTGCCGGCCGCCTTTATTTTTTCAAATTTTCGGGACACCTTTTACATGCAGAGATTAGAGTCTTTCATCTTCATTCACAGATTGTTCAGGGGCCGAAATGTCAGATGTGTCAAATGTCAATCAAACGTCAAATGTCAGATGCGAAAACAATTATTACTGTGTTTGGCGGAAAAAAGCGCTCGAAAACGCTCGTAAGCAAAACTGCGATCGCTAAGCAGTAAATAAGCAAAATGGCGGATTTTGTTAGCAGTATTGAAGTTAGTAAACGTGTCCTGGCCGACAACTGTTTTTTCCTGAAGATAAAAAGCCTTCAAAAACTAACTACAACGCCTCGGGCATATGATTTACTGCTATTCTATTCTTTATTCACAGAATGTAGTATACATTACATACTGGTGGTACAGAAGTTTAGTAACAAGTCCGTACCTTTTTACCATGATGTTGCATGGTGTGTGTATGTAGTAGATAGGGTAGATATAAACAGATTAACAGATATATTACATGTGTTAACTAATATGAATTCGATATGAAAATTTTACATTAAATAATTCAGAATTATCATTAAATTAGAACAAATACAATTAATAATTAAAAATTTAGTCGTTGACGAGAAAAAGTAACTTTAAAGACTAAAGACGCTTAGACAGAAAAATAATAATTGTCAAACTCGAATAAAAACCTCATTTATGATATTTAAAAAAAAAATCTTTATATGGTCGAGTTTGCGTTTTGCGTAGAATTTAGAATTTATTTAGAATTTATTTATTTAGAGTAGAATAGAGTCACCTATACGTGAGATGATTTTTTACTTTGAGTATGACAATTATTTTTTTGCCTAAACGTCTTTACATAAGCAGTGGACCATGTGCCCGAAGTACCCGTAATTGATTTTCGGAGACATTATATATTGGTACATTTCTCCACTAAACTCAAACTTACCCATATAAAATATGTTTTTTTTCGATTGTGACAATTATTTTTCTGCTTAAGTGAAAGTAAGGATCCTACATTATCCTTTATTACCCCGACTATTATTACGAATATATTGATAGCTCATTTATTAAAATCAGACCAGTAGTTTAGGCGGTAGGGTCGAACAAACATACATAGACTGCCAAAACCATTAATTAGGTACCCTTCCTTTATCTTCGCCGTAGGATAAAAAAAAGATTCGAATAGAGTTACAGTCAATCTCACCAGACTTTATTCCACGACAGCTGGAATCCCTCGTTGGCGCTCCTCTCGATTCTCACGTCGGGGTCGTCCTCAGCGCGAGTCTGGCAGTACTCGTCGACGATGATGACTTCATCGCCGTTGATTATGACTCGCAACCGGCTCCACAGGATAGACAGACCGAGCATGTGGTCGTAGGAGATTATCATGTCGTCTGGGAAGGAAATCAGATGTATTTATTTAATGTTAACTAGGACGGGAATACCCCGGTAGTACATTAATTATAAAATACACAAATCATCATACATATTAATACGTGAAGCAAAAACTTGCAGTACAGTTTGACGAGAATCGTCAGAACGGAGGAGTATGATATTTGGCACAGATAAAGTTTAAAGGAAGATGTGGAGAAAGCTAGTATATTTTTGAAATACATAAAATAAATAAAAATAACAACAACACACGAATATTAAATACCGCCCCACGCAACGCGACTTGCGCCGCAATATAATTAACCAATATAATTGTTCCAATATGAGAAAAGTTATTTGTGATTACAAACAAATCATCTCTTCAGCCAGTAATTACTAACGAAATGCATTTTTCAGTTATCATAGTACTTAGACCTTTTCATCCGATAATAATAGATGATTTAAAAAGTATTCTCCGAGCGAAATAACCACTCTTGAAATACTGTAGTGCCTGGGACAGTCGGTTTTTTAATGCCCAAGCTCATATGGCATTCTCAAAACATAATTAGCCTAGTCCAGAGGAATGACTGGTCAATATGTCTAGGGCCAACTATGTGCGGGTTTCCTCACGAGTACTAGCTCACTAAAATAGACTATAATTACCCGTATTAAACAGCATATTATTCTCCTTCGAGAGAACAAGAGAGAGATTGGTGTCACATTTGAATGTGACTCGCCAATCCCTCGCCCTTCCGGTCTTCTTAGCGACTTCTGTGCGTCTTCTCGCCGTAAACTTTTCTCGGAAACATCTACACTTTCTTACGAAGGTCGTTATCTTCAGGTGTAGGTTAGGGCTCCACTCAAAGAAGACATTTTCGATGAAGTGAAAATGTAGGAGAGTGGAGTATCGCTCGAGCGACGGTATGAATTCCACTCGCGCCAACTTCACGTGGAAAAATGGTGACGCGATTTCGTCGGATTTTTGACAATGCACGCTTTCTAAAAAACAATTTCAATATTATTATTTATGGTCAAAAGAAAAACTTGTACCCCTATACATAAATAGCAGGCGCATTAAGAGTTTGAACGATTTTTGCATACTTTAAATTAACTACAAATCAAATTTTTCATGTTAATATTTGATAACGTGAAACTCAAATATTGTAGTTCACTTTGATTTCGGTGGCGATTGTATTATAACTGAATAATTTTTTTTATTTATATTCAAGAACAAAACATCTAACCTTTATAAGGCACCATCTCAACCATTTTCAGTCCGGATACGGCGGCTACAGATTTCACGTGCGTACGTTCAATCGACACCGCGTCTACTCGCGTCATGACGCACGCGCGCTCGTCCAGTATCAGAAACACGTTGATATGCTCTAGAGACACTGTGAGGGCTAGGCGCGGGGGCGGGGCTTCCGTGGGCGAGGGCGGGGGCAAAGCCCGAGGGGTGGCGCTTCGGTAGTCGTTGAGACAGTCCATCAGCGCGATCACCGTTTCCGCCACCTCCGGACTCCATTCGATGCGAAGACTGTCCACCATAGCTTCGATCTGTAAACGAATTATGATTTTATTATTCCTGTAAATGTTTAGCATCGTTACGTATAATAATTACTGTAAAATATATCTCCGCCGACGAACGATCATTGTATTTAGACCAATAAGAAAACGATGTTATTACGTAAGTCGCCTTTGTTGATAACAAAGAATATTTAAACCTAAACCTGTCCCATTCTCGCTGCACAGTGGCACTGATTACACAGGTGTGACAGTGACGTAAGGACATAGTTTTTTTTTTTGTTAAAGTAGCAAACATCAGGATTGTATGCGAAAGTCTGAAATAAATGTATTTCGTCTCATCAAAGTTATACCTTCGAGTCGTGCGGCGGGTGCTCGCCCCACTTGACGAGCGCAACGCCGAGCAGCGCCGAGCGCCACGCGTGCACGCGCCGCTCGGGCGCCGCCCCCTCAGCCGCCGCGCCCGCCAGCCGCGCCCACGCGCTCGTGACCAGCACCTCCGCGCTCCACGACCGCGCACAGTCTTCTGATAAAAGGAAACGTTGAAAATGAGGAATGTTGTGATTGTATCATCATGGCAATGAAAATATTTATATGCAAAATGTTACGATTTGTAGATGCTACACTGAGCAATTAAAAGCTACACACAAATAAATAAAATTGTTTAGTAGGTATTTAAAAATTGTATTGCGAATGTAATTGTGTTGCCTATAAAGGCGTGTGCATCAGTTTTTTATATGTTTTGTAAAATTTTTGATTGTCATTGTTTTAATGTATACGCTGCTGGTAACCATAATAAATAAATAAATTATTCCCCGATTTTGTATTTTTTTTTTATTTGTAAATTCAATTACAATTCGCTATGTGTGAAAAATTATCACGCCTCAAAAGCTTCGGTAATAGGCTACTTGACCTTATTTTATTTATGTCCTAAACGGGTCATAATTATTTCACGACACAAAAAAAATTACATTATTTTGAAACCTACAAACCTACAAAAAAAATTAAATCTACACTTTTTAAAATCCGCCGAAATTACATATTTCGCCATGTTAGTTGATACTGTGCTGAGACGTCATACTATTTGTAATCTATGCTATAGTCCGTAGTAGTAAAATGGCGGTACGACATTCCGTTTGACGTTTTGACATAAATGTAATTTATGAATTTTAGAATAAACATAGAACCATTTTAGAAAACTATTTTAAGCTAATTTAATATTGCATTGAATTAGAGTAAACAAAATACATAAAAAATGGCTTTAAAAGATGTCACGAACTATTAATTTACAGAAACACGTTCCGTTACACTACTATACATATGTGTTTAGTGTGTTTGTGTCGTCACATCCTTTCCGGAAGTTACTTCGAGGTGTTTTCATCGGTAAAAATTAAAAAACAAAAATACTTACATATTTTTCAAATCTATAAGTACTTTTGTTTTTTTAGTTTTTAATTTATGATATCGCTAGAATGCGTTTTTCTAAGCCAAGTACTAAATGAAATACTTCTTCAATATATGAAATTAAAAATGAGTCAAGTAGCCTATTAGGTACTTTATACCTCGTGTGTCGAGCGTCTGGTCCATCTTTAACTTTAGGCCGTTGCAGGCCAGCGAGAGCGCGCGCTCGTGGGACAGCCGCAGCCGCGCCGCCGACAGCTCTGCGCACGCCGCCACGCCGCACGTCCGGCCCACGCGCCGCACCACCGCCATCACCCAACCTGTACAGGATATAGCAATTGCATTACACAATATAGCAAGCAATCTCTAATATACACTTCAAATTTAAAAAATCCAATCCAGTTATAGTACCTTTAAGTTATATTTGTCTTCTATTTGTATTTCCAAAACCCAATCATTATTACTAACTGAAGAGCATATCAGTTTTCAAGAAAAAAATAAATTCTTAGTAGAGTACTTATAAAAATAGACTGAAGTGATGTAAAATGTTAACAATTTTTAAGTATGCTTTTTAAATGTAAAAATAAAATAAATAACATTACTGAACGTACCCTCGCGCGTATTAGTCGGAGCGACGTCACGAGCGTTGTCGCGGCGCAGCAGCGTGCACGCGGCGTCGTACCAGCGGCGCGCGCGAGCGTGCACGTACGTCAGCGATAGCGTGCTCACTATGAGGTAAAGGTTGAGGATCGACTTCTCTAGCTGAAATATATTATTATTGATTACGTTTTCTAAGGTTATGTCATTGGTAATGTTTTCAAACTTTTAAAATCTGGTTGTTAATAAATTTTAATACCCACAAGATTAATTTTTAAAGAAAGTATTTGGGGCACTTTTCGGCAAACTGCTAAACAAAAGATAATCCATTTTGTAAGATAAAATTTTGACAGCATTGTGCCTGTTATTTTAGGGATTGTAAAGACAATCTACATGTGACCTGTACGAAGATACGAGTATCTGACCTTGGCGTCTAGTTTAAGTTTGTCCATGAACAGCAGGTTGTCCCCCACTGCGATGAGTCGCAGGCGATCCATCTGCAGTGCGATGTACACCTGCGGCGCGCCGCCCCCCGCACCAGCCGCGCCTGCGCTGAACCGCGAGTTCACCTAAAGGTCATCATTATCATTTTAATGAATTATTATAAATGTAATCATTAAATAGTGAGCAGTAACCATATGATTTTATAATTATTCACCCTTTAACGCGAAGTTAGTAAAATATGGCAGTATTAACTAAGAATCTTTGGGAAGTTAAGATAGTACGCAGATAGTTTAGCACACGTAGGAACCGTACAAACGACGTTGCTGGCGAGATCTATAATTAGTTAGAGTAAGTGAGAATATGAGTGTTAACTTACTTGATTTAAAAAAATGGTTTTAGCACAAATTTTATTAAGAAAGCAGTAACAGCTCCTTACCTGAATACTCTGCAGTGATATCTCAAACATTGTCTTCGTAATATTGTCTACACAATTAATTTTCGTCTCATCGATTTTTAAACTGAATATCTGTAATTTACAAATAAGAAGTATCCTCTTTTAAGCAATTCACAAATGACCAGAATTGTTTAAAAACATCAAAAACAACTAGATCTAGATCAAGAAAACTAGGGCTACAAATGTAAGAGGATCCAGAAATGGAGAGTTTTTTACCTTAGGTATTGCTGGCGAGAGGCGAGGTATGAGGGTGCTCAGATGATCTTCATCAATATCACTTTCTACACACACCCTCCGCTTTTTGCGCTGTTTTATAACATGGTAAAGCTCATCTCGGATTAACAAGGTTGGTGTACTGATAGCTATGTGTATTTTCTGAAAATTATGTAATATGTACTTCTTCTTAGATATTGAATTCTACTGTTTACGAGGATATTAATTATTAAAGGAGAAACTATATTTACAGATTAATTATTATTATTATTATTGCGGTTTATTTTTATTAAACATTATAATAAACCAAGAAAATCTCTATAAAATCTGTAAACATAGTTTTATTTGAATGGATTTGTTTGAAGTTTTTATTAATCTACCCGCATTTAGAAGTATGTAGGTACTTGCTTTATCTTTTTTATTATAAAGCCCGCTCCACACGTCCTCTGCGAATCGCACGCGAATCAATCCGGAAACACAATTTGTGGATCTGATTCGCACATTTTTTCGAGTAGTGTTTCACTTAACTTTTTCGAAACATTTGCAGTGTCGCGCGCGATTTGCGGAGGAATTGTTGAGCAGGCATAACAGCTAACAGAATTTAATATTTAATATAAACAATAATTTCATTAGTAATTTCCTAAATGCTTCAATTAAATTTCGAAGCAATGTTAACACTTAATAATGATTCTCCATTAACAAGTGATAAACAAGGTCACTATAAAATCAGGTCAAAATCACTGGCAGTGGCAGTTTCTTAGCCATTAGTAAATAAAATTGACTGTATTGTTTATAAACACTTATCATTATTAAGACAAGATAATTAAAAAAAAACAGGTATTTCCATACACTCATAATTTTATATTGTTTATTATATAAAATTACACCAACATACCTCAACATTAAGTGGCTCCTCAGCTTTAACTGTACCTTCAATGAGGACACTAAACGCCGCCTCCGCTAAGGCACTACCAGATTTTACAACCTCGACACTGGTCTGAACCAGATTTGCAGAAAACACAAGAGCTCTAGCCGGCCCGCCTCCTGCTCCATCCGCATGGATTTCAGATGCACTTGCATGAACTGACCATGCATTCTCTGTTCCATGACTTATTCTCAATGTAGCGTTAAATATATGAACACCCATAAACTGAAAGAAGTGAATGAAAAATGGGTAAGAATGGGACATAGTATGGGTAATGGGTATGGTCCCTTATTACTTTATAGACAAGATTTGAATCACTTATTTTTATTTAAAAACTATTTGTTAAGTTAATAAATTATAAGAAACACAATATTTTACAAGACTCCTATAGTTAAAATAAACTTAGTACATTTACCTGCGCAAACATAATTAAACTTGGAGGTAAATTTTTGTTTCTAAAATCAAGTAGCTTCTTGTTACTCAAAGTGGTGAAATCTCTGCTTAAAATGTTCAGGTGATTCAGCTCATCGTCAGTAACACCCTCTGTTTTAGAATTCTGTTTGGACAGCAAAGGCTTGAGTATAGTCTCAACGACCACACTCCGTTTTTCTTCAGCATTGTTTGTTATATCAATAGACTTAATAACTACTGACAACAACTTGTTGATCTCAGAATTGAAGAAACTGCTTCTAAAGGATACTTCATCAATATGCTAAAAAACAAAAAACAGTTTTTAAAAATAATTGTTTCATATGCTTTTACAAATGCGGAAATTTCATTAATTATTTAGTAAAAACAAGGAAGACACCATTGAATGAATACACCATTTATAAATAAATAGCTTTCTGTCTTCTATAACACAATTATAGTTGTTTAAAATTTAAAATCAAATAAACAGTTTACTTTTTTAGCCGCTCGGGCGTTGCGCGGCACATAAATACAAATAAAAACCACCAGGATGGGCGTCGGCCGGCACATTTGCCCATTTTTATTGCTATATTTTCTGTTTATTCTCATTTGTAAATATCTGGATTTTTATCTGTGATTGAAATTTATTTACTTAGTACAGGGATAAAACAAAGCTGTTATAGTTTTTTGTCTTTGCTGTTGTACTCAATAATAAAATAAATAATTGTTTGTCTCAGAGTAAAGAAATTTGACACCAATTTCACTCCACTCCACTAATCATTGATGTTTGGTTAATTTTGTGCACAAATCACGAATTTTTTTATATATATCGTTATTTGAACACGTATTTATTTAATTAAATAAAAACTTTCGTATGCGTGTGATATAAATTTTCGCCATAATTTAGCTTCAAAAACCAACATTAAAAAATTCATTTCCAGTGAAATCATGTTTGATATTTTGCATTATGTAGTTTATATTTCTTTTAATTTATTTTTTCATTGTGTAGAACGATTCTTCTAATTTCTAAAAATGTATAATGTGCCAAGGTTTTACTAACAATTCAATAATAAAAATCGAAAAAACAAGCGCGGGTGCCTTCTGGCGTATAATACCGCGTAACGCTCAAGGGGGGTCATGGATTTTTTTTTACATTGGCCTGTTTTGTTATTAAATAATATGAACAATATATCCACAGAATGTAATTAACGCAAAATCAAATTAAAAATGTTTTTTGTTGAGTTTAAAAACTAAGAATTGGGAAAAAAAAAACAATTATTTTGTGTTCACATCATGATTGCTTTTATTAGTTAAGTTTTTTTTTAATTCCAGTTACATCATCATATAAGGAATTTATTCTATTTTCTAAATATATATAACATGCAATAGTTTTAAAATCAATTGATTAATATAATCTTGAAAAACCGGAACCGGAGAAACCGCGCGAACGCCTTCAGTGCCGGACGCCGGACCCGCTGACACCACCCGCTTTTTAAATTTTAACAGTCCGACGCCCGAGAGGTTAGAGAAAAAAGGTCTGTCTTCTAAGACACAATGGTACAAGCCATAATTTTCAGTAAAAAAAACAACTTGTTTTTCAGACCAAAATATTTTCTGGCTTAAAAAAAAGCGGTTCAGCAGTTACTTGTAAAAGAATACTTACAATATAATATCCATCTTTGGACAAACTAACATCACGTAAAATCAATTTTGGAACTGCGATTCTCCCAATTTTCAACTTTATATGAAATTTTCTTTTGAATAACCATGCTAATAAAGCTGGTAACAGCCTGGAAACAGAAAAAGTAGATCACAAAATGAAAACCGAAATAATAAAAATCAAAAAGTTTAGATTAGAAATTTACCATGAGACACACGAATAAATTATAACAAATATAAGTACAAGTACTATTAATATATTCATATTGATTATAATAGTATTTATTTTGTAGTCACATGAGTTTCTTTTATTTATTTTCTATCCGGCAAATTTCCAATTTATACAAAAACAACCTTCGCAAACGCTAAACAAAATTGTTTTTTGACAATTAATGACATTTACACATTTGACATATGTCAAGAACGTTTTTTTTTTATTGCATCCACAAAAAATTGCTAAGGAAAAACGAGAAAAGTCATGTTGATAGCTAAGCACCTCTAAGCACGCCTTAAGCACGCACACGTTTAAGGCTGGGACTATATGCAACCGAATCCGGTAGGCCGTAGATTATTAGTGCAGAGATGCACTATTGTATTAGTGCAGAGATCTATTTTCAGTGCTTATAATTCTCTACGGCCTACCGGATTCCGTTGCATATAGTCCCAGTCGTTTGCGACCTGTGGGCTTCCTGTAGGTGAGCTGATTCATTCATGTAAGGTATAGCTAAGTGTTGGGCCACTTAGCTATACCTTACAATGTAGGGCCTTGTACGCTTAACGGTAGGCTTTACTAGTGTGGCGGACCAATCAGCGCACAGTCCTGAATCGCGCTATCGAAGTTTCTGAGCTCGGAAAGTATATATACGACAGCTGAAATGATTACAAGTAGGCTTCGGCCTGACCGGGCATACCATCTCGCTCGGTCGGAGATCTCCCTTTGGGGCCTACCACCACATATACCCACATTGGTGACCCTCGACAGAACACGCCTACTTCTGGATATTATCATCATCACTCCTCACCCCTCCGCACCACGCCAGCCAGCTTCAGCCTCTTCGGGTACCTCGACCACCAGTCGCAACGCAGCGCGGCCTGTTCGAACCCTCATCGGCTTCAACGGGCAGTCCACTACACGGACCGGTCAGCAAGCAGAGCATGAAGCACCTCTCCTGGTCAGCACACGTAGCTACACGATCAGCAACAGAGTACGCGGCACCTCTCCTGGTCGTCACACGTAGCTACAACGATCGGTTAGCAAGCAGAGCACATCTCTCCTGGTCAGCACGTAGCATCGGCCCCGCACGGCAGCACTCCGACTCACTGGAGCCCGTGCAGCAGCATCACAGTTCCGACTTACTGGGACTTCTCTCCATTGGCACTGGCGACCCAAGCACAAAGACTCATCAAAATGGTTCGACCTCCGGTCTTAGGGGGGAGTAATGTGGCGGACCAATCAGCGCACAGTCCTGAATCGCGCTATCGAAGTTTCTGAGCTCGGAAAGTATATATACGACAGCTGAAATGATTACAAGTAGGCTTCGGCCTGACCGGGCATACCATCTCGCTCGGTCGGAGATCTCCCTTTGGGGCCTACCACCACACATACCCACACTAGCTAAGCGTGAGGCCACACGGTGCGGCGCCGCACCGCACCGCAATACTCCATACCGCACTGGCAGCCACACGAGCAGCGCGACGTCGCAATATTCTTGCGGCGCCGCTGCGGCACCGCAACAGGGTTGACTTGGCTAATGGCTTGCCCTGTTGTTGACAGTCTACAATAAACGATGGAAATTTATTTTTTTGTATAACAGGTATCAGTATCACGTAATTATACGTTGATTCTAACGAGCGTACACTTCTCCCTACGCCGTACATACAACTGAGCGGTGCCGCCGCGGCACCGCACTGCTTGCACCCCTGCCCGCCTCATCTGCCTCGCGCCGCTGCCCGGTGCGCCTGCGGTGCGGCGCCGGAGTCCGGACGCGCCGTGTGGCATACCATACATTTTTATATGTAAGAGACCCGTTGCGATACCGCTCAGGCGCCGCGCCGCAGCCGTACGGCACCGTGTGGCCTGGCCCTTAGATGGGTCAATCACGACTCAAGTCCACGCTAGTACGACTTTTATAGGTGAAAATCTGGACACATAAAAACTAGAAGGAATATTTTCGCGGTTATATCTTTTATATTTTAATAATTATAACAATGAGGAACAGAACGATCAGTTTCTTTTTTTGATAACGTTTATGGTCATTTTAAAATAGCACAGTTTATTTTTTATTCTTGAAGAATTTCAAATTATTTTCAAATCATTTAAAATCTTACGTCTAACCGTACTTTTATCAGTCATACGTTAGTTCTGCGACTTTTCGCTAGGGAATCTGCTCACCACCAATAATGGCCACGTCTAACTTGGGCACACCGCACACGTCTCTGTTCTAGATCTCGGCCCTCGGGTATGCAAAACAGGCTGATAAGTGAAGATGTAATATTGTAATCATTATTTTTTTTTAATGCTGCTGTAATTTGAATTATTTACGGCCTTCCGGATTCCGGTGCATATAGTCCTAGCCTTCTTAAATAATGCACCATCTCATGGTGTTGCTAGTAAAGAACTTGGAACAATATCTGGGAAGTATTATAGTACTCGGCAAACTTCTGGAATGTATTTCCATAAAATGCCTCATATTTTTGAAGAAATATATGGGAAAATAATAAAATACTAAAAATAAGCTCTATTCTCAAGTTTTTCGTTCACAATTACTTCCCAGAAGTAAACTAATTGTTTCTTACTGGCAATACTATCGAATGGTGTATTTTTTTCCACAATATAGGGGTTCGAATCCTGGCTAGGAAATGGCCATGGCCGACTGCCTCGAGATTCCGTTGGGCTAAATTGCTATTTCTAATTTTTTTAGACTTCTCTTACAACGCCCAAATTAATAATTCACCATGTACCTACCTACTTCTTATTATCTTATTACTTTTTTTCTATACTTACATAATAGTTTTAAAATTATTTAAGTTATTTAATTGTATGTATTTTAATGTACTTCTAATGCACCTTTCTCCATTTCCAAGTTATGCTAATCTCAAGTTAATCCACAATTATTTGTAGTTTTTTTTTTTTCATTTAAAAATAATCAATATAAATACAAAAAGTTAATAGTAGGTCTTTGGAACATTGACAAAATGACTGCAGGTACCATAAGTCTACCATTTGATTGAATGGACACAAATTAAGCATTAAGCACAATATTTTATCGTATTTTCTTCTTGCATGCAATCAAGATAAATTCTAACATGAAGTTTAGAAAAGGTATAGTTATAAAAGTTAATTTAAATTATATAATTCCTTTGCTTTTATTAACTCTAATTTATAAACATATACAGGTATATTGATAAAACAGCTTAAGGCCATTTCCTTTTAGCATTGTAGCCTTCATATTTTGTCCTCGCTTTGAGTCCAGTCACTAAAGTTGAACTTTGAGGGAATGCAGACTTCCCATTAAAAAGTGTATCTTTATCTGAAACAAAAAAAACATTGACTCGATTAAAAATATATTAAATAATATCAGTGCTGCCAACTTCTGGTTTTCCCCCAAGTATAGGAAGAAAAAATAGTAGAGGTAGAGGAGATTTTGTAGGAGGAAGGATTTTTAGGGCTATTATCAGAGGTTCTTATTTTACTGTTTTTAATTAAATTAAAATATTGAACTTTTATACCGACTTGAAGTAGAAAATAAGTTTTTGGAAATACCTACATACCTATATTATAAAGAAGACAGAATTTAAGTTTTATTTTCATTACTTTTTATTACTAATTGAATTTTGTAGTGTTTATAACTTTATAGTAATACTAGCTGTTGCCCGCGACTTCGTCCGCGTCAACTGATGGCGCAATAATGCATCAATTTCGATCAAATTTGATTACCATAAAAAAGGTTACCAAGTACTTAAGTCAATCTTAAAAGATTTTTTTAGATCATAGAAAAAGAGGAATAATTCTTTCATACATATTTTTTTTGTAACTTGAGCCGTTTACGCAGCGCACGCAACGGAAGCCCTCAAATAAAGCTCAAATATGAATAATTTTCCCCGTTTTTGCAACATTCTCACTGATGCTTCGCTCCTATTAGTCGCAGCGTAACGTTATATAGCTGAAAACCTTCCTCGACAAATGGACTATACAACACAAAAATAATTTTTCAATTCGATTTAGCAGTTCCTGAGATCAGCGCGTTCAAACAAACAACGTAAGCCCTCAAAGATGAATAATTTTCTCCGTTTTTTCCACATTTTCCACTGATTCTTCGCTCCTATTGGTCGCAGGGTAATGCTATATGGCTTAAAGCCTTTCTCAACAGAAGGACTATCTAACACAAAAATAATTTTTCAATTCGATAAAGTAGTCCCTGAGATCAGCGCGTTCTATCAAACAACGTAAGCCCTCGAAGATGAATAATTTTCCCCGTTTTTCCCACATTTTCCACTGATTCTTCATTCCTATTGGTCGCAGCGTGATGCTATATAACCTAAATCCTTCCTCTATAAATGTATTTTTCAATTCGAACCAGTATTTCCTGATAGCTACTATAAATTAGCGCGTTCAAACAAAAAAACTCTTCAGCTTTATAATATTAGTATAGATAGCTGATGCCCGCGGCTCGTCCCGCATATGTACAGTAACCCACGAGAACCGTATACGTACCGCGATAAAAAGTAGCCTATGTTCTTCCTCGTGATCTACTTTATATCTGTGGCAAATTTCATGATAATAGGTTTAGTAGTTTTTACGTGAAAGTGTAAATAAATTTTCCTACGGGAACCGTATATTTCTCCGCGATAAAAAGTAGCCGATGTCCTTCTTCGTGGTCTCCTTTATATCTGTGCCAAATTTCATGATAATCAGTTTAGTAGTTTTTACGTGAAACTGTTAATAAAGTATCCCACAGGAACAGTACATTTCCCTGTGATAAAAAGTAGCCTATATCCTTTTTCAGGCTATACTCTCTGTATTTGTGTACCAAATTTCGTTTCAATCGGTTCAGTAGCTTTGGCGTGGAAGACGGAAAAACAGACACACACTTTCCCATTTATAATATAGCATTCGCAAATATTTAAAGGTTTTCATCAAATTTAATTCTTGTCAAATTTATTTTTCAACATGATGACAATATATTATGTCAAAAAAAAATAAAGCTCCCCACTCACGGGCTATCGATTGCTTCGATCAAATTGGAAATTAATTCGTATTTGAAAGTAAATTGCTAACGACAAACTATTACATAAAATGATTAGTGTAAGACCTACCAGCTAGTTTTTGCGGTGGGGGTCAAAAGTTGGAACAAAATGTACGCGTATATATACGAATTTCATATAAAAAGTATAGTAAGGTGGTCCTAGGATCTCAGACTATATTCAATTTTTATCTTGCAACTACGAATCCGGTAAATGTTTAAATTGTAAAGACTAAATCGATCGATCGCTTGTGAGTGGGAGCTTTAAATCAAAAGCACTAAGGAGTATTTATATCAACTTTAAAGCAAATCGCTCCCAAACAACTTTCTTTCTCTTTTTATTCCCGTTAGGGGACGAATTTCAATAAACTATGATACACGAATTCCATCAATTCTGTTACATAATGTTTGTGCAAAATGTGAAGTAGATTGGACCAAGGAATCACGTTGTCCCATACAAACTGTTTTCCCTTTTTTCACCCCCTTAGGACTCGAATTTCGAAAAATCCCTTCTTATCGGATCCCTACACATTACAAAGAGCAAGCCCTGCAAGTTGCAGGTCTCTACGATTAGCGGTTTAGGCTGTGCGTTGATCCGTCAGTCATTCAGGACAAAGGATTTTATATGTATAGATTGTTACGAACACAGAGAATAGCGCCATCTAGCGTCAACCAATGAAACCACTTGGTGTGAACAGGGACAGCGTGGGGCCCCCTACTCAGTACTAGATGGCGCTACTGTGCGAACGTTCCAGAATAAATCCAACACGGTCACGCGACTCGGGAACCTTCTGGAGTCGTCTGGGACCCGTATCATCCGGTATAAATACGCCTGACGGGTTGGGAACGAGCGAGTTCACTTTGAGCTTCCAACGAGGCGAAACAGGCGATACAAGTGAAAACTAGTGATCGGGAGTTCGAGTTGAACAGCGAAAGAGGCGATATCGATGTGAATACTAGTGATGTGATGATACCGTGAGTGAAACCGACGACTTGGCTACGACTAAGGACACCGTTAGTGCTTAGTGTTTAGTATTTGGACCTAGTGCTTAATGTTGGACTAAGTGCTAGTGAATAAAGTCTTCAAAAGAGTCATCAGGTCTTTTATCTCCAAATCCTTCGAACCCTAACACGTAACAATATTAATCATATACAAGTACCCTTTAATTTTTAAGGGGATTTTCATGTAGTTGTTGCGCTTTTGGGGGTTCTTGAATAAAGTTTGGCGAGAAATATTTTCAAGAGTTGTTAACACTTAACACAGAATAATATATTATACTAGCTATTTCCTACAACTTTCTCTTTATAATAATTTAAAGTCTATACACTCACAAACATGTGGCTTTCTATTGGTAATTTTCTAAATTGGTGCAGTAGATCCAGAGATATTTCTTTAACCTCACTAATTCACAAGCTTTAACCTCTTTATAATAATAATTATAGACCACTGGCTGTTATGTCCTTTCTCAAACCACTACATTATTTTTTTCCTTAGTAATATATAAAGGTTTACATTTTATTTTACAGAGCCAGACACTATCCAACATAGAAATAATTTTTGAAATCAAACTAATATAGTGAAAACAAATTATAAAGACATAGAAGACAGATTAATTTTGGTTCAAATAAGCGATTGTTGCTAAAGCAGTAAAACGTTCATATTTAAATATGACAGACCTCAACTCTCATCGTAATATCCAGTTTGTGGTTATAATAGGTTTTCACTTTACCTTCTAAGATTAGGGCATTCAGTCAATGAAATAAACTATAAAGCTTTTTAATCTTTACCTGGATGAAAGCGTACATAAGTTTTTTGTATATGTAAATTTTTAGGTAGTTCCATCTTCTTCAAACTATCAAATGGAGTAAGATTGTCAACTGGAGTTGCATAAAATTCCTTTAGGTCCTCTGAAATTAATAATTATGATGTATGAAATCTTTTTGAGCTATTGTCCCTTTTTAACCAACAACTATTTTCGGAAGTCTATGTATTTTTATGAATGAGATGTCAATATATTCATAATAATAGTCTGGGTCACATAGGCTATATATTTTACAAAATTTTTAATACAATAAATTTAACATAGGTTATTACTTCTTTATTTTTAACAAAATATAAATATAAATTCATGGTTCTTACCAACAGTCTCAATAGTATGGAGCAAGGAATTTGGGACACTATGTCCAGTTTCTTCAAAGCATAGCTTTAGTACAACAAACTTCTTTTCTAAAGATTCAAACTCTGAATCAGTTTTGAGGCCATTCTTAGAACAAATTTCATCAATCTGTTTTCCGATGTCAGCTGGTGGGTCCCAAGGTTTATTGGGTCGAAGGAAACTGTAAAAATAAATTCATTTAATAACGATGAATTACAATAAAGTAATATTTTGATAGATTTTAGTTGTTTTATTTTAAAATTTACGGCAAATCCTTACCCTCTTGAAGCGAGAGATTCGGCCGCCGATTGTAGCTTTTTATCTATTTTTGGAACTTTTATCTGTTTATTTCTTACACATATCACCTAAAATCACATAAACACGATTATGAACATATTTTGTATTTAAATTTACTCAAAGTACAATGCAAATAAAAATATAACCTGAAAATTTAGCCTAGCTGCAGGAAATAGAAAACTTTTTAACATTTTGTTTATTTTATAATATATAAACGAATAAATTGAGAAACCGTATAGATATTTATTTTTGAAGCGATTTAAATCTTTAGGCAAACTTTTGTATGATTTTGTACAGGTTTTGATTTTTGGTAGATATTTTACCTAGGTACTTCATAAAATTTGACAATAGTGTTTTGACATTTCGACATTCCGCAGATGACAGTGAATTTCTGAAACATTTCGTTACACGCCGAAGTAAATTGCTTGCAATATGAAACTTTTCAAATTAAAAGAAAATAAATTACAAAATAAATAAAATTATGTTGCAGTGATAGCACATAATACGTACACAAGATAAAAAGGAGGTATATTTGTTTATTTTTATATTGGGTATCTAATAAAAGAAGTTTTTTATTTTAGTTTTAATGTTAAAACAGAACGTACAACGTTTCCGAACGAAATTAGTACCTATTTCAACCGCAGTCGGCGCTAGTGTCGGCTTGGGTTGTTGTTTCCTATCCGCCATTTTCCAGTCGCCATTGAAAGGTGAAAACTTCACTAAATGTCGGTGATGATTTTAAGATTTTGAGTGGTTTCTTTAAGATTATAATCGTTTTTAGTGTTGTGATATGAAAATGAAGTGCCCCGGACTACCATGACGCATCAAAATCACCAAACAAACGGTGCAAGTCTCGAGGATTGCCACACAAACTTCTTCGCCTTGGTAAGTCACTTTTACATTGATGAAAGAACTCGTACTTTTCTTTCGAAATCATTACGTTCGACACGTTAATCACATCGTATGTCATCAACAATAAAGCCAATAACGTTGATATAGAACGTAGGCAATATTATCCACGATGTACAAACGGTCCAATTATCGTGACTCGTCGCTGATATACAAAATTCACCTCTGTGTGAAACGGTAACGCAAGCGCCTAAACGCGTCAAATATTTTGTATTGAAGAGTCCACGCTCGGTACGTTCATGACGCTCGATACTTAGTCATCCTGGCAACGTATTCCCAGCAGTAAGAATCATGTCGTGTTGCTAAGTCACTGAATGTCATCGTATTTAGCGAGCGAGGCCACATCTTCGCCACAAACCCATAGAGGTCATTTTGAATTCACCTGGCCGGAACGCGGACCGTAATGCGTTCGCGAGACTAGTTTCGCCAGGTCGAAGAAATAACTTTCTTATTACCTACTACATTACAGCTGCGTTTCGTTTCGGTACATCGATTCATATTTCGATACCGCTAATGTTTGTGTATCATAAAACGTGGGGTCATTCATTATCGTCTCGTTCGTAGTGCAGCGCCGCTTTGCGTAATGTTCGGGGCTGGCGCGAATTTTATCAGATTGTATTCGGGCGAGGATTAGCGGCGGGCGCGCGAGGAGCCGGGGGGGCCGGTGCGGCGGGGGGCGGGGGGTCGTCCTCGCGAGAGCGGTCCGGCGCGGCGCCATTTCCACCTGACGCGTTGCCACATCTCCGCGCCGCGGCGCGCGCCTTCACCCGTCCCTCTCGTCGCTCCGCCTATCTCGGCGCGATACGAATTACTGATTTCTTGCCCTGCCTGCTTATTGTCTAATTAATTATTTATGCGACACCCGTGGACATCGCGCCTTTTGTTACGAGGTGCTCGAGCGCCGCCCGCCCGCCGGTAGCGGTTCGCTGACGCATCGGCCTAGTAGATTGACATTGCACAAGGTTCAATCAACTTTTTAAATCGCACACGTCGTTTCGGACGTACCCACGTGAGGTCGCTCTCGAAAGTATCCTTTTAGTTTGAACTACTGATCTCGTAGACAAATATTTTACTTCCCATGAGCGCTGGCTTTTATAAAACACGGCGAGCAAACATAAACATTGTTCCCATACATCGATACACTTCTGTTGAGTACAGTTAAGATCGCGCCCGTCGTCTCGCTCGCACGCCCGCCGTAACCTTTTGTCCGATAAAGACAGCCAGCTGCAGGAATTTCAAAATAACTTACCAAGTTTGAGACATAACTTACATAATCACGCGTTGTAAATTGTAATACAATTCTAATGCCTACGCCGAGCGCTTTTGTGTTGGATAAACAGTACGTCGAATGTTCTTACAATATAACAATGTATCGATACACTTATATTTACTTTATTTATTATATTAAAACGAGCAAATATAATAGTAGTGATGAGGTAATTTGGGTTAGGAGAGTCATTAACATCGGAGGTTAATCGTCGGATGTGGGCCGAATGAACGGTACAGTGGAGCTGATATCGATACAGTATTGATCAATATTATTGTTAAGATGAATCTGATGCACGAGATATTATGTAGTTTTCCGTTTACATTTACGATGGAGGTTACAGCTATTAGTCTACTATTTAAACATGCCAATATAACACCACTATGTAGTTGCCCCCATCAAAATACAAAATAATCATTTAGGTAGCTTGTAAACTATGATAATAGTCATTGTTTATGAATGGCGGTAAGCGGAACTTTCTCCCCCCGCATGTCTCACCCCCTGATCAAATACTGTTTCCTTACCTGAGGCAACTGCAATGGGTCCCGACTCCCGCAATAATAATAACATACTTATTTCTTAGAAATTAACCTGGAGAGTTTTTTACCGAAATTGTTGAATCTACAGTATGACAGTGTAGTCAACGCTGAGAGATTTTAACGGCGGAAGATAGGTTTAATTTTATCGAATCGACAAAACACCCTCTTTTGGGGTCGCAACATATTATCTGCTGTTATGATTTTAACAGCAGATAAGGCTAAGCGATTGCTTAACCTCGAAACGACACAAACTGTATGGAAAGAATGGGCAATATTTACTTTCGAATGTTACATTCTGCAGAATTTATTTTTCTTTAACGTAAAGACCATGAGACCATAGAGTCGAGACTAAAGATCAGATAAAAAGCATTTTTGTAAACATAAAAAAATATGTCAGCTAATATGAAAAGCTTTCCCATTAAAAAATAATTATGGAATAATGTAAGATCGTCAATTTCCCTCGCCGCAGAGTGATTCAGAGTTCAGACCTAAGATCGCTGAAATTTTACTTCTAAGTTATTCATGTATTGCAAAGTTCATTTTGTAATTTGAATCTCGCCGATACACGCGAAAAACAGCGAACTTTAAGCGCCGTGTATTATCTTCTACAAGTTGACTTAGTCGGGTTTTAGTGTCGCGCTGACCGCTCGCTGACCGTCAGCCGCAGTCAGCGAGCGGTCAGCGTGACACTAAAACTAGCATTTCGGGCCATCCAGGCTTTCGCCTAGAACAGACTCGAGGGGCTTCCCACTTCAATTCCAACTAATCTCAGAAAAGTATCTCGCCTGCTTCCCTCTCTGATCAAACCTTCATTATGGCTATCTAAAAATATAGCTTCACAGAAAAAATCCCTTTGGCTTGTTTCAATACTAAACTTTGCTTACCAGGCTTGACCTACTTTTAACAGGAATCGTTAAAAATTATAAGTCGGAGTACTTACGTTGTGATAAAATCATTAATCATTTATGATTAAAATATTACAATGTGCTTATTAAGAAACGTAACAAAAGAATTTTATGTTAAATTCTTAGAAAATCATAAACATACAAAAAAATGTTTAAATGTTCTTCGAAACGATTTAGACTCAGGTGGAATAATTGCTTCGGTGAAAAAACTGAACTAAAATACCTACTTACGTTTTTAACACTTTTTGTGTTTTGCATTTTGACATCAATTTACTTAATGCAAATACCTACTGAGTTATCACCACACAACCCGTCTGAGTCGAGTCATCATAATTTGTTTCTCTTGACACCATTCCCCTTTCAACTATTTTCGTCTAACTACTCTTATATTGTAGCTCGGAGTCTAGTTTGAAAACAAGGCTTCGATCTACAAGTATGGTACCTAGTTAGACATTAAGTTTTATCCAAACCGGTCATAGAAGTTTGGCGTTTCTCACGGCTTCGTTTTGTCTAATAGCCAATATCGAGTATACTGAGATTAGTTAGGCTCTAATAAGTGTCGGATAGCTTATTCCAAAGTTTTGACGCTGTTGACTATATCGAGCGACAGAGACAAAACATGCAAATAAGCTATCGGAAACAGGCCCTTAGGATTATTTAGGCGATGATGATGATGAATGCTCTGGGCGAGTGGTAGTAAATTTCGCTTTCGTCCGGACTCCACAGCTGCTTTACAAACTTGTCGGACGGCATTGCACATGTAAAGGCTATATTATCGGCTATTTGTTAAGATTCGGCAATTAAAACGAGGTTTTCGAAATATTAACCTGATTTTATACGTGTCTTATATAAACCGTGTAGTTTTCGAAAGCAATTTTTTTACATAATTTGACGCACGCTAGTATCAGTTTTCCCGGTAAACTTTGCCAGATTTTTTCACCTTCAAAACGCACAAAAATATTTATATTTACAAGTTGAGTTTCATAAAAACAAAAATGTATTTAATAACTATTATCCAATAGCGATCTTAATTTTTTCACAAATTAAAGATGGGATAGAGAAGTAAAAGATAGTATTTTTACATAGTAACCCCGAATTGTCAAGCAGTCAGCGAGTTGATGATGATGAATTATAGCTAAGAACACTCGACCATGTCAGCTTTGAGCTTTCAAACAAAACTAGGTCAAAGTCGGGGCCCATCCGTTAAGGAGCTACGAAGCCACGGACGACACACACAGACATACACGTCAAACTTTTAACACTCCTCTGTTTTCGTCGGGGGTTAAAAACCCCAGATAAGATAACCTTAACGTATTAAGGAAGTTTCCTAGTAAAAAATGAGTGTCAACTGTCGAAGAATCTCTACGTGCTCTATTCTCCGTTCCGATTCTGTCCAATGATGTGATCTAAATGTTAACTAAATATATAACAGTTCTATAACTTAAGTAATTACATTAAAAAAATACAAAGCTCTAAAAATAACCCCAAAAAATCCTCCTCGAAGATTTTTTCTCAAACTTAAGGGAGAACTCCCTAAGTTGGCAATTAAATCCATGGTCCGTTTCTTAAAGCTTTAATAAAAGGCTATACGCTATAATGCTTCAAATTAAATGTCACACTAACCGTGCATTATGGGCTGATCACACCGAAATGGCAGCGGAGCGGCCAGCAGCAAAGTGCCATATAATTTTAAACTATATATCCATTATTATAAAACGCAATTTGGCTTGAGACAACCGCCGTCGCTCACGGCCGCCGGCGGTCACTAGCGACCATCGGCGGCCATGAGCGACGACGACAGCGGCGGTTGTGTCAAGCGAAACTGTGTTTTAAAAGTTTAAAAGCTCCGTTGCCATTTCGGTGTGAATCGGCCCAGACACATTCGTTTTGTCGTACCTATTTAAGTACATGCATATTTTGTTTACATTTTGTTGGCATTGAATCGGAACAGAGTATTTATACGTAGCGATAAGATCTCCTTTGTGTTATTATACAAAGTGAGTACATATTCTATACTTAATATAATAGAGAGGAAAAGTTTGTTTGTTGGCTTTGAATAGGCTTCGAAAGTACTGGATCGATTTTGATGAAATTTGGTACAGATATAGGCATATAAGTAGCCTTTACCAAGGGTAGGTAGGCCACGGGCCTTCCCGTGGCCTACTCGACCATGGGAAGGATATAGGCTACTTTTTATAACGGAAACATGTACGGTTTCTGCGAGATAAACTTTTGCACACACGAAGTCGTCAAAATCATACTCACAGATTTACTTACGTAAGAAAACAAGAGGAAAGATATTTACACAACAAAAAAACCATAAACAATAGGGTATTTTCCAAGTTTTTAAAAAGTATGTCAAATTGTTCCTAATACCAAAATACATTAGCAGTTTGAACCATTCTTTGTGAATTTCTTTATTTTCCTTGCAAACTAGTCTAAAAGTTTAAATTAATATTATAGGCGCGAAAACGCTATAATGTGTTGTCATGACGTCACATTCTTGTAACACTGTAACTGTCAAGTGTCAATTGTCAAATTACACTGAAAATGCCAAATCCCAGAATACCTTCTGTTTACGTTTGTAAGTAAATGTTTTGAGCCTATTAAAAATGCCTTATAAATGGTGCGCAGTGCCAAAATGCACTAATACGTATAGTCGTTTTAATAGTAAAACACGGGGAAAATCACTGTAACCATACAAAAGAACACTGAAATGCGGAAAAAGTGGCTTTTACTCGCTGACGCATGACGTTAATGATTCTGATGCTAGCTATTCTTTATGGAAATCGGGAGGCCATTAAAAAAAAGAAGAAGTACAAGAATATGACGTCACATTCCAATTTCGTGCGTTTTTAGTCACGTGGTCAAACGTGAAAAATTCATAATTTTATTTTTGATATTTTATAAAAATCATACATATTTTTGTGTAAAAAGTTGGTTAAAGTGGTTTAAATTAATGTTTAGCGATAAAATATCAACAATCTGATGAATATTTTCATCATAGGATAATACCCTATTAACCAAACCAAACCATAATCCAACTTTTCATTTCACACTCTGTGACCCAAGGCTTGGTAAAATCAACTACGGATATTTTGGGTATGTGATCGACTGCTCATATAAATCTATTTAGGCAAAAAATTTACTGTCATACTCAAAGTTAAAAAATCATCTCATAATGGGTGAATCTCCGCTCAACGCAAACCCCCCCATGTAAAGAAAGATTTTTCTTGTAGAGTATAACAATTATTTTTCTGCCTAGACGTCTTATGTATAATTAGTAGATCATATGCCCAAACTATCCGTAATTGATTTTACCGAACCTTATTATGTATAAAACGGTAAAGTGTTTAGTCTGTTATCAATGGCCGGTGGCGATCACTATCGGCCGCGGTCGCTCGATACCGACCACAGTGGCCGAAATGTATACGACCTTTGCGTTACACTTATCTATTGGTATACATATTTATTACGCGTGTATCGCGACTTGATTTTTGTTAAAACAAAACATTACTTACCGTAGTAACGGTCGAATTCTCGAATGCTTTATAAAATTCTCCGTCGCGACACTTGCGATTTTGCTGTGATCGCTTATCAAAAGGCGAATCATCTGCACGTTTTTGCGTTATACATAAATATACTTTGCACTTATTTTTTGTTCCGTGTTCATTTCATAATGAAAAAAAATCGTTTAAAAGATTTACAAAAGTATATCTACGTTAAAATTCTTTCAAACTTATTACTATGGATTAGATATGAGCGCTGCGCCGGCGCGCCGCCGCCGCCGCGAAAATACACCGGCGCGCCGAGTGAGTGAAAGGGAAAGTCATAATGTGTAATTTCAGTCAGTGACTATGAACATATAAGCGTTACTTCTTCATGCTTTAAGAGAGGAGAACATCCTAGGTGAATGTTCTTCTCGTTTAAAGCGTGACACCTATATCATCGAAAGAGTTCTGCATAAAAGACAACATGGTTACTAGAAAGGCAGATCTACTAAATTGATGAAGCTATTAGATCGAGCTAGTATATCGTATTGATAAAGCCACTGAGGATAAGAAGTTTGCGCTAAGCGCCTTCCTAGATATAGAAGGCGCGTTCGACAAAAACTCAACCTGATCTATTACCCTGATAGCCTGGCTTCAAGATAGCCTGGATCAAAGCTATGCTAAACAACAGAGTAGCGTCATCAATAATCTTGGGCTTGACGATCGAAGATCCTAATAATAATAATAGCTCTCCATAAAGATTTCGGTGGTAAGCCGGTTTCATTGGAACCAGGCCAACAGTTATTATTATAGTGCCCTAGTATGTGCGCAGTACACAAGAGCACTCTCTTCCTTTACTCTTGTAATCCAGTGGGACGGATAACTGACATGACTGGCGAGAGATCAGGCGCTGGTCCGACGTTTTACATGCCCATCCGACGCATGGATCATCTTGTCAGACAGTCAGGTGATCACCCTGTTCTAACCAAACTTGAAAACAACTTTTTTTTATGTTTCAATGCGGGAATCGAACCCACGACCTACGATGCGAGAGCCAAGCTCGAATCCGACCTATCAATACTAGTGGTGGGCAAATGCGCATCGGTAGTCGCTGAGCTAATGCAGTCAGGTGCAAAATTGGTGCAAAAGGGTCAAGCTAACAGTCAATGCTAATAAGATAGGCTTGATACCTAACACCAATAAGAGGAAGTGCCTCCGTGGTCTAGTTGTTAGAACATTGGCTCTCGATTCGGAGGTCGTGTGTTCGATTCCCGCATTGGAACAACAAAAAATGTTTCCAAGTTTGGTTAGGACAATGCAGGCTGATCACCTGATTACCCGACTGCGCGACGCAAAGGAGTGGTAATGTGTGTATCAGCCTATGTATGTATGTATGTATGTATGTATGTTCCTTTGAAGCACTATACAGACCAAACGCCTGGGCCGATTTTTATGATTCACACGTCAATCGATTCCTCTTAGTCCGGCGAGTGTCACTAAAGACATGACGTTGGTGAAAATTCAATATGGCGACTACTGGACGCCATATTGTGATAATTAAAAAAATGAAAGTCAACAGACTATATCAAGTGGGGTATCGTTGAATAGGTATTTAAAAATCATTGTTAGTTTTCTCTCAACATTTTTCGATTTGACTGACCGTTTAGGATCTATATCGATTTAAAGTTGCGTAACAACCATTCTCACATTCCAGTGCAATTGTGATATAGTACTGATGCTGATAGGAAATCCAGTCTGGTAAATAGCTAGCTAGGTACTCATAACTAAAAAGTATAAAATAAAAAATAAAAGTCGGGTTTTTAAATTTTTTAAATTATTATTTTCTGACAAGATGATCTATGCGTTGGATGGGCATGTAAAAAGTCGGACCTGCGCCTGATCTCTCGACAATCGTGTCGGTTATTCGCCCCACTGGATTATGAGAGTAAAGTTGAGAGTGCTCTTGTATACTGCGCACACACTTGGGCACTATAAAATTATTCCTGCGTAGTGGCTTGGTTACAATGAAACGGGCCATCGGTGTGGGGAGTTATTATTAAGAGGAAGTTGAAGGAATTAAAACCCCCAACACTATTCGGGAAAACCACCAGGTTTGCAAGGAGGTCAAATATCTTGGAGTGATCCCAGATACTATATTTATGTGACTTACTTGGAATAAGCGCATCGAGAACATTATGAAAAAGGCTAGATGTGCTCTGTGGTCCTGCCCAAGACTTGTCAGAGCTCTTAATGAGGCTTTCGGTCGAAGGCAATGCTTTGCTTGGTTATACATAGCGATAGTGAGGTAAGAAGGTTGTTCTCAGGGCCATGACGGCAGGTAGGATGGATACTTGGACAACTACAACAGTCTTCTTGAGACCTGTCATGGCCATGCCATCTGACGCCATGATTAAGGTGCATAGCTTTTAAGAGCTATACCCAGTTTTCATAACTTCTAGGGAGGACTGGGTCCCAATTAATGTTCACCTTAAGAACATAATTTAGTTCACGGACAGATCTAGGAAAAACAACCGGGATGGCGCTGGACTACGGGGGCATGCCACCTACAGGCAGACATGCTTGTTTGGGAGATTTTGCACCGTGTTTCAGTCTAAGATCGCCGCTATTATTGGTTGTTCACTAGAGAGTCTATACAGTCAGTTATATAAATGACTTCGACGTCAGTTCTTGAAAATGTAGGCGTTTATAAAACGTAAATAGAAAAAGATTACAGTGATTACGCTCTTTGGAATCAAAGCACAGTTAACTGCTATTTCCAAAGTAGTTTGAAATTTTGTTATTACGTTGTCTTTCTCGTCACTACAAAAAGTGTCATAAATTTTATTGCATTGTAATTGTATGTAACCCAATAAATAAAAGTATTTTGACAGCTACGAATGAACAACACTTTTTTTTACTACCAAGTACAAACTTCAGCCCTTTCAAGGTCACGCCGCCGACGCCGCCGACGCCGCCGCCGCCGACCCAAAATAGTCGGCGCGCCGCCACCGACCTAACACCCATCGGCGCTCATATCTACTATGGATGTTTAATCATTGTAAATGAACTCAATTCGCACTCATGAATCGCTCACCAAACAATTTAAGAGTTCAATGGCTATTTAATTAATTACACATCTCGTTATTGTTTCATTGTTGCACAAAAAATAATAATTAATGAGAGATATTATGTGTGTTGATGAATAAATTGTTAGGTACTTTGTATTAAGTATTAACACGAAAGTAAATCCTTATACTTCCGTGCTAATATTGTAAACGCGAAAGTTTATATGTATGTATGGTACGTATGTATGGATTTTTGTTAATCTTTCACACGCATTAACTACTGAATAGAGTTTAATGAAATTTGGTATGGTTGTAGTTTAGGTTTTGGATTAGGTAACACATAAGCTACTTTTTAATGCAGTAAGTACGGTTCCTTTATGTGCGTACGGAGTCATCCAGTTAAATAATAATTCTTACTTTTGTCTCTATCGCTCGACATGAAGTTAGCAGCGACTAAACTTCCGAATAAGCTAGCTGACACTTATTTGAAGAGCGTGAAACAGGTTAATACATATTGTAATATCAAATATGTTTGTTACGCAACCACACCTAAACTACTGAACGGATCGAGATGAAATTTGGTACAGGTATATATTCCAATCTAACCTTAGGGTATAAGCTGTTTTTATCGAGGTAAAATACGAATGGTTCCCGTGCGTTGTAAACTAGTCAAAACAAAATAGGGCCCACTTGGTTTTTATCATCGGTAATGAAAACTATCAAAAAAATATATTATTTATGGGTAGATGTAGTAAGGGTAAAGTAATATTAATTGCATAAACCAATAAAATAATAAAAATAACTTTTAATTTTCTTAAAAATACACATAAACATGAAAAATTAAAAAAATACTTAAAAAATGATTTTGGCAATTTTGATTTTTATTAATTTTACGAATATGGCTGGTTACACAGGGGTATCTCTAGTAACGAGTGGGTCCTCCTCTGTTACGAACGCACTCTCTAAGCCTGTTTGGGACACTCTCAATTAAATGGGTGACATTTCCTGGGGTACTTGCTCCCAGCACATTTTCAAAGCGCTAATGAGCTCCTGTTCACTATGCACTTCACTATAATTTGCTTTTAGGCTTCTTTACATCTGGTCCCATAAATGTTCGATCGGATTGAGGTCGGGGCTCATTGCCGGCCATGGTAAAACAGAGATATTGGCTTCAGATAGAGCACTCTGGGTAAGGCGAGCCGTATGCGCACGAGTATTATCCTGCATTAGAATAAAATTATTGCCTACACGTTGTGCAAAGGGAACGATATGAGGTCCGACCACACGCTCGACGTAGCTGGCAGCAGTTACGGTACCCTCGTTTAAAATTACCAACTCCGTTTTACCCATTAAGCTGATACCGCCCCACACCATAACACTGGGCCCCCCAAACCGATCAGTCTCGCGGATGCAAGGGTTGGTAAAACATTCGCCTTCTCTTCTCCACACTCGTACGCGTCATCACTATAAAACTTAACTTTTGTCTCATCTGTGAAGAGTAAAGTCCTCCAATTGTCCATAGTCCAGTCCAAACGCTCACGAGCGAACCTAAGACGAGCTGCACGATAAGCTCTCGTGAGTTTAATGCGAACAACGCGCATTCTGGATCGTTGTCCGTCTTCATGCAGTCTGTTGCGGATCGTTTGGTCGCTTATCAGCGTACCAGTGGCTTGCCGGAGTCGATTTTGTAGAGCACGGGCAGTGACGGTGCGCTCTCGACGGGCAGACAAACGCAGGTATCGATCCTCTTGAGTAGTTGTGGATCGTGTTCTGCCTGATCCAGGTCTCCTAGCTACACTGCCAGTCTCCTGATAGCGTTCCCACACATTTCTGATCGCTCGCCGCGATACTCCAAGTCGTAATGCTACTGCTCGCTGTGACTCCCCCTCTTGCAGCAATACCACTGCTCTTGAAGCACTTTCCATGCTCATATGGTTCCGAATACGCGGCATTATAATGTGCTCTAATAACTTAATTAAAAAAGCAGTGAAACAAAACAAAAAGCGCCTGTAACGATATTCGGAATACAACTGAATAAGAAATTGTGCATTGGTGATTTTTACTTAATTTGTTTTGCCTGGCCACTTGAGGGTAAAAATTAAAAAAAAGTGTTGTTCAAAAGATCGATAAGAACTCATAAACATGTAAGTTTAACGGTAAAACACTTGAACTTGCCCATAAATAAGTCTGAAGCAACATGCTAACACTTTTTGTGAAAAAATCGTGGTGGGCCCTATTTTGTTTTGAGTAGTTTACGTTCCCGTTAGGCTGTTAGATATCATTAAGTAAATCACAGATTTATATATTACAAAGTTTTCTTCTTTATAATATTAGTATAGATAATAAAGTAGGTAAATAAATTGAACAAATAACAATAAAACTTGTAAAATGGCATTGATTATATTGATTATAATATGAGTTTACAAAAAGTTATTAAGTAGCGTAATAAACACAAGTGGAAAATAATATACAAACAGCGGTTGACCTACAGTATAGTGGCATTGATTGCCGCAAACCTTGCGCCCGCGCAGCCTTATCAGCCGTGATAAGCGTTATCACTTATCACAGCGTCTTCGAACGCCCCGCGGGACAGACTCTTCCAGCCCATTCGCGAGTCCTGTCAAATTAACGAGCTAATTTTGAGTGATAAGATGAAATTAAAAGTTCTAATTGAATGATCAAACCTGGAAAATTGTAATAAAATATGCCAATAAATAATCTGTTTTTGATTAAGTTTTTGTATCAAACTATTTGTCATGAGGTATATTTAAAAAACAAGTGTTATTTTACGAGGCCGTCACCTTCAGTTTTAACTTTTAAGGCCCACTTGCGCCAATCCGGGTTAAAGTTAACCTTGGGTTAAAATATCATGCTTTCTCTTTCACAAATACGAAGAACGAGAGAGATAACATGATTTTTAACCCAGGGTTAACTTTAACCCGGATTGGCGCAAGTGGGCCTGAGTCTGGTAAACTGTTTAAAACAGAAATAACTTATTACTTATATCTCAACAAAGGTTTACCTACCTAATTGTTTATTACCAATAACTTGTTCTGAAATAACCTTTTAACTCAAACAAAATTAGGTACATAACTAAAAATACCTTGTTACAATCTAGCACTAGACTACACAACACCTAAAATACCTGGCCGATAAGATCTAGATTCAGGACGGAGGATTTAACGAGCGTCGTTAGCTATCAAGGACGATAAGACCTTCCGAGGAGAGCTCGGGAACACGCGACACTAGATTTTATTACTAACCTCCGTAAATATACCAGAACTATCTAGGGCATTGTTTCTCAACCTTTTTTGATGTCGCGGCCCACGAGAAAGCCAAATTAAGTTAAGTAAAAAGTCTTGCGACCCCGTCACGATATTTTCGACGTTCGATATAAAATATTGGTTCGAAAAACTAATCTTTTGTACCTATACGTAGTTTGTATTTATTATTCTTCAACAGACTGCTACCCCCTTTAAAAACAAACTCGACCCCCCGCGACCCACCGGTTGAGAAACGATGATCTAGGGATGTCGCATAATCGGAGTGTCAGATAAAAAGGCTGACCTTAAGAGGTCGACCTTCTTCAGCTTTACTGTGAGTCAGTTTCTAGCGGTATAAGGGTCAAATAAGCAAATATTAAGCCTTATGGTGAGTGATAAACAATCCGTCGATAAGCGCAACATCAGGAGGCCTAGCAAGAACGTTTGACAGCGGCGTGTACGTAACGTTATCGTATGAAAATTGTATGAAAATCTATTATATATTCAAGACAGCGCCCATACAAAGGGCAATGCCAAGATTTCCTACTGAGCTCGGCCAGAACCAACAAAGGTGAATCATGCATCATTAAAAAGGATAAAAATTGTAGATTTAAATAGGAAAATTACTTTTTTGTTAGAAGTTCACCAAAAAAAGTTAGAGCTTAATGAAATATCACTCTTATGTCTTTGGCACAGGTGCGTTTTTTTCAAAATCCAATCTGATGTCCGATGTTCATACATATACCTGTCTCTCTTATGCCATATATGCGCTCGTATGAAATGCCGGAAATAATTAAAGTACCATTTAAATTGAGTTTCAATCGGTGAAGTTCTACAAGTTTCTTTTATATCGCAAAAATCATATGATTTTCTAATATGAATTGACAATATCATAGAAAGTTTGTTGGTTGCTTTTTTATGCGAGCCGGATCTTGGCATTTCCATTTTATTCGATAACGTTACGTTTAGTCAAATGTTCCTGCTAGGACCACAGATGAGTAAGGACTAAGGAAAAATCATTCACGTCATACAACCTTAATATTTACCAGTTGTCCTTTTCCCCGTGTTGTCATGGATACGTTGTAGGTCAAGGTGGTGTTTTGATTCGTTGAGGAAAAGCACCACTTATTTGTTACGTCACTTTCGACTTCGTTTTACAGTGTTTATATCGTGTTTATCGCATTGGTAGTATTGTGATCGTAAAGTTTATTGCGTGTCGCAGTTTATAATTAACAATTGAATTACTATAAAATATTATATTAGGTACTTTATAGAATTTCCTTCGATCTTATGGTCTCACTCTTGGTCTTACGATGACTTTTCGCTCTCAATAATTCTAAACTGTTGAAAAAGTTCTGAAAATAATTATCTTGAATCAAGTTTTTGAATGCTTTTGCAACTAAGGTACAGCTATTTTTGTAGAAAGTATTTCTTAAAAATCAATATTCTAGTAAATAAAAATATACTAATTAACTTGAGATACTCTGTTGGTCTTATACCATTGTTTGTGTGTTTATTGAGGCCTTAGCTGCCTTCGCTATAACGTGGGCTGGCAGTGCACCAATGTAGGACGCGATGGGGCATCCCGTTGCTTCCATGTTCTATAACATAATATCGACGACCAATACGACATATACAAATTTCAATCGATAAAGTTGTTCCTCCTAAGAGCGGTTACGCACTACGTCCGATCCGAACCCGTGAAAATATGGTCCGGAGTAGCCGTAGAATTATTTCAATGGTAGCTTACGCACTAGATCCGATTTCCGTCATCCGATTTCTTTCCGTCATTCTAGAATCTCCATGAGGGAAAGAAAATCGGAAGAGACGGAGGAGTTTTTTACGGACCGAAGAAACCATAGTAATATTTGTATGAACGACTTGTGTTTGTATGAAAGGACTCATGATCAACGACGTGAACACTGCTGTGGCTCCGCGTAAAATCACGTATTCCAAAAGATGGCTCCTGAATTGCTTGGATTTGTATCAGAGATCGGAGTAGTGCGTAAGCAATATCCGTATTCGATCCGTGTTTTCTAGATCCATATTTTCACGGGTTCGGAATTCGGATCAGACTCGGATCGGACGTAGTGCGTAACCGCTCTAACTCTCCTAAAGTCCTAATCCCCCTGTACAAGGTCACCTCTCCGGTGACCGTACGTGTGTGGTGGTGGCCAGCATTACTAGTAGCCTTGTGAAGAGTGCTGGTAAAAAGAAATTTCTGCAAAGAGTGTAGTGCAGATATGTATGTTCCATACTTCCATATCAGGGATGTTGCGAATATTCGCATCCGCATCCGCATATGCGGAGCATCCGCATCGATTCAGACATCCGCATCTGCATCCGCATCCGCATAAATAGATGCGGATTTAATGCGGATGCGGATGTGTAGCAGGTCGCGACGAGAAAGAAAGGGTAACAGTTATTTAGTAGCGCAGGATTAATATATGAACCCTTGCGAAACAAACTGGAATCCGAAAAGGCGGCCATTCTACTTTTAATTAAATATAATGCTCCAATATTCGAATATAATTATTAAAATAACTCACTACTTTATTATTAAACTAGCTTTAGCCCGCGACTTCGTCCGCGTGGAACATTTACATTGGGATGTCGTTAAAATTTACCCGCGACTTCATTTACGTAGAAGGAGAAGCGCTTCCCCCTCACGACTGCTCGCCGCATGCCGTACATTATTGCGCGTTTGATTATTTTATTACTGCGATATTTTCTAAAATACTCATTGATATCAAATTATGTAAACGGCAAATTTCTTCTAAATTATTAAATGCTTGTAATGAATATCGTATTTACTTGGATAAGCATTAATATCATCTTTATGAAAACACCCTCACAAATAATGCTTAATTTTAGAACAAATTTGGTTAGCATAAAAAGGTTACTGTGAGCCAACCTTAAAAGATAGACATAGGTATATAGTCGCGGACTTTTTTTAGAACTTTTAAAGAGGAACAATTCTGTCAAACATAATTTTAGCGAAACTTTAACCGTTTCCGCAGCGTACGCAGCGAAAGCTCGAAATTTGTAAACTAAACCTACATCATTAGCTTACTCACATCATATACAAAAACATTCATTATGGTAAGTATGAACTTAAACGCACAAATATGGGAGATATTTACAAATATATTCCGGCGGCCATATATTTCATATACTACTTCATATACTATAACCTACAAGTGACGTAATTTGTAGGTCGACTTTAGTATGGAGCGTTTTTAGGAGGCTCGCGAAATTTTTTATACAAATCGCTGTACCTTTGAAAATATTGACTTTTGATATACGGTTTCTTCTGAGAAGTTACTCATATTTAAGAGTACTATTCATTTATGCAAAAAAAAAAAAATTGTCCGATTGCCTATTGCATAATTATGTTGATTTAAGTATTGTACTGGTGAAAAAATAATCCTGTATAAGTATAGATAAAGAAAGGATTAATATTACTGTGTTTTTTACCCTACCAAACCAACACTTAAGTTTTATGTACAGATCCGCATCCGCATCCGCGGATGTGAGCCTTTTAAAATCCGCATCCGCATCCGCGGATGTGAAAAAAAATGCATTCGCAACATCCCTATTCCATATATTGAAATATCGAAACATGTGATATATCTATACTAATTACTAATATAATAAAGAGGAATAGTTTGTTTGTTTGTTTGCATTGAATAGGCTCCGAAACTACTGGACCGATTCTGATGAAATTTGGCACCGATGTAGAGTAGACCACGGGGAAGGACATCTTTTTATCGCGGAGAAATGTACGGTTTCTGCGAAATTAACTGCGCGCACGAAGTCGCGGGCAACATCTAGTAATTTATAAAAATGTAGAGACGATACATTCATAATATGCTCGATTATTCACAACGAGTTAATCGTTGTGAATAATTTGTTGATATTACATATTATGTCGATTATCAAACGAAACTGTTTCATACTCTAGGTTTATGCTGTATAATTTTAGCTTCATCAACAAATAATAACAGTACTAGGAGATTGTTGTCACCAAACGGTGTATTATAGCGTATTGCAGGCAAGTCCGTTACTCGATTATCGCAGGTTGTCGGGTTGCGTAACCAGCGCGTCGGTGGACAATAGGCTGCCGTAGCGCACGAGACGCCACCGCGGAGTGCGGACTGAGGCCGACGAGGGCAGTGTTACCAACTCTCAAAAATATTTCACCCCAAACTTATGTCAAAAACCCCCAAAATCGCAATAATTACTTGAAAATCCCCCTAATTTTTGTATCATTAAGAATATCTAATATTAATAGGTACTACAAAAATCTACAATGACAAACAAATAATAAAAATTAATGTTCTGTGAGGTAATTAATATAATTCTGTCCAACTTTATACATTATTACACTTCCAAAAGTTTATTTTCGACAGGTTGACTTTTCAAATCACTTTTAGATACCTATTTTAAATCGCATTATTTAATCAAAAACAAGAAAATAAAAATCCCTTACAATTCTTCCCCCAGACTTACCTACCCCTGTAGAGACTTTTCCTTCCTAAATTTAGGGGGAAAACCCATAAGTTGGCAACACTGGGCCGAGTGCGACCGCCGCGCGCCACCGTTTTAAAAACGCTTTCACTCTACACAGCGCCCTCTGAGATTTGCACTCGACGATTGCCGGGCGGCAACACGCGTAGATCCAAATGTTTGAGCACTTACATGTACCTAGTGCTGTTAGCGATTTATTATCAAGTATTTGCACCTATATGTGTCATAGGGAGCGGGTTGTCCATTTCTATGGACAAAATTTAAATATTGGATCGCTTGAATGCAGATGTTAATTATTTGATATTTGAACTTAGCATGTAGCATTTGCTGTCCTCGTCGGTACCGGCGAGTGTGACAGGGATAGAGCTAGACCACTTGTGTTTCAACTTAGCTGCAGAAAACTGCATCGAACGCAAATCACACGCACGCCTCACTGCACAATTGAATACAATTACTTGGATTATGATGTACGGCTCTTATCCGACATAACATTGTTATGTCTCGCGTTCGTTTTGTTTCATTTTGTCAGTTATGTTTATGAACTGAGGGCCCGTTTCACGATCTTATAATAATTGTCGGATAGCTTATTCGGAAGTTTAGATATAAGCTTAACAGCCTAATGTATAGCGCTGTTAATAATAATTGTAAAGTTTTAAATGACACACATGAACAAAAATGTCAGATTGTGGACATAAACAATTTAAATTTATGTAATATGAGATTAGATAAGTATTTCTTATCTAACTTCTGTAAGCGACATATAGCTAGGGTGCTATTAAACTTTTTATTTTTAAAACCAGCCAAGGATTTGGCTTCTTCGACTACTGCTTTTATTGAGCAGAATACTAGTACTAGTAGTATTAACGAATTGGAATATGTTCCAAATTCTTATTTAAATTAGATAATAAGACAATGGAGGATGTCTCTTGCAGAAATAAGATAAGTTTAAATGTACAAAATCCTACCATAAAAAATGTATTAAATTATAATAATATATCTTCTGTGATTAACCTGGTGCATCAAAATTTACAAGGAATGGTAGGTAAAGAACTTGAAATTGAGTTATTTTTAAATGAATTTAATGTTGACATTATTTGTATATCTGAACATTGGTTCAGGCAACATGAACTCATTTTCAATTTTAATGATCACCAGTTAGCAAGTTCGTTCAGTAGAGAAAATGCCATTAGAGGTGGCTCTTTAATATTAATTAGAAAAAATTTGAAATTCAAGGAACGCAAAGATGTCGTGAGCCTCTCAACTGAGCGAATTATTGAAGTGGCTTGCATAGAGTTGAGTCAACTTATTATTGTAAGCGTATACAGGCCTCCATCAGGGTTATACGATTCATTTGAACAAACTATGGAGCGAGTATTGTCAAAAATATGTGCTTCTAACAAAAAAGTTATTATATGTGGCGATTTTAATATAAATTTATTAGATTTAAACTCCACAACTGTTAGATTCACATCTTTGTTTAAATCGTATAACCTCTTTAATTTATTTCTTGAACCGACAAGAGTGTGTGACACAACTGCTACTTGTATCGATAACATTTTCACGAATATTACTCCATGTAAAAAAGAAATAATTAATAAGCTCAGTTCTGATCACTGTGGACAGTTAGCTTCTTTTAATATTAATTATGACCGTAACCAAAAGGAAGAGTTTGTGTTTATTCCTGTGAATACAAAACGTATTGAGAAATTTAGAAATAATTTAAGTACAAATATTCAATTATTGGATGGGTCAAATAGCTCAGATGAAGCTTTTAGTAAATTGTTTAAGGTAATAAGAACCCAATTTAATTCAGTATTCACAACTAAAACGGTTAGAAATTGTAAGGAAAAAAGTAACTTTATTGAATGGGCAACTGCAGGAATTAAAATTAGTAGGCAAAGACTATATGAATTATATGCTGAAAAAAGTATTAATAATAATGAAACATTTAAAACATATGTTAAAAACTATTCAAAAACCTTCAAAAAAGTATGTAAAGCTGCTAAGGCTCTTTATATAAAGAATAAAATTAAATATTCTAAAAATAAAATTAAAACTACATGGAAGGTAATAGCTGGTGAGACTGGAAACGTCACCTGTCGTAGCTCTGAATTTGAACTTTATTTTGAAAATAAAAAAATTAGTACTGATTTGGAAGTTGCGACGGTCTTTGAAAAGTTTTTTGCTGACATTCCGGTCTCAACTACAAAAAATTTAAATTCCTCACCTGCAGCTGCTGAAAAACTACTCAGAGATAATGTAAAGGAATGTGATGTCAATTTTAAATTTAAAGAAATTGACTCCAGAGATATTATTAACACATTTAAATTGTTGAATATTAAAAATACTGCTGATCTCTGGGGCATGTCTACAAAAGTTATTAAATCAATAATTGACATCGTAGCTCCTTATCTAGCGACAATATTCAATGAATGTATAAAAAGTGGTGTATTCCCTGATTTAATGAAGCATAGCAAGGTAATACCCTTATTCAAAGCAGGAAATAAATCTGATCCGACAAACTACAGGCCTATATCAATTCTACCGACTCTTAGTAAAATATTTGAAAAAATTATTTTAAGACAGTTATTAGTGCATTTTAATTTAAACAAATTATTACATAATAATCAATACGGTTTTACTAAGGGTCGATCCACAACGGATGCTGGTATAGGTCTTCTTTGTAGTATCTTTGAAGCTTGGGAGGGGTTACAGGATGCATTAGGTGTATTTTGCGATCTCTCCAAGGCCTTTGATTGTGTTGAGCATGCTACATTAATCAGAAAATTGCACCACTATGGCATTCGGGACTCTGCACTCAAACTTTTGAGTTCTTACCTTAACAATAGAACTCAAAGGGTGGAGATAAATAGTAAAAAGTCCACTGGGACCAAAATAGAATTAGGTGTCCCACAGGGATCTATTTTGGGCCCGTTTCTTTTTCTCATCTATATAAATGATTTACCTTATCTTGTTAAAGATAATGATAACGAGATAGTACTTTTTGCCGATGACACTTCACTAATTTTTAATGTGAAGCGACAGCAGTCAGACTACGACGAGGTAAATAGTGCTCTCTCAAAAATAGTACATTGGTTTAATGTTAATAACTTACTTTTAAATTCCAAAAAAACAAAATGTTTAAAGTTTACATTGCCCAATGTTAGGCAAGTTCAAACCAATATACTATTAAATGATGAGAGAATGAATCTTGTGGACACCACTGTATTTCTAGGTATAACACTAGATAGTAAATTACAGTGGGGTCCTCATATTGCTAATCTTGCAGATAGGCTCAGTTCTGCAGCATATGCAGTCAGAAAAATTAGAGAAATTTCTGACGAAGACACGGCGCGACTTGTTTACTTTAGTTACTTTCATAGTAGAATGTCTTACGGCATCCTTTTATGGGGAAGTGCCGCAGACATTAATACGATATTTGTGCTGCAGAAGCGAGCAATACGTTCAATTTACAAAATGTCCCCCTTTGAATCTCTGAGAGAAAAGTTTAAAGAAATAGGTATTCTAACCGTCGCTTCTCAATACATTTTGGATAATGTATTATATGTTAGAAAGAATATTAGTAATTTTAAAACTAAAAGCGACAATCACTGTAGAAACACTAGAAATAAGTACAAGCTAGATATACCGGTGATCAGACTAAGTAAAGTAAGCAAATCATTTAAAGGTCAATGTATACGCCTATACAATAGAATCCCAGAAAACGTTCAAAATCTTTCCATTAATAAATTTAAAAAAGTAGTTAAAGAACGTTTGTGTGCAAAAGCCTATTATAAGGTCAATGATTTTATTGACGATCGCACACCTTGGGAATAGGATGACCACCTGCAAGGCTACTTCTATGTACTATAATATGTATCTGACTTTTGTCAATATTATATAGACCTAAGTTTTCAAATTGTAAACAACTTCATTTTTTTTAAAAGAACAATTTTCCATCTTTTTGCTAAAAGATGGCCCCGTGCGAGTTTCTTACGCCGGTTCTTCTCGCCGGGTTAGTTCCCGAACCGGTGGTAGGCATCAAGTAGGGACAATTCTTTAAGCGTTACTTTGTAACCCATATGGAAATAAAACTTTTTTGATTTGATTTGATTTGTTTTCGTTGCTCACTTTATATCGAGCGACAAAGACAAAACGTACAAATAAGCTATCACACACTCATCAGTAGATTGTGAAACAGGCCCTAAATATTGTTGTGAAGATTAAGTAATTATTATTATTTTTAACAGAGTAAGTGGTGTTCCAATAACTACATTTTTTTTAAAAATAACCCGACTAAGTAAATTATATACTAACATACATAATTACATACATATATGTACTGCCAAAATGTAAATTACTTTCCCTTTTAGCTTCGCCGGAGCCGGGTAAAAATAACTCACTGTAAATAACTTAGTCTTAAAGTAATTTGTAAATGAAATATAATATAACTCCCCACACCGATCTCGGTGCCGGTGGCCGGTTTCATTGAAACCAGGCCAGTTACGCAGTAGTAATTTTATAGTACCCAGGTGTGTGCGCAGTACACAAGAGCACTCTCTCTTCCTTTACTCTCGTAACCCAGTGGGACGGATGACCGACACGACTGGCGAGAGATCAGGCGCAGGTCCGACTTTTTACATGCTCGTCCGACGCATGGATCATCTTTCTTGTCAGACAATCAGGTGACAGCCTAAATTGTCCTAACCAAACTTGGAAACAGCATTTTTTGTTGTTCCAATGCGGGAATCGAACCCAAAACTTCCGAGTCGAGAGCCAAAGCTCGAGCCACTAGACCACGGAGGCTGTTTGTAAATGAAAGTAGCAGTAGGTACGAAGTACACAGTATGGTACACCCATCGGCGCGGGCGATCGAATGTCTTGCGCTTGTGTTCGCAGTTAGGGTTGCCATCCGTCCGGGTTTCCCCGGATTTGTCCTAGTTTAAAGGGCGTCCGGGGAGCGTCCGGGCTGGATTTTATTTGCTATCCGGGTTTTTGTAGGCAGAATTAGGAAGGCCTAAGTTTTTTTTTTGATTTGCAGCAATAATAAATCTTCCTTTCTTTTTGACATCGCCGTAGTCGGGTAAAAACTGTTCTATGTCCGGGTTTCGTACTCCAAAATCCGGGGTTTTCATGCGTCTTGTCCGGGGAGTCATATGTAAGAGATGGCAACCCTATTCGCAGTTCGCGCCGCGCGCCCGCGCCGGTCCACTTGCTAAATGGTGCATGGCATTGTATTTTCGTGTCACCAATCACCATACAAGTAGGTACACGAAGTTATAGGAATTGAGACTTGTGTTACAATATAACACGCTCAATGCTGTGCTGTGACGAAACTCATAAGTCATGAGAAACTTAAGAGTATTGACTATTGAGTCTATATTTATTTTTAACTATTTTAATAAATTATATCTTATTGTCTATTCGACGTTTTTACCCGCTTACTAAAAAAGTCGCGATGACAAACCATGTGAAATCAAATCCATGTGAAAATAATAAACTGTGTTAAACCTATTTTATATGAATACCTATAATAGGTCAAATAATTTACCCTACCTCTTGACCGACAGATGTACGACCTATGCCGTTGTAATCCAGATTGAAATATCCATACAATATGTAAATAATTTTGATTATAATTAAGTACCATCTATCTATCCTAGTTTTATTTTTCGTCGCCGTATTTCTCAATGACCTTTATTTTTGAGCTTTATCTAATACCACGTGTCCACGATGGACTTATTTGATGTCTCCGTTCCACTTATCGTCATAATATCAACTTGAGTTTAAGTTCGCAAATCATTAAGATTTCTTCGGGCACTTGGGCAGACTTTGTAGCGTTTGTATCTAAGCCGTAACGTCCTTAGGTCGTCTGAAGCCTCAGTCGTCTTGGGAAAAACTTTCTATAAATAAAATGTGGTCGAATAATATTAAGGCAAAATACATTTGGAATAAAATTTTTGAAAAGTATGTAAATTAAGAGGCATCTCACGAATCTTTTGACGAATACTTTAGTCGTTTAACGGCCGCACTCAAAAACATATTTTAATGCTTACTTAAGGTCACCTAATAGAGATTATGTTAGAAAATATATGGACTTTATGTCAAAACCTATCCTAAGTAACTCTTTGAGTAAGCATTAAATGTCTCTGAGAGCGGCCGTAAGACTTACAATAGCCCTAGAAACAAGTGTCTCAGCAGTATAAATGCTGGCAATGCTGGCATACATCTAACGGGGGCCACTACGGCACGTACGGTGGAGTGTTCGACTGCATAGCGTTTCTTTGTAGACGAGGAGCGCTGCGGCTCAATAGGAAACATGCATTTGTTTTAAATCAGCAAAATTCGTATATTTTCCGAAAGGCAACATAAATATGGACCGTAAAATGCAAAATTACAGTAATCAGTTGCTTAATTAAGACATTTTTTTGTTATAGTGTTTAATTGAAATTTGTGTAGCGGCTCTATGTCACTAAATGATGGCTGCGGATTCTTGACGGCTTGAACGCTTGCTTTCTGCGTCAGCTATGGGTGGCACAGTCACACCATTACTTGAAAATCTAATCATTACCAATAATACAATGGTAATAATGATAGGGTCATTGATTAAGGGGGATCACGCTTAATGTCTCACCCGCATAGCCGTCTGAACTCTGACTATAATTAAAGTTGTTTAATATGTGTATAATATACGTAAAGCAAAAGCTTTGTTCACCTTTTTAAGAGAAATTATCCCAACAGGAGTATGAAATTTGGCACAGTTAAAATTATATGGAGGAGGAGCGAACTGCAATAATATTTTACATCATAATAAAAATACGTTACACACACTACCTCACTAATTTAATAACTCACACTTCCATGTGTTTTATATACAATTTTGTGACACGTTGACGTTTGTCAATCTGTCTTTAACGTTCAATAGAAAACATTTACATTTTTGCCTGCAATCTTTATGAGACGCGAAACATTGATTTGAAAGCATATAAAATATGCAGACGCGGATATAAGGTAGGAACTGGGACAAATCCTCTAAATTGTGGATGTACGTTGTACAGTCGCGAACGTTTTCCGTGTACCTTATAGCCATAGCGATAAGGTCGAAGGTATACCGTGGTGGGGCATATTCGTAGGAGAGTTCGCCGACCGCGTCTTACCTGTCCGTAGCCCTTGGATAGGGCGTATGGGGCGTAATTAGCACCCCTTGCATCCCGCCGCATGTCATCTACATTCTCATACACCACCATACATACATACACGCTCGAGTGCCTTCCTTTTTACCCGACAACGGTAAAGGCGAAAAGAAGGGTAATGGTTTGGCAGGCTATGTATTTGTTCCACGGTCCACCGTAGTGCCTAAATTACTGGTCCGATTTTAATAAATAAAACATCAATAGACTTGTAATATTAGCCTGGGTAATAGGTAGACTATATAATTTACACGGGTTATAGTTTATTTTTTATTGTAGTTATTGTAAAACACGCTGTAGCTACCTATATATAGTAGATACGTCACATTGTATCGCGAAAAACCAGCAAATGCTTAAATGACGACGTTTTTAACAAATAGTTATCGATATAATATAGGTCATTGAAACGGGCCGTATGTGTACCACTTGAACCTGCAATAATAATAAGACTGAATTGGAGTACATATCTACAGCGTTCATTGGCGACAGCACCTAAGGTACTACGTACAGGAAAAATTATAAGCTGGTTTTGCTTAATGTTTCAGCGTATAAACTATAAACGTAGATTTCTTGGTCATAAGAACGGAATTCTTGAGTGAATTTTATGCGTAAATAGCTGATAATGAGTATATTCCTATGCAGCTTTCTTGATAGCACTAGCGAAGGTGACGTAAAATGTAGGTACCTAATATGTAAATAACCAATATGTGTGGAATTTTATACTCAAGTCTCATATTTCCATTATTTCAAACAAGTACTAATATAATAAAGAGGGAAAGTTGTTTGTTTGCATTGAATAGGCTCCGAAACTACTGGACCGATTTGATGAAATTTGATACAATTATAGATTAGACCACGGGGAAGGACATAGGCTAATTTTTATCGCGGCAAAATGTACGGTTGCTGCGAGATTTCCTTTTGCGCGCACGAAGTAGCGTGCAACATCTAGTTTCATATAAATAATTGCCTGATATGGATTTTGGTTTTTGTAAAATAAAATAAAAAAAACTATTAAATTTGTTATGTAATATGTATATTACACTGTTTAAAAGAACACGTGACACGTTTTAAAACTGTAATCCATCTCTCCCTGAGAGACGTTGCCTAGAATTATTTTTCTCAAGATACAATTGCAGTATGTAATACGACAAATAAGATCATTGAACCGACATTTCCTCAAATTTCCAAAATGCACGAGCACGAAAACTTGTTCGCTTGCTATACTAGGTAGTTATGTACTAGTTAGCGATAGTATAAGTAGGTGACAGATGCTTGTTGAGGCATGACACCGATGCTCTGCACCACCTATGTACCTAGGTACGCCTACTCCGTTTAGATCCAATTTAATCGAAACGTAAACAAAAAGATCGAATGTGACCAAATAAATGTGTCAGAGTATTTCGGTAAATAAGCGATGTAGCGGACCGATAGCGCTACAATCCTGAATCGCGCTATCGAAGTTTCGCAGCTCGGCGATATGACTAAGGTTGTTACAATTAGGTATTACCTATATTATATACTAAATTAAATTACATTGCGCTCTCTAAGGCGCTGAGGTTATTAACGTCACAGAAATGGGTAATTTAAACAGGAAGCAGTGACTTTGCCTGAATAACATCAATATAATCGGCTGTGTGAGTGCGTCTGTCTTGACATAAGCAGTAGGTAATTATGATTTTGATACACACGCTTTTTTTTTTAAGTTAAAACGGGTGAATTATTGTCTCGTTGCTTACATTCAGATTAAATTTGATCAGAACAGAATATATCTCGTGTGATACCTTGTAAATATACCTTGTCTACGCGCCTCTGAAGCCGTATTACAGCTGTAAGGCGCTGTGCTAATTGATCGCTTGTCAAATATTACCACGAGTGCTTAGCGTAAAATAAGTATAGCTGTCTGTCACGGCTCTCGAGTATAATATTACTAGATGTTGCCCGCGACTTCGTGCGCGCAGTTAATTTCGCAGAAACCGTACATTTTTCCGCGATAAAAAGTAACCTATGTCCTTCCCCGGGTTTACTCTACATCTGTGCCAAATTTCCAGTTTCAGTCAGTCCAGTAGTTTCGAAGCCTATTCAATGCAAACAAACAAACTTTTCCTCTTTATTACATTAAGTATAGATTATAAGTGAGTATAATTAATGATTTTAAGAAACAAAAAAGTATAAGTATATTAACCCTAGAAAGATAATCATATTGTGGCGTGCGGAAAAGATACTCATGCGTCAAATTGACGCATATGTTCTAACTGTATAGCAAGGTTTTTTCATTAATTCGAATAAACCAAACGTTATAATATATTAACATATACATAGGAATAATAAATACTACAAAAAATTATTTATATTTGTCTATTTAATTAAAAAAAAATCAAAAACTTTAAACTTATTCTATAAAGTAACAAAACTGTGGATCATTTTATCTTTTATAAAAACATTAATTTTCTTCTATAATAATCAGCCTTTTGTATTCTAAAATAAATAATTACCATATCTTGTACATATTAGGAACAATTTATTACATATTAGTCCGTCAGAAACAACTTTGGCACATATCGATGTTAAGTTCTCGACAAATAACTTTTTTGCATTTTTTGCACGATGCATTTGCTTTTTGCCTTATTTTAGAGGGGCAGAAAGTACAGTAAGTACGTTTTTTTGTTACTGGCTCTTCTTTTTTTTCTTCTAATAGGTATATCACTTCATTTGGGAACATATTAGTGACAGTATCACTAAAATATCTTTTCAATGTAGGAGCTTCTAAACGCTTACGCATAAACGACGATGTCAGGCTCGTGCTAAGGTATTTCATATAATTTTTGCGACTTAGAGCCTTTTCACCTTTGCTACTAACATTATGACAAAAAATAATAGAAGCATTTATGCAAACAATGTTTATCATTTCGTATAATAGTGCCATAAGCCACCTATTCGTCTTCCTACTACAGGACATCAAAAAGGACATCGAAAAAGAACACATTTCGTCTAGTGTGTCCACTTCGCCTTTAGTTTGATTATAATATATAATCATTTCTGGTTTACCAGTACGTATCACTGTCAGTATCCTCACAAGGAAGCTCGTCGTCACTTTCTAAAAGAGCGGATAGGATACCATCTTCATCCTAATTTCTACTACCCATTGTAGAATATTTTAGTCGCGATATCTATAAAAAGAAAATAAATATATATACAATAAGTTATCAAGTGTAAGATGAAAAAATAATACAATTATCATATATTAGTCAAAATCATGAAAGTCACGTAAAAGATAATCATGCGTCATTTTGACTCACGCGGTCGTTATATATCAAAATCAGTGACACTTACCGCATCGATAAGTCCGCCTCACGGAAGCTCCAAACGGCGGCTGAGATGTTCTAAACGCACAGCGACGGATTCGCGCTATTAAGAAAGATAGAGCAGTATTTCGAGCATGCATGCGTCAATTTTACGCAGACTATCTTTCTAGGGTTAAAGAAAAATGTACTCTACTGTTGTCAGTCTACACTCGTGTTTCGACCTTGAACTAGGTAAACTTTCAATGGGTGTGTATTTGTAAGATATTTACTCGTATCACCACATGGCCAAAACGCGGAGCACAGATCAAAGAAATACGAACATATAAACAGCTACATAGTTAGCTTCCGATCATTGCACTACTACAAGCATACGGTGTGTCCACGATTGTGTGTGTAGAAAACTTGTGAGCCGTTAAGGGCGACGGCAAAATTTCAAATTTTTCGTCTTCAACGCCTTCAATTTGTACTCGTATTACAATGATGACATGTAGTAACAATACAATTATTGTCAATTACAATAATTGTCAGTTTGATATCATAATACTTACTATAATACGCACAATCGATGATGACAACGGTCAACCTTATGAATTACATTTCCCGATAGTACATCAAAATTCAACAATACGCATCACTTATCACTTATCAGCGATAGGTAGTGATTATTATCAATTTAACAAAGGTTTCACAGTTTCATTGTGTTACATTACATATTATTATGCGGTTCAACGGCCAGTTGACGAGCGAATACCGCTGATTGCGACACTGTAGCGCAAACAATGCCCAACCGTAATGAAATTGTACCATTGTACATACCCAACCGCTTTGTAATTTGTATTGCTAGTTTTTTAAAATAAAACTAGGGGGCAAACGAGCAAACGGATCACCTTATGGAAAGCGATTACCGTCGCCCATGGACACCCGCAATATCAGAGGAGCTGCAAGTGCGTTGCCGGCCTTTTTGGAGGGAATACGCTCCCTCCGGTCCGGAAATACTGCTGGCGACAGTTTATTCCAGAGTTTTAGAGTGCGCGGCAGAAAGCTTCGGGTAAAGCGCACGGTGGAGGAATGCCACTCATCAGGGTGATGAGGATGATAAATATTTTGTCGCTTGGAACGGTGGCGAAAAGTTGCAGCAGGTATAAGTCCGAACAATTCCTCGGAGCACTCCCCGTAATATAACCGATAGAGGATGCATAACGATGCTACATCTCTACGTAGCTCTAAGGAGTCAAGCCTGTTTGAAACACTATGGCAGTCGACAATTCGAGCGGCCCTACGTTGGATACGATCCAGTGGGGGAAAAGCTGGTACTTTGGCGCCCCTGCCCAGAGACGAGAACAGTTTTATATTTATATTTCAAAGCTGACATGAATAAGAGTGTTTTTAGCTATAATTCATCATCATCAGCTCGCTAGCTGCCAAACAATTAGTAGAGGACAGAGGTGCCTAATACGGGGTTGTAGCCAATGGTTTCTCTACTTGCTGGAGTCTATGTAGGCTCGTTTAGTAACATAGACACGCCGTACGCGCTCTAATTTGCAATTACATAAACTAGAGGTCGCCCTATGGTCAAAATTTGTCCATAATAATAATATAACTTTTAAGTTTGTGAACTTTATAAGGGATCTTTTACCTCTTATATACTTACCTATAAAAATATGTGACAGATTGACGAACGTCAACGTATAACAATATTGTTACATACTCGTAGCTATCAAACGCACGGTGGTGTGTGTTATTATAATCTCAGGTAGTGTGGTTGTTGTTATTTTTATGTATTTCTATGCATTACTAATAATATACCTATTAGCTTGGTGCACACCTTTCTCCAAATAAACTTTTAGTTACCGTCCAAATTTCCTCCGGTTGCCCAAGTTACTGCAAGTTTTTGCTTAACGTATTAAATATTAATAAGTAATGCTTGGAAATGAATAAAAATTGAAATTAATAAAAACCTACATCACAAACTACCTACCTCAGATTATTAACCCACATGAGGCACTACCGTACGTTTGATAGATCATACAATTTTGTTACATTTTATTATTACAACTGAATGTATCAATTATGGTTATGATGGCCGCCAATAGTGATAAACTTGCTCCAGAGTCCGAATTGAAATATAACGAATCACAGAAGCCACACACGCGTTTATGTCTTTTCAATCGGAAAATATTTTATCTAACATTTTTACTGTTACTAAATGTTTTACGGTCGCCGCACCGTATGTTTCATATAAATTATTACATTAAACCTACCTGTCGCAGTGGGGTGTGCTATCAGTATTCCATGTGCGTTTTTATACCTATTCGATAACGGGCTTAGGTTTTGTGATAGAGTTTAAGTTGTTTGTATTAAATTTTTGACCAAAACATAATATTTGAGTGTTTTCATAAAAGTTTATCAGCGTGACTATTGACTTAAATATTGAAATTCATTATTGACTTATTATAAAATAATTTATATAGATACCTACAAAGTAATTAGGTATTTTGTAAAAAATAAAAACTTGTGTTGAAAAATGTAACCAAATTCTTACGTGGTGTATCTTGTCCTAATATATAAATAGACCTTAAAGACTTCAGGTTTCCCAAAAAAGGTAGATTACAGAACCACCCATAAAAATATAATCCATTTCTGTAGGATATTTTATTAAATATCCCACAGAATCTGCTTATATTTTTAGACAGAATGTATAATATTGTGTAAAACGCGAGTCGCGACTGTTGTGTTACTTAGCTGTTGCGAAGCCTTCGTCGTTCGCTGTACCTATAAACTCGTCTGAAATTGAGTTTCATTCGAGCCTATGCCAAAAGTTCCAAAAGGATTTTAATTTTATGCAAACGCGCAATTACTTAATACAGTCTGATAAATATATTCAATGTTTTTTCTAAGGTTGTTTTTAATATGGACCATTCTAAAGAATCAAACAGTAAAGAACGATTCAGTTTGATTTCAAGTGATTAGTTTGAGGGGTACTAGTTGGTTGGTTACTTCAAGCCCCGTTTGGGATACGTGCTTAGTAATTCTATTGTGGGAAATGAGCGTGAGCATCTGTAAAAGAGTATTTTTGCCTGTATTTTTTTAATACATAACAGAACAGTGCTCTGAAAAATAAGAAAGTTTACAAAAATCCATATATTTTCAAAGGAATTGTCGATTGTTTGAAGCACTTCTGGGAGTCTTACGAAAACGCTCAATACAAAAATCGTACCGGCGGCGCGGCAGCAGGGGGGGAACTGTATAAGCACAGATTAGGTACTAAAAGTACTTGTACCGTTATCTCCGAAGTTTGCTTACGTTGTCAAATACCCAATTGTGTATGTACTATGTTCTATTTTACATAGCTATGTTATTACTTTACTAACTTTACAATCGCATAATAAACTACACAAGTCTCGTGTTACACTACTCCAGTCGCTAATATCTGCTAATCGTCGGAAGCCTGCGTCGATAATCCTCTACAAATTACATTATCTCGTTACCTTTACGATATCAAAGGAAAACGTCTGTTACGGTCCTTTGGTACAATATTATGTTAGACTTAGACCTGCCTACTGCTTGTTAATCTTGTTTTGTTACTTAACTATGGTTTAACATACTGTAAGAGGTCGAGAAAAAGGACTAATTAATTTGCGAAGAAAGGTACAAATGTATTTTTTTAAATAAATTTGAAACATACTATTTAATTGTTAGTAGAATTAAGAGTCCTTAATATATCCAATTACCTATAAAAAGTTCTTTTCAGGTTTAATCTATTCGTGTTAAAGATATTTTACATGTTCAGCAATTATTACTATTAATGCAAAAAAGGTTACATTGTCAAAAGCTATCCAGTATCTACATTATACATAATAGATGACGTTTAACATTTAGGTCTCAAATTTTATGCATCATCATAAACCTCTTTGTTAACTAAGATCTATAACTAGTTCGTTAATTAACTCTCAAGTTATATGTCTTTATAAACAATATCGACTATGATAAGCAAGATGCAATTTTTTTTTATATCTCTATTAAACTGAGTACTGACTACTGAGATCAGTGATTATGTTTATTAAATAATAATTATCTTGTTAAAGGTGTTATATACCTGGTGAAGAGTAGGTGATGATGATGAGGTATTCGCGGAAGTGTTGGCCAGAGTTCGTGTCACGCACGGACCTCTACGTGTCACACTCGAGCGTTCATAGAGCATTCATATCTGCGTGGGTCGTCGCTTATTGTTTTATTACTACCTACTACTAACGTTTGTTTTATGAATTCATAATATTGTATCTATCTAAGAAATATTTTTAGGCTCGAATACGATAAATTGATGAGAAAATCGTTTGTTTATGACGTCACAGTAGAAAAATGCAGTAGCGAAGTGCAGGGCCGGGGGCTGCGCACGCGCATCGTCACAGAATCACCTCGATTGTTTACCCCCCGCTACCGCCGACAGCCGCGACGTTGCCGCTCTAACGCTAGCCTCCTCTCACTTTCGCGAACTCCGTCCCGCTCGCACACTCCCTCGCTGTCCCTCTCGCTCGTTAACGGTGTTGTGCTTTTTCGGACGTGCAATTTTTTTTTCGCTCCTATTTTACTATTATAGGGCAACGCTAATGATATAACTAACGATGTTTCACTATCATCAAACGATTAGTGTAATAAGATGATGGATTTATTAGTTTAGTGCTCGAATCTACTACTAATATACATCTGTATTATCTATGGCTCGAATCAAACGATGCTGAACGTTTCGTACGTATATAATATTATGTAGGTCACGTCGTCGTGGTAAACGCAAAAAGCGTAATAAAATTGTAATTAATTGTCATTGTTCCAATTTAATAAACACAAAATATGGTTAACTAAACAAAGAGTTGTATTTGTCTTTTCTTTTTTTTTTTTAAGCTTTATCATGAAATTATTGTGGTTTTGAGTAAAAGGTCGGACGAAACTGGAGTAATTTTACACAAATTAGGTCAAGCAAAATATTATGCTTTAAATAAATTATTGTAATTGATTATATTACAGCAGCAGTCCACTAGCTTTAGAGTGCACATTATTCATTCACAATTATTGTTACTCTCAATTCATTCATAAAATAATTTATCCACAACCATTGTTTATCGTTCAGTTCTAGCTATAAAGGTACAATTATAGTAAGTTGACTGCAGCCTTCTCTTTTGCACCGTCCTCAAAATTTTATTGAATAGTTAAAGGACCAGTCATATCAGTTTTCTGTATCTACTATATTCACGCTAAGAATGCAGTGAGTCATCAGTGCAAAATATGTCAAAATTGAATTCGAATTTACAGTTATGATTTATGATATTTACACTAACTCTAAACTCACTGCATTTTTAGCTCGAATATATTAAATAGTATCACTGTTAATCGCTCTCTAGTAGATACAAATACTAGTAAACATTTATCAAGTTGTTTTCAAACGTTCCTCCGAAGGCTCCGTCTTTTTACCGCCAACCGGGCGTTGTGTCCGGGTCGCTGGGTCCCTTATTTCCCGGTTTATATCCCAATAACCGCAAATGTACCCGGCAAACTTCCTTTTTGTTAACCCGGGAGCTTAACTTCGGGAGCTTTGTGGAGAAATAATCCTGCTAGGTTTTTAGTGGCTCTAGGTTTACGACCCGAAAAGTCGTATTACGTTTACTATCCTTTTTCTACTTTTATTAGCCTGCAAATGAACATAGGAATCACCTGTTGACCTGAAATACGATTAGCTATTGTTTATGTTAATTCGTTTTTTAGCTAATCAGGTAGTGTATAGCGTGGCTAAGTAATACGTTGCCACGCCAATGTGCTAAATAATCTAGTTAATCTTTGCGACAAATTTCTCAGTAGCATTGGATTAGAATAGCCCTAAATAGAATTAAAATTACTACGGCTGCTTTCTTGTGTAGGTACAAACCCTGAACTCAGAATCTACCAGCAGTCCCGTGAATGGTGAATATTTTTTTATTTAAAAAGTAAGCCAATGCAGCAAGGGTGTCGTTAGTGTATAGAAAGTGAAGTTGTGTAGAGCGCATCGGCGTTAGAAAGCGGTCTCGTAATATCGTATCGACTGACGAGCATTCTTTTACATATTATGTCTTACGTACACGTTGCATACCACACAGAATATAAAAAAATATTGGGCATTGGAGTTGGAACCCTAGTGAACTGCAGCTACGGCTTCAAGGAATTTGAATCCGTTGTAACTTTGCCCATCTTATCTTTTATTGCATACAGGAATATAAATATCGTAGTTAACACGCATTTACATTTTGCACCCAGATAAATTACGGTTCTAATGATTTTGTCCATTTTACTCTTATTTGGAACGTGATACTAATAAGGTCGGATTTGCTACCTAAGACATTTTTAGCCATTAACCACTATCATCAATTGTTTAATGTTTAGTATTATTTAGCACATCTGATAATAAGCAGACAAGTGTGTAATGAAAACATTTAACAGCTGAAATCCAGAAAAATAACGTTTAATTTAGTATAGGATGACCCCTATTTAATTGTCTTTAAAAACCAATCTTAAAGCGCCGTGCTCGGTTAGCAACAGATTAGTAACAAAGTCCCCTGCGAAGGTCGCGGGCGGCGGGCCCCACGTGCCAGGTGTGAGGAGCCCCTTCCGCCGCAGATGTACGAGCGTTGACCCGGTGCCGTACTGGGGCTTCTGATGATCATAGAGTGCTGATAATTGTGGGCGTGCTGAGGGTTGAGGTCCAAAGTTAGGTTGAATTCGTTAGTGCAACATTTTTCTAGTGAATATAACAAAGGATCACAATGTTTTATAAATATAGGTTATCAATTACATGATATTTTACCAAATCAAATAAAATTGATCATTCATTCCTTGTCTTAGAGGCGTTAAAGTATCGTCTCATCTTGAATTGCGTGCCGATAAATCAATTGCTCCAAAAGGGGGTGTATTGTGCACGGGCTTATAAGCGAGCAAACTTTGGACGCGACAATAAAAACAAAACCCGCCTCGTATCCGCCGCGTTGCCTTCGGCCAGCGCTGGCCGACTGCCAGCTGCGCTCCGGTACAAATTGGTGCGCGACGACCGATCAAAACCTCGTAAATCTCCACCGAATTATTATGTTAATTAGTTACACGATCGTCTTAAACCGCGTCAGATAAATTATCTAATTTATATCTATTACTTGTTAGTGACTTTATGGAGCCATTTTTGTTTCTTTTTGCCGCAAGGCTGAACCTCTTCGACTCGGCATGGACGAGAGCAGGAGGTGCGATGAGAAGGGCTTCATACTAGTGGAAAGAAGAAGAGGAAGCCCGCCGTCCGCAACCATCGCGGCACCAACTCAGCGGACCCGAGGAGCGTCTGCGGTGTGAGGTACCCGCAACGCCGCTGTACGTGTCCCGCCTGCACTGGTCCACTAAAGTCGAGGACATCATGGACTACATCCGGAAGACGTTTTTAGATTGGCGTGATATATATGTATTACATATTGTACTTATTAATAATGACTTTGTATATATATTCTATGTGTGTGTAAATAAAGTAATTCAAGTAATATATAAATAAAGTAATTCAAGTAATTATAGTATTATATAAAATAAAATATAAATCTATATAATGAAGGTAGCAATTAATAAATACTCACTTGTTGCAGGGAAAATTTGAAAAGAGTCATCAGAATATTATAGTCTCGACTGTGTTGGTTTAACACGATATATTGTATTTGCTTCTCGTCAGATTTATGTGGATAAGCCATTATTGAAGACGTTGAAAAAAAGTATCATTCTAAAAGGAAAACGAAATCAAAGCAGGAGATATTATGTATATTTAATAGGCTTTTTCTGTGATGTGTAAGATCTTTCCTCTCGCTCTATTTCGTGAAATGAGATGGAAGTTTGTAAGAAGAAGTCATGGAAGCGCTATTCGAATTGACTAATGGGCGCGCGGTGGTAGAGTTGGCCATCAGATTCGACTAAATATTAAAGTATTTAGCTTTTTCAAATATTGAAGTTGATTTCTGTCACTTATTAGAAAAGTTTCTGTATTTTTTATCATATTAAAAACGTACTAAGCATTGTGTTTTTTTGAAATATTTTCATGAGTAACATTATCATTTGGAAGGAATTTAAAAAAATCTATCAAATTTTGTATTTTTTATGATTTAAAAAAGAAAAAAATTTGCTTGCTATTAAATATCATATGTATTCAAAATCAATATTAATATTTTTAATTTTGATTGAAAAAATACTAGTTACCTATTTACACGGATTAATTTCTTTAATATCAAACATTTCTTAATTACTAAGGTGAGATGTCAAATGTTACACATCTTGTGCGAATACTGTAAAGCCTAGTTCGCATTAGGCTAGTATTTTAGTCAACTAACTTACTTTCAACTCGCTACTAACCGGAAAACTGTTCGCACTTGCGTTCAAGTGCAGTTCACAAGTGAGGCGTGTTTTACAAGATGAATAGCCTACGATTGTCTCCAAAGTGAATAAACTGATTAATCTAATTGCAAAAGTTATTTCAGTAGACCTGGATGAAGAAGTTTGTGTCATAAAAAAGAAGCTATATGGATAATAAAATGGATCGATAGAAATATATTATCGAAATACATTAGGAGCAACTAACTGTCTTCTGAAGGAAGCGTTGAAAGATCCGAAATAATACTTCGATACTTTAAGAATGACGGAAAATTGTGCAAATTTTCTGCTATTTTTGTAGCAACTAATGAACTTGACCAAATCGATAGGTTCGGACTTGTTTAGCCGGTGAGCCAGTGAGCAGGGACGCCTGGTGGGGGGGGGGGGGGGGGGGGGGGCTACTCGCCCATGAAAAATAGAAATAAATGGATTGACTCGACTAAATTACTTACTAATCTACTCGACTAAATTTTACGCGAACTAGGCTTAAGGCTCGCTCGTTTTTCTTTAATCTATCTAAAAAGGCAAAGCTGATTGACTGATGTATCAACGCACGGGCCAAACCCTTAAGGATATAAATTTGAATTTTTGCACACACGTTTCTCATAATTATGACGTCCACTAAGGAAGGATTTTCCAAAATTCAACCCTCAAGGTTAAAATATGGGATAAAAGTTAGTATGAAACTTTTTATTCCTTGGATATATGTATAGGCATGAAATTTCGTTTGCATTGCGTACGGAAAAATAATGATTTCGTATTAATGATTACGTATGTCAGCGTTTTCAAATATTCAACCCTCGTAAAGTAGGGTATGAAAGTTTTAAAACATTATTAAGAGATCGCTTAAAACCAATTTCACGCGTGCAAATGCTAGTTCCAAATAAATGCAATATTCGTTCTTAATTTCTTTAGTATGTGACCTAGATGGCCGCCTTCCTGATGAGTCGCTATGGACCATTTTGTTGGTAAACGTTACTAATTTTGGTGTCACACTGATTTAAGGAAAGCTTAGGGTCTCCTTATTTATGTAGGTTTTCATGCCCTTAATGCATTTTAGGGAAAAATATATATAAATGCCTGACATGTACCGTGTTTGTTTCAGACGGAGCTGTATGGCATAAAATGGCGTAAGCTGGTGTGGGGCGAGGGCGGCGGCGGTGGGGCGAGCGGGGCGGGCGGGGAGGGCGAGGAGGCGGCGCCGCTGGCCGACCCGGTCATCAGCAGCTACGCGCGCTGCCTGGCCGGCGACATCCTGTGCGTGTGGCGCCGCGTGGCCGCCTCCTCGCACGACCTGGACGGCATGACCGCGCCGCCGCCGCTCTCCCTGCGCGCCTCCAAGGAGCTCTGGATCTTCTGGTACGGCGAGGAGCCCGACCTCAACGGTCTCGTCGCCCCTGAGCTCATAGCCAGCCGTGAGTACACCGTATTACATGATATCTGCCTCACCCATTTCACCGACGGCACCATCTGTTCGCATCGAATGCGGTCCAACAAGGTTACAAGTTGTATTACCATAATCGTACAAGCGTTTACGCGTGGCGGATGTAAACATTCGTTGAGCTTTATAACGATAGAGCCTCTATCGATAAGCCGCCAGTTAATGGGTAAAGTTACGGCTCGTCGCTCAATCCCCGGGGACTCTGTATCGACAATTAGGCGGCGGATTAAATCGCGCGGTGTCATTTCAGCCTTGCAGGCAGACTGGAAAGACTAATTATGTAGGTAACGAATTAAATTTGGAACGCCTGAAACGGTCGACGCGCCTGAACGATTCGCGCATTATTTCTCGTATGAAGTGCGAATGTAATTATATTTAAGAAGTTACGCTTGTTAAAGTAGAATAATTTTAGAGAAGTGCTAAGACATATAAGATCCTATAATTTCATGAGAGTTCCCGAACTGTGAGACATACATTATTCCTTTTATTTAATATCTTCAACTCCGATTCGCTACAATTTTTCCGTTAACAATATTTTCTCGTAAAGTCAGCATTCAGACAGCGTTAATGGTCTAGAGAGGATAAAGTTTGCCTGTCGAAAACTAAGTGAAGATCTAAGCCGGAAATCCAACAAGTGGTTTACAACCTCTGTGTTTATATGTTATTGTAATGGATCGGTTAAACGATGGTTACACTACATAATACAATGCGTTTATGGTTACTCTTTACGAGTTACGACAGGGATAATTATATACATGCGTCGAACGAATCACTACTCGTATATTTACTGTCGAGAAATTAATAATCATGATATTGTCTTCATAGTTGCAAATTGATAGAACATAAATTGATAAATGCAATCGAGAGTTTACTGCTGAAGTTATAATGACTACATAATATTATATCAGCATTCCGTCTAGTCTGTGTTTATTTTCATTTCTTTACATCCATTTTCTGGTTTGTCTCTCGAGTATTATATTGCCTAATCAATTTTAAAAGTCGTGGGTAGCTGTTACCGGAGACAAGGAATATATATTACTCCGAATATGAAACGGTAACCAAAATATATCGTTGTTTCTGCTCTTTGTATTATTGTGGTCACACCCTCGTAAATCATAAACATATTAGCGGACCGTAAATTGTAATTTTTTACAAATCGGTCCGTAATTTGTGTGTCAATATGGAGTTCATTGTCCTATATTGGGCGGGTGTCACGCGGCGTGCGCGGGCGCAAGTTCAAGCCCGAAATAGAGAATGACATAAAATCGCATAAGCGGTTCTCGATACTGCGCGTATTATTAGACCACTTGGTATACAGCGGAGGAATTTCATGTGCTACTAATACTGTTTGTGATTACAGTCGGTTTCTTGCGGATTATTTTCATGTACCTAAGCTTAACTTTGTATACTTTCTTTACTTGGAATGAGAAGTCGTGTAGGTGGACTAAAGGATAAATACAGCTTAAAGTCAAAATAGATTTGTAGTTTTAGTCTATGGAAGAGGTTCACAAACTTATTTCATCTAACGCCCACTTTCAATTTATTTTTTAGCGCCCCCCATTTTTTTTTCACCTTAAAAACCTTAATAACATATTAGTCTCGCCTGGAGAGTATCTTTTGTCTATTCAAAATTAACCAATATACAACATTGTACATTAATAATGGTACTCACATCAGGGCCCCCCAATTTTTTCTGGGCCCTTTACCGCCCCCCTCTAGGCCTCCAGCGCCCACAAGTGTTATCGCCCACTTTGGGAAAGACTGGTCTATGGGCTACTGTATTATCGCTCACCATTTTCTTTTATACCATAAATATCTGCCATTTTCAATATCTCAATTCCAGATGAAAGGATGTACGGCGTCAAGGCCGTGGTGACCGCAGCTCGGTCGCCGCAATTGTTTCAACCTTGTGCTCGCATTTAGTTCGGGACTCGCACTCGCTGCTCAGTCAGATTTAACGATTTCATTAATACTTAACCCACATAAAACTGGGATATGGATGCAATGTTTATAATTAAACAACAAACTGCAAGATATTCAAGGCCATTTTATTTCCTCTTCGCTTCTGCAAGGTTTATAAATACTAATATTTTATACAAAATACCATCGCAGTTTGCACGTCAGTAAAGAAATTCCCAATATGGGTAATCGGTAGCTAAGGGCTTGAAATCTCTTTTTAGTGCGATCTTGACATCTTTTTTTTTTATTACTCTTATTTTAAACGCTTGGGCTGTTCCGTTATTCCTGCTTGACCTTTTCGCGAATTCTTTATTCGTATACGTATTCCTAATAATTTCAATCGCCTGTACAAATGATTTAATGTTCTGACTATACAGCACAAGTTTTGCAATAATTATATTATCAGCTCATTGGCTAACTGGCCACATCCTTGGACATTCAATTGGTCAGCTTCTATTTTAGTTGCGCTGTTTATTTGAGCGACGAACGGAAGGGAAAGTGACACGTTTATTTCGTATTTCCTTCAGTTTACTTGGCGTCGCCAGAAAACAAAAACAGAAGCCAAGAAAGTTGCCGAATTCTCCTTACGAAGTACGAACGTTTGAGATACTTTTGCGACTTCTTGGAGTGTAAGGTTAACTTTTGTTCGGTCAATGACGTAATGGCCAATATGAGCTTTTAACGGTACAATGGAATCTAAAATATGAACGCCATTATTGACAGTATTGAGCCGTTTAAGGTTCGTTTAAATAGGCTGACTTTCGCCTTCCAAAGTCTGAGCACAGGTGTGATCGTAACATTGGGTTGTAAAGTAATTCAGTGTATCAGGAAGGCATTAGCCTGCGAGTTGCGTAATGTCGCACCTTAGTGTAAAGTGCTCTAACAATATTACGCGAACGCTAAACCACAGAATAGAGACAGTAGACATGCTCCATACGTTCCGACATCGCTCATCAATACGATATTTCGTAACACTGTGAGGTACCTTTATGAGGCTGGTTCTTCTTCATAGGGAAGCCCTAGTCTGTATGATAGGTAGGAATTTGGATGAGGATACCTTCAAAAGGTATGCGGTAAGGCAATCCGATACGAATGAAGTTATAGGACCCCGACGCCACTGTTGCTTTCTGTTACTATTTACACTGTGGCTAAACACGGCGGCGTGTCAGCGGTCGTGTGAGTTTTAATTTGTACAGCAACGCTATCACCACTGGTCGCATATCGATCTAGTCATTATGCATCAAATTGTGCGGCGACGGTCAGTGACCTCACGAAATATGGCGAAGACGATGACCTATTTCGCGATGCTTAGACATGCCGAAATGTTTTGGTACTTATTGTTTAGGTACTCATTTCAATCTTCACATTCTTCCAATATTAGAAACGATCTTCATATTATGATTCAATTACGTAAACGAAATTCTGCCGGACGGTAGCAAGTAGATATGTATGGCGTCAGAAGCTTAGTATTTCTATAATAGCAATGACCACTGCTCTGCACTGAAAGCAATAATAATAAATGAATAACATAAGCTCCCCATTTCATTCCAAATAGTGCCGTGGGTCCACAAAACAGTTTTAATATCTAGTAACGTACGGTACACCGCAATATACGACACCGTTAGCGGCACAATGGAGCCGGTATTTTGGGTAGGAGCGATAAAAGGAAAAAAAGCGCGAATGCATATCGCTCCAGCGCGACTCCCAGTCACCCACTTCTCGCACGGGGTGGGCATCGTATCGACTCGCCTGCGAGGGGTGGTCCACGGTGTTCCATAAACCGCATGGCGCATACGGATTTTTGGTCATCATCAGCGTATGATGATTGTTGCAATGTGTTTGTAAGCTTTTGCCCGCGGATCGGCCAGCGTAAATATACCGTTCGTATATTTACGCTGGCCGATCATATTAGCAGCGTATATTTCGCACGGTAAACACAGTACTTTTTCGGGATAAAAAGTATGCGTAAGTGGTAATCCTGAGCTTGTTTACTGGCATACCAAATTTCATAGTAATCCGTTCAGTAGTTTTTACTTAAAATAGTAAGAAACATCCATCCATCCTCACAAACTTTAACATTTATTGTAAGTAGTAGTAGGATAACTGAGGAGTATACAATTTGGTGCAGTTAAAGTTAATGTACAGAAAGCTCTTAGTCAACACAAAAGGATCTTGTCGTATTGTAGATCATATTATGTCCAAAATATCCGTAATTGGTTCTGAACAACCTTAGTGTGACAAGCTGCACACATTGATACATAACATAATATTATGCTATGCACAGGTATTATACCTGTTATGTGACCAGGTAAATGCTTTTGACCTTACGAATTGTATTTGGAAATGTACTGGAAGTGGCTGGCCGTTAATATTAATAAGTTTATAAATACAACAGTTTATTTAAATTAAGTTGTGTGTCTTTGAGTTGCAAATTTTAAGGAAAATAGTAGTATCGTGAAAATTGTTTAACATACAAAGTTAGGTACCTGCCTACCACATTAATTATCGATTAACTTAACAAAAAGTGTCGTTTCTTGTAACCATAGGCTGTAACTTTTATAAAAACTTTAATGGCATCCTTATATAATTACAATTCCGTAAATACTTAAAGCTCGTACGTAAGTACCTAATTAACATAAATGGGTAAAGTGCTAAGTTTGTCAAAAAAGTTTTTCTTTTTCTACGTCAATCTACACACCTGGACTGGTTTATGAAGATGAAAGATTTGTTTGTTTGCTTTGAAAAGGCTCCGAAACCACTGGACCGATTCTGAAGAAATTTGGCAGAGATATAGATTATAGAGTAGACCACGGTTAAAGGCGTAGGCTACTTTTTATCGCGGCAAAAAGTAACAGTGCCAGCGCAAAAAAAGTAACAACGTTTGCTCGGTCAGCACTCAGCCAGTTGACGATAGAACACTGAGATTCTATAGAGAACTGAGTATAGTGTATAGACTAATAGGTAAACGGTGCATTTGATCGAAGGTCGGCTCCTTGGTCCTGGCTAGAAGGCGCGGCGGCTGGACGGAAATAGCAGAACGTGTGGCAATTTCCCGTCGCTAAATGTGAGGTTCGATAACCTTCGACGATAACGATTCGCGGCTAATGTGCACTATCTGTGAGCGTCCGACACACCCGCACCACCCGTACGGCGTACACGAGATGATAATGCGAGTGTATGTAGTAGACTACATACACTCGCATTATCATCTCGTGGTAGACCAACAAGGCTAAATCTTCTGAACGCGACTCGGAGGTCGTGGGTTCGATTCCCGCGCTGGAACAACAAAAAATGTAGTTTCTAAGTTTGGTTAGAGCAATGCAGGCTGACCACCCGATTGTCTGACAAGAAAGATCCTTGCGTCCGATGGGCATGTTGAAGATTTTGATGATAGTAGGATAAAACTATTTAACAACTAGCCATGCGGAGCTTATCCAATTACTTACAGTAGCAGCTATTAACGTTTTCATTTTCCTTTTACTTTTCTAGTCTCTACTGTATGAAAATGTATATGAATATTGTAACTCGCCTGTAGCGATTCGATAATCTATTTAGACCATCCCCACTGCAGTTCAGACGGGGGTTGTTAAAGCGTTACCACGTTATTCGACCCGATATCGGTTAATGTCACCGACACGACATCGGGGCGGGTAAAATGTTTTTAATATGTCGTGTCAGATCGGCGGGCTTATTACGTATCTTGCAAAAGCCAAGCAATAGCAAAAATTGCGCAATTTTTGCGCAAAAATCGCAAATTCGTATTACGTATCTGCAAAAACCTAGCAGAAGTAACCAGTTCCTCTACCGAACAATTGAGGAACTATAAATTGCAATCAATCGTTCGATTTCTTCACTGCTGTCTAATTTTTCGTATTACGTAAGACTTTTACAGCAAAGCGAAAGCAATCAGCGAGCGATTTGAACTGTCAGTTAGCAATAATAAGCGAAAATGAAGCAAAGTGCATTCAAACACAATAGCGAGCGATTAGCAATCGATCGCATAGGTAATACGATTTTATTTGACGTTCAGCAATCGATTGCGCGTCTATCGCGCGATGACTGCAAGATTTTTGCTCATCGCTATTTTTACGTAATACGGCGGCGAAGTTGACAATCAGAACTCGTGATTCTCGTAGGTAATTAACTTACACTTTCATTTTACTTTTATTGAATTATGAATGGTCTTGGTCATCATAAACTGATTTCTGGAGTTTGGATCAATCAAGACGGGTTTGGCGTTTATGAGAATACAATTTTGCAGTTTTAACATATCGGGACTAGATGTTATTATAATTCGATGTTCGACTACACCTACAATCTACATATTTCATACATTTTACTTGCCCCGATAATCCCGATATTATATCAGTCACCGATATCGGTACGGATAATTTGGAAACACTCTTATCAGAATGTGGAACGCATCCAGTATTCACTGCCATGTTATACATTTTATTTCATAGATCCAATTTGTTAGTATATAACCTAGCGTTTGAGAGGAAGTCTAGACGAGGTAAAACGATTGCCGTTTTACTTTGTCTGTCTCGCCTTAAATCTGATAAGTTTAATACATACTGAAGGTAGTGGGTACATTCAGAAAGTAAAACTTAGGGTTAAATTAAACTGAGATTACATAATAGTTTTGTTGTCATAACCGAGAGAGCTGATTACGATTTATATATAATTAAATACACTTTAAATGTTTTCATAGTCAATACCGACATTAGACAGTATAATTAAATTACGGTTTCACTCTAAACATAACCCGGTCCAATATTGTAAATGTGCATTTACCAGGGGCGGTATTGAATTAATATTTTGAGCGCCATGGAACAAATTGAGTGCCTTTCAATCGAGCCGATATGAGATAGGGCGCGAGACGCGACATTTGGCTTCAATAATAATACATAGAAATATTGGAAATGTCTAAATCAAGATTTTTATTGGTAGAAGCAATGAAGCTTTTAGTACGTTCTTATTTGAAAATTTATATTGCCTTTAACAGAAGATCATATTATTAAAATTCTGTATAGAATATATATTTTGCTCTTCATAAAAATACTTTTATTTTGCGAAGAATGATTGCAAGAGTTCTTAGGCTTTAATAATATCACTTCGGATTTTCTGTTGCTGAATTCTAGCTTACCGCTTAGCCCAAGACCAACATACTACTTACTAGGGGTCGCCCTTTGGTCGTAATTCGCCCTTAACAGTTATTATTTATTATGCCTCTGAGATAGAAAAAATATTAGTAAATGCAGAGAGCCTGTGACAGATTGACAAACATCAACGTGTAACAAAATTGTATCTATCAAACGCAGCTATTGGCTAGCCACACACACCATATTATTTGGCAATAATGCTCATATTGACAATGATATTCCTTGTGTGCGGGCCTTATTGCCGTTTTTTTGTATGAGTTTACTAGTATTGACAATTTTTTTCTGTCAATAATATTGCACGTGTGCGGCTAGCCAATAATCTGTGATCAAACACGCGATAGTGTATGTTAATAATCTCGGTTAGTTGTGTTTTTTCTTTTTAATTAATTTTAATGTAATTCTTAACATTATTTTGAAAAATATTAGCTATTTGCATACCTTCCTCCACATAAATTTTAATTTACCGGCCAAACTTCGTACTCCGCCGGTTGCGCAATTCTCGTAAAACTGTACTGAAAGATACTATAAGATACTGTACTGATAGGTTATTGTAATAGATACATAAAGACAAAACAAACATATACAGCAAAAAGTTACAACAACTCTCCTTTGATATCACAGACCCAAACATTTCCAAACAAGTTTACGTATCGGCAGTACGCGCGGAAGATCGGGCAGGCGATAGCGTTACGGGTGTATCATTGTAATGTGGGAATATTATGGTGGCAAGCCCCAAAGGGAGATCTCCGACCGAACGAGGTGGTATGCTCGGTCAGGCCGAAGCCCACTGTAGTGGCTTTCAGATGTTGTATATATACCGCCGAGCTTAGAAAACTTCTATAGCGTGATTTAGGTCTGCGCGCTGATTGGTCCACCACAGTACACAGTGGGGTTAGCAGAGGCAATGGACAACTACGTATTCGTAACGGTATCCAAAGATAATTGTATGAAAATTATGACAGCGCCTAGCCTATACAATTGACATTCGACAACGTTACGAATGCGTAGTTATCAATTGTTTCTGCTCGGGGCTCCGTGCTACTGCTAAATGAAATTAGTGAAGTCGCGCGAGGGTAGGGAGCGACTAGCGAGAATGTGGCAAGTCGGATTACCGTCGACGCCAGATAGTTCGTTTGTGGTTCGATAAGCATTTTTAGGGTTCAGTACAAAAGGGCAGAAACGAGAACCTATTACTGAGCTGTCCGTCCGCCTGTCACCGGGCTGTATCTCCTTAACCGTGTTAGCTAGACAGTTGAAATTTTCACAGATGTTACGTATGTTGCCGCTACAACAACAAATAGGTACAGAATAAAATAAATATTCAATGGGGACTCACATACAACAAAGATGTTTTTTTTTTTCGTTTTGTTCAGTCCTTTGTGCACGAGGCCGACTCGCACTTGGCCGTTTTTAAGTATGAACTGAAACGGGAAGTATATTTAATACTTTTATACTATTCATATATTTAAGATTTTTATTATATTATACACCTATTTAATACACATCCATGACCATGACCCAGGAACACAGAAAAACTTTTTGTTTCTTTGGCGGGATTCGAAACAACCACAACAACAACAACTGCCGGCTTGAGTACCACAGAGGCGCTGAGCCACAGAGGTCGTCATATAATAGCTAGCAGTATATTATAATAGCTAGATTATTGTATATAGTAGGTATGGCAAATTGATCCAAATCAGTCTACTCGTTCTTGAGGTACGGTGTAATAAGTTTTAGTAAAAAGTTATATTTAAAGAGTTTGTAAGTATGTAAATAATATTGAAGTTTTATTAGATATAACTTTAATCTAGAAATAATTACGTCAGTGTATAAAACTGTAATATTATGATGGCTTAGATTACGTTTTATGTGTAGTTGGTTAATCACTGTTATATATAATGTTGATCTAATCATTTTAAACGTTCGCTTTAAAAATGGAACCTAATTGAAACAATATTGTCTACTAGATGTTGCCTGCGACGTCGTGCGCGCGAAAGGAAATCCCGCGAAAACCATACATTTTGATGCGATAAAAAGTAGCCTATGTCTTTCCCCGTGGTGTACTCATGGTTTCCCCGTGGTGCCATACGTACGGGTCTCGGATAGCAGGCTGGACTGGTCAGTGTGGCTCCATAGAGCATTGTATACAATACTGTAGACTCACGGCAGGGATTCTTGCGAGGAGTCAAACGTCGTCTCCCGTGTTTCAATGAAAATGAGAAGACTGACTGAATAGTGCATACTGTTCACATATTATTGGAGTTTCTCAGCTAGTCTGGATGGGGCTGTCCTGAACATGGATGATTTACCGTGCGAGTTATTTTTTTTTTTTTTGCCTCTACGCTTGAACTCTTGGCATCGAGTTTTTGTGGCGCCGCGTTCGGCGGCCGCTCTCCAAATATCCGGCATACTTATCGCGTCGGATGGGACAGGCGTAAAAAACCGATGGCGCATTGCAGGGGTCGGCAAACGCTTCCCTAATAGTGCTGTAACTTGCGCCCGTTTATGGGATTATATTGTTATTGAGGGAATATTGATTTTATGGCTTTGGTATCCCTGGATGTGGCGTTTGCGACTAATCGATGTTGTAACAATATTATGCATTAGGTGTCGGTGCCGTTTTAACTTTGGTAAGATAATATTTATGAACGAACTAGCTTTTGCAAGTCAGGGCCTTTAGCCAAGATGCATTGGATGATTTCGGATTAATCAAGAATGTATGGGATTTGACACAAGTCACCGTTAAGTGACAGCTCGCTTGCGATGCGATATCCCATACATTTTGTTTTCGCCGTCGAAATTATCGATTGAATCTTGACTAGAGGCCCTGGTTATGGTATCCTACGGGAATACTGTTGTTTTTTAAAATAAAAGGTAGCCTATATTTTAATCCAGAGCCTAAACTTATACCATACCAAGTGTCATGATAGAGAAACAAACTGTGGTAACAAACATCCATCCATCCATCTATTCTCACAAAATTTCACATTTATAATAGTACCTAGTTGGATAGGTACCACTATTCACCTAGTACCAACTTACACTCCCGTAAGTAGGTGAGTAATATTTTTGCAGCCATTTATATACATAACATGAATTAACTAGAGAAAATAACAGAAGCAGTCAATTTCATAATTTATTGACGATATAAGATGAAACGACCGTTACAATACGGCGCTATGTCGTGAAGTTCTCCTGTAGGCAACTCTCATCGGAGCTTGCATCGTAGTGCCCGCAGCAATTAGGAGCGCGGCACCTGGTGAGGCGGGGGTGAGGGGACCCGTGCAGGAGGTGGGGGAGGGGGGGAGTGCACCCTCCTCGTACACGGTCGCGGTTATTTATTCATCGCCACTTACACCGATATACGATAAGTCTTGTGGCGATTACACCCCCTTATTAACGGTTACGGTTCGGTGTGGGATAATTTCAGCTAATTCGTGTTTATTTTGCTGTCGTAATAATTTATTTGAAGTGTAGATAATACGTGTAAAGACTTAATGTAACCTCCACTACCGACTAGATAACAAATTGAACAATTCTTAAACAGCATTTACAAACGCTTAAGTCTGATTTTAAGCCAATGTATAGACGTGTATTATATTGTACTGCCCAAAATACCGTCCAGATTTGTGTCGAACGGCGCGGAATGCAGGCGCGGTGTAAGCCGGGATTTACACGGTCGACCGTGTCGCCCGGGGGCACTGGACCCGACCCGACCCGATAGTTCGTCACTGGCCTGACGGACCTGACGCCCCTGACGCCACAGGCCCGACGACTCGACAGCATTACGGTCTGCAGATTCCGTTAATAATTCATTTTTCGTGTGCCCAGCCGCCAGACGCCAGCGACGACCGCAAACCGAATGTTTTAAACATTCATGTTGATCGAGAGAGACCGTTCTCACGGGTGTCGTAATGTAAACAAACCCAACGTATTTCACGAAAGAAGACCGTTTGAATTAATATTTCTATAATAATTAGACTCCTATGATTAAGGCTAGGGAGCAGATAGGAAATTATGCAACCTCTACGTCACAAAGATTTTTTTTAACAACGTCATAATCTGAGAATTTGTGTTAACTATTGTTTGAATTCTTTACCCCGAAATTAGCAAATTATCCTTTTGTTTTCGTTGATTACTTCTGTTCGTAACAAAATCATGAACGATCACAAAAGTTTAGATTCAATGAAAGAGAAAAAAAGTATTCAAAAAGTAGTGAGCTCTATCGTCAATATACAACTTTTCACCGCATAGACTTTACGAGCATATTAAAATATTTGAACACTAATATTATAATGCCGCGGAACAATGACGAGCTTACAAATAGCCATAATGTCAACAGCTTCGGTGGCACGGGGGTGCACGGGCGGGGCGCGGCTGACATGAGAGGCGCGAGTATCGATCGCGATCCGCCCCTGACCACGTGTACGTGAAGGTCAGTCGCCAGTCGCCAGTCGCCACCGACCCGATACCGAGACAGCATCGGAAAGATATGCATGAAATAATATAATATAATATAATATCTATAGACGCTTCACACCACGTCACTCTGGCCCCGTGCTAAGTATCCGAAGAACTTGTGTTACAGGTACCAGACAACGGGAAGTATATTTAATACTTTTATACTATACATACATTTAAGATTTTTATTATATTATACACATATTTAATACACATCCATGACCCAGGAACACAGAAAAACTTTTTTGTTCCTTCGGCGGGATTCGAACCCGCAACCCCCGGCTTGAGCACCAATGCTCTGAACAACTGAGCCACAGAGGTCGTCGAAATGGAACGGAATGGAAAAATATAAGTGGTAAATTGCTAATTATGTTTCATTAGGCAGCCATGATTAATTCACTCGAGCCATTGAGGCAGGCCGGCAGACGTAAAAAATCTTACGTTGTTTAAAATTATTCTATGTAATTTTTCACGCTCTTGATTAGGAGACTGTTTAACACGCCGCGATGAATTTTTCATGCAAATTTGATTACTGTGGAAAATCATGTCGCCAGTTATAGATGTGACTATTGTTTTATTTTTCCAACATGTAATCGTTGAACAAACTGGAAAAACTTGTAGCGTCGCAAGTTTTTGTTGACAATTTTCCTACAACTATTGCGCTCGGTTCGCGGGTGTTGGACTGTTGGTAAACAAACTCGCGTTGCCTTGCGTAACCTCAAGAGGCCGATTGAAATTGTTACATCAATTATTATGAAGCACAATTCGATTTAATATGGGTATCGGGTTGTTTATTTAGTTTATGTTTAACTGCATTTTTTATGAAATATACCAGGAAACGAGCAGACGGACCGCCTGATGGTAAGCGATACTGCCGCCCATGGACACTCGCAACACTAGAGGAGTTATACTTGTAACTCCTCTGGTGTTGCGACTTGCGTTTCTGGCCCTTAATAAACCCCAATCCCTTTTGGCGTCCGGCAATCTCATTCACTCGGCGAAACAAAACGCAAGCGTTATTTCACGCCAGTTTTTTGTGAGGTCAGGAGGTGGTAATTATCTCGTCGAGCCGGCCCATTCGTGCCGAAGCGTGGCTCTCTCACGGTTATATATCACTTTATTATTATAACGTTACAATAGGCAAGCGGACTGATTTTTTTTATTACATAAATGAATAGTACTCTTAAATATGAGTAACTTCTCAGAAGAAACCATACATCAAAAGTCAATATTTTCAAAGATACAGACAGCGATTTGTATACAAAATTTCGGAAGTCGTAAAAACGCTCCATACTAAACTTAACCTACAAGTGACGTCACTTGTAGGTTGTGACTTGTGGTGTATGAAGTATATGGCCGCAGGAATATATTTGTAAATATCTCCGATATTTGTGCGTTTAAGTTCATACTTACCATAATTAATGTTTTTGTATATGATATGATGTAAGTAAACTAATGATGTAGGTTTTGTTTACCAATTTCGCAAAAAAAAAATTTTTTTTTTGGTACTTTTTAAATGTATTTAATTAGTAAACTACACGTAAAATAATATATTTTTTTACATTTACCAAGTAGTAATGCCTCAATATTTCTGAACTCATTAATGAAACTAAATATTTCAAATGTAGTCCGATCCCCTATTGTAATTGGACATTGATGCGCGAAAATTACCTGTTCAATATTGATATTTGATAGATTATGTAGATAATCGTCGATATAGACAGGCGCCGTGAGTGGGCGTGTGTACTTGTGTAGTGTGTACGTCGCGATATAGCGCCGAGTCGCGGGTGTCTGAGCGATAAATTGGGTGCGAAGTGGCGAAGACTGCGATAAGTGGCACCCGGCGGCGCCCGACGCGGGATCGATCCGCGGCCCACGACTCACGAGTCCCGTCTAAACACGCCACTTGGTATACCTATATGTATTCAACAGACAACATCGTGTTGATCCTTAAAGTAATCGCGGCTGGATATTCCGAAGCTTAATGTTGAGACTTGAGAGGCTACAGCCTACAAGTAAGATCTGCCAATGTTAACATCTGGCAGAATGACAAGAGAATATTATGTCACATGTGGCTTGAGAGCTTCTTAGTTTAGGAAGCGTCTCAGTATCCTTTATAGAATCGTAAACTATGCATTCGATCATGTGATTATCTTTTGCAAAGTTGTTGTGCATGGGCCAGAGAAGGTTTCTGAGTTGGTACGACCAATTTTCGACAGATACCGCCACTGTAATTTTTAATTCTAAGGCGCCAGCGGCGGTACGAAGTTTGCCGGTACAGCTAGTACTATTCATTCCATTCTGCGATTTGTATTTATAAATTAAAACATTTAAAAAAATTAGTAACCTCTAAAATTTGTCATGTAGTAAGCGAGCTGCTTATGATAAATTATAGCTAAGAACGTTCTCGATCATGTCAGCTTTGAAACAGAAAAAGAACTAGGTCAAAATAGGTTCATCCATTTGATAGCTACGATGTCAGGGACAACACGCGTCAAACTCTCTTCTCTTTTTTTTTGCGTCGGGGGTTAAAAAGACATACCGTATAGGTATTAACTGTTAAGTGAGTTTTATGGTTTTATCTTCTCATAACATTTTTTTTGGAATTAGGTGCTAATTATTATTTTTATAGCTTTTGAATAGGTACACTAGCTCCCTTACTGATAAAAATATTTATACAATGGATAAGCTATACAATATTAATTTGTCCCTGTCTTTAAGCGACTTTTCCCACGTATCAGACATTGTATAGCTTATCCATTGCGTAAATATTTTTATTAGTAAGAAAGTATATTATATTATGTACATAACAAAATAATGGTAACAGCTCCATCTACATTTAGAATATAGCAAAGCGATCTGACGACATGACGACCGAATCTATGTCAGTGGAATCAAAATGTTCATTAAAGTATATCCGGATGTAAGTTTGTAGGTGAAGTCTGGTTTAAGTCGGTCATAAAAACGTACTCGCGGCCCCCGGGCCTCCGATCCCACGCAGGGTCGCCAATTTTACATAGTTACATAGTATGAAATACAAGAGAAAAAGTGCTGCGGCGGCAGCCCTGACGACAGGTAGGGGGGAGAGCACTTTCTACCGTTACTCGTGCACGCTCGTGATGTAATGATGTGCATACGGTACGTTATACACATCGTATTGTCGGTGCCGAAATAAGGAGTACTCGCTAGTCGAAGACTCTTGTCAGTCCACTTTAAGCGGTATGACGACACAGATTGAAGAAAGAGGAACAGATAAAGAGCTACGTAGTTAGCTTTCGATTTAATTGCACTACAAGCGTGCGGTGTGTCCACGAGAAAAATAGTGGGCGCTGAAAGCGACGTCAAAGTTTTTAAAGGATCTATTGGGACCGTTCTATGATAGCTGTTGCTCTGTACATAAGTATATAATATATTTTCTACTCTGTGATGACGAGCAGGTCATGGTTGCCTGTGGTGGTTGGCGTACTTGGTAGAGGCAAGGCGTTTGACTCCAGAGACGTATCGACTTGGCTTCATGAAAGTTACGTAAACTGTGTGTTATAGCAGTTAACAATTGTGTACAACACAAGTTTTGCTATTGAAATTAAATAACAAAACTTTGACTTTGATTTGATGCGGATTCTTTGTAATAAACTTGGTCGCAACTCGCAAACAATAATAATTCCTAGTCTACAGGCTTCTAGTAAAGGTTATCTAATCACGAAATAAGATATTATAAGGCAGTTCCGCGTTTAGGAGATTACGTGTGTGAAGATGAGACTGATGCACGTTATCGGCCGCTTACGAAACACCGAGATAACGGACTTGAAATTTTCCACGTTTGGTCTTTATCGCACCATAGACTGTTGATATAAAAGTTGCCAGACGTAAAAATATTAGGGGCGAATATCATCTGCTTCTTTTATTTTTTTGGGTTTTACTTTTTCTACATACTCTTCATTATCCATATGTTCAAAGTAAATAAACTGAAATAATTTTAGTGATCTTATTATTAATCCATACCTAGGCAATCGAGCGTTTTAGTAGAACAATAGATAATTAAAAAATAGAATGAGAACAATAAAATATATTGTGTTAAGTTAAACCAACGAGAAACGCGTTCTGATTAGAGATGGGCGATGGGTAAATACCCAATCTACCCGTTTGGGTATATACCGGGTAGATTGGGTAAATACCGGGTATATTGGGTAAATACCCAAAAGTGGTGGGTATATAAAATTTAGCATTTGTTGCAACTCCCCGTTTTTTTAAAAACCTCCCTAATATAATGCATATTTACTAACGAATTCATATTAGTTAAAATACGCACCGTAAAATCATAAACCAATATAGTTTTGAAAAATAGAGTATGTTTCTCTATGGAAATACATATTATAAAAAATAAAATATTATTGTTCAGGGCCATACTCAATTCTTTCTTATGGTCCAGCGTCGTAGGTCCAGTAGCCCGTCAATAGTAAGCTGTATTAATTGGTAAATATAGTTTTAAAAAATTATCGACACTAATGATACTAATTATAGTCGTAATAATCGTGTTGGATCTACGGCTTCTACTAGCTACTTCTATGCACAGATTATAGAGGAACAGATAAACAGCTACATAGTTATCTATCGATTTGATTGAACAACTACAAGCATATATACCATAATTATGTGAAAAAGTCGTGGGCCGTTAAAGGGGACGTCAGAATTTTCAATTTTGGAACGTTCTATGAAAGCTGTTTCTAAGTACGTAAGAATATAATATCGATACCTTGGGGTAAAAAGGTCGAATAAACCATTTTACCCACAATAAGTTATGAATGCAGTTTTATTTAAAATTTTCTCTATCGATTGGTGCATGTTCGTTCGTTTTAACCTGGTGACGTCCACTGCAGGACATAGGTCTCCCCCATAAATTTCCAGTGCGACCGGTCGCTCGCGGCCTGTATCCACCGACTCCTTGTGACTTTTCTCAGGTCATCTGTCCACATGGTGGAAGGCCGTCCTACGCTTCGACGTTCAGTTCGTGGTCTCCACTCAAGAATCTTTAAGCCCCAGTTCATCGATTTTACGGGCTATATGTCCAGCCCATTGCCACTTTAACTTGCTAATGCGCTGGGCTAGGTAACTTTAGTTCTGCTGCGGATTTCCTCATTTCTGATTCTATCACGTAGAGAGACACCGAGCATAGCCCTCTCCAAAGCTCTTTGAGCGACACGAAGCTTTTGTATAAGTCCCGTCGTGAGTGACGACGTTTCGGCTCCATATGTCATCACCGTTAACACACACTGCTTGAAAACTTTTGTCTTCATACACTGAGGGATTTTTGATGAGAAGATGTTTCTGAGCCTCCCGAACGCTACCCAGCCGAGCTGGATTCGACAGTTGACCTCTTTTTTGAAGTTGGACCTACCTAACTGGACTTTGTGCCCCAGGTATACATATAGTCGTCAACAACGAGCGTAGAATTTCCAACGGTCACCGGTACATCGAAGCGTTGAGGTGTTGATCCGGCATCTCTGAAGAGACTGTAACACCGCCCAGGTCTCAATCAAATCAAAGGCTTTCTCATAGTCCACAAACGCCAAGCACAGTGGCAGATTATACTCCTCGTTTTTCTGTATAACTCGGTTTTATGTATGTGGTCTATGGTACTAAAACCTCTTCGGAAACCGGCTTGTTCGGGAGGCTGGAAGTCATTAAGCTTCCGTTCGAGACGATTCGTTATGACTCTTAAAAACAGCTTATAGACATGGCTCAGCAGCGTAATGGGTCTGTGATTCTTCAGCAAAGTCTTATCTCCTTTTTTGAAGAACAAGACTGCCACGCCCTTGCTCTATGCCTCTGGCGTTTTGCCCTCGAACAAGGCGGAATTAAAGTCTCTGGAGCATTTTGAGTGTTGGTGTTCCACCAGACCTCAGCAGCTCCGAGGTGATCCCATCCTTGCCCGGCGTCTGTTTTTAAGCTGTTTAAGAGCCATACTAATCTCGTATAGGCTGATGTCGGGGATATCTTCCGTGTGATGTCGATTTAGTAGCTCTAGGATCCTTAGCCAGATTAACGACGGGTTCGGCAACTGAGGTGTAAAGTTGCTCATAGAATCTCTCGACCTCTGCGAGCAACTCAGGCCTGGCTGACACAACTTTCCCATCCTCTGTCTTCAGCTTCGTCAACCGGCTCTGCCCAACAGACGTGTCTCTTGCAAACACTTTTCAGCCCTTGTTTCGCTGTATCCTGTCCTCAATACTTCAAGTATTAAAGAGACGAATATCGTGCTGCAAAGACTTTGACATCTGTCTGTTAAGCTGCCCATCGTCAGAGGTTTGAAGAATAAGGGCGTGTCGATTAGCCATTAGTGTAAACGTATGGTTGGAGATTTTCTGTGGCTTACCTCTACGGCGGGTCTCACAGTACTTTGACCCAACCGCATGGATAGTCTCTGCGAACCTGTCATAGATTTCGTTTACTGAAGCGTAGTTTTCCAGGCCAGCAAAGCGGTTTTGTAGCTGGAGTTGAAATATTTCGAGGTTTCTAATTCCAGTTTGAGACGGTCGGAGCGTAGACTTTACCAAGCGAGCTCTTTCGAATTTGATATTTAAGTTTAATGTGCCTCTCACCATTCGGTGATCGTTGCCGATTTTCACTCGGTGTATCACGGAAACATCCTTTAATATCTATCTCTGGGTGCTCATGATGAAGTCTCTCTCATTTTTTGTCTCTCAGGGCTCATCCAGGTCCATTTCCTGTGAGGTGGCTTCTGGAAGAATTAATTCATCATAAAGAGTTCTTCCTTTTCCATAAAATCAGCCAGCCTTTGATCCCTGGGATTCTTCTGACGAAAACCAATTTTTCCCACTTTCAGCTCGTTTTCACCTCGCTTGCCTAACTATGCGTTGAAATCTCCCATAACAACATTGAAGTGAGTTTTCGAGTTATGTATAGCCTTAGATATGTCCTCATACATATAACCTCTACTTCTTCATCTGGGTGAGACGAGGTAGGAGCGTAAACTTGCATGACCTTCAACGAATATCTTTGAGATATTCTAAGTATAAGTAAAGTACGCATCCCTACTCGACACACTTTCGATGGCCACGATGTTGTTGACAAGAGACTTGTGGACGAAAAACCCGATTCCACCTTGGGACTGTTGGTCGCCTTCCAAGTAGAAGAACAAGATAAAGATAAGAAGTATAATAAAGTTCGCGAAAACTTTGCTGTCCATTTTCGGTATGTATTTCCCTTAGTCGTCTCTTACGACACCCACGGGAAGAGATGGTATATGGGGAGGTGCTATTCTTACTCCGGCATGGATTGGTGCATGTAACACTTTTAAATTCGCAAAAAATGGTATATGACTTCAACATCTCAACATAGTTTTTGTTGAAATGTATGATGTAAGATTCAAAATATAGACATTGCTTTGACTATTTGGTGTAATGTCATATTATATAAGATTAGGTCGTAAAAGACAGTAGATTGAGTCAAATACTAACCAATTTAACAAATGCACTTGGTTGTAAATACCAAAGTTCAGTACGATTTTGATTACCAACATAACAAATGCGCTTGGTTGTAAAAACCAAAGTTCAGTACGCTTTTTACTTACCATTACATTATTATGTTTACTAAAATTTGATTTAAAGATTAAATTCCAAAAGAATGTATGAATTTGACTATTTGGTGTAATGTCATATTATATAAGATTAGGTCGTAAAAGACAGTAGATTGAGTCAAATACTAACCAATTTAACAAATGCACTTGGTTGTAAATACCAAAGTTCAGTACGATTTTGATTACCAACATAACAAATGCGCTTGGTTGTAAAAACCAAAGTTCAGTACGCTTTTTACTTACCATTACATTATTATGTTTACTAAAATTTGATTTAAAGATTAAATTCCAAAAGAATGTATGAAGAACAAAAAAGAAAATAATATAAAAAAGCCTTTTTCCTCTATAAATATATAATTAAAAGCTATAGAAGTGGAATATTAGTGATTAATATCTAATACAACATTAATCAGAGGTAGTTATATGCTCAAAAATTGTTACAAAATGTTGAATTTTATCTACCCAGCATTTTGGGTAGATATGGGTATTTACCGGGTACGTATGGGTATTTACCCGGTAGGTGGGTAAATACCCGGGTACGTGCCCATCTATAGTTCTGATTGGTCGAAACGTCATAAAATCCGCTCATGTTAACATGTCGCTTCACTTTCAATCCAATCAAAGTCTACTTGAAGTCTCAAAATGAAAGTCTACTTTAAATACGAGAATTGAGGTTCTGATCTTTACGACTTAAGGAGACGATTGATACGTGTAAAGAAGTTTCACATATCATCTGAATTAAGGGACCTATTAGGGGAATTAATTCGAACAATATTTTCACCTGGCAACCCTAGTAACAGGAGTTATGAATGACAGTTGACACCGGGTAGCGTGTCGTCGACGTCGGGTGTTTGAAGTGTTGCCAAGTGTCGACTGGCCGGTTTCCATTGAGATTTACTATTGTTGTATATTAAATAGGTTTCAAATTGGCTGAGCGTGAAGTAAACGTGCGATATTATTCACTGCGTCAACAGATGTCGTCCACCTCCAAATTAGTTGTTTTTTATTATTATTAACTAGCTGTTGCCCGCGGCTCCGCCCGCGTTAATATAACATCCCTCGGGAACACTACTTTTTCGGGATAAAAAGTAGCCTATGTTTTAATCCAGGGCCGAAACTACTACCATACCGAATTTCATCGAAATCCGTTCAGTAATTTTTGCGTGAAAGAGGAATAAACATCCATCCTCACAAACTTACACATTTATAACATTAGTAGGATTTATTACAAACTAGTTGTCCCGACACACGTTGTTTTGTCTTAACTATGTTCATTCGTCATTTTTAAACCGTTTTACCCTTCCAGGGGCTTCCACAATAGGCGATCGGACTATTTTTTTTTATTGCATAAATGAATAGTACTCTTAAATATGAGTAACTTCTCAGAAGAAACCGTATATCAAAAGTCAATATTTTCAAAGGTACAGCGATTTGTATAAAAAATTTCGCGAGCCTCCTAAAAACGCTCCATACTAAAGTCGACCTACAAATGACGTCATTTGTAGTTAGGTATATGAAGTAGTATATGAAGTATATGGCCGCCGGAATATATTTGTAAATATCTCCCATATTTGTGCGTTTAAGTTCATACTTACCTTATGAATGTTTTTGTATATGATGTGAGTAAACTAATGATGTAGGTTTTGTTTACCAATTTCGCAAAAAAAATTTTTTTTCGTAGTTTTTAAATGTATTTTATTAGTAAACTACACATAAAATAATATATTTTTTTACATTTACCAAATAGTAATGCCTCAATATTTCTGAATATATTAATGAAACTAAATATTTCAGATGTAGTCCGATCCCCTATTATTTCAATTCCAAAATAGCCAAATCGATCCAGCCGTTCTCGAGTTTTAACGAGACACAGGTTTTGCAATTAATTTTAATATAGTGGACGGCAGTACTAGGAATATGTTATATTATATTGTAGTATATAACATTATAATATACTACAATATAATATATTATTGGGTGGGTTAAGGTATGGAAATTATATACAATTTAATAGATGTATGTATGTAAACAAAACACTTATTTTTAAATATGTCTACGGCGTAATAAGATGTCTATAACTATACCTACAATTAAAACTATACTTTTCATCTTAACACTTGTTAACTAATTAACTCTCATAATGCCACTTGTTGATAGATGTTGATAGATCTTATTCTAAGTTGTAGTTACTGGTGTCCTTATAAATTATTTAACGATTATAATTAAGTAAGTATTACATGTATTCAAGTCTATTGACGCATATTGCCAAAGACCTTGGCATTTACCTTAGACTAGAAATATTATTATAGTATGTACTACGTACTGCGTTTATAATGAAGTTATTTAACTAAACAGGGGAAGCGAAGTCCATGAATAGTTTCAAAAATCAATATGATAGAAGCTAGACGTTTAATTGGGCAAAGAAATATGGAAGAAACGCCATTGAAAAGGCATAGACATTCATAGGTGATATTAATTCATTTAAATACGAGAAAAGTAAAGAGCTGACAACTGTATTGAAAATGTTTCCTAAAGTCAAGGAATTATGGGGAAAGCTCCACTGATAAGGGCTTAAAATGATGATAATAACTAATAGCTCCCACACCGATTTAGGTGGTGGTGGCTGATGACTGATCTCATTGATACCAGTCCGGCTACGCAGTTATTTTATTGTGCCTATGTATATGCGCGGTGCCCAAGAGCCTCCTCTTCCTATACTCTCGTAACCCGATGGGACGGATAACCAACACGACTAACGAGAGATTAGGCGCAGGTCCAACAACATGTCCATTCGATGCGTAGATTATCTTTCTCGTCAGACAATCAGGTGATCAGCCTGCATTGTTTTAACCAGTCTTGAAAATAACATATTTTGTTGCTCCAACGCGGGAATTGAACCCAAGATCTCCGAAGTCGAGAGCTAAACTTCTAAATCACTGGACCACGGAGGCGTCCAAAAAAATAACGGTGAGTGGATCCACCTAAATCGGAAAAGACTAAGGCGATTACTGATGATGATTACAATGAATAGCTTTTACTTTTTATCCAATGTGCAAACGTACGGACGTCGCGCGTCGGGTGCAACAGGTTGCGCTGCTCGCTACTCGCCAGGCTAATTGTGGAGGCAATTAAATAGATTTCGCCTTCGCCTTGGACATCTGCCGACCATTGCGAAGACCACTGCCCTGTGCTTAAGGCTTTTCATTTGTTCCGTTTACTAATATTGTATTATCGATTCGATCTGTTGTCTCTCAGGATCAAGGGTCAAAAGATTCTGTGTGATTAAAGGTTTTTCTGACTCTGGTCTTTGTTCACGTCTATCCTAAAAGTATTGCCACGTCTATCTATTAAAGATTTCATATTGAAGATCAGTCTATAATTCTATATGCATGAGAAAAAAGATTTCTTCCATATTCTTCGATTACAATCCAAATGTGAATACAAAATTCAAGGTTAAAAATCTACCTAAAGCTTCGCATCGCAAGCGCAATTTTTTGCATACAAAACGTTAGACTTCTGTGTAGGACGAGTCGCGCGACCAGTTTGTCGACCTGTGTTGCCCGCGGTCAGTGCGACACCTGATCCCCGCCACATGTCCGCCCTGCCTCCCCCCGCCTGACAGATGTTCGGGGAGACCTGGCACCGGGGTGCCGCTGGGCGCTGACCAAAGCTGGCTGTATTATATTGTTAGGTGCGATGACTATTTATTAGTTCATGGGTAGGGAATAATGTTTGGTATTTGAAACTTAGTAGGAAGTTCTTGTTAATTTTTTCATAGCATTTTGAATTGTTTAATTAGCGAATAAAAAAATACTGACTACACAATATACCAGGTGTCTACTGTCTATAGTAGTTAGTAAGTGGCAAATATTTTGTGTTTTTGAGCATTGTTTATTGTATTAAGTTGTCTACATAATATACGTTACGATTGACGAGCATTCAACCCTTATTCCTGTATGTAGGTATATTCCTAGTAACGTCTCCGTGGTTCAGTGGTTCGATTCCCGCGTTGGAAAAAAGAATGTTGTATTCAAGTTTGGTTAGGACAATGCAGGCTTATCATCTGTTTGTCTGACAAGAAATATGATAAATGCGTCGCATGGGCATGTAAAAACCAGTCGAGTCGGTTATCCGTCCGACTGGGGTTTGAGAGTAAAGGAAGAGACAGAGAGTTATGAGGCTCTTGTGTATTGCGCACACACTTGGCACTATAAAATAACTCCTGCGTTAGCCAGACCGGTTCCAACGAAACCAGCCACCGCCACCGAAATCAAGCGTGGGAGCTACTATTTTTCATCTCTATTATTTCTGCAAATACATCGGTAGGACAATTCAATCACACAGCTCTACTCTGCTCTACATTCCCGCTACCGCTGAATACCGAGAGAAATGAATGCGGGTCGGTGTAGTCCGAATTCCTATCGATCCCCTATTCACGTTTGCAATCAGACTCAGAACGAGTTTGTCGTTGCTGATTTAACTGGTCAAAATGCCCGTCAAATTAGCAAATAGGCTATATCGTAACAGACCTACACAATCTATTACATGGCCTCCGGAGGAACATTCAATAGTTAAGTTTTCAACTTTCAACAGTCAAAAGGAAGGGAAAGTTTTGGGGCTCTATGTATGTATGTATGTTGTTTCTTCCATCGTAGTGCCTAAACTACTGATATGATTTTAATGATACCTAATCGGGTTATATCTTTTATCTTTTGATTATATTGCAACATTTAGTTTTCAGTTTAAAATAAAGTGATGTTAAGTTTTCTAAAATACGATATTCGTCTGCAGTTTTCAATATAAATCATTCAAAATTATGCGTAGTAAACTCAAGTGAAACTCTAGAATCAAGTTAATTTAGACAAGTTAAATTGATAACATACAGAAAGGCTCAATACAGAACTTAGGTAAAATGGTGTTATTAATTAATAAAATAATTATGCGTACTCGCAGGTCGTTCCGTTCCACCGTGCGCATCCCATGCCATGGCATCATTCCGCTCGGCAAATGTATCGAGCGGTGGCCCCGTTAACTTGTTTATCGCTTATTACTGTGTAGAGGTCTTGCCCGCCTTGCCCGTCTTGCTCGGCTTGCTCGGCTCGGTGCGTTGAGGTTGAATGCACGCGCAATGTTGCTACGATTGCAAAAGGCTGTAGTAAAATTTACACTGTTACAATTATATATTAGTAAGAGATTTAAGTAAAAAAATCTATAGTATAGATTTTTTACTTAAGTATATACTTATAGATATTTTACAAGTTTGTTTGTCTGTCTGTCTGTTTGTTCCGGCTATTCTCTGAAACGGCAGAACCTATTTTGACCGTACTTTCACTCTGAGATAGTTAATGTTATAAGGAGTAACTTATGCAACTTTAATTATAGGGATGTGAGTGAAAATTCCTTCGATAGGGATAGAGTCGTAGTCGTAGTGCCTACGACGTAGCACGTGCTACGCGCTACGAGATTGCATTCTATAACCTTTTATCTCAGTCCAAATACTTTTTTGGGTTACTTTTCTATTTAAAAAAATGAAGACAAATGTTTGTTCCACCGAAGCGCCAATACTACTGGTCAGTTTTTAATGAATGAGGTGTCGTTAGTTTCATAATATTGGCCCGGGGACATAGGCTATATAGTTTACGTAGTCGGGTTATAGTTATTTTATAAAAAAAATAGTAATTACATAATAATAATATGTAGTGCGTGTGAAAATTAGTTATTACATAATAATATGTAGTGCATGTGTAGCTACGAACTGTCTTTACTATTTAACCGACTTCCAAAAAAAGGAGGCGGTTATACGTTCGGCTGTATATTTTTTTTTATTTAGTCTAAGGCAAAGAATATTATAATTTTTTCATATTTTGCTTACACTGCAAAAATTGATGAAGGAACAATATTTAATTGAGTGACTAGTGACTACTGCTGTCCGTTAGCACAATTTACTGTTTACATTGTTGTAGAGTGTAAACTGTAGACACGCCGCATCGGTAAAGACAAAAAGTGAAGTTTACCATACACGGTGTTACCTACTATTTGTTTGTAGCGCGGGGGCGGGGCTGGGAGAATTTAGTGGAAACGAGACGGGGGCCGTGAGAACGACGAGACGAGCGTAACGGTGTCGCTACTGGGCCTCTAGTCAAGATGCATTCGATATTTTCGACGACGAAGTTCGAAAACAAAAAGTTATGGGATTTGACATAAGACGCAAGCAAGCAAGCGACACGTCACTTAGCGATGACATGTCAAATCCCATACATTTTTGATTTCGAAGTTCGCCGTCGAAATTATCGAATGAATCTTGACTAGAGGCCCTGGTCTGTTCGGTGTTCGCTCGTGCACTCCGGACTCGGGACATCGCATTTTATGAAACTTGTTAGGCAACCCATACTACTAGGCCACTTTTTACCCATTTTTTACACCCCTCCCCCCTCTGGTACCGTCCATAGTAGATGCCGATCCCCGTACAACCTACCAAGGTCGTCGGTAGAAGGTCGATTCTAATATGAAATGTCTTAGGGGCAATTCACACCGAAACGTGACGCGACGCGGCGCGCTTTTTTAAAAATGGCATGGATAAAAAAGATAACTAACTGGCATACAAAAATATACACGTTTTATTGCAAGAATAGGAACTGACCCTAACGCGGCAAATCTGACGGTAACTGAAGCTGAGCTTAATTTCTAGGGCATTCGTTTGCTATAAATTAGCATTTTGCATAATAAGTTTTTTTTTTTTGGAGAAAGGTCAAATTCCAAAAAAAAAATGATAATTTAAAACGTGCTAATCCGTCTGACACAGTTAGCTTATTATGCTGAATAACTTAACAACTCGAGAACTTTTTTACAAACATCAAGATTGGGTATTTTAATAATATTTAAAAGAATTAAAAAGTGTGCATTGAATGTTGATAAATAACACCCGTATATTATTAATTAATTATGATTATGACCGCTATAAAATTCGGTGAAATCTGATTTCTGAAGTCGAGCGAGGCACGCGTGGAAACGATTAAGTCGTTGGAACGTAGTCCGGAATAAAGTAATAGTGGTTTTACTTTTAAATGAGGTTGTTGAACGCGGGCGGGCGGTCGCGGCCTGGGAGTCGCACTCGCGCCGCGCCGCGCGGGGTTAATAAAAGCTTCGGCACGACGCATTCGGATGCGCCCGCGCACCGATACTTATCGATCGATGTTATTGCTTGCTAGTTGTTACAGGCTATTTTTAACTAATTGTGTGTAAACGGAACTAATCGTAGTTGAATTGTAATTGTGTATTTTGAGGTTCATTGAATAAGTAGAAGTTTAACTAACCCTTTTAAATTTAAACATCAGCAATCCGATTAAATAAATAAGTTTAAATCTTTTACTACACTTTCATTTAACTACACTGTTCGTTTGTTACATTTAACGACCTTAGTAGCTTACGAGCTGCCTATTAAATCAAACCGTGATCTTGTTAAGTCGAACGAGAGCTCGGAGTGCGATTGTTGTAAAAGAAAGTTGGCGGCGTGTGCGAGGGAACGGGTAGGAGGAGGGGGGAGTGTGTCTGGTCGATTTGAGTCGCGACTCGCGTTACTTTTACTGTCGCGCTACACGGCGGATACAGTGTACTGGTAACCCTCAGTTGGACGTATGGCTGGTGGTGACAGTGAGGGTGGTCCCGGACAGACTAGACAGCTGCGTGTCGTGCACACGTGTGTACTGTGTAGTGTTCCCTATTGCCCTCCCGACGACGTCGGCCGGCTCATTGTCTTACATCATCCTACCACAGTGTAATAAAGAGATACAGTGGTCCAACGCGTTTGAAGTCACGCGAAATGCCGCTTTTGTGTAGGTATTCGTCATTGCTGCAGGGTTGTCACAATAATGTGTTTAATTATATCTGTTCTACATTTTGTGTATTTGTAGTATGTGTATGTAGAATACTAGGAATAAAACAAAAAAATATATATAGAAGTATTAATGAAGAGTTTTATTATAAAAAATACAAATGCGTATACAAAAGCTCAGGGTTCGCATGATATATATCAATTGATATATATCGGATATATATCATGATATATTATATCAATTGATATTTATGCTTGATATATATGAAAATTGATATTTATGTTTAAAAATGTAAAATAATGTTTTAAATGTAAAAAATCTTACATCAAGTCATAGTCTAAATACACAGGTCTTATTTTCCGAGAGTTTCACAAGCCTAGGTCATCAAAAACTTGCTATTTGACACGACATTAACTAATCATTAGGCTTATGACACCCACGTGACCCCTGTTTTTCGGAAGAAAATTCCTTGTTTGTCATTATACTATTGTTATACCATTTATACCATGTGTCAAATTAATTCGACTGATAAAATTAATACACTTTTTTTTTGGATTTAAGACTTAAATTGATACTCAAAAGTATCTATCGTTGATTTTTAATTTATTTGAAAACTTTGAATATCAATAATAAATAAATGAGTTTAATTTTACTTCTCTATCTTCAAATTATCAGAGATACAAATTATTTCGATACAACTATTACGAAAAAACATATCAGAGTATGAAATTTGTATGTAATTTTGAAAATATCAAAAATATCAAAAAATCAAAAATATCGGATATATAATATCAAAGATATCTGATATTTTGATATTTATTATAAATATCGGATATTTACGAACCCTGCAAAAGCTACAAATGTGAAACTGAAACTATTTTCGACATTAGGATTTACTAGTTTTTAGATTGCGATTGTTGAATTTGACGATGTAGTTAATAAATTCTCATACGTAGATATTATAATTTTATTAAAAATTCTGACGGGAAACAGGCGCATGGTTTTGTATTAAAATTAATCTTCTATAGCTGTTCATATAATTGACCATTGTAAATAAGTACCTACATCCAACTCAAACGAAACACTGTCGCAAACCACTTAAAACTATCAAATTAAAAAGCGTCAACCCCGGCTGACGTGTCCCAAGCGAGTGTATGGCAGCTTGGGCTCGCTACCGCCCCTCTCTCACCCCGCACGCCCCGCACGATTGCTCTGTCTAGACGTGTCCGTTGGACGACTGTAGGTAAGTTCTATAGGCTGTGATCCTACTATTATAAACGTGAAAGTTTGTGAGGATGGATTAATAGATGTATAGATGGATGGATGTTTGTTACTCTTTCCCGCAGAAACCACGGAACGGATTTTAATGAAATTTGTTATAGTAGTAGTTTGAACCTTGGATTAACACATAAACAACTTTTTATCCCGAAAAAGTACAGAGTTTCCGTAGGATACTGTATTTACGCGGGCGGAGCCGCGGGCAAAAGCTAGTACGGAATGAAAATGAACATGTAAAATTGGCAAGCTATGAAAAATGCTTTATGGTCCGCGCACTTTGAATTTGCCACCATTTCAGTCGATCAATATTGGCTGAAACAAATTATAATGAAAACCCATTTATTAGAAGCAAGTTTTATTCTAATTTCTGGCCGGGTAGGCCGTTATGTACCGGGACATGAAAATATTTATTAAACATCAAAGTTATTAGAAAATAAGAATGCCAAAGTCTCAAGAAACTTGAGTTTATCGGGAGCAGGGGTCGGAGGTGGCTGCGGGCTGTGACGTCGCGTGACGTCACCGCCCGTGGGTGTGTGCGACGGGACGACGTCGTGTAGCGCCGTCCCGCTCGCACAGCCAGAGGCGCGCCAACTGACAGACCACGCGCTTGACGCGATCTCGTATTACCATTACCGGCTGATTGCCGCTTTTATTGACTTTCCTACTTTGACCCGATCGGGAAGATATGTTACATATTATGGCCTATGTGTAGGGTACAAGTGTGACTTGATTATATCAGCAACTCTCACAAAAGGAAAGATCTAATTCGGAAACTATTAGCACAGAGTATCATAAGTAGAGAACTAAAGTATAAATAAACCGTCTAAAACACGAAATAGGTACCACATGCGTGTATTACATAGCCTAATATGTATTATGTAGTATTTGTAGGAGACGTTTTATAAGCAATGGTTGGTTATAAAATATATAAATCAATATGCGCATTGCGCATACGTTTGTAAACAGCGACTAAACTTTTATAGGAGACTGAAGGACGAACGTGCAAATTTTTCATTAAGCGAACTGCTGATTTATTAAGTCTTATTAGGCGTCGCCGTCGTCGCTATGAATCTAAAAGCACATAGTAACTAAATACTAAGCAGTTTTTTATCTGGCACTGACTATTGTCATGAAACTACAATTTAAAAATTCCGAAGGTAGAGTTTTGGTCTAATTTAAAAACCACCTGATAAGAACCCTGTAGCCCAAGCAGGAACAACTGACAACTACGTATTCGGAACATTGTCGAATGTTAATTGTATATGCGCTTTCGATAACGTTACGATTACGAATACGTATTTGTCAATTGTCCCACTAAATCCAACTAGGTATGGGACTAACTAGCTTGGTTTTTACCCGACTACAGCGAAGCCAAAAGGTAGGGTAATGATTTTGAAAGTCTATGTACATACACATGTATGTAAATATGTTTTCCACCGTAGCGCCAAAATTACTTATCCAATTTTAATAAATAATAATAATATAATAATATCTATGGACGCTTCACACCACGTCAATCTGATCCCGTGGTAAGTTCTCGAAGAACTTGTGTTACGGGTACCAGACAACGGAAATATATTTAAGACTTTTATACTATACACATATTTAAGATTTTTATTATATTATACACATATTTAATACACATCCATGACCCAGGAACACCGAAAAACTTTTTGTTCCTTCGGCGGGATTTGAACCCGCGACCCCCGGCTTGAGCACCAACACGCTCAACCAACTGAGCCACAGAGGTCGTAAATGAAGTGTCAATTGATTCATAACAATAGCCCGGGTAACATAGGCTATATAATTTACGTAGTCGGCTTTTTTAATAAAAAAATGAAGCTTTTCAACCACTGAGCTGTGTCCATATAGATTTCTTGTAAAGTAGCAAACATCACGGTAAAAAGGGCCAGGTAATGATTCAAGGTCGTCCGCAATGTCGTCAACAGCAATATGGTTCGTGTTTGTTGTGTTACTTACCTTGTGAGGGCATAACTTGTATGTGGTATGTATACAGCTGTAGGTAGTTAGGTACCTACTGTATCCGCGTCTACCGTTTCCGGACTTTTCCTACTTCACTGTCGTTTACACCATGCGTATTTCCTTTCAATTATTTTAATCTAGCTGGTGGTGCCCGCAACTTGGTTTGCGTAGAACTGCTACGGCAAGGGAACCCTATTTTTTTAATCGAGAGTCGGAGCTTACATCAGCTACTCAAACTCAAACTTTTTATTTCCATATAGATATAACACTTATTAGAATTGTCCTACATGGTGCCTACCACCGGTTCTGTTCTTCTTACGCCGGTTCTTCTCGCCGGGCTAGTTTCCTAGCCGGGCTAGAAGAACCGGCGTAAGAAACTCGCACAGGGCCACCTTTTAGCAAAAAATGTGAGTTTCAAAAAAATACAATTTACTACATCAGCTATCTGCCAGTGAAAATCCTGTAAGAATCGATTGAGTCGTTTCAGAGACTAGCCGGAACACTAAAAGTTTACACTTATTTTGTCCATACCGCAATACAAACTTTTCTAGTTTTCATTGACTGAAATTGTCAATGAACAAGTAGGTACTAAAACTTTTTTAATTAAATTAAAATTAAAGTTTTTGTTACCAAACAATGACCATAATGATGCACTTATTCCACTGGTTAACTTAACCTTCACTAGTTAGGGAAAAACTAATTTGCTCAGAATAATTTAGTATTTAATATACTTACTAATATTATAAATGTGAAAGTTTGTGAGGATGTATGGATAGATGGGTGGATGGATGTTTGTTACTCTTTCACCCAAAAACTAGTGAACGTATTTCGATGAAATTTGGTGTGGTAGTACTTTGGCTCTGGGTTAAAACATAGGCTACTTTTTATCCTGAAAAAATACAGTGTTCCCGAGGGATACTGTATTTACGCGGGCGGAGCCGCGGGCAACAGCTAGTTGTTGCCCGCGGCTCCTACTACTGCAGTAAATACTAAGTAATATACTTGGGTACTCGCGTACATGTAAAAAGGAGTTCCTTTTAAACATTAAAAAAAATAAGTTTCACAACTTGATAAGAGTAAAAGGAACTAAGATTTTATGTGTAGTTTTGTAATTACGTTCATTTCAAAGTCACAAAAAAGTAGATTTTTTACCACAGTGTTAAAAACCGACATAATTAGTTTACTTAGATCAAATACAAAGGATTTACTCATAGTAACTAGTATGAACATAAACGCGCAAACTTCGGAGAAACATTGTAAAGGTAGCCTTTCGAACTGAGCGTCAGTGACGCTGCGGCACTGACGCTCGGTTCGAAAGGCTACCTTAAACTGTGTTATTTTTCTAAAGCACTGGTTATATATTTAAAAAAAATACAGGAAAATACTGTATTGAAAACTTTTGTGCACTTATAGGTATTCCAAAACTAGAGTACCTAATAAGTCATTGTAATCATAACCTTGGTAAAACTATGGTCTAATCGTGCTCGAGTCACCCATCGTGGACAAACTACGTAGGGGTGGAAATCAATACCCGCCACATTCCGCGAATCAGATATTCGATTTCGGTATTCGCTAAATGATTTCGGTATTCGGCGCCAGTTAGCACGTCGAAATACGAGTATATTGTTAGCGCGTGCAATCATCCGAAAATATTATAATTATTAATATTCGTATAAGCCAATATTTAAATTGAACGTTAATTATGCGTATTACTTCCAATTATAAGCTGGCCAATTATAACAATATTAATTATTAGTGTGTTTTTGTTGTGATTTATATTTTTAATAGTTAATTGTCGAAAAATGTAGAGAATAGAGATGCGTATTAGAATTAAACAACCGTAGTAAGTATTCCGGGTGTTTTTGTTTTGCATATTGTCACGTGCTTGACACAAAATGATTCGCTTTAACCTCAAAAGTCTTGGAATTCTTCGTATGTTGTTTGGCTCACATTAATTACGACCTACCTTTAATATAATTTCTATCTTTGTACTTTGTAGTAAAAACACGATCTTTACCAAGTAGTCATGGGGTAGTCAGTGGTCCTTTGACCTATCGCTTGATGCGGCGCGGGCGGTGCACATGTGCGCGGCGGCGCGCGTCTGAAAGCCCGCCCGCCCTATCGATCCCGCCGCCCTCGGCCCACGCCGCCCTAGCCGCCCAAGCAGCCCGCCCTCGCTTAGCACAGCCGCGCGCTCGCCCCGAATGCGCTATCGGTACGCTCTTATCACGAGACGCATCGATATTTGATACATAAATAATGCAAGATAGCGCGGTTTATCGATTTTTGGTGACAAAAATTTGCAACCGATGTTGTTGATGTTATTGTGCTTGCCTATCTGGCAAAATAAATATTATTATTTTTATTTTTACTTTATTTAAGTATATATATTTTTTCGATTTATTTAATATGGAAATTTCTACTTTTTTACTTGATTAATCAGAATTTTAACATTTTAGAACTTACTGATGCTAACATTGTATGTAAAATCTACTATACTTAGGCCTTTGCATCCGTTAATGGATGATTTATACAGTATTCTCCGAGCGAAGTAACCACTCTTGAAATACTGTAGTGCCTGGGACGGTTGGTTTTTAAATGTCGTATGGTTGCCCAAGGAAATACGGCATTCTCACAACATAGTCAGCCTACTCCAGAGGAATGAACTAGTCAATACGTCTGGGGCCAACTATGTGCGGGTTTCCTCACGATGTTTTCCTTCACCGTTAGAGCGTCCGTATAATGTACTTGAGATCTGAAAAAGTCTCATTGGTACACGCCACAACCTGGGATTCGAACCTGCACTCTCTCGAGTGCGAACCAAACGGTCTACCCACTAGGCTACGGCTATGTAAAATCTAGACTCTGGATTTTATACTGCAGCAAGTACAAGAGGCGTGGGTCGCACATTGTAGTGTGTGTAAACGCACTGCGACAAAAACATTTTACATCAACACGTTTACACAGTATGTAAACGTCCGCAGTGCGCGTGTAATTCGTGTCGCAGTATGCGATTACCCTAACTCACTCGGCCTTGAACCCGCGCCGCGATGGTTGCACAAACACTACCGCTATAGGTTAATCATAGTTTACTTGTTGATAGCGGCAATAGCGCGTATCGAGGATGCCTCGTCTCCCCCCCGCTGTGCGAAATAAAGAGGAGAGTTGACGATAGCGGGTGCCCCACCTGACTCCTCCCCCTTACGATGATGGCTTTCATCTGCTACGTTTATAAACAAAAACAGACATAAGACAGATATAAGTATAAAAAGTGACCCATAAGTCGTCGGTATTAACGTCCTTTCAGAGGTAAAATTACTTTGAACGGACTGTAAACATAGACGTTATTTTCTGTTAAGATGTACGCCTCATAGTAAGGAATTGAAAATTGAAATGTATTAAACCAAACGGCCATAATTTGTTTCAAAATATACATACACAGTCAAAGCTCTACATTAATTCTTGTATGTTTGCATTGAATAGGCTCCGAAACTACTTGACCGATCTTGATGAAATTTGGTACAGATATACATTAGACCACGGGGAAGGACATATACCATTTATCGCGGCAAAATGTACGGTTACAGCGATATTTCCCTTTGCGCGCACGAAGTCGCGTGCAACATCTAGTAGTTTATACGTTCGATCTCTACATTACGTAACGTTATGTAGTTTAATATTCGCAACTACGTATTTGTATCCATATTTGATGTGACACAAACCTATATTCGCATAATGAGGTCAGTGTATCGAGTGATTGAGTTCGTTGGAGGTTGTTGTTGGTGTTGCAACTTGCAACGCGCGGAGGCTGCGGCCTGCGATGTTGTGTCGATTGTCTGCGGTCCGTTCGGAGTTATTTGATCCTTATGTCGTCGGCGTAAAGGTCGTGTCGGAGGTAAACTTACTTGGAACAGACTGCACGTGTATTGTGTAGTAGTGCGCCCTCTTGACTAAATCGATGCATAGCGCTTGGGCGTTTCACAAAGCGATATTCGTGTATACATGAATTTATACCTGACTAGTTTTTAAAAGTTTGATCGCGATAAATTCGGAGTTGAGTGTCCAAACTCGCATTGGGAAAAATTTGGATAATCCATTATTATTACTGGTTCCCTCAATTGATCCTTATACGGCCAGTTTCAGTAACCTATCTACCAATAACTATTAGTTAGAAACGTCAAATTTGTATCGCGAAAAACCGACAAATGATTGACGACGTTTTTAACATATAGTTAAAGATAGATAGGTTATTGAAACGGGCCGATAGTCAATCCGCAATTCCGCATGCTAAAATGCTGAATATAATTGCCTCTTGATGAATAAGTAAGAAATAGCTTTCTATTCTACAAAGAGGCACAGATGATGATGATGAAACCGTTCATCGGGTCTGTTGAGCCTGACTTGGGCGGCACGGACGGTCGTGACCGGCCCTAGCACCCCAGCACCTGCACCGGTTACCGGTACCCGCGAACGGTAACCGCCGCGTCGTCGGTACCGCTCACCGCGACGGCCTTGGAAGATACCACCGCGCCGTTACGGTACGATAGTCTTTAATACAGTAGAATTGTATGTGAGATTGTCCTTGTAATTCTCTAAAGATTTATACAATAGAAAATGCGATACTACCATTTTAGTATAAACTACAAGGTAGTCTGAATTCTGATAGGGATTCTCTTAAACTTGTATACTATTTATTCATAGCAACTTTTTATTCTAATATTTATCGTTGTGATTCTAATTTTATACGATTATTAATTGTTCGTACTAATTTTACTTTCAATGCATATTTTAGAAATATATTACTTAGGTCAATCAGATCGGTTATCTTATGAACAATTTCAACTTGTGCTCTACAAATACATATTATAATGAATTGAAAATGGATATCGCCATGTTTGTTTGCATGAGCTAGATGTAGAAAAACTAGTTCAGCGGTGGCGCGGGATGGCGCACACCTGGAGCACGAATGTCAAGGCTGCGCGCTTGGAACCGCTCCAGCGCGGCGCGTGCGCCCTCGGGGACAACACAATTAGCGCGCATCCTTACCGCCCGCGCCGCCGATCGGCCGAATCGCGTTTACAAACAATCTCCGCGGCGATATTGAGCGACGTTTATCTGTCGCTACTCTATTGCGATAAGCTAAGGCGCAATATTCAGTGTCAACCGGCGGAGCCGCCTCGCGCCGCTCGCGTGTGTGTCGCGCCCGCAACAAACACAAGCACGTGCGCCGCGAGCGCTCGCGTGACGTCACCGCGCCCCGCCCCGCCCCCCGCGGCGTGCGAGCGGGACGGAGTGAGGCGGCTGCGGGGCGGCAACCGCGCGGTGTCTTAGCGGAATATCGGTGATAGGTTTCGTTTATCTTCCGATTGCACCGAACCGCTATTTCTGGCGTTCCTCGCCGCATTACGATGCGCTATCGCTTCCTATCCGCTCCGGCTTCATTGTCAGCGCGATCCGCGACCTTGCCTCCCGGCACGTCAGAAGTATCGACTATTTGAGTATGGTAATGTTGCTGAATCGTTCTAAACACGGAAAGGCAACCTCGTCACCGGGAGCTAAACGTTTTGGCTTTGACCAATAAGATTCCGTGCTGGCTCTCGCGTTCAATGTCAAGGCGAAATACTAGCGGTGACACATTTTATCTCTATTTATGCGTTTCAGTCTTCTCGGTGATGCATCGTGCATGTTGCTATGATTTTATATATTTTATCTAATTAGAAATTATAAACAAGTTACTTTCTCCTATTTAGAAAAAAAAAATACATCTTTAGAAATAAAAAATAAGATGCAAACAGATTACAGATGGTGTTGTCGGATTAAGCGCTTACCAAATACCTTAGCTAATTGCTTATTATTTTATTATAAATATTTAGTACATTCCTCTATATTGAGTAGATTACCATGGTGATTAAATTGTTGTTTTCTATTTACAGAAGGAGAACAAGGGTCGTGGGAGAGCGGTCTCTCGTACGAGTGCCGATCGCTGCTCTTCAAGGCGCTACATAATCTTATCGAAAGGTAAACAATGTCAATGTACAACCTCCAGGAACGTTAAGGCTGGGGCTGATATGGAATCCGGCTGGCCCGGGAAAATTCAGAGCATTGAAAATAGAACTCTGCGCTGATACAATAGAGTTGCAAATCGAAGTGTCGAGCTGTCCTTTATTACATTGACATTTGACTCCACACTTGTGTTCAGCCTTATTGTATGAGGAGGTACCGTTGTAGTGCCCTCTGCCAAGCTACAATAACACATAATGTCTATGGACAAAAATAATAATAATATCTTGAAAGACGAATATACATAGAAGGAACGTAAAGGCATAAACTCATAAGAGTAAAAGAGAAAGCAAATCCATGTCTTTTACCTTTTTTCAATAGGGCTTTTTTACTTTGGTTGTTTTTTACATACAATATAAGTACGAATTAAGACTTCATTGCAACTGGCATCCTGAATTGATAGCAATAGTAATGTCTTTTTGTGTACAGAAAGCTTCAACAAAAATTAGGGACACCTAGAAATATTTACGATGTGACTTGACTACTAGACATCTCTTTCCTCCCCATTAACATGAGTCGTAAGGAGAATAAGAAACGATGTCTTCTCCTCCTGCTTGTAGCCTAGTGCTGTGCTATTTATAGTTATTGACCTGAACCTGAAGGTAGGCTGTCCACTGACTAGTGATTGATGATAACTCAAGGGTTAAATTAATGGAGGGCAATGTTTGTTTGGGCCGTTAGTTACTCTGTTACTGTAGCCAGTTAGCCGCTGTTTGTTTACTTTAAGTACACAGATGGTTTACCTTAGAGCTGTGGTAATATTATCGTTTGACTATTACCTGTTTTCAATAGGAACAAGTCGTTACGTAGCTTTTCAAGAAATAGAGAACTAAATGCCTACTAAACCTCTACTAATATTAGTAGCAGTAATATATACATCTATACATACAATATACGAATAAACAAAAATTGAAGTGTCTGTTTGTTAAATTTAAAATTAATAGCTTTTGCACTATATACAATTTTTTTGTCTATCGTCAGTCCGTCTGTCTGTTTGTTCCGAGTAATCACTGAAACAGCTGGACTGATTTGGACTTTCACTGTCAGATAGCCGATGCAATGGTATAAGGAGTAACTTAGGATACTTCTATCTTAGGGTTCAAAATAAAAAAATATGTTTCCATTTGTTCCACGCAAACGAAATTGCTGGCATCAGTAGTTAACATTTTACAATATTTATTATTCCCGAGTCCGGACTTAATTTTTATGTTAAAAATTAGTCCAAGATAGGATAATAGGCTTTGAAATACGAATGTTGAGTTAAAACTTGAATTTTTGATATAAGTTACTTTGAAGAATTTAAAAACGAACTGTGAACATAAAAATGTTCTCATGACTTTTTTCCTAAAATTGAAATTAACTGAGATAGGGTAGCTAGAAGCTAGAGTATGTTTTTTTAAAGTTCCTGTCATCATACTCTAGCTTCTAGCTACCCTATCTCAGTTAATTTTAATTTTAGGAAAAAAAGTCATGAAAACATTTTACTGTAAAATTTTACGCTCTACAACTTTTGTTTGAAGATTTTTTTTCTAGCACTTGCCGTTTTCCCAAAATAAAAAAATAAAAACTTTGTTTATGTTTTTTCACCCCTTCTCGGGGGTGAATATTAAAAAACATACACAGTTCGTTTTTAAATTCTTCAAAATAACTTCATATCAAAAATTCAAGTTTTAACTAAAATTCGTATTTCAGAGCCTATTTTCTTGGATTAAATATTGTTACTAGGCACTGAAATGTCGGCATAAAACAAACCTTACAATCTTTAGACGTCATGCAATAACCGTGGTGGAGTTGTGACGTGTGTGAGAGGGTTAAGGACCGGATTGCTCGACGGTTAACCGTAAAGATTACTATCAGACGTTTAACTTTACGATAACACACCATTTTACCCGCGCATGTAATACGGTAGTAACACAATATGTACAATCAACAAAAACGCCGTGAGCTGTAGAGCATTTTGGATTGAAAATAATTATTGTATTAGTTGTTAATTTCAATTACACTCCCGCAGGATTTCTTTTTCGGTGTTCGTTAATATAATATAAAATAACCTAAAAACCATTGCTAATAAAAATCAAATGCATCTTTAAACATTACCCTTTAGGCAGTCTGGTGATAATATTGATTAGTGAATGTGAAGTTGCATAAAGCGTATAATGGCGGTCGTTTAGTGGTGAATTATGGTGGTGTCTCGCGGCTGCGCGGTGCCCACCTGGCGCGGGCGACGTCTCACGTCATCTGACGAAGGTCAGATGACGGAGAACACGTTTGTAGTGACTGCAGACCCTAAAACAAAGCCTTGGGGACATGTAGCTGGTTCCACAGTATGTATGTAGCTGGTGGCTGCATGAGATATTATTGTAAACTATGTTTCGGTACATTCCGTGCGCAAGCGCAGTTATAACTGTTTTGTAATTTATGTCTAGGTACTCTAGGTAGTAAGTATCTATACCCCGGTTCTTCTCTCTAGTTAGTAAACATTATAGAAATGAGTAATTTCGTTGCCTGTTTCTACTACTGGAGGAAAGAGAGGTGATGACCCCAGTATCTAGATATTGGTTAATTTTGCTGACTCAGATTATTATAGATCGGATTATAATAATATGCGTCCTTCAATAAACTCAAAAAAATATATAATGTTCATATGTCTAGGCTAATAATTAAAAAAAGTTTTATGTTTTGCACCAGTGCTAAAAATATTCGCCGACGACGATTTTTTCAATTATTTTCCACGATAAAGACATTAATATCACCGATAGTACCAGCCGTTTACTGTTTGCATAATTTTTAAATTATTTAATAATAAGTGAGCTTAAGTAATTACTATTGCGAATACTTGTAATTGACTCTTAATTTGTATTTCCAAGTAATTGTTATTTTGTTTGTTCGAGTTTTCATTTGAATAAAAATAAAATAATAATTTTATATTGATTCTTATAAAACTATTGAGTAGGTAGGCTGTACAGATCTACAATATAACAAAAGATTTGTAACTTGCTCGATTGAGCACTCGTTAAACGCGATAACAATTTGTATTGTGGATGAAACGTAATGTGTGAAAATGTGAGCGCCTTCACTTTTCCTTTCGACGTCGCAAATATGCCGTTTATGAGCCGTTTGTCGTTCCGCTGAGCGGGCGGGGGACTACGAGCGCGGGCCTTAACGTATGTATGGACGTCGCATTTCTATAAACTATAAAGTAACTAAAAGTGTTCATCTTGAAAGCAGTCAAGACAATAAAAAATAGGTTATTGAATAATATTCCTGGAATTGTCCCTACGTGATTTTCAGGTTCACGAACTAAACTAACCCGACGACAAGAACCGGCGCGGCGTAAGAAACTCGCATGGGGCCATCTTTTAGCAAAAAGATGATGTTCTTTTTTTTAAATAGATTAGATACAAAATGTGTCAAGAGGCCGACCTAAAACACTTTTAGGTCGACTTTTGTTACGTGGTCACATGACGCTGGTCATCATACGTATGGGAGGTCCCTAGTCCCATGGTACGTCAACGACCGCGGGTCTTACGTCTGGCGGTGTGTACTGTCGGCGGTCGGTCGAATCTCGGATATGAACGAAATCCGGACGAGTCGATGACCCCGGCCGCGGCGCGTCAAAGAAAACAATGCGTGCGCCCGATCGCGACAATATTACGATATTGTAACGAACGAACTTTTTGTACAATTCGGTGCATATTATCGCCCATAAAGTTTTCGAGTTTTTAATCGTTCGTTTGTCACGTTGTTAAACGTTCCGCTTTCACGTTGTCTTGGAAATATTCATAAATTTGTTAAGCATTACATAAGACATTTGAGCAATAACATAGCTACTTTTGGCTTTGACCCCATAGCATTTGCGATACTGGTTTTTTTTATTATCTAATTCCGTAGTACTGACTAAAGCTAAACTTTGATAGAATGATGCTTGGCAACTTTTAACCCCCTTTCAATTAATATATTTAAACGATTAAATAACTAAACGTAACTAATAAATGTTCCTATCTTTGCCAGTACTTTTGAACCGTCTCTTACAGAAGATGACAGGGACCCTGATTACTGATAAGCTAATTTATCGTTTAAATTTTCTAAAGAATAAGAGGGTTATACCATATACGTCAGCACCAATAGTATGTCATTTGCAAATATTTGTTTGGTAAACAGTAAATTTACTTTGTCCTATAGGTAAAATTAATAAAATTAAAGTGTCTGTTTGTGATTTCCAATTAACAGCTTTGTACTTAATACCCAATCTGATAGTACTTAGGTACGGTACCTTCACCAAAAAAAACAAATTTTTAAAATATTTGTTTTATCCGACTAACCTCTGAAAGTGCTGGACTAAGTAGAAACTTTTAGCTTAGCATTTAGCCGTTTAAAAAATAGAAGTTTCTATTTTCATTAATGAGTTCCACGCAAACGAAGTTACGGATACCAGCTGGTTAATAATGATTTGTAACATAGCGTTTATGTTCTAACAGCGGCTTACAGTAATTGGCGCTATTGGCTCTATGGTCACGGCGCGCACAAAGAGATTCGTCACGCCCTCGCCAATATCACGGCAATCGATATGCGCTAGAGGTGTTGCCACATACAGATTACTAATCACAAGTACAGCGACCCATGACAGGCGTCTCCTTAATGATTTATTCACCAGCTACAAGTCTTAGGGCCTGTTTCTCGATCTTCTTATTAGTGTCGGATAGCTTATTCGGTAGTTTCGTCGCTGCTATTATTATTGCTACTATATCGAGCGAGTAGTTACAGATATTTTATAGTACTCAACTACTCAATGAAAAGTAATTTTTTTCATTAAAAACGATAGAGCAGTGGCTCTATCTACTTTCAAAGCTTTTGCAGAAGTAGAAATAACCTCAAAAAGTTAGAGCTTCCGTGTATTGCTTAGGTTTCCATACCCCAAGAGTAAAACAGGACCGTATTAGTAAGACTCCACCGTCCATCCGTCCGTCCGACGGGTATCCGTCTGTCATCGTCTTAAAAAAATATTCAAGTAGCTCCCATACAACAAACGTGAATTTTACCTTCTATTACGGAGCCGTTCGTGCGCGAGTGACTCTCGCACTTGGCCGGTTTTTTTAATATTGCATATCTTTCGGAAAAGAACTGTCTACATACCCGATACTACATTTGTGAATGAGCATTTTTAGTTGTGAAAACGCATTAACTTTATCAAGGCTGTCTTTACATTCTTAGAGCTATAAATGGTGCTTATAACAATTTAAATATAAAATATAATTTAAGTTTTAATAAAGAATGTATGAGTAATGTGAATAAAATGCTATACGCCTTGAGGATATCCTTAATGGACTTGTTTTTTAATTATTTACTGCATGTTAAAACTTTAGCAGCGCTAAACAGTATGGTGGTTTAATTAAAAGGTTTGACAGGGTTTTAGACATTTTGTGCTTGTGTATAGTTTTACAAATTCTATGATCCATACGGCATACACATTGCAAGCTAAACCTTAACTTTCTTTGAATAAATACTGTTAGATATATATTTAGTATTAACTTTGATTTTAAATGTTAGTTTGCTAATACTTAAGTGTCACGTTTGCTTGTTTGTACTTTTCTTAGTAACTGTGGAAACCTATTATTGGCTTCCATTTTTCTATGCTTAAGTTATATTTGTAAGGTTTGTAAGCTGTTAAAGGCAAACCTGACTGACTCATCTATCAACGCACAGCCGAAACTACTGAATGAATTTTGCTGAAATTTAGCATACAGATAGTTGTAATGACGTAGGTATCCGCTAAGAAAGAATTTTTGAAAATTCGCCCCATAAAAAAGGGGTGAAAAAGGGGTTAAATTTTTTTATGAAACTGAATTCCACGCGGACGAAGTTGCGGGCAAAAGCTAGTAATAAATTAAAAATGAAACATACTGTGTTAGTAATATATTATGTCACTATGACGTTTACCTTTATTGATGCCTTTGTATCTTTAAAAGTCGACCACAGACTATGAATACAATTAAATACTGACAAGACGTTAATTTTATATGCTTTATTGCCATGTAATTTATATTGCTCCGCGTATTTTAATCATTCGCGCGGCGTACGGCGATGTTTAGTCAACGGCTAAATTACAGTGCCCACAGCCCTTTGTTAAGTGTTATACTATACGGCGTAATGTATGGATGTATGGATATGTTTAAATGTACAATTTATGACACATTGTCCGCACGATTCGCGGAACACTCGTAGCTCGTAATACATACTACATACTGAGATTTGACTGTACCTCTTTGTTAGGAGTGTTCAGAGTTTAGGTAGTATTTGGAGAGGGTCTATGTGAATGATTTATGAATATGCTACCACGGCTCGCTACCACGAGGGAGGGACCATATGCTCCGGAATTGAACACCGTAGCAAGTTTTGAGCATTAAAAATAGAACTCTGCGCTAATACAATTGAGTTAAAAATTGAACACATTAGTGTCGAGTCAAATGTTAACGTCACATATGACAGCTCGACACTCGAAGCTTCCATTTTCAACTCTATTGTATTAGCGTAGAGTTCTATTTTCAGAGATCTGAATTTTCACTGGCTTTCCGGATTCCGGAGCATATATAGACCCAGACTTATGTAGTAAAAGCTCGCTCGCGTCGCGTTGCGCAAATATATTGGGGAGGTGTAGAAAAGAATAGGTCTAGGTTACTATATCTGTGCCAATTTTAATCAAAATATTTGTAGTTATGGTAGTTTCGGAGCCTATTCGGTGCAAACAAACAAATAATTTCCTACTTATAATATTAGTAAAGACAAAAGTTATCAATCTTTTCCACGTTTACTAGTTGATAGTTCTTTTAATTTAATCTGATATGTTTGCTTTCCAGATGCCTGCTTTCCCGAGATTTTGTGCGGCTGGGCAAGTGGTTCGTTCAACCTTACGATGGCGACGAGGAGAACGTTGGAAAAAGGTACGAGAAGACGTGGGATATGCTATGAATTCTTTACTTTAGTTAGCCCATACTATTTTACACAAATACATATTTAATTTTACTCTGAAAACTTAATGTGCTTGTTTAAACATAATATAGACTATCAATGGACAAGATGGTTCTATTTTGATATATCTTAAGGTTATTATGTACTATGGAAGCTCAACTCGTGGCAGCTCTGTTCAGTGAACTGTTCACGAGAGGCGAGCGTGCGCGCGCGCCGCTTCCTACAGCATCGTGAAGATCTCTGTGTGCCACCCGTTAAGACATCAGGGTGGTGCTTCGTTCCCCTTCACACATTTATAACTCTAACATAAATAGAAAGCCAGTAATCTAAATTTTCTGCAATCACAATATCTCTGCCGATAATATTGCATAATAAACTGAATGCTTAATGAGAGATTCGTGCGTCAAGAGTATTTTAGACACATGGATAGACTATATCAGCCACTGCAACTCAAATCTTGTAGCATCCTCATACGTGTTCTGAATCGCGCTATCAAATCTACAGGCTACCATCATTAATTATCCTGGCAGATCATACCGTCCGCTCGGTCGGAGTCACTTTAGTTCCTTCATATTTGCGAGTTAATAATAATATCGTTTCGAATGTTCCAGCCCGTGGCACCTGTCGTTCTCGTTCGCGTTCTTCCTGCACGGCGAAAGCACGGTGTGCGCGTCGGTGGACGTGCGCCAGCACCCTCCCGTGCGCACGCTCACGCGCAAGCGCCTCGCACGCCTGCAGCGTCCGCCCACCGCCGCGACGCCCGCGCGCACCAGGCACGACGATAAAGGTGGACATATATATGATAATAAATTGAAGAAAGAAATCTGATGATGAATGACAGTCAATAGTGCTTTTCAGCTCAACGGCTGTTGAGACTTAAGAAATCCTGCTCTTGCATAATTAGCTGTTGAGCCATTGAATTAACATTCAGTTTGTATTTTTTTAACACTTGCATAGGCCAGTCATGGGTAGCCACAAGAATTATATACCAGGGGTGAAGGCCGGTTCTCCTTCAAAAGGAAGCCCTAATCTGTTTAATAGGTAGAAATAGGATGAGGGTTTTCAAAAGGTAAACGGGTAAGTGAAGCCGATAGGAATGGAGTTATAGGAACCCCACGCCAATGTTAGATACATAATTTATATAATTATCTTATTCTTATGGCTATAGTTTATCTTTTAGTATTTATACAATAGTTAAGCATACAATCCACGGATATATCAACCGTGTACTCATATGTGCTAATTTTGTTCGTGTTCCAGTGATCCTGGCACCGTTCGGTCTGGAGGGGCGCGTGACGGGGCGCGAGTGGAGCGACGCGGACGCCGCCACCGCGCGCCTGCTCGACGCCTGGCGGCAGCTCTACCCGCTCGAGCAGGGCTGCGGAGCCGTCGAGGTAAATACCGTGCACGACTGCAGTAGTTTGCAGCTGCGAGGTCGGCCGCTATACGTTGAGAACGCAGCTTATATTTTCCAATACGACTAATTTACGACGAGAACGAGGATTATCTGGTGAACATACAATCTCGCCGATTTTCCATAGGGTGTTTAGTTCGATTGTACCTCACTTCTTTCGCCTTATTTACTACAGTTATTTTATGGTTCTAAGACGTGAATTAAATATTGAAATGTTTTTATAGGTGGAGTGCGGAGGCGTGCGCATGCGCTACCCGACGCCGTACGCGCTGGTGACGGAGATGGAGGCGCCGCGCGAGCCGCCGCCCGCCGCGCACCTCGCGCGACGCACGCTGCGCGCGCTGCACACGCCCGCGCCGCACCAGGTGCGTATACGCTGCGCCGGAAGACGAGGGTGAAAGAGGAGCAGGAGTTCTGTCACAATTGTCAAACGTTTTAAAAAGAATTAAAGTTTGTGAGGATGAATAGATCTATGGATGGATGGAAGGATGTTTGTGACTCTTTCATGCAAATACTGTTCCTGTAGGTTTTCCGTATTTACGCGGGCAGAGCAGCGAGAAAAAGCTAGTTTTTAAATAACGATTTGGGGTTTTTCTCTTGAACATTCAAAGGATATATATTACAATATATTAATATATTGTAATTTATGGTGTCTATTACAAACTGGAAGTTGGAAACAATGTGTTGGTATAAGATTGACTACACATTGAGTTAACTTCCGATATTAATGAAAGAATTGATGAAAAATATAATGTGAGTTCAATTTATATTTTGGGCACTAATTCTTTACACTTTTATCTTTGTATATTTTATTATTTAACATTAGTAACTGTTTTTTTAACTATAATGAAATATGCTCTCAGACGGCCGAGCAGGCGTACGCGGAGTGCCAAGGGGACGAAGACTTCGTAGACCCCTCGCGAAAGACACCTTGTACCTGTGCTAAGTGAGTGTCGCTTGCCGTGCATTTATTATATTATATAGCTACAATAGTTTTATGTAGATATTGTTCCGCTTTGTTGTACATTTGTCGTTGTGATATGCTGTAAAACTGATAAAAATCATCTTGAGTAATCTGACTTACATACGGGGTTCTTACACAGATAACAATATTCAACGTATAAAGTGCGGTCGCGGAGCACGTAGAATTTCGTACATTGACTCATCGCTATTTGTCTCTGTCACTCGCGCGCGAATATATTGCTATTGCGTTTACGCAGGTACGCGATAGGAGCACGATAGCAATATATTCGTGCGTGGAGTGAAAGAGACAAGTAGCGATAAGCTAATGTACTATTGTACGTGCTCCGCGACCACACTTTAGGCAATAATGCTGCACCCGTTTACAATAGATACATGATATATTAAATGCCACGGATATGTAAAATATTGTGGGTTTCTGTCTAATAACCGATATAACCAGTAAATTATACTATTAAAATGACATACAAATTATGTAATATATAAGAATTAGAATTAATTTGCTGTAATACAAATGTACAATAAAGCTTTATTGAATAATAATATTATATAGTACTTAGGTAGTCAAAGCTGCTAGTATAGTAGACGTAAGAATGTTGTGTGATATGCTACTCTATGTATACTGTGTATGAAAGTATTTTATGACTTGCATATAATATGAAATATTCTTGAATGACAGATTAGTTTTATTGATAACAACCAACTAAATTATTGTAATTGTTTTGTGAGAGCTTAAAAACTAATTAAAATTATATTAACATCAAAAAGAGTCTGCTGGTTTTATAGTTTTCGCTTCACTGAGTAATGCTATTGTGTATCAAGCTATGAGTCTATGAATTGAGTAAAGGTAGGTGAATTAAAAAGTTAATTAAGATGCTGCAAATATGAAATAGTACTGTTTTATTTTACAACACAGAAATACAATTAAATTATAATGATGGTTGTAATCTATGAAACTTAATGTAGAGTTGAATTATAATTGGGTATGTTGTAGAGATAGATAGAACTTTATATATTCATGTCTTTGTTATAATATATTAATTACTTTATATTATTATAATTATTTCTTTATTTATTTTGTAGTGGACAGACTAATGTACATGAGACATGTGCGTTGGTTTGTTTTATGATGGAAGTGTAGGAATTATGTCACATGTCAGTTCATACACATTTTTGTGATTATTTTGTTAATAATGCTTTAACGTTATAATTAATCAAAAATGTAAATTATTGCTATGCTTCCAACAAAAATGCTCCGATGCGTACTTGCTTCTGTCACACTGTGATCCCAAAGAATATTCGCTTTTGCATATAGTCCTATAGGTTTTATTTTTATTCAGCGATGCATAAATTATTTATTTAACGAGTGAAAAATTCTGTAGTTTTGTATAATAGCGGGGCCTGATATTGGATGTCCTAGTTGTATGTAAAGCATGGTATTTCTAATCGCTTCGAATTGTGTCGCGAGACGTGAATAATCAAAACAAGTAACAATATTTAATATTTAATCAAATAATATTGGCTTACCGTCTACACATCTAATTTGTATTAACGAAATACGGCGGCAAGGGTGTTTAGGCGTGTACGGTAGGCGGGTACCGAGTAGGGTGTGACAGAGGCAGGTGTGTCCTGGCGGCGGCACTAGCGTTGTCTTGCGCAGGTGGCGGCGCCGGCGCACGCCCCGCCCCCCGCGCCCGCCGCCCTTCCACCGCCGGGCCGCGCCGCACCGACACAGGTATCCCACCGCTGCCACCAAACATCAAGATAAGGTCATGACCTCATCAGTCACCCCTCTGTCCACTCCATAATGTGTTCTGTTCACACCGTATCAAGCTCGTCAATTAAGTGACACATAGGTCTTCGGCCGTGTTAAAAAGCAACCATCACACATACTAAGTTCCATCACACACGACCCAACGGTCGTCAACAGTATTTCAATTCTATCAAACGTCAATCAATACCTGGGAGGGGTAGTTACGGCGGCCCTGCACATTACTTGGTGATCTGAATTAAATTTGTCAATAATTTCTTCAAAGCTACAAATTTAACTAAAAACTACTTTATTTATAGTAGATGTGTAATCAAAATTTAACTGCTGTCTGATGCATGTTGCCTGTATATATAAAGTAGTGCATGAACTTATTGTCTGTTTCAATGGCTGCAGCTTTTCATAATCTAATGCTTCATAATTTTAACTTTACGGCTGCTTTTTTCTCTACGCTTTATTGTCATATACATAAATACAAAGTCTTTAAAAATATATAGCTGGGAAACATCACTATTGTTTTTAAAGTAGTAATAAAGTCATCTCTAAAAAATCCTTTGTGAAATGAGAATCTGCTGATATTTCCTCTAGCGTGCATTTTTAAATAACATTTTGAACATAATTTAAAACAGTCTGTATAATACAAAGCAGATTTACGTTTGACAATGACCATGTAAGTATCATCTTTAGTACACATCACATTGGTGAATATTTCATATGTTGTGTTTGGGATTACACATTACATTTTAATATAAACGAGACTTAAGTTAATTATAGTAAATTGTAACATCGGCAAAAATGTCCATGATCAGATTTCTATATTTTTTATCAATGAAACTTTACATGCACTTTTTTCACTGACTGTACAATACTCTGTATTTGACCCTGTACACTAACAACGGCACGTACACAGAGCCCCCGCTGGCGGCGCGCTCGGCGCGGGCGGCGCGTGCTCGCCCGCCAGCTGCGGCGCGTCCCCCGCGCCCGCCGGCCCGCCCTCGCCCAACCACGCGCACGCGCACCACGCGCTCACCAGCCACCAGGTAATATAATACATTTTATTTGAGAAAATATTTCTATTATTCGAGTTCTATTATGCCGGTAGAGTGTCGCATGCCACAAGAAACCTGCATAATATAATTATAGATTTCCTGTGTTAAATTAGTTTTCATTGCAACTCTGCCCGCGTTTGTACGTGACATGTTCTGATAATACTATGTTACAGCAAACCGGCGTGCCGACGACGTTACATACGCCGGCGCCCACGCCCGATCCTCTGGCTCCGCCTACGCCGGCCCCGCCCTCCGCGCCACCACACAAGGTATACACGCAGGTAAACTACACAGTAATTATACCGATGCCTTCTTTACGAAATTTATACGCATTAACTTTTTACGCTATTAACAGTTAGTAGCATAGAAGACATAAAAATCCTCATCAAAATATCACATGCACACACATTTTTAATAGACAGAAAAAAATCTACGTGTAGTATTTCGTATTATATTTAAGACTTTTGACACGAGTATATCACTTATTACTCGTACCTTACATTTTTATCTCACACGCAGGGCGAGTCACCTAGCGCGACAGCGGGCGCGCGCGCCGCGTCCCCGTGCGGCGGCGGGGTGGTGCGCACGCCGGCGCTGCCCGCGCCCCCGCCGCGCCTGGACCCGCTCGAGGACGAGCACGAGCTGCACATGCTCTACGACTACACCACCGTGCACGCCTGGTCAGTACATAATTCGATGAATCCCAAGAATATGTAAACAATTATGGTGGACTGGCATACCATACCATATTCTCTCTGGCCTAGTGTTATTTTATCGGATATCATCGGATCAAAATTAATAAGCATGATGATGACTGAATTTTTTAATTGCTTAAATGAATAGTACTCTTAAATATGAGTAACTTCTCAGAAGAAACAGTATATGAAAAGTCAATATTTTCCAAGCGATTACAAATACAAAATTTCGCAAGTTTCGTGAAAACCCTCCATACTAAACACATTGTAAATATATCCAATATTTGTGATCCGTTATGCGTTTAAGTTCATACTTACCATAATGAATGTTTTTGTATATGATGTAAGTAAACTAATTATGTAGGTTTTGTTTCCTACTTTAGCAAAACAGAAACTTTTTTGTACTTTTTAGATGTATCTAATTACTAAACTACACATAAAATATTATATTTTTACTTAACATGGGGATCACAAGAATGTTTTAGCGAGTCTTCAACGGCGTATCGAGTCGAAATATAAGCTCCTTGCGCATCTTTTACTCGCAATATTATATGTTACAACCAATTTGCGCAGTTACAATGTTAGAGTACACGTTGTACATGTTCAATGTTGGTGACAGGACATTCAAAAAAATATATGTGTCTTAAAACGAATGACGTAGTTAAATGGCTTATTAATGTCATTCATTGCATTATAAAAATTGATGATGTAGATTATATTCTCTCGTTCTCTCTATTTAGCGAATTGTAGGTGGTAATATTTTATTCGCACCCTGTGTAACACACACAGGGTGCGAATAAAATATTACTGTGTATTAAGTGTATTGTCGTGAGTGGTAATATTTTTAACCACAACCTGTACATAACATAGGCTGGAGCACCCCGTGAAAGTGTTCAAGGCGGCCGAAGCGAAGTTCCGCGAGGAGCTGGCGTGCGGCGCGGCGGGCGGCGACCTGTACGCCGGCCACACGCACACCACCATGGCCGCGCCCGACCGCGCACCGCACGTCAAGATCGAGAAGCAGGAACACGTGAGTTGCCGAATTATGGGCATATAAATCGTCAGAGCAACTACTGTTGTTTATAGACACTAACCGCCGATTTATTAGTCAAAGCAGTGAATACGGTTGCATGTACGCACGCCGATCTTCGCCGTCAAATTAAATAAACTGCAAAATTATTGTCTAAAGGCATTGTGTGCACATTGTACTGTGAGATAAATCCATATCGCAGATTAGAGGTTGCGACCTAATAAACTATATAAAATAAAATATTAAATAAGTTTTATTTTATGTTGTATAGGCCCATATTATAAAAACCTTACAGACTGACAGATTACGTGCCTTATAACCAGATATTTCCGTATTTATGTAACAGGATGATTCGAAAGAGTACAAGAACCTTTTCACTTCGGACGGCCTCAATCCGACGCTCAAAGACCTGGACCAAATATTCGAGAACTCCGACGACGCGGCTAGCGGGGATGAGACGGTAAGACTTGTGAGTGTGCCTTTTTCCTACTATTTGTCTTAGTCTAACTCTATATTATATACTCTGATTTATAATCTCAGTCACTAAAATGATACCTGAAACGTATTGGCACTATAAGTGTCAAATAAAGAAAGATAAAGTAAATAAGAATGATATTACATAATATACTGACTGAAATTATAAATTGTACTTGAGATATGTTTTTATTTTCATCTAACTACGGTAAAAAAAATCTAGTGATTAATTAAAAATCTAGTGTTTCGGTTGTGATGTGCATGGTCTACTCTGTTATTGTAAAACACAACTATACTTGTAATTATTGTCAAAATAATATGGAACAAAAAATCTACACTGAATTATGAATATTGAAGACTTCTTCTGCCGCGTATGGAAAAATAACGATGGTAAAATTTTCAGCGGTCAAAAACCGACATGATGAAGTAAGGTGGCCATTGTCCCTCAACTATCCATGAAAACTCGTTGCTATCTTCAAAGTGATATAACTGCTTGCATGCGTATATAAGAACGCATATATTTATGTCCGCAGCTGCAGGTGCAAACGCCGCCGGACTCGAACAAGTCGGAGGAGCGCGCGGGCGGGCGGTGCGTGCGCGCCGAGGAGCTGAGCAAGATGTTCCCCACGCCGCCCAGTATGGAGGCGCACGCGCAGCCCAGCCCCGGCTTCAGCCCGCCCGACGACACCGCGCACGCGCACCCCTCGCTCCGGCACCACGGCAGCCCGCCGCCCGACCCCATTGAGGTACGTTCAGAGGGGCAATTCTGCTAAATAAAACCTGCATTAATACAATCAAGTCAAAGACAATCAAGTCCCGATACGCTTATACTCCCAAACGGTGTTTTTATGAACGTTAAACTAACGTGAAACGCGCTCTGATTGATCGAAACGTCATAAAATCCATTCACGGTAACGTGTTGCTACACTTTCAATCCAAACAAAGTAAAATTGTCTCTTTAAATTGTCTACTTTAAATACGAGAATTGAGGTTCTGATCTCACTTGTACACTTATTTACCGTGCATTTTTTTATGAAAGGAAACGAGCAGACGGATCGCCTGATGGTAAGCGATTACCGCCGTCCATGGACACTCGCAGCACCAGAGGATTTACACTTGTAACTCCTCTGGTGTTGCGACATAAAGAATTACAATGATACGTTAATTTGGTTAAATTTTATGTTTCTGTTCACGTTTATAATAAATTGGATATGAACAGAGTATAATAAAGATAGCAATAATGAAATCAAACATTAAATACTAACATATTGCTACTTTAAAAAACAACGTGTAAAGGACCTCAGTAAAAAGTCCTTTTTATAAATCGCTGTACCTGGAACAGTAAATAAGAAGGAACGTTTTAATTAATAATATTGCACTTGCAGGATTGGTCGTACGTGTTCAAGCCGCCCACGATGTGCAAATACGTGGGATCGTCGAAGTACGCGCCGCTCACGACGCTACCCAGCCAGCTGCTGCCGCCCGTGACGCTGCCGCCGAACGCCGTGTACCGCCCGCGCTGGCTGCGCGCCGACCGCGAGCGCGAGCGAGATAGGGACGAGCGGCCGCGAGCAGACGCCGATACCAACAGTCAGTCCACCAAAAAATCTTACTTACTTACCCTTTTATCTACTTTAAGTGAAGGTACGAACTGAGACAAATAACGGCTACATAATATTATTATGATAAATCGAGACGTCACGTTGAGATTGTCTTTGATCTTAGGTTTCAGGAATACTTTCTTTAAAACTCCGTACATTTCTCAATATAAATTATGCAAAAAAAAATCTTTGGCAGGTACCGGCACGTCATCCGGCGGCTCGACGAACGGCGTGAAACGTCCCTTGTCGTGTGCGGGCGCGGGCGGCGGTGCGGGGGGCGGGGCGGAGGCGCGGTCGCCGGCGCGGCGCCTCCCGCCCTCGCCCCGCACGCCCCCCGCGCCGCCCGCACCCGCCTGCCCGCTGCTACTCAACGTGCTGCTCGCGGACACCGTGCTCAACGTGTTCCGCGACCACAACTTCGACAGCTGCACGCTCTGCGTCTGCGACTCGAGGGTAACGACGAATGTTTTACGCTGTTATATATAGCTATAAAGAGCTTCCGTGGTCTAGTGGTTTGGAGCTTGGCTCTCGACTCGGAGGTCGTGGGTTCGATTCCCGCGTTGGAACAACAAAAAAATATCGTTTCCAAGTTTGGTTAGGATAATGCAGGCTGATCACTTGATTGTCTGAAGACATTGACTGACTTATAAATGAGAAAGTTTGTGAGGGTGGATGGATAGATGGGTGGATGTTTGTTACTCTTAAACGCAAAAAGGACTAAATGGATTTCGATGAAAGTTGGTATGCTAGGTAGTTTAAGCTCTCGATTAAAATAAAGGATACTTTTTATCCTGAAAAATACAATGTTCCCGTGGGATACTGTGTTTTCGTGGGCGGAGCCGCGAGCAACAGCTAGTATTTTATATAGTTTCGTATAAATGTTTCAGGCGGGCAACGTTCGCGGCGCGGACGCAGCTACGTACCTGCCGAGCGGCGACTGGGGTGGCGGCGCGGACGACGAGCCGTCACGGTGCTCGTGCGGCTTCAGCGCCATCGTCAACCGCCGCCTCGCGCATCGAGCGGGCCTTTTCTACGAGGTGTGTTTTGTTCGGGAACGAGTTCGGGCCGGTTCATATAATGCCTCAGCCCTGGCAGTATCAGAGGTCCATAAGAAGTAGGAATAAAGATTATATTATATTCAGGCGATCCGTCTGTTTTTTGGCTTGTTGCACATACCACTTTTATATTTCTATGCAATTTCTACATTTAACATTTTTGTATTTAGGACGAGATGGAGATTACGGGTATCGCGGAGGAGCCGGGCGGGGGCGGCGGGCGCGGGTTCCTGGGGGAGGTGGCGAGCGTGCTCGTGCCGCAGAGTGCCGCGCCCGCCGGCGGCGCAGCATCCGCTCTCACTCGAGCTGCGCGCCGCGCCGCGCGCACCGCAGTGCCCGACGATTTGCGTCTCAACCTGCTCGAGTGAGTTTAATGCCTTTTCGTAATATTTCTTGTTAATTAAAATTATACACCTTTTAATGGCGACACTTTCGCACACCGACACTCAAAAATTGCCGTGAAAACTCGTAACTAATTTTAAAGTATAAAATATATAGATTTTTTATTTATTTCTTTAATTATTTAGTGTTTATTTATTTATTTAATTTTTAAGTGTATTCATAAGAAGACACACACTTTTTTTATTTAATGTGTTGGCGAGTTGTTGCAGCTCTATACCGTGCATTTTTTAGAGCTAGAAAATAACTTGAAAGAGATCTTGAGAGTCACGGCGATAATGTTTCGTAAAACATCATAAAGACAAAATCTTCAGTAGCTTTACGTTACCATAACAACAATCTATACTAAAAGGGTTTAATTTATGCAGATACTCTGACGGTGGCGCGGCGGCTGCGCGTGCGCTGCGGGCGGCCATGGGGTGCTCCAGCGGTGTGGCGGCGCTACCCACCGGCACCGGCGCCGTGCATCGATGGCCCTTCATCGGTGCGCGAGCGCCGCGCTCCTCGAGAGATGTCGTCAGGTATAAATAAGTTAACCCTGGGTTAAATATCATGTTATCTCTCTCTTCGTAATTTTGAAAGAGAAGGCATCGATATTTTAAACTAGTTACCTTTAACCGAAATCTGCAAGTGGTCCTTTTTTATTTATTGAGTGTAATTTTTCGAAACTAACATCGTGTCGATCATACAGATTGATGCGTCGCCTGAGGCCGCTGCTGCAGGACGCGATCCAGAAACGGTGCTGCGGTGCGCGCATGTGGGACGGCGTGAGTGGACCGCTGACGTGGCGGCAGTTCCACCGGCTGGCCGGACGCGGCAACGAAGACCTGTGCGAGCCGCAGCCCGTGCCGCCGCTGCTCGTGGGCCACGAGCGCGACTGGCTGGCGCTGTCGCCGTACGCGCTGCGCCACTGGGAGCGACTGTCGCTCGAACCGTACGCGCACGCGCGCGACGTCGCGTACGTCGTGCTGGCGGCGGATGGGCCCGCGCTTCGTGACCCGCTGCGCGCCTTCTTCCGCGATCTGTCCGCCGCCTACGAGGCGTGTCGCCTGGGCCGCCATCGACCTGTCACCCGTGTTGCGCGCGACGGTATCGTGCGCACTTCCAGAACGGACCGGTAAGTCTCCTGCTCCGATAAAGTATCTAAATATTATAGAGCCTTCGGTTGCCAGTTGCAGTTGTATTAAAGTATCTAAATATTCTAGAGCCTTCAGTTGCAGTTGTATAAATGAACCACTCGAAAATATATTTTCAATAAAATATTAACAAGTGCATTTATACTTTCAGAGATGTAAACTGTGAAGAATGGAGCGGGGAATTACCCCCGGGTAGACTGGGGGATTACATGCGGGCGTACGCTGAGACGTTACGGACGAATCTCGTTCCCCAGTTGGCCGCCTTGACCATCGACCGGACGTTATTAGAAAGTGAGTAGCTTTGTTAAAGTAATAGTACAAATAATAATAAGTACCACCTCCACTTGCATATGCAAGATATAAAATAAAATAAAATGTTGCGTTTTTTCGTGTAATCGATAACGTAATCTAAAAATGTGCCTACGCAGATGCAAACACCGGAACGATGCGGCCCCCGGCGGCGCCGGAGCGGCCGGGCACGCCGGGCGGTGCGGGAGGCGGCGGGGAGGGCGGCGACGCGGGCGACGGCGGCGCGAGCGCGGCGGCGGCGGCGGCGTCGTGGGAGGAGGACGAGGCGGGTGCGCCGGCGCTCGTCATCTACGTGGTGGAGCCGCCGGCGTCGCACGCGCACCGTCCGCGCGCGCTGCGTACGCTCCTGCGTCTCGCCACCAAAGCTGCACAGCACCTGCGCCACCACAACCCGCTCATCAAGGTATAGACGACGCGAAGTGTCCATAATATTATGATACAAACTGTTCTTTATTTCACTGTTTTCTTCTGCGCTATCTGTTAGTAGCGTTTTGAGTTGTGTTCTTTTATAATGTACTCCACTCCTAGAAAAACTTAGCACGTAGCTTAGGTGAATCTATAACATTTTACATTGAATTATTTAAACGAGTTGTTAAACTATTAAATTTTCATGGGGCTGGCAGATAATATCTTTGGAGGGCGTGTGCGAGGCGTGGGCGGGGCGCCCGGGTGGTGGTGTGGAGACGCGCGCGCTGGCATTCTCTGTGTTCGCGGGCGCGCGGCGGCAACTGGTGCACTCGCCTGTGGGCAAGTCGCTCACCGGCTTCGGCACGGCCGCGCAGGCCAACCTCTTCCTCAGCAATAAGGACGTGAGTATACCGCGTTTACTTGTTATGAGTACAATACGTTTGGCTGTTTACAATAGTGAGCGTTGACACGTTTATTTGTTGTATTTAAATAATACTGGCAATCGAGCTAACATCACTATTTTCGCGACAGCTTTCTTGTCGGCACAGCCGTGACAAAGCATAGCGTTACCACATTAAAATGTACGAAAATAACATGAAACTGATACGCATTTCAGGAGAAAAACCGCGAGCCGTACCATCTGTTCGGGCCAGCGTGGGTGCTGGCGCCGGCGCGGGCCGTGAAGGAGGTGGCGGAGACGTGGGGCACGGCGGCCGAACAGAGCGCCGTGCTGTACGTCGCCTACTGCCTGTCGCACGACCAGCGCTGGCTGCTGGCGTCCGCCACTGACGCGCGCGGGGAGTTGCTCGACACCACCGCCATCAACATCCACGTGCCGCCCAGGTAAGGCCCTAGTTAACAGAAAGTCAATTTATGTGGTTGCAAATAAAACTACTTTTACGCCGATTTTATCGCGGTTAATTTTCGCGCTCAATCTGTAAAGTTTTACAAATTCATAGTTCACACTTCACATGTTCAATGCTGAACAAAAGTAGTTTATTTGCCAATTTATGAGTTATATTTGCAGATTTTAGCTTTTTAGCTCCGTTTTGTCTAAACTAATATATTATTGTAGAGAGGAAGGCGGGGCTACATAGGCTACTTTAATCGTAGAAAAGTGTACGATTCCCAAGTGATTTGCTTATGCGCCCACGAAGTGGAAATGGCGGATAACATCTAATATTTTATAAATATCGGGACAATCTCGTAATATTCAATTGAGACAAAAAAATACCATGATTGCATCAACATTGTAACTTTGAAGGTCGAGAAGAAAGCGCGGTGGTCCGGCGCGACGGATGGGCCTCAAGAAGCTGATGGACTTTATGCTCGGCGTGATGTCGCAGTCGGCGCAGCCCTGGCGGCTCGTCGTCGGACGAGTGGGGCGGATCGGACACGGCGAGTTGCGAGGTAAGCCTCCTTGATTACTATGCACTAATACACATATAGCTGTAGCGGTGGTTTTACTATATAAAGGGCGGGCGCGGAGCACGTATAATTTCGTACATACGACGGCACTTTATAACAATCAATTTATATTCACACCCACGATCATGTACAAGAAATAAGTAATTTTAATATAATATAGTATAATTATTATACTATAATTGGGAAACAAATGAAAGTGAGAGAATGGTCGTTTGTTGTGAACGCTTTGCAAAGTATAAACCAACGTTAAATGACCGTGTATCGTTCCTTAACACTCGCAGGCTGGAGCTGGCTACTGTCGCGGCCGAATCTGCAGCGCGCGTCGAGCACGCTCCGCGAGCTGTGCGGCAGCTGCGCGCGCGTGCCGGGCGCGGCGCCGTGCGTGCTGTCCGCGTGCCTCGTGTCCACCGAGCCCGACTCGTGCCTGCGCCTCATGGCGGACCGCTTCACGCCCGACGAGCGGTTCTCGCAGGCCTCCATACAGTCGCACCTTCACACGCCGCGAGACGTCACCGCCACGCACATACTCGTCTTCCCCACCTCCGCCACAACGCAGGTGAGATTTCATGTCATTGTTATCTCACTACTCCGTGCATGATACAATGTCATAAATACTGAGTATGTACTATGTCCCTTACTAATAAACGCAGTATAAGCTGTGAATAGTTATACAGTGTTTTGTTCACATCACACAAGTGACATGTTTAATTCGATAGAAGGAGACAAAACACTATTCAAAGCTTATACAGCGTTTATTAGTAAGGGGGTATAAGTATAACGAATAAAAATAAATTATAAAATAAATTTTGAAATCGTGTTCGAACTGTATTTACGACCACGATCTCAATAGGTATTTTTCGGGAATCGTCTATTTTCATACATCGTCTGTGATTTCCATAGAAAAAAGAAGATTTCCTAGGGCCATTAGCAACCTGATTTTACACAACAAAAAATGTTGTTTCCAAGTTTGGTTAGGACCACGAAGTATAGATACCAGGAGTCCGAACGTAATGTTAAAATAATGGTCTCAATTACGGGGACATTTGTGCCGGTAGAGCGCGCGACAGTTCGACAAGCACTGGTTTGAAATTACGCGGGAAGTTTAAATGTTGCTATTGACAGCTCTGGAAGAAAATATTAAGAGAAACGTGGATTTAAATCTAATTATATAAAAGTGTTAGAAAATTCTTAGAAACTGTTCGCGAAAAATAGATACCGTAGAACACGGTAATTGCCTAACGATAATTTAAAAATAATTGTAATAAATAATAGTATTGGCAACACTCGGTACGTAACAAGTTCTCGCACAGCTAGTGGCAGAAAAGAGAACTAAGATCTGGTCCTATTATTGTGTACATAATTACTATGGAAAAGCCTATACCGTTCGGACTCCTGGTATCTATACTTCGTGGTAAGGACAATGCAGGCTGATCATCTGATTGTCTGACGATAAAAATGTTCCATGCGTCGGATGGGCATGTAAAAAGTCGGTCCTGCGCCTGATCTCTCGCCATTCGTGTCGGTCCGTCCATCCCACTGGGTTTTGAGAGTAAGCCTGGCCACAGACATGCTAAATTCCTTCCTGAATTTAAGAATCTTAATCCATAGACAATATTCAGACACCATGTTACACACACGCTGAACCTGGCCACAGACATTCTTAATTTGACATTCTTAAAGTTTGAACTGAAGTTTAAGAATCTGAATTTGCCTTCGACCTGAATTTGACGTTCTTAAAGAATGTCAAGAACGTCTGTGGCCGGGCTAAGACCTTGTCCAGAAATGCGAATTACGTACGGACGTCATAAGACATACAAATTAATATGACTACGATACAATTCTGTCGTTTCGCAGTCCAATCACATGCCGTTCGAGCCGCAGCTGGCGAACGGCGAGGACAACGACATGCTGCTGAACCTGAACCTGGACATGGACCCCGAGGACATGGGCGAGGAGAACATATGCGAGCTGGTCGGCATCAGCGACATGTTCATGTGGGCCGGCGACTCGCCCCGGGCGTCGCCGCGCCGCGACGGCGAGCAAGACAGCGAGCGCGCGCCACGACACCACGCCGCCGGCGCCTACCCCAGCGACGCCGACCCCGCGACGGTGAGTGCTCTAACGAACGAAAATTATACATATCTTTAAACACTACGGTCTACGCCTAATATATTACATACTCGCTACATGTTGCGTAAATGCCTTACCGATCTCTCAAAAAAAAGCTTCTGCTTATTCGAATGGTACAATAGGGGATTGGCCTACATTTGAAATATTTTTCTTCATTAATATATTAGGTAGGTTAGTAGGTTAAGTTTAGTATGGAGCGTTTTTACGAGACTTGCGAAAGTTTGTATACAAATCGCTGTACCTCTATTATATACTAAATATCGACTTTTGATATACTGTTTCTTCTGAGAAGTTACTCATATTTATGAGTACTATTCATTTATGCAATAAAAAAAATCAGTCCACTTGCCTATTACCTCTTGCAATAGTGATAGCTGGATCTGAAAAACAGATAATTTACAAAAATTTTATTTAGAGCGAACACATGATATTGATTGATCAGCTTGACAAATGTTGTATGCTATTTTGATTCACGTATGTACTCGTTTATTAATAAATAAAAAGAGTTTTGTAAAATATTATGTAAATTCAAGTCTCAACAGAGCTAACTTCTTATTTTAATGCAAATTACGAGTAAGTTATCGTCATTGGTTATTTCTTCTGCCGCAGGAGCAAGTGGGGTCGATGCTGCAGCAGCCGCTGGCGCTGGGCTACCTCGTGTCGACGGCGCCGCTGGGGCCCATGCCGCGCTGGTGGTGGGCGGGGTGTGGGCACCTGCGCGACGCTTGCCCCGCCTTCCTCAAGAACGCGCTCCACCTGCAGTGCAGCCAGGCGGGCGACGACTACGCCGCGCTCACGCAGCGACGCGACGCGCACCCGCTGGACTCCGGCACCACCACCGTCGTGCTCAGGTGTGTACTGCACATATTTTTATGACATAGTCATAGCACAGTGTAATAAAAAGATACAGTGGGCCAACGCGTTTGAAGTCGCGCGAAATGCCGCTTTTGTGTAGGTATTCTTCATTGCTGCAGGGTTGTCACAATAATATGTTTTATGATAATCTGTTCTACATTTTGTTTATTCGTAGTATGTGTATGTAGAGTACTAGGAATAAAACAAAAAAAAAATATATATAGAAGTATTAATGAAGAGTTTTATTATAAAAAATACAAATGCGTATACAAAATCTCAGGGTTCGCATGATATATATCAATTGATATATATCGGATATATATCATGATATATTATATCAATTGATATTTATGCTTGATATATATCAAAATTGATATTTATATTTAAAAATGTAAAATAATGTTTTAAATGTAAAAAATCTTACATCAAGTCATAGTCTAAATACACAGGTCTTATTTTCCGAGAGTTTCACAAGCCTAGGTCATCAAAAACTTGCTATTTGACACGACATTAACTAATCATAGCCGTCGACGCGGCTTGTAACTTAGGCTTATGTCACCCACGTGTCCCCCTGTTTTCGGAAGAAAATTCCTTGTTTGTTATTATACCTACTATTGTTATACCATTTATACCATGTGTCAAATTAATTCGACTGATAAAATTAATATACTTTTTTTTCTTCTGGTTATAAACAAAAGTCATTTTATGGATTTAAGACTTAAATTGATACTCAAAAGTATCTATCGTTGATTTTTAATTTATTTGAAAACTTTGAATATCATAAATAAATGAGTTTAATTTTACTTCCCTATCTTCAAATTACCAGACATACAAATTTTCAACTATTACGAAAAAAACATATCAGAGTATGAAATTTGTATGTAATTTTGAAAATATCAAAAATATCGGATATATTATATCAAAAATATTTTGATATTTATATTATACTGATATTTTGATATTTATTATAAATATCGGAAATTCTTATTAATACGAGATGATGACATGCAGTCTCTCACAGCACATGTAAGGTGAACGCACACTTATCCGAGCCGAAAGAATCGAAGGAATCGAATTCCACGAGGTCTCGCATACTTATCCGCGCCGAAAGAATCGAACGCATCGAAATAATCGACCGCACCGAAAGAATCGTTTTTATTTTATTAGCCCTTACTAGAACATAACACGATGCGCTTACTAGAATGCAAGCGCATCGGCCGATTCGACCGCATCGCTCGCATCGAATCCGGTGACGTCGTCCGAATTCGTCTAGGAGTTCTGGGGTGCTTCCAGATTCGGCCGATTCGATGCGGGCAAATGAGCGAGGTTTCATAGGATTTCATATAAAGAATTCTAAAACTCGTTTCCTTCGGCGCGTTCGATTCTTTCGGCTCGGATAAGTGTGCCTTCACCTTAAGTATGAACCATTGTAAATAAGTACCTACATACAACTCAAACGAAACACTGTCGCAAACCACTTAAACAATCAAATTAAAAAGCGTCAACCCCGCCTGACGTGTCCCAAGCGAGTGTATGGCAGCTTGGGCTCGCTACCGCCCTCTCTCACCCCGCACGCCCCGCACGATTGCTCTGTCTAGACGTGTCTGTTGGACGACTGTACGTTCTATAGGCTGTGGTCATAGCAAGCAAACAGGCGTATTACTTGATGGAAAGCGGTTGCCGTCGTCCTTGAACATTCGCAATAGAGGAGTTTCAAGTGGGTACAGCTGTATTTTGCAAGCACTTTTAAGAGTACCTATATAAAACCATTTTAGATTATACTCCGTACAAATTGTAATAATAGAGCTTTTGAATTTGATTGATTCATGAGTTACACAGTATTCAGTAGCTAGTATCCTCATTTGACTCTTGCCATTGCAGGTACGTGCTGGAGGGCTACAACGCGCTGTCGTGGCTGGCGCTGGACGGCACGACGCACGACCGCCTGTCCTGTCTGCCGCTGCACGTGCAGGTGCTCATGCAGCTCTACCACACCGCGGCCGCTCTCGGCTGAGACCACAGTGGACCACCATAAGCGAAAAACTCAATCATTGTTATTATTTGCCCCACCCGGGGCCGAAAGCTTTAATTACAATATTTATTTTTGTTAAGTTCTTATGTACCGTTGTAGTGATGGAGTGGTGCGGTTACCACGGTTACCATGTCGAGCGGACATCCGGATTGCATTTGTCCATTGTGTTATGAAATTAGTGATTCATTTGTATTTATCGAGAAAAGTATATTTGTCGCGCTCACAACATTATACACGTTGATTCGGACAAAGTAACACATAGGCGTTGAGCCTTCTCAAATTCCTTCCAATGATAAAATAAAGAGTACAAGTGTATGCGATTGACATTATCGCGGTTTGCTATACATTATATATTTCGAGCGGGATTAAGAATAATGTCGCATAAGACTAAGTATACTTTTCTACACCATCTATCTATTTGTAGATGAATGACGCGATTAAAGTTTTTACTGTCGTTAACGGTAACAAATAGAAACAGTACTTAGATAAATTAACTGTATGATACGGTTCGATCACCAAATCCAAGTCAATGTGAGCTCAGCTCGGAGGGCTTAGCGATATGCTATCGTTAATTACAATGATGATCTTCGAAATTGAAAATATATGGGATTGACTAGCTGCATATTTGGCTTAGGTTTGTTGACGGAGCCGAGGTATGTATAGGCTTGTTATAGGGTTGGAGCGTTGGCTAGTTTTTGTGGCGTTGGCCGGTATTGGTAGGTTAGTTGTTACTTAGTGGCGGTGCTGGTGACTCGTGTTGGCCTGCTGTTTTCCGGGACTCGACGGTTTTACATGTTTCTCATTAGTTTATGTTCAATCATCGGAAAACAGCTAATGCGATGAGAGGAAAGCGAAAGTTACCACGCACAAAGATGTATGATTATCGAATGTTACAGAAAATAAGAAAAAAAATTTAAAAAAAAAATATTGGTGGATTAGCCAGGTATCTAGTGTAAACTAACAATAACAAAATTTACGAAGGTCCAATTCGGCGTATGTGCAACGGTTTTTTATCGTACCTTTATCTGTAATTAGTGTAAGGGCACTTCATTACTAATTACTTTCTTCCATCGAGTCTTTCTTCAATCATTCTTCCGTGATCTCTCCATGTATTATCACCGCGAACCTCATTTTCGATAGCCGTCATTTTTAGAATGTTTTTAGACTTTAGTCGAATAAGAAAATTGTATTGTTGGAACAGTGACTAGAAGATAAAGACATATTTATTTTGTACTTTTTTATCGATTATAATAATTGTTTTTTTTTAATTTATTTGATATTTACAATATCTTGATTTTATTATATTCAGTCAATTAATGAAGTTAAATTCGAACGTTTTATTAAATGAAAGACATGCATCAACAATTTTTAACTTTTAACTAATATATACAGTGTAAGTCTCAAAAGAATTAAATTTTAGTGTCATATATTGAGATTATATTGTATTACTATTCCTTAAATATGAAGACAAAGAAATTTCAGTAAGAAATCCATACATACAGATAATAATTTGACCTTATAGGCATTACACTAGCATGTAACTCTCATGGAAGTCAGACTACTATACGGTTTTGTATGTTATGTTTTGTATATAAATTGCGATGCAAACCGGTAAAGTTTAACCAAAGGAGTTAGCCATTTCGCTTAGAATAGATAATATTTTTACGTTCTTTAATTCTTTCGATAGTTTTGTTTGACAGGGTTATTTTTGGTTATACTGTATCCAAAATTGTGGGTCGAATACTATTTTTATAAACTATTTTACGTTGAAATGACAAGGAATGTTCTTCCAAATATCATAATATTCGAACTGGACTTAGATGTGTAATTTAACGTTTAGAAGCAATTATACATTAGATAAATTGTGCTACCGCGCGTTGACAGAATAAAGCTTCATACCCGGGGAACAAATCTATGTGGGTATACGACCGCGGAACGTTACGGTTATATTAGTTGAAAATATTGCGAATATGTTGTAACATAAGTATGTGCGTGAAACTGCGCGTCCCTCGACGAGGGAAGGGTAAAAGATTCTAAAACAGTGTTGCTAGTGTATCGTTTCTGATGATGCTTAATTAACCTCCGTTTGAACATGACCTTAGTGACACCAATAGTTTACGGTTAGTTAAATAGTGGTAAGGAGAGCCCTAGATCCTGTTCGAAACTAGTATTTATATAAATAGGAGTCATTTTGTAAAATTTATTGTACGGACCCGTCGTCTGCAGCGTGTCGGCTCGTGGAATCTCTTGCAGTTTGCTAGTTATATTAAATTTTATATTTTAATATATATTATCTAAAGTAAGGAAAATAGATGTTACATTTTAATAAGTGTACAGAAATGTTTCATGAGAACCAGCATTTTGTATTTCGATACCTTTGATATACACCCTACAACTTACGACGGGGGGGAACGTGTCTGTAATGCATGTTAACCGTATGGGCGCAGATCTTAGGTGAATTTGTACAGTTTATGTTCATTAGTGGCTATACTGCACTGCCCTTTAACTTAAATTATATATTAAGGCTGACCCCACATTAGGCGTGCGCGGTCCTCGGGCGTGTGAGTGGCGCGAGCAGCGCCCGCGCCGCTGACACGCCCGAGGAGCGCGCAGGACCAATGTGGGGAGGCCTAATTGAGTGTTGATCCGACAGCGACCTAACTGAATTTAGTCTAGTTAAATATGAAATGTTTTAAATGTGTTACAGCATTTGAGAATATTTAATGATGTTGTATATAGTTTATATTTTGTTTTTAAAAAACGATTTGTAAATAGAACTGGGTAGTTTGAAGTACCGTTGACGATTTGCCCACTTTGCCGACGTATCCTGTTTTAAAGAAACCACTCGTAATATATTATTATATTTTGTACAGTTGTTAGGTGAGATTTTGTAGTTGAAACGATTATTTTAAGATTTCGTTTACGATTATTTTCTTTTCGTTACTGTGAATTTGTCAATTTATTTAGGGAATTGGGAACGTACTGTACATAGACCTCACCATTTTGTCATATATTAGCTGTAAGTGATCAAATCTGATGATTGAGATGGAAATGAAATTTTCTAAACGGAGCAATCATGAGACGTAAACAAAAGTTAGTGTAATACTTGATATTAATATAACTTTATAAATAACTGTGAAAATAGGTAATAATAATTATGAATAAAATATTACATATTTATTGCACATTTTTATTTGTATTTAATCTTGTGACCTTCTTAGACTAGTAAAAGTTAAAGCTAAGACCACTAATTATTGTGACTACAACTAGTAACGAGGACGCTGAGCGTACCTGCATATTAAGTATGTTGCGATATCCAAGTCTGTTTTTCATCATAAAAAGAACTTTATAGCGAGTTGAAGACGAGGGCAAAAATACACAAGTTGATTTGAACCACACTGGTTGTACGAGCTAGCACGTACATTGCCGGTATAGTTCACGCTGTCAGGTCCAGTCCGCATCACGCACGCAATCAAACCGAGCATTATGCATGGTTTACACGGGCTTAGTAGCTAATGCTTAGTACTTGTCAACAACACTAAGTTTCAATGTGTAAACATGCTGCTTACTATAACGCGTTTCAAATGAGAATAGGAACGTCAATGACCTTTTTCTGTCAAATATCACTTGAAAAGTGCGATTTTCAGAAAAACTTAAGTGCATATAAATATTAGTAGTCTTGCATCGATTTTAAATAAAAACGTTAAATAGTAATCAATTATCTAAACATAAATTTAACTATCTTAACAGTCTAAATACGAAACAATATGGCGCCGACTTGATCCTATTCTCATTTGAATCGCACTATAGTTAACACGTTCAGTGCCACCGACTCACCTGTATAGTTCACGTAAATTTGATTCCAGTGCCGACGACTCACCTGTATAGTTCAGTGTTTTTCACTAATATTTCCAAAATGCATCCGTATTTTCTGCTCAAAATTATAGTTTAGACTAAATACATGCTAAACTAAAGATTTATGCGGTGGGCCGGGCGTGGAGATCCCGTTTATTTTTGAAAGGAATAAAACGATTATGCAATGCCATGAACTACACAGGTGAGTTCCCGGACATAGATCCTCAAACTGTAAATATGTATGACTGTATGTACATGTTAGAAAACGACGTCAACATAATAGCATGGACGACCTACATACTTGTGATATGGAACTAATATACAACAAACTAGTTTCATTAGAATCTATACGGTAGGTATATATATTATAAGTCGTGTTAGTTACACTAATTATAACTGAAGAACGGCTGAACAGATTTTTATGATTTTTGTGTTTTCGGATTTGTCTTCGTCGGGAATAGGATAATAAAAATGAAAAAATTTTTATAATTATTATTATCAGCCCACATTCATCTAATGTTGATTTTAATGTAATAAAATGTTGTTTCACGTATAGACATTATTATTGTTGCATATTATTAAGTTATCATTTAATTTTAATTCAGCAGATTTTAAACTTTTTAAAAATGGTTATTTTTTAATTATTATCAATTAAATTCGTCGTTTCCACAATAAAAATAATACATTTTAATCTAAAGCCCGTATTAAAATATTTCAGGGTAAAATTGACTATTCACAAGTGTTAGAAATTCAAAATATAACCTTAACAATAACCAAAGTTTAAAAGATTGACAACCACTGCTTAAATTACGAAACAAACTTACCTTTTATTTTATTCAAAGAGTTTTTTGCCATTTTTACAAGCTAAATAGTCCTACAACAACACCTAACACTTTTTAATTGCGTTTAACACCTTATTTACACTGTAACGACCACAGAAATAACAAAAAATTGAATTTACCCTTACGCAGTGCCAGTGAACTCATATGGTGAGTCGATTCAATTCATATTGCAGTGCCGGCGACGCACCTGCTGAGTCCGCCGTACAATGTAGGCGGCATCCGAGAAGACATCATGAAAATCGTAGTGGGAGCGAAAGTGTTAATAGAATCAGGCGTTACTTTGCGGAAAGCCATAGCATACAATTAATTAATATTATAATTTAAAGCAATTTTCCGCCAAATGATACCCACAACCTGCAAGCAAATGTGTGAGTGCACGCATAAGCATGCGTATAGCACCTCCCTCCTCCCACACCATGCAGGTTGCAAAACTCGACGCGCGTTTCGCCCCGAACCCGGAGCATCCTCAGGAGTGGACCTGCGAACAAAGTTCGTTGAACTTCGTCGACCACTGGGAAAAAGGTGGATGCTTCGGTGACAGTTTCCTTCTTGTGCTTTCCCGTAATCGAGCTTTTTTTTCCGAAGTTTCTACAATCTACCGTGAAGGCCCCTCTTTTGTGAAGGTCCCGGGGCTTTAGCCCTAGTTGCCCTCCATTAAATCCGGCTCCGGTATAAATGAGTATGTATCATTTGTTTGCCGACGACTTTCAGCTCTATAGCCAAGCAGGAGTGGATAGTATGTCAAGTGCTATCGATGAGATTAACAGCTGTGATCTTAATTTAATAAAGGACTGGTTCGGTTTCACAATTAACCCAAATACCTAAGTGTCAGGCTATTTTGTTGGGCAGTCCTCGTATTATGGCCATGGTTGATGTGGGGTCTCTTTCACCAGTTATATTCGACGGCTCTATGATTAACTACAGCTCTTGTGTGAAAGATCTCGGATTACACATCGACTGTACTCTCAATTGGCAAACACAGACAGTACTACCCTACGTCAAAGAGTACCGGCACGCTGCGTTCCTTTTATCGACATAAAAACTTTTTACCGACACATTAAAAGCTTGTTGATACAGTCTTTCATATTCCCTATCATCGATTACGGTGATGTGTGCTATTTTGAGTCTCAATGCAGACAAGCTCGACAAATATGACCGACTACTTAACAGTTATTGTATTAGATTTATTTACAACTACCTGATGCCCGCAACTTCGTTTGCGTAAACTTAGTTGCCCGCAACTAACGGAAACAGAACCCTATTTTTTATACGGAACCCTAAAATAAAAGTAGCCTATGTTAGACCTTATAACATCAGCTATCTGCCAGTGAAAGTCCCGCGAAAATCGGTCCAGCAGTTTCAGAGATTAGCCGGAACAAACAGACAGACAGACAGACAGACAGACGGACAGACAAAAATTTTAAAAATTGGTATTTTATTGTTAGTAAGTATCGAATATACTTTCATATGCATTAAGTGAAAAGCTGCTAATTTGAAGATACAAACAGACAGTTCAATTTTATTTATCTGTATAGATCTGCGGAAATACGACCATGTTTCTTCCTTTCGCTCCAAGCTGCACTGGTTAGGGGCCGTCCATTAATCACGTGATGTTTTTAACAACTTTTTAGACCCCTCCCCTCCCCCTGGTGATACGTGGTGAGGTTTTATACTACCCCCCCCCTCCCCCACCTAAGATCACGTGTATTTTTTTACACAGTAAGCAGGTCATGTTTGAAGAGAAACTTTAACTTAAAAAACAATTTTATCGAATAATTTAAGCAATTTAAAACTATACGAGACATTTGTAAGTATTTAAACAACACTACGAATCTACAAAGGATAATAATTTCGGTATGCATAGACTAGATTCGAAAATTAATACACGTGATCTCTCCTTATACCCCTCCTCCCCTTGGTGATACTTGGTGTTTTTTTTTCGGACCCCCCCCCCCCCTCCCCCTTTAGGCATCACGTGATTAATGGACGATCCCTTACTGGCAAACGTCGCTCAGTGCGAGCCCTGTGTATTGTATGCTCTACTCTTTCCTTAACTCACCCAATTCTCCCGCTTACCTAAAGTCCCACTTCCAATATCTTTCCAGTAGTCATGATAAATCCCTCCGCTCCTCAAATAATGCACTTCTCCTTTGTCCTCAACATAGTTCTAGTCTAGTCCATTCCTTCTTCCACATCCAGTCTATTCTACTCTGGAACGCTCTCCCTACGGAAATCAGAATGTCCACAACACTTCGAACCTTACTCTTTTGGTAATATTGGTAACTTACTACTTAACTCGTTTCTGTCGTTCAAACGACGATAAAACTTAACTCGCCGACCTCGCTACTGTACTTTATGGACCGATCACACCGAATGCCAGCGGAGCGGCGCAGCGCGACACGAGCAATATAACTGCCATGTAGGTAGGTACTTAATTTTAAGCTTTATCTTTGTGGGAATATGGTGGTAAGCCCCAATGGGAGATTTCCGACCGAGCGAGGTGGTATGCTCGGTCAGGCCGAAGCCCACTTGTAATCATTTCAACTGTCGTATATAGGTATGTCATCGTAAAATTGTAAAAACCGTTAGATTGTAATATAACTTGCGAAATTGTAAAATGTTTATAGACTTCGGACGGGAATATTCTGCCTATAATTTAACACAATATTTTTCGTCAGATTATAAGTAGGTAATATAGTTTTGATTCTTTCGACATATTTTTACAATTTTGTTAGTTATTTTATAATCTTACGGTTTTTACAATTTTACGGTGACATATTATATACTTCCGAACTTCCGAAACTTCGATAGCGCGATTCAGGACTGTGCGCTGATTGGTCCGCCACATCTTCATTACTATTACTATAAAACACAGTTTCGCTTGAGACAACCGTTGCCGCTGTCGGCCGCCGATGGCCACTACTTCGTGGCCACTATGGTCGCTAGCGAAGTAGCGACCATGAGCGGCTGTGAGCGGCGGCGCAGCGTCACCACCCCTTTGGCCCGTTACATTTAACATTCTGGAGCCGAGTTCTAGCGGTAGCGTATGGTTGGATACTCAAAGGATAGCGCCGAACTAGAGATATTTCGACGGATGGGATGACAGGCGTGCGGTGAATATACCTCCGCGAGTAATAAGTGTTCTGTGGAATAGGTGGTAAATGGTAGTATCTAAAGTGGTATATTATATATTATATAAATAAATGGTCATAGTCAAAGTCATAGTAAACTAGGGATGGGCGTTGAATAAACGAACTGTTTTATTAAACTGTTTATTTGTCATGAACGGGTAAACTAGTTTAGCGCCTACTGATAAACTAGTCTATGCGTGAACGGTTGCCATATGCCGGAACGGTGCGTGAAACAGAGACCGTTTCTTCGCGACGCGACGACACGATCGACGGACGGGCGCGGGGCACGACGACTCGGCACGAGCAATACGTCTATCTCTGTTCTTTACAACCGACGACGTGCTCTAGTCTATGTAATAATTACATTCATTGAGTGGGCGGTGTTTTAATATAAAAACCCCCCGACACAAAAAATAAACTCTAAAAAATAATAAATAATATTTTAAAACTATTAAAATTATATTATCACATAATATTATGTAAGTTGAAATAATTTTAGCTTATATACATACTTCCAACATCATTGAAGTAACATGATACCAAATTTCGAATCGATAGGACATGTGGACGATAGTCAGATCCCCTCATCAATTAATAAAGAAAAGATGATTTTCAAACGGCTAATCATCAACTAATATGGAAAAGATGATTTTCAAACGGCTAATCAGGTCATGGTTACCTTACCATGTTCTTTAAATATCGTTGAAGTAACACGGTACCAAATTTCGAATCGATTAGACATAAGAAAGTTAGTAAGATCCCCTCATCAAGTAGAAAAGAGCTGATCATCTTCAAACGGCTGATCAGGTCATGGTTACCTTACCATGTTCTTTGAATACCGTTGATGTAACACGGTACCAAATTTTGAATAGATCGGACATTGGAAAGTTAGTCAGATCCCCTCATCAACTAGAAAAGAGCTGATCATCTTCAAACGGCTATCTTCCCACCACCAGTTTTCTCATCGAATGAAGCTACGAATACTCTCAATTAAGTCATTAATATTCTCTTTCAGTGCGCTTTCATTTGAGACCCCACTCGAGTATAAATATTCGGTTATTCTTCCCCGCTTTCACCCCCAACAACTTTTAAACGGCTCAACCGATTTTCATCAAACACGTCTAAGAATACTCGCATGTAAGTCACCTTTAATACAAAAAAAACTAAATCGAAATCGCGTCATCCGTTCGGGAGCTATGATGCCACAGACAGACAGACAGACACACCCACAGACAGACAGACAGACAGACACGTCAAACTTATTTCCACCGCTCACAGATTAAACCGTTTCGTCGTTCGTCGTCATCACTAGTCGCGTCGATCAGCAAACGACAACAAGTTTGTCAAAACAGTTAATGCTGAAAGTCGTTCATTCAACAAAACTACTTTGGTTGTCATAGTTTATTGCTCAGTTCAGTATTCGTCGAACACGTAAACTAGTCGAAAAAAAAAACTGTTTTTTCAACTAGTTTACGATGAACGATAAACGGTCTCGTTTCGTTGATCGAAAAAGCGTCGACGACCCACCACTATAGTAAACGCATTAGTCGCTAAATCAGCGGCATCATCTCGTTCTCGTTGACGTCTCATTGACGGTGGCGGTCATGAAGCATAGATACCAGGAGTCCGAACGGTATAGGCTTTTTAATAATAATTATGTACACAATAATAGGACCAGATCTTAGTTCTCTTTTCTGCCGCTAGGCGTGCGAGACCGACGAGTACCGCGTGTTGCCAATACTATTATACCGAGTGTTGCCAATACTATTATTTATTACAATTATTTTTAAATTACCGTTAGGCAATTACCGAGTTCTACGGTATCTATTTTTCGAGAACAGTTTCTAAGAATTTCCTAAAACTTTTATTTATATAAGATTTCAATCTTTCCAGAGCTGTCAATAGCAACTTTAAACTTCCCGCGTAATTTCAAACGAGTGCATGTCGGACCGTCGCGCGCTCTACCGGCAAAAATCTGTCCCCGTAATTGAGACCATTATTTTAACATTACGTTCGGACTCCTTGTTATCTATACTTCGTGGTGGCGGTGGACAAACAGCCTTAAATACGAAAATTCTATTTGCTCGTCTTTGCAACTTGACACTGGCAATGATTTTATGCCGTACCAAAGAAATTGGAGTTTCATAGAACTAAAACAAAAATCGAAGCCGTAGGCAGCTATTTGTCTCACAAAACATCAAAGGCAAAACCAATAAGAGTGAAAGAGAAAGCCATCTCTATGTCTATACGTTTTTTTCGAAGGTTGCTCCAATTTGGAGTTAAAATTGGAGTCCAATTTTAGACGTTGGAATTACGACTTTATTGCTTTAACAATAAGTGACATTTTGAATTAGTAGCAGTAGATGTGGCCTGAAGTTAGCCACTGACAGCTAATGTCATTTGTTTACGTGTGCATTATGATACAAGAAGAAGAAGAAGCAAATCATGAATTTATAGTGTGTTATTTGGTAAAAATCTCAGTTTATATTAAAAAGTCTTATTAGAAAACAAAGCTGTGCTAAAATTAATATGGCCCGTTTGGTGGAGTGCTGTAAATCACACTCTGCGAGGAAAGAAAATCGTGAAGAAGTGTTAACTTTTCACCAGTATGTTGAGAATTGTTTCAGGTTATATAAATATATATTATTATATTCTTGTAGATAAATGTGTTTATTGTCCATTATATGCGGATTTCAACAATATATAATAGAAATTTTGTATAAATTTCAGAGGTTGTGTATTTACATAGTGATGTTTTGGATATCGATAAACCTTCGAAAGAGAAAATATGTTAATCTGAAAGAAAAATGTTTTGCCTACTTTATGTTTACCAAACACCATACAATTATACAAATTAGTAAGATCCAAAATATAAACTAAGTGATAATATATAATATAAAATAGTGTGGTGTATTTTTTAATTATTATAATTATTAATTAATAATTCCTGTATATTATAATGGAGTTACGGTTGTACATAATCACAAAAACATGTCACAAATTTTCAAATTTAGCTTTGCTTTTTGGTTTTGCAGGGAATTAGGTGGCCTTTTGCAAGGATACTTCTATGTACTTTTTTAATTGACCAGAAAACGGGCAGACTGATCGCCAGATGGAGAGCGATTATCGCCACCTATACATACTCGCAATAGGAGGAGTCACAAGTACGATCCCGGTCTTAAAATCCGCAACTACTCCTTGAGTACCCGGAGGCCGTGGTATTTATCTGGTCCAGGTGGACCGTTCGTGCCAAAGCATGGCTCTCCCACGTAAACGGATTGCTGTGCTCTATTTTCTTCACATATTTAGCTCCATGCTGACAATCTGAGAGCTTTTTGGTGTTGTCGTAACGTGTAAGCTAATAAATGATGTCCAATTGTTAATAAATAATAAATATATCTATTAAAATTTCCTTTTTTCATTTGTCTTTCCACGTAGGTACCCCAACTCAAGGGAGAAATGCATAAAGACATAAAAAGTCTATACATCTACTGTTTATATATTTACCAGCTGTATCCAAGGGAAAAGTATCCTATGTTTTAATCCAGAGCTTAAACTACTGCCATACCAAATTTCATTGAAATCTGGTCAATAGTTTTTGCGTGAAAGAGTAACAAATATCCATCCATACATCCAGCCATCCTCACGAACTTTCATGTTTATAATAGTAGTAGGATATAGAACTGACAAGTCGATCGGACGATAGCCTGCATAGTGTGTGGGTGTATAGTTCAAGAGACTAGTTTCCCCAACATACTTCTGTTTGTTGTAGACAATACTGCATAGATTCGTTTTTGATCGACTGATAATAATTTATAAATCACAAAGGTGCATAGGTGCATAAATCTTCCACTTTAATCATTCTATCTATTGGCTGCAAACTGAATTTAAATTCATTTAATAGTTAAGATCTAAGAAACCATAAAGCGGAATAAAAGACTTCATTTTATGCTATGAAAAGATTAACATTTTCATCATTATTTTGATTTTTATCGACACAAAATGCCGACTAGGGACTTCACTGGCGGACGGGAATATATTTACATATGAAGTTGCTGATAAATACGAGCAATGCAACTTGTAACCAACTTCAGACAGCTGATCTGTCTGAAGTTGGTTACATATGTTCAAAACCTGTAACCGTCTACAAAAAACGAAACTAACGAACAACTAGATATCTCTTTCTTTCTCATTGGCATGTGTCATATAGGGGGATAAGGTACGATATATAATTTTGCTCTTGCTAATAGCCTTTACTCTTTATACTCTATGTGCCGTACTACCACATTTTAATTAAAAAAAAACAAATTGACATTTGATTGACATTTGACAGCTTTGTGACAGCTGCTTATCATATGCATATGCTTATCATTGATGACAGATGACAGACAGTGAAGTGTCAAATCAGGTTTGAGTAAGATTTTTAAAAATAATAATTATTAATATTAATTTAGTTTACATACTCCATAAATACTGATTTCTTATTGCTTCAATTCTAATTCATATTTCAAGTGTTTAATAAATGTCTGTGCTGTGTAATTACGGAACATAATAAAAAGCCGCGTCTCGTCATCTTTTGTCGATAGTCACGATTAGTCGTTCTATGTGCGATTAGTAATATTAGAGATGAAGATCAACGAAAAGAATTTATCAGCTTTCGCTTCGTCTGCGACTCCGGTGGACCGCGAGGGATGGTTGGATATGCGAAGCGAGGTTGGAAAGAGCTATCAGAGGCGATGGTTTATGCTGAAAGGAAATCTTTTGTTTTACTTCGACAAACAAGCAGAAAAGGAGCCTGTTGGTGTTATAATTCTTGAAGGATGTACAATTGGTAAGATGTTTTGGCTTGTGGGAGTGCAGGGACGGTTCAACAATGGAATTCTAGGAATTCTTAACGATTTTATAATTCTTAACTTGTTTTAATTTCAGAGCTTACTGAAGAGGAATCATACAGTTTCAAAATTGTGTTTCAATGTGAGGGCGGCCGCACATTTTACTTATGTACCAATTCTCAGGCCTCAATGGAGGCTTGGATGAAAGCCCTGGCTTGTGCAAGCTATGATTACATGAAGCTAATGGTTGCAGAGCTGCAGAGACAGTTGGATGAGGCACAGGGTAATTGTTAAGGGCGTCACAGATGGCGAAGATAATATAATATATTTTTATCTTAAGATGCCTGGATATATTATATTTGGATATATTATTGATATATTATTAATAATTTATGTAATATGAAAATATATAGTATCTTAGCCGTCTGTGATAGCTCATACAAACTGTATAGCAAGCAATATTTTATCTTCATATGAAATAGTATCTTCGCTGTCTGTGATTCCCCTTAATGTCAAAATGCTATGCTAGAATGCTGCCGAGATTTATAAAGTAGAAAAAGCATTTTCATGTGTCTTGTAGAACCATAATTTTGTTAATTATTTATATTTTTTGTAATATAATTTAAGTGTTAATAATATCTCATAGCTGAGCTGTGGTGCCTAAAATTATTTTCTTGGTTTTTCAGCTGAGGAAGCAGCAGAGGCCCTGGTGACGGTATCCCCACCTGAGGAGGAGCCAAAAGTCCCACCGCGGGGTCAGAGATACAACCCGTTCAACAAAGCACCGGATGGTGAACCAAAGTCTGTGCCTGGGAGTAGGCACCGTAAGTTTACTTATTATTATAATATACTGTTTCAGACAAGATACATTTTTCACCCAAGGTACATTTTTTTGTTCAGAAAGGAAAGATATTATATATACAATTTACTATATTCTATTTGCAATAAGAAGTATGTCAGTAAATCACACATACATAATATTATGTCAAACTGGCTTGCTATAATTGTTGTTTTGTTACATTTCATTGTCTTCTTAATGCGAATAGACTATAATCTTATTCTCCTAGGTATACTGTGGGCAAGGTTAATAATTTGGATACTCACACATTTTATATAATTGTCAGTTAAATATATCTTTTTTATTTGTGATTGAGATGAATTAAATATTGTTTCAGACAAAGAAAATGCAAGACCAGAGACACCAAGAAAGAAAACCACATTTCGTGATATCCACAAATCTTTTGGACGTAAGATTCTATTAGACCGCAACGAGTGGCGGGCCATAGTGAGACAGAGAGAGGAAGCTAAGAACAAGCCGCTGATACAGCTATAATGATCCACATTGTTAGAAGCAAACTTGTAATATCATTTTCCATCAGCCAAGTTAAAAATAAAACAGTATTACCGGATGAAATGTTTACAGTTTGCCGAGTGCGAGTTTTTGTCACTACTTGCAGTAAAGAAGTTAACTACAATTTGTATGGTATCCAATTAGTTACCATTGTTTGCCACTAGGGGCGTTGTTTCGATGCCATACAAATTGTAGTTCTTCAGTGAGTAGTGGCAAAAACTCACACACAGCTTTGAGTGTTTCGTATTACATTAATAATTAATTGGTTTCATTTCAGATATCATAAAATGGTTGTTAGATAAATCTAAAAAGCCTTTCTTTTTAGTCCATAAAATGGGTTAAATATTTGTATTATATAATATTAGTATTTTTGTACACATTGTAGTGATTAGTATGCACTTATTCTTGCTTGTTAATTTTAAAAATATGTTTGTAGTGTCTATGAGTTCCTATTTATAACTAGATCTAGTACATACTTATTTAAATTGGCACATGTTAACTTGATTATTTAATAAAATTCGATCGAGAGATTAATATGATAATGACACTTGAGAGTTGAACAAAGAATGAACTGTTTCTATTTCGAATACAAGGGCGGCATCGACAGCGATGATACTGTGATATAGTTAAGATGCCTGGATATATTTCATGTTACAGTACATATGTAATATGAAAATATACTCGTATAATATCTAAGTTGCTTGATGACCTTTACTATAATTTAAATTTTAATTATGGGCTATATCAAATACTTTTCTCACATTTCTCATACATATGTTAATTTACACACCTACTTTATTGTCCTCTACATATTTTGTTGTTATAATAGCACTATTTTGTTTTGTTATTCAAGTTCAAAAAGTGTATATTATTATATTAATATTTGGAAATCGCCTATACCTACTTATCGCCTTAATGAAATGAGATGGAATAAAGTCAAAAAATCTAGTTGGGGATGAAATACCACAGTATTGTATTATTTATACTTAAACGTAGTTTTAATTGAGGCCGTGAGAACCAGAGTGGCCTAACCATCAAATTGTGAAAAAATGAAAAATGGTTTATGTGCATAAACTTGTTCCAATTATGCCTTTCTTTAGAGCCAGAGTGGCCTAAGAAAGTTATAACTATTTTATACAAGGTGGCAGCACTATCACCTCCTAAACATTTTATTAATTTTGCATAATTCTCAATACCAATGTGGCACATAAACCATTTTTACAATTTGCTGGTTAGGCCACTCTGGTTCTCACGGCCTCAATTTTGATAAGGTATAAAAATAAAATCGCAATTTTGTATAAAGTAATTTTATTTTTAAAAATCTTTGTTATATAAACCAACACTTTACAATGTCAACCTAATGGTAAGGAAAGATAACATACAGGTGTTGACGATACAGATGTCTCAGAGTTTTAACAGGTCGTATAAAAAACAATTAGAGAAAAAAGTATATTATGCTTAAATAATTTCATTTGCGAGTAAGTATGTATTTCATTAGTACTCTTAAAAAGTACCTGCCTGCCGTAAGCCCCGTATCGGTGGAAAATAAAAAACAAAAAGGCAAATTACAGGCAGCTGTACACAGTTACATATTTTATTGTGAATTCGAGACACCTGTATCATTAAAACTCATAGGAGAAAGAGACAAACGATGAGCAAATTTTGGTACCAATTTCACCGACGAGGCATTTTTGAAGCGAAAGTGACAACTATACATAACAACGTGATGCGTGGAAGACGAATGCCCAGCTCGGAAACATGGTAACGGCACGCGTGAACACTGTGCTACAGAAAACAACGTGAGACTATCCTACGTATAATGTCAAGTGCTATATCTAATCGCAGAACACTGCCACACTCCGGTCATCGGGTATTAGGTGTTACTCGGTTACGAAAGTTAATTTCTGAGTCAATATTAGTGGATTTCCTGTAATTTTTCCGCTAATGTCTTGTCTCCCGAATAGTGTGAGTAATATAAATCTATAAAAATAATAAACAAGTATTAAACCTAGAGCCGCGCCGGCGACGCGGCCGTCTGCAAACACGCAAACATAAAAAACATAAATAAGAAATATTTGGTAACAAACTCCTTAAAAAATAAATGGGCAGGCGTAGAAAACTGGTTACAATAGATGAATGTGGGTATTTACAATGTCACAGTCGGCGAGCACGCCCGCGTCGAGCGTGCGCGCCCGCACGAGCGTCCGCAGCGGAGGGGAGAAGTGATGAAAAACAATGTACACTCTACAGGTCATTAAAATTAAGAAAATAAAAACAATTCAAACAAAATTATATACAAAGTGGGTGGGAGTAGGAGCTTCGAGTACAGGACAGACATTTTTGGTCTTAGTTAATAACTTAACGTTAATAAAGATTATGTATTAGTAAACTCGAATATATCTTTAAATACGTCGCGCCGGGGACGCGCGTAGCTCTCTATATATGTTCCATTATTTATATATTAATGTTATATATTTGATAAATAACGTATACGGGTACATAGGGCTGCGGCCGAAGCTGGGGCGGTGGGAGAGGCTGGGGCGGGGCGGGGCTTGTGTCGCCATGCCGAGTGCGCGTGACGCCCCGACAGTCGGACGTTTGTGACGTCACAGCAGGAAGCGCTTGCGGCGCTCCGCCACGACGCCGGCGAAGGGTCCGCCCGCGCCGCGCGACACCGCACCACGACACTCTTTCTTCTTTAATTCTGTCAACATTAATATTCGGTTAGTACTTCTAACATGTACATCAAAAATGCTATAATATCTATATAGGTGAAACAAAAAAGGCATATGCCATCTCTACCCATAGCTCATTTTGCCCTATTGCATGCCTATTTAGTATTTAGCGTGATCAGTGATCGATCACATATTCAGCGTTCTACGTTAGAATAATATTTGTAACATCGCTCGTCACACCGTGGTGGGCGAGCGTAGTGGGGAGTTGCGGCGGCTCACCTGCACCGGCGACAGCGTCAGTGCGCGTGCGCCGTCCCCGCCGTACGTCAGCGCACGCGTGTCCAGCAGCGGGCTCGAGCGCGATGACATCTGCACATAGAACGTTATGTCACAAACATCCAAACTAGTTATGATATCATGGGCTATAAATATCATGTCAAAATAATTTTGCAGATGCATTTTTTTCTCTACCTCTCTTTAATTTTGTAAAGTACATAAAAAATTAATTAATTTAATTTTAATAGATTAGAGACAAAATAATAATTTAACAAGTAATTTGAAAAACGTTAATAAGTCAAACAAAAGCACATCATATTGAATTGGACATAATATACGGTAACAAAGCCAGTGGGGACAAACAATAAAAAATTAATTTGGTTCTTGGTTTTACTCGGTACAAACATAACAAATATAATAATAATTGCATGATATTAAGTAGGATAAAAAATTTAACAGGACTTTTAGACATGTGGCCACAGGGATAAAAAGACTAAACCTTCCGCTTTGATGTAATACGATAAATACCCAAAACCATTGCGTTGGACACGGAAAGCACCAAAAACGAAAGCGTAGGATAGGTTAAGTACCCAAAACCATTTCGTAGGACGTGCTAAGCATCGAAAAACATTTCGTAGGACACGACAAGCACAAAATCATTGCGTAGGACATGGTAAGCACCCAAAACCATTACGTAGGACACCCAAAACCGTAGGAGAGCGACCAAAATCCGTGAGTTACCTGGCGGTTGCGGGTTGTCGCCGGGAACCGGAGCCGCCTCCTGCCGTTAGTTAAACCCTGTATGTTCGTATGTACATAACACCGTCCACCGCGTGCGATGTAGGACGAAGTTATGCCATGCAGAATCAAAAACTTTTTTTTAAATATTATGAAGAAAAAAAAAAAAGATTTATGTATTATAAATTAATTCTGATTATTATGCTTAGGTTCCGAATGGCATAATATCGTCCATCGCTAGCTTTGAATCATAGATTTTATCGAAATGATAAAAAATATAAAATCTTTGAAGATGATTAAATTAAAGCTTTTTGAGTGATTACTGAATATGGCGTGATTGGCATGTTTCAGTATTTTACATTCCTACCAATAGGGAATATGCATTTGTTTAAAATCGAAATTTTCGAAAAAAAGACCCATACAGTATATAAGTATGCACGAAAAAAGTAAAGTAATAAATTGAAAAGTTACAGGACTAAAAAACGCATTTTTTTGCTATACTTGAAAAATGTTTGTTAATAAAATCAATTTGTATTAATTTCTACATACATTTGCAAGTACGGTTGTGACCAGTGACGTCATTTATCGAAAAATCAATATAAAAATGCATATTCACTATTGCCAAGTGAAATTTAAAAATAAATTAATTCAGGTCGCATTAGGCTAAACTTAGTCGAATTCAGCGTGAATATGAATTTATAATATAGAAAAACAAAAGTCCCACTTTCAGTTTAATTGCCAAATGAGATAAAGTTTAAGAATGACATAGCTCGAAGTCATGCATGCAAAATGCATGTGCGCAGCTACTAGCTCGCTAGCACCGGTGACGGGCCAGTAGCTGGCGTGCAAGTGTAGCCGGCGAGTACGTACCGGCGAGCTGTCCTCGAATACTGGCGAGAAGTTGGCGGCCTCCGACATCTTCATCTCGTTAGCTTCCGACACGATGTGTGCGCGCAGCTGCTTATTTCTGGAAATGTATTTTTTTATTTTATTTAAATGTACAAAAACATATTACAATCTTCACAAATCACAAATTTTTGATCTAGATCGCAACGTAACAAATATGTGCACACTATAAAACACAATATTATTTTAGACATAAATGATAGCTCAACGTTAACTACCAATTTATACACAATACAATAGGATGCTACGTGTGTTACTCAGAATACTCTAAGGTAAGCATGCTATGGAGGATGTCTTTTACAATTTTATTTTATTATTAAAAATGTTCAACGTTTTATTATCTTAGCAAAATTATTATATTAAAATCGTCAGCGTACAAGAGTCATTGACATGAAAGTCTTAGAATTAATTAATAAAAATAATAAGGAAGACAGGACCTAGGTGGGAGCCTTGAGGTACCCCCGATGTTACAGTAGTAGGTGAGGAGATAAATCTCTTTAGCGCGCAATTGATTCCTGTTATTAAGGTACGAGCATATCCATCTGTATAAGTTTCCGTGTATACCATAAGACACTAGTTTACGACAAAGCAGCTGATGGTTGACCTTGTCAAAGGCCTTGGTTGGATAACTTGGTTGGTTTAACAATCACATTAAAAATTAAATAAAATATCTGACAACGATATAGTTTGTCTCACCTGGCGTCGAGCTGCAGGATGTGGTTGTGTGCGTGCGCAAGCTGCGCGGACGCCGTGGCCAGGCGCTCCTCCAGCGCAGCGGACTCCACGCACTTGACGCTGTAGCGCTCCGACAGCGACAGGATCTCGCGCTTGATCTCCTCCATCTCGCGCTGGTGGCGTCCGCTGAGCTGGCCCAGCTCGCCGCCACGCGCCAGCAGCTCGCCCTTGAACTTGTCCACCTCGCGCCGCACTTCGCTCTCGTGCGCCTTGCGCATGGCGTCCAGCGCGGCCAGAGTGGCGCGCGTCTCCTCGGCCAGCGCCGCCTCCTTCTCCTGCCGCAGCGCCTCGCGCTCCGCCCGGTGCTTGTCCTCCAGCTCACGCACTACGCGCCGGTGCGAGCTCTCCATTGCCAGCAGCCCCTTCTCGCACAGCGCGCGCAGCTGCTCGATCTCCTGCTGGTAGCGCGCGCGCAGGCTGTCGCCGTGCGTGTCCGCCGCCACCGCGCTCTGCGACCGCATCACACAAAAGAGTTAAACACTGACTAGGTGTACCGATAATGTTGCAGACGACCGGACGGCGGATACTCACCTGATACGCTGCACGGAGGCTGTCGAGCTGCGCCGAGTACTCGGAGTCGAGCGCGGCGAGGCGGCGCTGCAGCGTGCGCGCCCGCTCCCGCAGTGCAGCGCGCTCGCGCTCGTGCTGCGCCTGCATCTGTGTGCGCGCGCGCCGCGCCGCTGCTAGCGCCGCTGCCTGCTGAGCCAGCGCCGCCTCCCCGCGCGCGCGCTCCGCCTGCAGCCGCTCCAGCGCGTCCTGCAGGTGCGCACACTGCCCGCATCGCAGCGCGCCCACCGCCGCTCGCAGCGCCTCCAGCCGTGCGCCCACCCCGTCCTCGCCTGCACCCGCCTCCCGGCCCTCGGCGCCCGCCACCTCGTCGTCGCCCGCGAGCCGCCGCCGCGCCTCCGCCACCTCCGCTTCCATACGCTCGAGGCTCGCGCCGATCTTCGTCGAGTCTTCACTGTTGCCCGAACAGTCACTGGAGAAGAGCGCTCGGCACTCGGTCGAGAAGTGCTGGAACAGGTACACGAACTCCGCCTCGCAGGCGGGGTCAGTCTCCAGCGAGGCGATGGCGTCCTCCGGCCGGCGGTCGGCGTCACGCGGCGCCGACGCGCGGTACGTGCCGTCCACCACGGCCACTCGCGCATCTACCAGCGCCTTCTGCGCGAGCACATCGGCGAGCCGGTCCAGCAGCGCGCGGCTGTCGGCGCGCGGTGCGGACTCGACGCGGTCGGCGCGATCGCGGCGCTCGTGGCAGCGCGCGGCGATGTCGCGCACGGCAACGTCCAGCTCGCAGCGCAGGTGGTCGTGCGCCGCCTGCCACCACAGCTCGAGGTCGGCGCGATCCTGCGCGGTGAGCGTGAGGCGAGCGGCGCGCGCGTCGCTCAGGCCGCGCTCGCATAGCTGCGCAGCGCGGGCAAGCGCGCGCGCCACCTCAGCCTGCACGAGCTCGGCACTGAGCGCGTCGCGCGCCGCTGCCCATGCCTCCCGCACTCGCGCCGCCTCGGCGTTGGCGCGCTGCTCGATGTCCGCGTCACCGGGCGTGCAGTAGCTGAGCGTCTCGGCCGCGAGCGCGGCGCAGAGCTCGGCCAGCGTCTCGGACTTGTACCGCTCGACGGCGGCGGCGACGTCACGCTGCGCCGCCTTGAGCGCCTCGAGGTCGGCGCCGTGGACGATGACGTCGGTCGTCCGCGAGTCCGCGCCGGCCCTGTTGTTCGTCATCACGTCTATCTTGCGCGACAGTATACGCGCCAGGTAGTCGAGCGAGCTCTTGGTCGCCGAGACGGTCTTGACGCTCTCTCCGTTTATTTTGGCCTTGAGCTTATCGATCAATTGACTAGTTTCGATGATTTCTGATTTGATTAATCTAGCGAAGAACCTGCTTCCGTTGGAGGACTCTAGGGCTTCCTGTATCCTGCCGATCAGGACCGCCTCGTACGCGAGTTTTTCCGCGAGTATCTCCAAATTTTTTCTTGGCGTCAGCTCCCCGGCCTCGTAGAGAGCGGCCTTCTTTCTCGATATTTCTAGGAGTTTCGACCTCAGCTGCTCCTCGAGCTGCAGAACGACCTGCGCCACGCTGTCGTTGATCTCGTCGCTGTGGATGTGGTCGGCGGTGTCGGAGACGCACTTGTCGGAGCACTCCTGCAGCAGTTTGCTGACGTCCATCAGACATTTCTCCATCGATTTCACGCTATACTTCTTTTCTATACTCGGAGAGGGTGATCTTCTCGACTTAGCCGCCCGCATCGCACTCATTTGACAAAGGCATTCGTTGACTTTGTTCCTTGAATGTATTACGACGTCTTCTAAATTTTGGAGTCTGTCGAGCAGATGCCTTTGCGATTGTGTACCGATAGCGCTATTTTCCTGACACTCGTTGCTGTTCGAATTGTCAGTAGCTCCGACGACTAGTCTGAGAGGGGAACAAGAATTAGAAGGTTCGCGACGATTTTCCATTGCAGATGCGACTTTGGTTTCCAGCGAACTCAATCGGACTAGTACTTTCATAGGTTCGGAGCTTGTGGCACTATCTAACGATTTCCTCCGTAATCTAGCAGCCAACCTTTTCATTCTCTTTTCATCCGTAACGCTGTCACTTTTAGATAATTTCTCTTTGGCCGGAGAAGAACTTTTCGAAGGCGAATTAATGACCGGAACCGGTTCTCCTGTTTCTAATTGCGTTATTTTGTTTTCTAATTCCGCTAGTTTCTCTTCGACTTCTTTTCCCAACGTCATAGATTCTCTGCCTTTGAGTGACAAACTGCGACGCTTCTCTCTCGACTCGGTTTTTTGTATTTTATGCTTCAATGTTCTGACTTGTTTGTCAGATGCTGTTAATTTTTGTGTTAGATCCAAAATACGAGCTGCCATTAAATCTATTTCTGATTTGCTGCACTGTTCTCTAAGTTTCATTTCATTTCTTAACTTCATATTAGTTAACTCAAGTTCATCGTACATGTTGTGTGATTCGCGAAGCTCTCTCTTCATAGTTTTTATTTCTTGAATAGCTTTTAGAAATCTACTTTTTAGATCCACGTACTCTTCTATCAGTCTATTTTTCTCTAAGGTTTCGAGATTTAAATCGTGTTGGATATTACCCAGTTCAGAAAGAGACCCAACGCTTTTCCTTTTTTCTCGCGTCGGCGATTCTGTGGCTTTAGCCTCAAGTTCTCGTATCCTGACGTATAAGAAGTCATTTTCTTTTACGCTGTTTAGTAGCTTTTCATTCAGTTCGCTCAGTTCTTTTTGGAGCTGTAATACTGTCTCTTGGGCGGAGTTTAATTGACTCGTTAACATCTCACAATGTTCCGTCGATTCTCTTAAAAATGTTTGTGTTTCTGTTAATTTCTTTTCCCATGTACATTTGTCCTGGTTATATAACTTCTTTATTGCGTCTAAGCTCTCTACTTCTTTAGTCCTAAGTGCTATTTCCTCTTCTTTCGTTTGTAAAGCTATAACTAATTCCTCCATTTTCTTCTCTCTTAAAGCTGCTTCATTTTTCATTTTACGAAGCCTCGCAAGCTCAGATTCGGCTTCGTTAACATCTTTAAGTGCTAGTTTTAGCTGTTTTCGGAGGTCATCGATTTCAATGGACTGCTTGTCTGTGGTCGAAATATAACTACGTTTTCTAGGTTCGCTCGGCTTTTCGTTTTCTTCAATAATATCTTCGGGTATTTTATTTTCTTTGGCTGCATCGATTTCGTCCTTTTCTATATTTGTGTCGATCGTAACTGTCATCTGATGACCGGCTCTCGCGCGTACTTTTTCTTTGACCTTCGATATGGGAGTGCGACTTAAAATAGGTGATTGTGGTGGTTGGGTCGTTAGATCTCCCCAATCCGCGCTATCCCTCCTACCGCCTTCGGATGCTGTCTTATATTCTTCATCGGAGGAGAACGGCCCCGATCGAATGTTATTTGGTGTGATGGGAGTTATCGGCGACGTTGATGACTCTGACGCTTGGTCGACATTATCTTCGCGGAGAATGAGAGACAACGGTCCCGTATCGGGCAGTCCGGCAGTTCTGCGCATCGCCGACACCCAGTTCGCCCTAATACCGGCCGTCACCGCAGATAGTACGATGTGTTTGCCGTCCCATGTCTGAAATAAAAAATCAAAACGATTATGTAATTGTTCCAGAATTAAAAATAGCAAGTAACATAAAACCACAAGTTGCACAAAATTACCTCAGTCTCAAAAGCGTATCCATTCGTGGAAGGCGATGTGGGCAGTTCTACGACTCGAGATATTCCACTCAGGTCAATAACACCGTCCATAAGACCCCTGTGTTCGGCTTGAGGGTCTCTAAAATATAGCAGCGCTGCGCCTCGCAAAACGAACCAGTGCTTCGACCAGCCCCCCGGCCCTCGTCTTTGGAGCCAACCAGCTCTCGCGTGAAGTAGTCTTTCGGCGGGCAGTTCTACTCTTCCACTTTCGGTCGCCTCTGCTGCCTCTACAGCGTCAGTCGTCTCGCTGCCTTCACTAGCTGAGCTGGTAATCACTTCCTCGTTCGGAACTCCGCCGTCTGGTGATCCTCTTGCCTGGAAATATTGGTTTTTATGTTACATCGGAAGAAGCAATAATTACTCGTGTTTCTCGTAGAGCATTTTGTTTTTCTTGGACTAAAATACATGATGACCTAAATACCCGACTTTTTTTGGTGTTGAGTATATTTTACTCAGGTGTGTAAGAAGAGCGTGATGTCGCGCAGCCGCTCGTCGCTCAGACTTACCGAGAGTCGCTCAGGCGGCGGCAGGCGGGTCGGGCGCTCCAGCGTGGGCGGCAGCGCGCGGCGCGTGCGCGGCCGGGTGAGCGACGCAGCGATGTCGCGCAGCTGCTCGTCGTAAAGTTGGTTCTCCTGCTGCATCAGCGGCGTTCGCGCGCTACCTGCAATATTATTTCAAACTTGTATTACTTAAGTATTATTTAACTGGTCATAATTTTTCAGATTACATCTATAATAACTCCCCACACCGATATCTCTGGTCAATGAGCTCCGTGGCCTAGTGGGTAGACCGTTTGGTTCGCATTCGAGAGAGTGCAGGTTCAAATCCCAGATTGTGGCGTGTACCAATGAGACTTTTTCAGATCTCAAGTACATTATACGGACGCTCTAACGGTGAAAGAAAACATTGTGAGGAAACCCGCACATAGTTGGCCCCAGACGTATTGACTAGTTCATTCCTCTGGACTAGACTGACTATGTTGTGAGAATGCCGTATACGCTTGGGCAACCATACGACATTTAAAAACTAACTATCCCAGGCACTACAGTATTTCAAGAGATATACTTCGCTCGAAGAATACTGTATAAATCATCCATAAACGGATGTAAACGTCTAAGTTATTTAACTGGTCGGTGAAAAGGAAGCAGACATAAAAAGAACCTATTTGCAATAGATTGGAATTTGTGAAAAATAAATTATATGGTGCATTAATATTGTTGTCCGTTTTGGACTCTAAAAGAGCTGACTGGAGTATCTGCTCTTTGGGTTTTATCGTTTTTATTGTTGGGTGATATCGAGGGACAGTGTTAGGGGCACGGCAGTGCTGCCGCCAAGTCCGTATATTTGTGTACCTTCATCGTTGTTGCCATTAGGGTGCTCGGGCCAGGTGTCGCGGCGCCGGGAGCGTGCCTTCTCCTCCCCGTTGATTTTGTCGCGGGTCGGCGGCGACGCGGATGATACTGGCTGGTCGGTATACACTGTAAAACAGCAATAAAACTTTAAATATAGAATACATCTGGTTGTTTATAGTCTCGCTATAACTCGGACATTTATAGAAAGGTTATCAGCTGAAAGATTATGTTATTTATACCCACGCTAATCACTAACAGAAAATCGACGCAAAAAATCAGGGGGTTTAAAATATATCACCTGGCTATAATTAATTTAAGTACTTCTGCATTCCTAAAGCTTTAATATATTCAAGCGACATAGGTAGTACTTTTGCATTTCTAACCGACTTCCAAAAAAGCAGGCAGTTATTATTAGGACTGTACCAAAATACCTATTGCAATGATCTCCAGCCTTATATTTACAGGCACTCTCGTCTGGCCGTAGCCCGTAATCGATGCTCGCGTGCGGTCGGCCATTCCGAAGGTATCGCTCTACAATTTCGCATAATGACAGCTCCATTTATATTATTCGATCGCACAAAAGAGTGCACTAACGAGCCCAGATATATTGTTTGTGCAAACACTCGCGCTAGTAATTGTGGCCTGTCGGGTCGAGGGCCCATAATGGTGAGGCCCGTTAACCCGTAAGGCCCATAAGTTATAGATCAAACTACTTTTTAACTGAAAAGGATGCAATAACAATGTGTTTTCTTGCAATTTTTGTACCAATTTATTATTTCTTCGACTTTTTTCAGTACTTAAATGCGATGCAATCTCAGGTGTCATCCGCGCAATACTTTAGCCGGGGACGAGGTGAGCGTGCTGCGAATGTGCATAAATATTTATGAAAAATATCCCATTATTTATGTACAAAACAACAAACTGTCATTACTCGCTGTCGGCAATAAAAATTGCAATCGTATATTAATATGGGCAAGTGTACGGCCACCCTTACTCGTAAATTATCGGTTTAAAGGGCGCATGCTTTGCTCTTGTTGGTGACCTTGCACGCGATATAACCGAAGGCAAAACGGGCAAGCAAGGGAGGCGGGCCAATGTCACCCGCACTTAAACATGGCGCCGTAGGCCATTTAAAAAAGTGCACTTACTACAAGTAGTAATTTTCTTAACTGATTACATCCAGATTAACACTGACTCATCGCTTCCAAGAAATTACCTCTGGAAATCCTTCTTCGAGACGAGATGACATTAATGCATAATGACTGCTTTTTATAGTCCAAAGTTGTAAATCTAGACGGGATCGAGGTGAAAACCTGTTTTAATCGAAGCAAGAATTTTGGCGCCAATTTAAGAATTTATAAAAGTCATATTAAAATCAAGTCCCTATGGCCTATAGGCTATTTTATGTTCCAGATGTCTATTTATAGAGCCTCGACTGTAGCTTGTAGACTATAGGATGTAGAGTGGAGACGAGGTGCAATTTGCGAGGCAAACTACAGTGGTCAAGCGCCTGTCCTACTGCGTCAAATTGGCGCTTTCTAAACAGTTGCAGCGGCTGATGATACTGATTCGCGCGCCATCCATGATCTGGAACAGTCGCTGATTACGGCGGCACGTCTGACCCACATCTGACCCGCGATCAGTTGGTGTCAGGTGCGCCGCACGTGGGGCTATTCATCATCACGGTGGTAATCATACAATGGATAACTATGCCTTGCTGCAGATACTGTGTATGATTAACGGAAATACCTTACGTTATTTCTATTCATCGAGCACTCAATTTGATTGTGACTAAATCGCAAGCTAAAAATCACTAAAGCGACGATTACAGAATTATTAATTCAAACAAATATACTGAATATTCATCTTCATAATATTTTGTATAAGGAAAATCTAGCACAAATGACAGCAAAACAGTTCAGCGAGCGCGGCGAGCGAGCCGAGCAAATCAGCGAGTCGTCCGGGATTATTTACGAGCGCAAATAAAAATCATTCGCCGCGGCACAATAGCGCCGGGCCGGGGTGTCGCAGTGTCATTCCCGGAGATTTACCGCGGAATGACCAGGTTAATAAATATCAATGAGGTGCGAGGGCGCCGCACAGAAATGCCAGGGTTGTGTTTAGTTCCACATAGGGATGCATCATGCAACGCAGGGGGTTTACTTTAGGATACAAGGCGATACGCAGTTTCTAGGGCAATTTTTTAGTGCAGGGTTTAGGGTGTAACGTGATAGGGTAAGGGCACGTCATTTAAAGCATCGCCGATTCGTCAGCGTCAGGAATGGATGGCGCGAGGTCGGTGTGGACACTGGACTCCCACTGAGCGGTACCCTGTATAGGCGATTCGCTATTATCTCGTTCGTTTACGGTCACCTTTTTCATTTCGATATTTATCTTCCATATTTCATATGCTATTTAAACGGAGATTTGTAGATGGTTTTAGTACATCATAGTTTACGTCTGTTTTATTAATATTTTAAAAATGTTTAATCAAACATTTTAGGTTAACATATTTTTTAGTACCGTACACTTATCAATTGAATCCATACATTCCGTTTATTAAAAAAAAACCGTTGATTAAAGGCATGCTTCAAATACAAATTGCTTTATAAAAATATCTTAAGGAAACATACTTTGATATAATTATATGCAAAAGTTCCTGGAACATTGCATAATAATAAAATCATTAATTATATGCCTGTAGCTTAAGACCAGGTAGACCAAGCGAAATAGGCATTTAACGCTTCCAAGAGTTGCCCGCAATTGCCGCAAAGCGAGCCGCGCGCCTACGTCGCCGGCGTGAACTTACATGAACCCAAAGTGTTACACTGTAGTCGTGTCGGCAGTAGGTCATCTTATTTTATTATTTGTATTGAAAAAGATAATAAAATCCATATGTAACTGTTTTAATACAACACATAGCACACATAATTTGAATAGATATTATAGGTAGGTACCTAAGTAAAAAATGCTTAAATTTTATTCAATTACTAGCTGATGCCCGCGGCTCCGCCCGCGTATGTACAGTAACCCATGGGAATCGTATATGTCCCGCGATAAAAAGTAGCCTATGCCCTTCCCTATGGTCTACTTTATGTCTGTGCCAAATTTCATGATGATCGGTTTAGTAGTTTTTTCGTGAAACAGTAAATAAAGTATCCCACGGGAACCGTACATTTCCCCGCGATAAAAAATAGCTTATGTCTTTTCTCAGGCTCTAGAATATCTGTGTACCAAATTTCATTTAGATCGGTTCAGTAGTTTTGGCGTGAGAGACGGACAAACACACACTTTCCCATTTATAATATTAGTATGGACTAGCTGTTGCCCGCGACTTCGTCCGCGTCAACTGATGGCGCAATAATGCATTAATTTCGACCAAATTTGATTACCATAAAAAAGGTTATAGTGAGTCAATCTTAAAAGATTTTTTTACATCATTTAAAGAGGAATAATTATTTTATACATATTTTTTGGGTAACTTGAGCCGTTTACATAGCGCACGCAACACGCTGTGTTCGATGTGTGCATGGAGACGAGTACCTATCGTTAGCTCGTGTGGTCACTAAAGTACGTGTCGTTTCGTGAGATAAAAATACTGTATCAGGTACATAGGTGCTAACGATTTGATGGTAACTACTTAGGCAGACACTTGCAAAAAATGTATTCCTACTGCCGAGTCCGCACGTTTGCCACTTGCCGCAAAATCCAAACCTCCACAAACGTTTGACTTTTTGAAAATCCGGATTTCCGAATTTTTCTCCCAAAAATCCGGATTATCCGGATAATTCAAATTTTTTCATTTTTTTTAAATTTGTTGCATAATTTATAAAACTTTAATGTTAATTTTACTACTATGTTGTAGCAAAACTTATTTATTAGTAAAAAAAAGAGTTACTTTTTTATAATTTAATTTAAATAAATTCTTATTTTAAGTTGTAAGTATTAGAATTACAATCTGAATAAATAAAAACATAATGAGATTTTATCAAAATTATATACTTAATTATATTTATTTTTTCATTTTTAGAAATATTTTTGATTACGTTTCAAATCCTACAATGTTCAGTTTTATAGTTAATATATTATTTTAAATAAGGTATGTATATATTGTTATTTACTAAATGTTCCAGCAGAAAGAATTATAAAAAAGTGGAATAGCCTGTGATCTTTTTAACGCTTTTTTTACATATCTACGCCACAGTTCACCACTACCGTTTTCGTAAAGTTCCATTTCTATGTGAAAGTACTAACGTACGAAAATTAATACAGTTTAATAAAACGTAGGAAACTGAAAATCCTTTAAATCGAGATCCGGGGAGTGAAGACAAATCATTTGAAAAATGGGGCTGGATAAATAATTTTGTATGGACGAAATTGGACTACTTTCGAGTTATTGAAATTAAAAACCACCCACCTGTTTGGGTAATAATTAAACATGTAAATGGTGCTTTTAATTCCCTCGGAAACTAACAGAAGTATAATAAGCAATTCTAAGCACAATTTAAAATCTATAACTGTTGTAAGATCTTTATTTTAACATTTTACTTACAAATAAACAGTAACATCTTACTCTTCATTGCACTTTGAAGTTTCCGCTATAAGATGAAAACTACATTACTTAAAAAAAAAATAACAGTGGTTTACACAAATCGTTGGTGCTATTTTTGACACCTATATCTTTAAAATATTATCTAAAAATAATTATTTCTACGCAAAAACAGGAGCGTTGATTTTCATTTAGTTTTGCTACTGACTCGTTAGTTTAGGTTAGTTTAGTTCAATCAAATTAATTTTAATAATAAAAAAAATATTACCTTCATTCATTCGGCAAAACTCTCTCTAATCTTAAACCAACCAGTCAGGTATTATCGACTCCAAAACTTCTTCCTGATATCATAGAGATAAGATTTAGGTATTTGGACTTAGATATTCATTATTTAGAAGATAATTAAATATAGTTAAACCACTACATTTCTTTTTAAGCTGTCATATTAATTTGGCATTCTATGATTGCAGAAATTAAAATTGCAATAATATGTTTCGACTTTCGTTAGTAAGAATTCAATAAATATAAAAATACAAAGCTTTAATTGGGTTTGGATTTGCTTATTATACTTCTTACTACTTGTGCAAGTGAAACTGAAACCATATTCAGTGTTTTTATAAATTGGATCACCTATTACTGAACTGTACTACTACTGAAAAAAATATAAAATGGTAAGTATCTTAGAAACAGTCCATACATATACATATATTTAAAATATTATCTAAAAATAATTATTTCTACGCAAAAACAGGAGCGTTGATTTTCATTTAGTTTTGCTACTGACTCGTTAGTTTAGGTTAGTTTAGTTCAATCAAATTAATTTTAATAATAAAAAAAATATTACCTTCATTCATTCGGCAAAACTCTCTCTAATCTTAAACTAACCAGTCAGGTATTATCGACTCCAAAACTTCTTCCTGATATCATAGAGATAAGATTTAGGTATTTGGACTTAGATATTCATTATTTAGAAGATAATTAAATATAGTTAAACCACTACATTTCTTTTTAAGCTGTCATATTAATTTGGCATTCTATGATTGCAGAAATTAAAATTGCAATAATATGTTTCGACTTTCGTTAGTAAGAATTCAATAAATATAAAAATACAAAGCTTTAATTGGGTTTGGATTTGCTTATTATACTTCTTACTACTTGTGCAAGTGAAACTGAAACCATATTCAGTGTTTTTATAAATTGGATCACCTATTACTGAACTGTACTACTACTGAAAAAATATAAAATGGTAAGTATCTTAGAAACAGTCCATACATCTATACTAATATTATAAAGAGGAAAACTTTGTTTGTATGTTTGTTTGTTTGTTTGTTTGTTTGTTTGTAATGAATAGGCTCAAAAAGTACTGGACCGATTTCAAAAATTCTTTCACCATTCGAAAGCTACATTATCCACGAGTAACATAGGCTAAATTTTATTTTGGAAAAAAATAGGGTTCCGTAAGATATTTAGGTTTTTCGGACACAAGGTGTAAAAAATCAACCAGAAAAGTTACTTATTTTGCGTACGCTGCCTAAACTATAAAAGATAGAACCATATAATGTTCTAATTAATTGTAGATCTTATAAATATCTACAAAAAAGTCCGCGACACACTATACCTATCTATGTCGAGTGAGGCACAACAACCATTTTTTTATTTAGAAATCTTGAATTTTTTTTGGACTACATTTAAACCCGTTTATTTTACTCATGCTATTAATCCTTATCAAAATAAATTATTTCGTCACTAAGTACAGTTTATGTAGATAATATTTGGTCTTTGAATGATTAAAATTGGATGTTTGGTTTTGAAGTTATGGCGAAATTAAAATATTACGATTTCTGCTGCACGGCCCGTTGCGAAGTGGGTAACATTCTGTAGTATTAAATTAAATACCATTTATTTCGGGCTGCATATGCCCATATTATAACATACATATTACTATTATATCAGTATTAGTATCAGTATTGTACCCGTGCGAATAAAGAGGAAAGATTTGTTCGTATGTTTGTTTGTTTGCATTGAATAGGCTCCGAAACTACTAGACCAATTTTGATGGAATTTTGCATAAATATAGAGTAGACCAGGGGAAGGGATATTATAGCCTAGGCTACTTTTTATCGCGGCAAACTGTATGGTTCCCGCGGTATTGCCCGCGAATTATATTATATTAAATTAGATAGATACTTGAATTTTTATCGGTCAGGATTTAGGCTGCACTTAGATTTTAGGGCGTGTTTCACAAATCACATTCTTAAAGATATATAAAAGGTAAACCTGACTGACTCATCTGTCAACGCACAGCCGAAACTACTGAACGGATTTTGCTGAAATTTGGCATTCAGATAGTTGTAATGACGTAGGCATCCATTAAGAAAGGATTTTTGAAAATTCGCACCCTAAGGGGGTGAAAAAGGGGTTTAAATTTTTTATGGAAACCGAACTCCACGCGGACGAAGTCGCGGGCAAAAGCTAGTATACATATATAGCGGCCATAATATTTTAGCAGATCTTCATCCCTCGCATCACCATTTAATGGATTGACTATGTTCTACCAAATAACTTGAATAAATGGAAAAATGTGTCAACAATTTCAATAGGACAACAAATAATATCAAATTATCCAAAGGCATGTATTTAAACTCACGACAAAACATATTGATTTCTTATGTTTACGCGAATATTGTTCATTGTTTTAAACACTTACGGATTTTGTCGCACAACACGAAACACTTACGGAAAACAATCACGACAAAACAATTAAATTTTGGATGTGAAAATACCGAATATTGAATACTAAATTACCATGTTGGCTAAAGAATGTAAGGAATAAAAAATTACAAATCTGGTGACTAAATAATACCACTGAATATTCCAAACTGGCAGACAGATATTATATTAGCGAACAAATAACCATCTTGGCGACAATTTGTGAGTACACATTTAATTTAAGAATAGGTACATATATTTTCCGTAATGTAGGTAACTCAAAAAACATACAAGCAGCAAAACCAGCGCACATGAAAAAACAAAGGAGCGTACAAAATTCCCAATTTTTAATTTTCCTCGACTTTAGGGGGGGTGTAGATATTGTGTAGATTCATTTTGAAATTTAAAAATAACGGTAATTCATTTTTTTGCAAAATTAACATAGGTGTCGTTACCAGGTTTTTGGGGATGCTGGATACGAAAATGACATTCATTTTGAAATTCCAATATGGCGGACATACTTAATTTTATAAAAATAATATGGTTGTCCCTTTGTTGGTTTCTAGGGGTGCTGATTACAAAAAAGTCATCCATTTTAAATTTCCTTAGTAACCCCGCAACCTCAAATTTTCTTCATGATGAAAGAAAAAGAAATTTGAAAATCCTGAATTTTCCAAAATTTCCATAGCTTTATACATCGCTCATAATATCTCAAAGTAGAGAATTGCCATATTTTTTTTCTATAATCACTTCTATCTCAGAAACAGTGCATCTTGAAAAATAATGAAAATTACCTCACCCTTAAAAACCCCGCAACCATATATTTTCTTCATGATGGGGAAAAAGAAATTCGAAAATCCTGAATATTCCAACATTTCTATAGCTTTATGCATCCCCGGTATCTCAATGTAGAGCATTTATATTTTTTTTATAAAATTGATTCTATCTCGGAAACGGTGCATCCTAATGAAAAATAATGAAAATTTCCTCCCCCTTAGAAACCCCGCAACATCATATTTACTTCATGATGGAAGAAAAAAATCTGAAAATCCTAAATTTTCCAAATTTTCTATAGCGTTTTACACCGTTCGTGTCTCAAAGTAGAGCATTATCGTATTTTTTTTCTATAATGGCTTCTATCTCAGAAACGGTGCATCCTACTTGAAAAATAATGAAAATTACCACCCCCTTAATAACTCCGTAACCATATATTTTCTTCAAGATGAGAGAAAAAGAAATTCGAAAATCCTGAATTTTCCAACATTTCTATAGCTTTATACATCCCTCGTATCTCAATGTAGAGCATTTAATTTTTTTTTATAAAATTGATTCTATCTCGGAAACGGTGCATCCTATTGAAAAAATAATGAAAATTTCCTCCCCTTAAGAACCCCGCAACACCATATTTTCTTCACGATGGAAGAAAAATAAATTTGAAAATCATGAATTTTCCAAAATTTCTATAGCTTTATACACTGTTCGTGTCAAAGTAGAACATTGCCATATTTTTTTTCTATAATCGTTTCTATTTTAGAAGCGGAAAAATAATACTATTACTGGAAATATAATAAAAATTTCCTCCCCCTTAACCCGGAAATCGCATATTTTTTTTCATGAATGCCAAAAAAAGAAATTTGAAAATCCTGAATTTCGAAAAGTTTCTATACCTTACATAGCTGGCACCTCTACAAACTACATGTTAATTTTACGAAGATTGGATAGTCTCCATTTTGGAAAATCCAATTTCATTGGAAGACAATTTTATAATCAGCATATGAAACATGAAAAAAGACATCCATTTTTAATAAAAAAAAATATACGCCATTTTGGAATTTTAAAACGGATTTTATTTTCATATTATTCTGCACCCCCAAAAACCTTGAAAACGATACCCATACCAAAGAAAAAAAACCTCCAATAGTATCCAAAACTGGGATTTTCCGTAGCTTGCAAATTGAATTTTTAGCAGCTATTAATTTATCAATCAAATCTTCATTAGCTACTTACATGGTATAATGGTCACCAACTCATCGTTGCTAATTGGATTAAATTTCGCTACTTTTTATCTGCCGATTTTTGTATTTTTTGTCACTTGAGTGATTTCACCAGTTTGGTAATTTAGTCGCCAACATATTAATTCGCTGCCAAATTCAGCAATACAGTATGCTCACGTGCAGTCACCAACTTATTTTTTGTTCACTCGATTAATTATATCCCTTATTCAAATATTGTACGTCTAGAGTACATACTAATTACAATAATTAAAATATGTAATATTCATAGTAGTAACCAAGATTCGAAAAAATCGAAAATCCGGATTTTTAAATGAAAATCCGGATTTTTAGAATTTTTAGAATTTCGAAGTATCCGGATTGCAACCCCTACTTGCGAGTGACTTGGTGTGTTCTGCAAAGGCAAGCATGACGGATGTTGAGCACGTATCCTTATATTTTATTGTAAATAGAACAAACAGCCTCCGTGGTCTAGTGGTTAGAGCTTGGCTCTCGACTCGGAGGTCGTAGGTTCTAATTTCGATTCCCGCACTGGAACAACAAAAAATGTTGTTTCCAAGTTTGGTTAGGACAATGCAGGCTGATCACCTGATTGTCTGACAAGAAAGATGATCCATGCGTCGGATGGGCAGGTAAAAAGTCGGACCTGCGCCTCATCTCTCGTCAGTCGTGTCGGTTATCCGTCCCACTGGATTACGAGAGTAAAAAAAAAGAGTGCCTTTGTGTACTGCGCACACACTTGGGCACTATAAAAATACTACTGTGTAACTGGCTAGGCTACAATAAAACCAGCCACCGTCACCGAAATCGGCGTGGGGAGTTATTTATTATTATTATTGTAAAAACAGAAATCGAAATAAAAAGAAACGAAAAGTACGGCAAAGAAGATGGTAGATGTTACAAATTCATAAAAACTGTTTACTGGCTTATTCAATAATGTACTAAGGCTACTCCACGCATCAGCTACTTTTTTCTCATAATACACAATAATATATCTATGGACGCTTCACACCAAGTCTATCTGGTCCCGTGGTAAGTTCTCGAAGAACTTGTGTTACGGGTACCAGACAACAGAAATATATTTAATAATTTTTATATTATACACATATTTAAGATTTTTATTGTATTATACACATATTTAATACACATTCATGACCCAGGAACACAGATTTTTTTTTGTTCCCTCAGCGGGATTCGAACCCGCGACCCCCGGCTTTAGCACCAACACGCTCAACCACTGAGCCACAGAGGTCGTCTCATCTAGCAAAAGCAACGACGTGGCGACGATAATGTTATTGTGTATGGTTATATGTACCTATAACTAGCCGATGCCCGCAACTTCGTTTGCGCCTAACTGACGAAAGCGGAACCCTATTTTTTAAACGGAACCCTAAAATAAAAGTAGCCTATATTAGACCTTATGACATCAGCTATCTGCCAGTGAAAGCCCCGCGAAAATCGGTCCAGCCGTTTCAGAGATTAGCCGGAACAAACAGACAGACCGACAGACAGACAGACAGACAGACGGACAGACATTTTTAAAAATTTGTATTTTATTGTAAGTACTGAATATACTTTCAGATGCATTATGTGAAAAGCTGTTAATTTGATGTTACAAACAGACACTTCATTTTTATTTATCTGTATATTATCTGTATATAGGTTTAGTTCAAAAATAAAAAGAAGCATAAAAAAATACAAAACAAACTTTCCTATAGATTTTTATTGTATATTATATTATGTCCATGACCCGGGAACACAGGAAACTTTTTGTTCCTTCGGCGGGATTCAAACCGGCGACCCCCGGCTTGAGCACTAACACGCTCAATCACTGAGCCACAGAGGTCGTCTCATCTGGCAAAAGAAACGACGCGGCGACGATAAAATGTAACATGTTATTGTGTATGGTTATATGTGTAACTAGCTGATGCCCGCAACTTCGTTTGCGCAGATCTAACGAAAGCGGAACCCTATTTTTTTAAACGGAACCCTAAAATAAAAGTAGCCTATGTTAGACCTTATAATATCAGCTATCTGCTAGTGAAAGTCCCGTGAAAAGCGGTCCAGCCGTTTCAGAGATTAGCCGGAACAAACAGACAGACAGACAGACAGACGGACAGACAAAAATTTTAAAAATTGGTATTTTATTATAAGTACCGAGTATACTTTTAGATTCCTTATATGAAAAGCTGTTAATTTGAAGTTACAAACAGACACTTCAATTTTATTTAACTGTATAGAATTAGTTCAAAAATAAAAAGAAACATAAAAAAATACAAAACAAACTGACTTTCCTTTAGATTTTTATTGTATTATACATATCCATGACCCGGGAACACAGGAAACTTTTTGTTCCTTCGGCGGGATTCAAAGCCGCGACCCCCGGCTTGAGCACCAACACGCTCAATCACTGAGCCACAGAGGTCGTATCATATGGCAAAAGCAATGACGCGGCGACGATAAAATATAACATGTTATTGTGTATGATATGTATAATTTAGTTCAAAAATAAAAAAAAAAACAAAACTGACTTTCCTACACTGCGTTAGAAACGAAAGAATTGTTCGATAAATACGCGGGTAAGGCGTGCGCTAGCAAAACTGACATAGGTCTGTCCTCGTCAACGCCTAGCGGGCGACTGTGGGGCGACTCTAGCGGCTTACGCACGCTGCATTTCAATATTAATTTATTGTTAAAATAATTAAACCAACATGCAAAATGTAACCAGAAATTATTCTTTTTTAAGTTATTAGCTTTTCGTAGATATGATTTTTGAAAGTAAAACTATCATGAACTTCATGAACAAAAAGAAAAATATTCAAATTTAGCCTCCTCTTCGGAATTATTTTTGATCGAGTGAAGTTTTCAATATTATGTTTCGAACCACAAATTGTAAAAGAACATTAAGTAAACAACAATGTGTATTTTTTTTGGCTTTTTAAAGTTACTATTTGTTTGTTTATTATCGATTCAAAGTCATGTAAAATTGGGTCTACGCGGCCTGCTCGGGGGAAAACCACTGAATCATTTCGGTAACGTTTCAATCATTTGGGTAGCGCTGATCATTCCGTGAACTTAATACAGAGCTTAATGATGAATAATTGGATCTCTAAATCTTCGTCAGGTGTTCAAGGCGGTAGGAAATATAACAAGTAACCGCCATACATCTAAGTGACAGCTACGAAATGTGACCTTGCTACAGCCTTAGTGGTCAGTACAAAGGAATATCAATTTGATCTGTAATTGTATTTTGATATTAATAAGTGCCCGAACAGATAATTAGATTTTTCCGTAGGCGTTAACGCTTACAGAAAACGGATTTTGTCTAGGCCCCCAGGTAGACTAGCTTCTGTCCGTGGTTTTACTCGCATTATCGCCATAACTTCGAACCCCGGTTTCATCCCTTTAACCCTAAGGCTAAGGCGGTAAATTTTGGAAATTATTTTCTTAGCGAATAATGTCCGCTGGGTGCGGAGATAATTATGATAATAATAATTGTCAATTAAGGGTCAGTTCACACCGAAAGGATACGCGACGTGGCGCTGCATTTTAATGACAGCTATTCAACATTGAACTCTACACAAGAATATACACGTTTCATTGTAAGAGTTCTAATGTCAAGTTGCACCGCTCTGCACAGAGCATGTGCAGTGTATGACTGATGTCATATGAAACGTGTAGTGAATAAAGTTTAAATAGCTATCCTAAAAACGTCGCCTTGCGTAACGTCGCGGTGTGCACTTATTGTAATTGCAAAGTTCTCATAACCATCGATCTATGAATAAATCACCATATGAAGATGGGTTCGAGTTAGAAATAGGCTACACGACTACATCTAAAATATTAAGTTTTATTAATGTACTCAGAAATTTTGAGGTATTACTACTTCGTAAATGTAAAAAATTTTAATGTTTTATGTATAGTTTAGTAATTAGATACATCTAAAAAGTACAAAAAAAAAAATTTTTTTTTGCTTAATTAGTGAACAAAACCTACATCATTAGTTTACTTACATCATATACAAAAACTTTTATTATGGTATGTATGAACTTAAACGCATAAATATCGGAGATATTTACAAATATGTTCCTGCGGCCGTATATTTCATACACTTTAACATGGACGTGACGTCATAGCTACGTATGACTTTAGTATGGAGCGTTTTCACGAGACTTGCGAAATTTTGTAAACAAATCGCTGTACCTTTGAAAATATTGACTTTTGATATACGGTTTCTTCTGAGAAGTTACTCATATTTAAGAGTACTATTCATTTATGCAATAAAAAAAAATTCAGTCGTGTAGCCTATTATAGAAACACGACTAACTTTCCTAACATTATAACATATGAATCATAGGAGAGCTCGATGTAACATCGGAATATGCCGCGTCACAGATACCTATCGTGTGCTGTACACATCGGCCAGTGACCTCCACATGATGGCTCAGCGACTTTTGACTATAGATGTTGGAAGAATAGACATGCCATTTCTGATTTCAAGATAGAATATAGCGATAGATTATTAGTTTTAATATGCACTCGTTACATTAATTATGAGATTTAGACTTGTATTCACCTAATTCAAGTTTGTATAGACTTAATTAAGGCTGGCTTCATCTTAAGATGTATGGCCTTTATAAAATAAAAGATAAAAAAAATAGATGTGTCATGGCAATTTTTTACAATGATATAATTACGGTATCGTGTAACCGCGATAAATGAAGTAGGCAACAGATAATTTAATAACTACAATATTTATGAAAAACTATAAGCCGACTACGTTACATACATATTTAGCTTAAGTTACCCGGGCTATTATTTCGAATCTATTGACACCTCATTTATTAAAATCATACCAGTGGTTTAGGCGCTACGGTGGACCGTGGAACACATGCATACATACATAAGCTACCAAAATCCTTCCTTTTTAATTACCCTTCCATTTGGCTTCGCCGTAGTCGGTTAAAAAATCTGAATTACAATAAAAAACCCACCAATTTTCTTCACCTACTTTTATATTTTGTCAATAGCGACTAGACACTACGGACCGGAATATCGATTGCGTGATAATACTAAGTAGAGAAAGTTATGTTTTGACAAATTCTACTGGTCTGGCAGTCTGGGACTATGCCTGAAACACAGGTCAACCTGGTTCAGACTTCAGACAGACGCGTGTTGAGTTATATCATAATAGTGTTAGGTATTTTATACATTGTAATGCATAATTTATTTATTTGAATTTAAAATATTTTTAATGTTTTGATTTTGATTCAAAAATATATTGATTAAAGAAGTAAGCCAAGCTTTACCCTTTAACTGTACCATGATACAATAGACGAATATTTCGATTTATCGTTTAAGTAGGCTACAACATATATTATCAAGTGCATTATACGGACGCGCTAACGGTGAAGGAAAACATCGTGAAAACCCGCACATGGTTGGCCCCAGACGTATTGACCAGTCATTCCTCTGGACTAGGCTGACTATGTTGTGAGAATGCCGTATGTGTTTGGGCAACCATACGACATTTAAAACCGACTGTCCCAGGCACTACAGTATTTCAAGAGTGGTTACTTCGTCCAAAAGGATGAGAAAGGCCTAAGTTTAGGCTACACCAACAATCCACATCCACTATCGCCGCGCCCTTATCATCGGAGTTTTAGTCCAGCCAGGTCTACCAGTTTCTACTCTGTGACTCAGTTTTTGCGTCGCCGTCAGCCCGGCGCGGTGTACGTGTCTCATTTCGCTGAATCAATTACTGTATACACCGAATTAATTGCTAATTTTGTTACACTTTATCTACACGCCAAATGTTTGTTCGTTGCTACTTGCTACTAAACCTACAGCAGTGGCCAAGCAGCAACATTTGACAGCGGCAGCGACAAAGGTTTAATACACATTTCTTTGCTAATTTGGCGCGTGTCTAATGTCGTGACCGTGCGAGGATCGTGTTAGATATCTTGTATCTGTAAGTGGAGCCACGCTTGCTAGTAGGTAGATCAGTAGGATATAAGCACGCACTACCACGCACCACTTCGACTGGGTGTTTGGAGCTGATTACGTCATCATCCCCATCATCATCATGACCACTACCTGATGGTGTCCTCATCCTCATTAAGTCATTATCATGGAAACCCGAAGATGACTACTTCCGATTATGGATGTTTAAGGACCTACACGCTTAGCATAACCGAAGAAATAGTTTCTTTATACGGAAGAATAGACAAAATAACAGATTGACAAGGAAGAGCTGTCATTTTGTCCACATTATCTGTCAGTATGACTATCCTTGTGTAGACAAAATGCATTTCTATGGTGGCCATGCTGAGCATACTTCACAAAGACTGGCCTAGAACCTAACATAACATAACCAAAGCATGACAAATCATCGAATTAAGAAACCGTGCCGAATGCCGATGGCTTACTCAAGAAAATGTACTTACAAGGGAAGGCATTCAATAATTTTTTTTTTTTTATGAAATATGGGGGCAAACGAGCAAACGGGTCACCTGATGGAAAGCAACTTCCGTCGCCCATGGACACTCGCAGCATCAGAAGAGCTGCAAGTGCGTTGCCGGCCTTTTAAGAGGGAATAGGGTAATAGGGGAGGGTAGGGAAGGGAATAGGGTAGGGGATTGGGCCTCCGGTAAACTCACTCACTCGGCGAAACACAGCGCAAACGCTGTTTCACGCCGGTTTTCTGTGAGCCCGTGGTATTTCTCCGGTCGAGCCGGCCCATTCGTGCCGAAGCATGGCTCTACCACGTATGAATTGATTCGTTCATACAGGAAAATCAGTTATTTTAATGCACGTGTCTAACTGTCTACTTATAAAATGTAATTAATAACCTATCAGTTCCTGGTAAGCGGTAAGTGGTAACTAATAATATTTCCTATTACATTAATTATCAAGCCATAGGTTATCACACCATCGCGTGATAACGTACCGCACACGCGTGGGATGACATTTTTCACCGACAGATGGCGTTGTGATAAAAGTTTTGAAGTATGAAAATATAAATACTATGTTTTGCTTATTAAACTGAACTGTGACTTATGAATAATAGTAAAAAAAAAAGACGAAAGAATAGTAAAAATCGCCCACCGAGGGTTCCGTATAAAATAACATCAAGCCCTTTCATATTATGATACCCCATTTGAACTAGTAGCTAAAATTTGAAAATTCGACCCCCTCCTAAACTTTACACCATTTATTTTTTATGATTTAATTAAAAATGTGCAGTTTATACATATATTGCAGTTTATGTGCAGTTTATGCTTGCCAATTTTCATCAACGTCAACGGGAAGTAGGTACCTACCCTATGAATTTTAATTCCCTACCAGTCAAATTTTTTCACAGCTTCAATGGACTGATTATACCGTTCTAATTTCAGCTCCATATTTCCACGCGTTCCCGAAATAAAGGTTCTCGGGAGACGGACAGACTGATAATAATTCATTTACTATCTTTCTATAAGTGTAACTATTGGGTGGAGTAAACTATGACACGCGAATAAAAAAAATATTTGTTTGCGACTGTACCTCATGCGGCATGCCACTTTGTTAACAGATAAGTACATATAGTCGATTATAACGTATATAACAAATAGGTATAGTCGCGTTCAGAAGGTCGCAGGATTGTTGATAATAGCCGCTAAATTATTATTGACGCGGGGAATCTGTTGCTTAAGGGCACATGTACACTATTAACTTTTACGAGCCCGCAATGTACAATTTATAAACAGTTTTGTTGGTCTTTTTTACTTTTTTGTCATAGGTGCATATTGATTGATTATTTTGGTATTGCAAAGGAATTCACTTCTACAAATAGTTATATTTTTCCGTATATTTCAACAATAATTAAATGGGTTGTATATGTCACCGTAAAATTGTAAAAACCGTTAGATTGTAAAATAACTAACGAGATTGTAAAAATATGTCGAAAGATTAAAAATATTATTATTTTGTATATTGTTATTAGTATATTAAAATTCTGCGTGTATTGTATAAAATATATTTAATCCGTTGTCTGATACCCGTAACACAAGTTCTAATTAGCACAGGATTAGATCGACGTAATGTATATTATTTAATTATGTATTAATAATGTATTTGTATATATATTATGTGTGTATGTGTGTGTGTGAAGAAAGAATTTGAATTACTCGTATATCAAAACTTTTATGTAAATAATACCTACCTGAATAAAATACATTGAACTCTTTAATGAGTTCAATGTATTTTATTTAGGTATAAATTAGGCATAAATAAAATAATATTTAGTTATTTTTATGACTAACTAACAATAATCGTAATAAACACAATAAACGTAACAAACGAAGTTAATAATAATATTATCGAGGTTAATTACGTTGATTGCTTATTCCAAGAACTTGATACTCGACCAAAAATAAATTAAAACTATTTAATATTTATACACAGACTGTTCTATTTCAGAGTGAAATATATTTGAGTTAGATGTAATGATTCTTAAGCGCCGTTTTGACTGAAGTGGGTCCTGTCCCTAACGCGTCAAGTGGTAATCTCGAAGGCATAACTCAACGTAACGCATACTAACGGGTCTAATTAGGACGAGCAGACTGCAGGTGTATAGTGACTAGTGACTAGTGAGGCCTAACGGTGACTATCACGAGATAGTCAGCTATTGTACGGTCTGCTGTGTGCTTAGTGCGAGATTTTGTCACTGCTCGCCGTAGGCACATTTTGTATGGCATCGAAACAACACCCCAAGTTGCCACTTGGGGCGTTGTTTCGGTGCCATACAAAACAATGGTAATTAATTCGACTAGGCATAGGGTAACGATTTTTGCAGTCTATGTATTAGACGAAAAACAGTTCAGACTATGGGCAATAGCGCACGCCGCCGTTCCAATCCGTGCTCCGAAACGAAGGCGAAAATGTGCGGGGCCGACAGTCCGATCTGACAAGTCGTGACACGGGAACGGGATATCGCATTATGTAAGATACTGGCAGTCCAAACCGTTTGTAATTCATTGAAAGTAAATTAAAAGTCTGATTTCAATACGAGAATTGGGGTTCTGGTCAAAATTCTTGGCCAATCAAATTAAATGGAAAAGCAAAAATGGTCAAATCTAATCATAGTACTGTTTCGGTCGGTTTTTATTACTTCGATAACAGTTAGGCTACTGTTTTTGACGAAATGCAAATCAAAGATAATTTGCGAGACCATTACGTTTTAAATAAATATAACAGTATTTTTGTTCCAAAGTGTTAAACTTCGTATATCCTCCATTTAAATATTCGTGATCATTTCGAGGCCCTTAAAAGGAATAGTCCCAAATAGTTTGTGAATTTCGCAAATATCGAGAGTCGAGACTAATAAGACACAGTTATAAAGTTATGGGGCAAAATTTGAAATGCAAAGTGGGCGCCATCTAAGTGGGAAGGCATGTTCTCATGAGGGACACACACATATAAACGCATTTAGAATCGGAAAAATGTATCTGAAAGCTTTGTATGATTTAGTTTAAATCCCACTACTATTACTAATGGGAAAGTTTGTGAGGATGGATGGATGGATGGACGTTTGTTACTCTTACACACAAAAACGACTAAATGGAAGCTCTGGACTACTTTTTATCCCGAAAAAGTCGGTACAGTGTTCCCGTGGGATCGTTTTTTAATCAAGTACTTTTTTGTTGCTTTTCGTTACTTGTAATATGACTAAATTTTGGACCAAGATTTAGTCATATTATAATATATAAGTAGGTAGATAATAGTATGTATAAATTGTATTCTCAAACTATTTAATTGCGAAACTATGTATCTGATACATGCTCTTTGAAATAGTCAGTGGGCGTGGTTCTAATGGAACCTAGAAGATCCAGAACCACTCTAATGAAGATCCAGAGCCTTTATGAGACCCGTGGGAGAGCCATGCTTTGATACGAATACGCCGGCTCCAGAGCATCTCAGAAAACCGGCGTCAAATAACGCTTGCGTTGTGTTTCGCCAAGTCAGATAGAATAACCTAACCTAACCAAGAGCATGTCAGGACATGTCTAAGGAGGGTTCCGTAACTATAAACGCGTAATAAGCTTTTTTTTTTAATTACTCCAAAAGTTACTGTCAGATTTGGTTCACAATAATTTTCCGAAAGAGTTTTTAGCATGATCTATTAACATGGAAATTAAACCACATTACAGGCCGATTACTCGAAAATGGTCAACTTTATAAAAAAGTAACGTATGAAACCTTGCCTTTATTTTAAAAGACCTATTCTACGATACCCCACACGATGGGTTAGAGTGAAAAAATATTTTTCATTCCCACTTCACATGTATGGAGAGTTACCCCTAAAATATAAAATTATTATTTTTTTATGATCCCGAAACCGTGATCTATACACAATCTATAACTGCACCAAATTTCATCAATTTATATTCATAATTACAGGAGTTAGAGGCGCGGACAGACAGATAGACAGACAGACAGACAGACGGATAGACAGACAGACGGACAGAGCGAACTTAAAAACTGGCATTTGTTACGGTACTCGCTTACCATCAAGCGATCTGTTTGCTTAAAAATACACTAGATTTACGTGTGCGATGTGCTAGCCCCCGGACATGGGATGGTCGAAAAGCCGGGAGATATTGCATAGATATACAAAACGCACGACGAGTATTTAACTTTATTAACCTTTTGAGTTCGAGTCGACGTTAATACTCGTTAGTTAGTAAAGTTCGGTCGCAGAGTACGTAGAATTTCATAAATTGACTCATTGCTTGTCTCTTTCACTACGCGCACGAATATTTTGCTATCGCGTACCTGTGTAAATGCGTTATAGGGGAAGGAAAGAATGTATAAATAACATAGAGCGTACTGTAATTTTATTTAATATTAAGTATATTTTTGTTTAGAAATTTTAAATTATTTTTTAACGTCTACGTCTTAACATAATTTAACCATTAGGTCATATTATGCCCAAAATATCTCCAATAGATTTTGAACAACCATAAATAAACCTAGTCTGATTAGTGGTTGGAAATTAAACAATACAATGTTTACCAACATTAGTTATTTTGTCTCGGCAAAACATAGGTATAATTTCAATAACCTCCTCAAAAGTTGAGACCAAGACGAAGCATCTCTTGAAAAATATACTTTTCTTTTAACAGCATGTTCTGTGTCAAGCTGTAAAGGTGTTTACTAACCTTTGGTATCGATGTTGGTGGGCGCGGCGAGGCTGGGTATCTCGGGCTGCGGGGGCTGCACGCGGGGCCCCGGCCAGGTCGTGGTGCCTCCGCCGCAGAACCGGGGCCTCTCCGCTGCGTCGCGCAGCGTCGTCGCGTCTGCGGAGTATTCTGAAATGAGATCGCTGCGGTGATGTGGGCTGTGTGTCACAGCCTTTACTTTTTTGAATACACCAATATATATGGAGATATTTTTTAAGGTAATTCAAACAAAATTAAGTATCGTGGTAGCGATTTGTTAGTTTTGAGTAGACCAAAAAAAGTTCGAAGGAAGTAAATGATTTTTAGTGGAAAATTTAGCGGACTCTAATTATTTATTATTTATGCAGCGATTCCTTAGTTGTAAGTAAGACCAAAACATACTTCTCGTTGTCGTCGACTGGAGAAGACTTCCCGTTTGACCCCCAGGGAAAGTTGCGTTGCGTTTGTGTCTACCCTGCAAACAAAAGTATAAGGTGTAAAACATAAACAATACTTATGATCATTAGCGAAAAATAAAAACCGGCCAAGTGCGAGTCAGGTTCGCGCACGAAGGGTTCCGGCAAAAAATTTGTTGTATGAGTGCCAAGCTTAAATATTTATATTATTCTCTGAAAATTTAAACTGTCTAGTTATCACAGCCTGCTAACAGACAGACAGATGACAAAATCTACAAGTCTATACTTCTATACTTAATATTATAAATGCGAAAGTGTATCTGTCTCTCTGTCTGTTACCACTTCACGCTTTAAACGCTGAACCGATTTTTATGAAATTTGGTATATACATAATTTGGGTCCCGGGAAAGGACATAGGATATTTTTTATCCCGAAAAAGTAGTGTTCCCGCGGGATAATGTATTTAGGCGGGCGGAGCCGCGGGCAAAAGCTAGTATGTCATAAAACACCCATCAGAACATTCTCGATTGAGATACTCAGTCCCTGTAGAGACCATTAGAAACGCGATAATTGTTGGAAAGCAAATGGCTCAGTAACGAGCCGATGGAGGCTTTAATAAATTAATTGTGCTGCCTACATATTGTAATGCCATACTCGGAAGTCGGAACGAAATGCCCATCTGTTACAGTCGTAATCTCGAGTCTCAACTAAAGCGCGGTCGCGGACCATGTAGAATTTAAAAATACAATTATTTATAATTAAAATATGTAATTTTTACAGAAAAACTTTTTTTTAATGTATAAATGAGTAAACACTGAACAATTATTTGAATTAGTAACGTGATTTTCACCAAGTAACAAAAAAGAAAAAGTACCTAAACTAAATATGCCATACAAAGACATGCCATAGTACTCTATTTCAGTACCTACCTACCTAATATCTATTGAAGCCTGTTTCTCTCGAAACGGAATAAAAAATACCCCCGTACATACGAGACCAATACGAGACAATCATAATAGACAAATACTGCCGTCCTCAAACTAAAAGGCGGTTAAATGACAAAAAGAGTTTTTGAGGTAGAGCTAAAAAAACGCGGGATTATTTTGAAATATTTATTAGGCTATGGTTATCTATACATATCATTTTGATGTTAGCAATTTATCCTGATAAATATTTTGTACGAAACATGCCATTGGGTTTAGGAATCTACAAGCTTATCGGGACTTGTGATCGGCGTTGTGTGTGGCGACTGGCGGACTAACTCCATCAGCTTAATAAAGTTGTTCCTTCCTTATTGTCTGACGGGCTGTAATTGAATTTGTCGGCTCTAAAACCGTTTGATTTTAGAGAAAAATATTGAATCCATATATCAAATCTCATATTTGAACCGTTTGGGGTTGAAAACCTAGGTACATGGGGTCTGGGTGCGCACAAACTTTTCAGAGAACTCTAAAAAAAAAAACTCATTGAGGCCACCCGAGACCCCAGAGCCGGCACCTACCTGGCCCAGAGAGTGAGTATTGCAATCCAGCGAGGAAACTCTCTGAGCCTTTTAGGTACTCTGCCTGGTAGGGACGACCTGGGAAATTTCTTTTTATAGCCTTTTAAGTTTTGGAGTAGTTATTTTTTTTAGTACTTATCTACTTTTATAGTTTGTAAATATCTTAAATAGCTTGCCATAGATATTAACCTGTATTGTTAAATGCTATTAATAAATCAATCCACTTAGATATTACCTTTTCTTCTCTATCTTCTTTTTATTGTTATCGAGTTTCAGTATCTACAAGCTTTTCTTGTATTTCCTTTAGCCTAGCTTTAAATTTATGTCAATAATACCTACTATTATAAATGTGAGGATGGATGGATGGCTATTTGCTACTCTTTTACGCAAAAACTACTAAATCCTCATGTTTATTACAAAATTTAAGTTGTGTAGAAAGCAGAAACAATAATGAGTGCTGTCGCAAACAATTAATTGAGCTTAGATAAAATAAATTAGTAGATTGTTACTACCATATTTAGTAGTTAGTTAAACGCGAGGCATTGATTCATGTGTCTATACTAGTCTAGAATTCAATGATTTTGATAGTAATGTATAATATGGCTCATGCCCTTAAGAACAAATTGCATAAGATTTCAGAAACCGGGGCTCAAGTATTTCCGTTGCCGCTGTAACAACGAATACTAAAAACAGAATAAAATATACATTTAAGGGGCTACCATTCCCATACAACAAATTTGATTTTTTTGCCGTTTTGTATACGGAACCATATGCGCGCGAGTCCGACTTATGCTTGGCTTCTTAAACGTCAAAAAGGCTTGTTCTGTAGTATGTTAGAATCTAGCAGCGTTGGATCACGCGTAGATCTGTTAATGAGCGATATCGGCTTCCGCGTCGTTTATGGCGAGGAATGGCGGACCAATGAGAGCCACTAATTAAAAGCACATCCGATCTGTCCGTACATGTCTATAATTGTGTGGAATCTATAATTTTACTGTTATCTATATGGAACATTTTATAGTCGTAGGAAACTTCGTGTATGCATTTGATTCTAATCTTAGTTCTAGTCATTCTTCAATGTTGTCATCAGCAGATATATTTACAAAGTCATAGATGCTGGCTGCCAGATCTGGAGCATTATAAACACAAACATTAGTATTAAATCCTTTTAGAAGCTCTTTAAAATCTTTCTTCTAATCTTTTGTTTTTGTTTGTTTATCTTGAAGGAAACGCGGTACAAAAGACGCTCTTACCTGTCGTTTCCTTATCTCAGGTACAATAGGAACGGTCAATAACAGATCTAATTTAGTTAAAAAACTCACATAAAAAGATTGTGTGCAGATGATAAAACATTGTAAAGACGTTAGAAACCACTTAACGTGAGTTGTCGGTGACTTTGTACTGAGGTGTGAAACTGGTCGAGGAGCTAACAGATGTAGCGCACGCGCACGCCGTCTCCTGATAATGACTAAGATCAGGGCTTCCTTAACATTTTTTTACTGCGACGCCCTTAGGTTTGTGCTTTTCTGTCGTCGCCGATCAATTTTCGTTATGTGCTAATTCTTCCTTATTACTGCGTCTGCAGAAAACCTTATTTCGCATGTTGGACGCCGTGATGCCCCTGGATAGAGGCTGCGACCTCCCAGGGCCTCGAGACACATAGCTTGGGAGGCTCTGACTTAGATGGTGTATCGTCGACAACTAGACGTATTCCGTCAAGTTTGCCTTGGAATTTTTAAGTAAAATTTAAACATGTTTTTCTGATCTTTTTATATGTTGACCTACTCCCAATCACCTAGGTGGCCACTATTATGAAAAATTGTTATTTAACATTTAGCTGATATCAGCGTAATTAAAAACCCCACTTCATTTGCTATTAGAATGGTCTCCAGAAATAGTACCACGATGACTCGTTCGTAACTCGATCCGGGACAAATATGGCGACTAGGCCGCTTGATGTTAACCGATTGCCCCAATTCGACAATTTGGATCATCAATCTACTTCGCCGAACTATAAAGAGATTATTTTTAAAAGTCCTGGAAAACTGGATGCTCCAATTCATGAATTAGGAACATCACTGAATTAGGAACGAGGAATATTAAGATATTTAGAAACTCATTGGCCAATGACCGATGAGTCAATTGCCTATAGTTTGCGATTTCGCAGAATGTTGTTGACATTTCAACTTTTAAACGAATGCGATGCGTAGAGCGATTCATTTTATTTGGCAATGTAGATTAGAGTAATAAATTGAAATCGGAAAAGATCATAGCTTTTATTCAAAAGAAGTTCAACTTAGCACCGGATTAGGTTGACGCGATATATGATAATTAATTATCTATTAATAATGTTTTTGCATATATATTTATGTATGTGTGTGGGAATAATGAATTGAAATAAATATAAGAATGAATGTTTTAAAATACATAATATTATACTTGGTAGAACGGAGTGCCGCTTATGTAACTACGGAAATTGAAATTTGTAATACTAAAACAGATCTTCTTTAAGCTTACGTCATAACGAAAATTAAAACACAATTGATTTTATTATTTAATTTATAACCTATTAATGTGACACGCAGATTAAGGATATATTTCATCCCGGGATTTAACACCCACCGTGTAGCAACTCCCACATTATCCCGTATTAAATTACCACTTTTTTGGCTTCCAATAAACCTCAAATAAAAATTTAAGTGCGACTGTCTTTAATAAATTACCTGCTACGCTTTATACGGCCGGGCCCTCAAATTGGAGCTTAGCTTTTCTCTGAAACGATCATGTCATCTACATTATAAATAATTTTAGTACAAGATTGAATGACTTAAAATTTTGAATTGGACATGGCTGGAACTTTAATATAATAATCATATTCAATTAGCTACTAGGTAGCATTAAGTATACAGTTTTGATCATATACTAAACTGCCAAGTACTTACAACATAACTTATAAGATAACTTGGTCTTAACTGCCAAGTGTCAACTATATTTATTTTCAGTTTGTCAAATAAGCATTATTTCACGATTGTATTTTGTGCGATTCAGTGGCATCTCTCCGTCAAGCTAGCCGATTCGAGTTGAAGAATGGCTCTCCTATTCCTAATGGTTTGACAATCGAGAATCATGTGAGTTTTGATTTTTCACCATCGCTAATCAGGTTTTATAGTGATCCTTGTACCATGTAACCCGACTCTTGGGGCAAGGATCCCGGTTTGACGTCACGTCATGGTCACGTCACGCCGAGCGCTTTGTGCGGTGTTGGCTTTCATCTAGTGTCGCTTTGCATCTATTATGACTTGTTTAATGCGTCTCAGGATGTTGTTAAAAGCTAATTGCGGCATTTTACCTTGTATAAATAAAGGATTTGCAGAGTTTTTGCAATGTTATTTTTCTCTAAATTATCTAGAAAAATCTATCGATCCAATAGAAATTGTAAATTTAATAGATAAAAAAAATTGCCTAAATGCTAATCCAAGCCTTTAAATGACACTGCACTGACTGCCTGTCATTCAATTAAATGCAGCAATTCGATGGTAGACATTGATACATTGCTCTGGGAGATATTTTGTATTTGCGATGACTAAGGAGAGAATAACATTGATACATTGCTATGTGAGTTAGATTTACCGATGCGATGACTAAAGAGTTAGGAATATCTTGTCAAGCGGTGGGTCGGGAACAGGAAATGTTCCGGGGGAAATCTGGGCCGAGCCGGGCCGGGCCGGGCTAGATATCGGTCTAATTGACATGGGACATGATCGAGCATGCATTTAGCTGACGTCATCTGAGAATTGTGTACTGTGTGCGAGATTTTCGAGACTCGCCGTGAACAAGTTAACTACAATTTGTATGGCATCGAAACAACAACTCTAGATGATAATTAACTCGATGCCATACAAATTGTAATTGACTTCTTCATGGTGGGTCGTGACAAAACCTCACACAGCACACAGAGGGTAAAAAAGAAAAATCGAGAAAATAAGTTGAAGGCCAATGTTGTTAATGTATGATGACTATACTTAGAGGTAGATAGTTGCAATAATAAAAGGCGACTATGATTGCAATCTGTTGTATAGCACAGAAATGCCATTTGATACTGTAGCCAGAAGTCATTGGTGGAATGAGTCTCGAATGTGAATGAAATATAATAAAGAGGAAAGGTTTCGATGCAAACAAACTTTCATCGAATAGGCTCCGAAACTGGTGGGACAGATATAGACCACGAAGTAGAACATAGGCTTCTTATTATTGCGGCAAAATGTAGGGTTTCCGCAAGGTTTTCTTTTAGCGCGCACGTAGTCTCGGGCAACGTCTAGTATCAACAAATATGTACAATGTTCAAAATAATTGTCAATATCAATGAAGTTTAATCGTAGTGTAAACCGAGCTTAAGAATTAGTTTCTATAACAACTTTCGTAATTATCACTAACCATCGTTTTATGATATCTAAAGCTACGATTTAGATCGACGACACATCGTTAGTAAGAAATGGAGCGAGCTAATAAAATAGTCTCAGAGCCGTAAACCTGAATTTCAACGTAATTAACCATAATAATCAGTATGATCGCGATAAAATTGAGAAATGTAAAGGCAAAGAAACGATAAAACTCGTGATAGCAGCAACAAATGTCAGAGACGAGATAGCAGTTAACTACCGATCTAACGCAGGTGTTCTGTTAACACTCGATGAATCGCACGTCATGCGAGATCTTAACAATGATTTGTTAGGGACTATAGGAGTAATTGATGATTAATAACATCATTTTATGATTTGCTACTGCAAAACTATGCCAAGTATATAAGTATATATAACCATATATACTTATATACTTGGCATTTCCCTACGTAAGAAATCATTGAGTTAAAGTATTCCTTTAAATAATATTTATTTATATTATCTGTATTTGGGCAGTGTCAATAGGAAAACCGCTAGTTAAAGTTTCCGATATTACAGGGATTCTACATGAGTACAGTTATTCCGCCTGAACTCTTGTAGTTATGAATGAGCGGAAACTTAATCAATTAGTCCCGCTCATTACCCTGTCATCGCGACTAATTACAGGACTTTGCCGTCCTCTACCAGGAAGACCGAAACACTGTGTTTACGGCTGGTCTAATAAGACGTTCCTCGAAGGCGCGTGCGCAGATTGCGGCGAGGAAACGATTTCGTGCCCGCCGGTAGTTTATTTTAATTTGGACTGTAGACCTAACTGCTCAAAAACACGCATCATAACTGCAGCTTTTCGGCCTTTCTCCAGAAATGCAAGGTCCAGGAGCGTCTGTAATTCGTATGTGCTCGTAAGCGATGTTTAGTTAAGTGTTGCGCTATTTTCACTATCATGAGGTTATCCAGTTAAGATCCATCGAGATGTGCAATTTACACATTAGGTAATCTCCGCGAATGTAGGTTTACAATAGTTGCTTCCTCATCATTTACAACCATCTGAACACAGCCAATTTGCTATCAAAACAACTCTCACAATAAGCGTGTTATAACAATATGTTTCGAGCACTAGCTTTTACCCGTGGCTTAGTTTACGTAAATTGGGCTTGACTTGACACAAGAAATTCTCACCTTGCTCCTAGGGTAAACACTGAGCACGTCGGCCCACCATCGCGCCTCCTCCCTGCAGGTGCCCTTGACGAAGGTGACCCTCTCCGGCGCGGTGATGGCCAGGCTGTATGGGTGGCCGGTGACGCCGTCCGCGTCGCTCACCTCCACCACCGTCGTCATGTCCACGCTGGCTTGGGGGACTGTGTCTGGCTGTAACAAAGTATGAAAAGGTTAGAAACCGGCAAGCTTTCAGGTTTCAAATGCATTTATTTTTATTTAAAAGTAGAATTTTGTAGTTTTCTCAAAAATTACATTGCGCTCCATATCGCGGGTTTCAAGCCAGAGGGTTGTATAAAAAATGCGATTTTCGACGCCCCTCTGGCTTGAAGCCCGCGATATGTTCCGGAGTTTTCGCGAGTAAGAACTCTTTATCGATGATCTTTTAAACATTCAAGGGTGAATTTGGAAAGGTACAATATCTTATGACATTTGATCCACCATTATTGATTTCATTGAAATACTTTCATTAGATACATGAATATTATTTTTTATAATATCTAATAAATAGATATTTTGTTCAAAATATTCATAAACAATAAATATGATTAATAAAACCGAGTTTCCATAACCTGGAACTATAAGCAGTAAGTCATGGGCAATATTCTTCATGGAAATAGAGGTATAGCATTCTTCACCATTAGTCGCAGCGGGGCAGCCATTAGAGCTGGTGTGAAATGTAGTTTATGGGTATCACTTACGGACAGTTTATTAGGAATTGAAATAGGACATGCCTTTTCCGTGTCTCTGAGGTATTAGAGGTGTTACTGCGTTTTTAATTCACGTTCAAAGAGTGCCGACTAAGTGTGAAACTTTATTTGGAAATAGGAAATTAATCTAAGCCTATATTATATTTTCTCACAAGAAAGGTAAACGCTACCTATATATAACATAGATTTTATCAAATAGATAACATAGATTTAGAATTGGTATGTAATTTTTTCACGAAACAGCATGTCACATACGTAAATAAGTCTTCCAAAAAAGGAACAAAGAACGTTTTTTCCAAAAGGTCTTAATTAGGATTCATGAGCATTCATTGACAACAGGATTTGCCATCAATAAATACAACAAAATAAGTTTAAATACCTTCCTGGTATCCTGAGTAGTCAGTCCTGACTTTCCCGTTTATCATCGGCTTAAAAGGCAAATACTATCCCCATCAGTCCTGTGACGATAATTATGTTCCTCATTAAGGATATTCGATACATTTATCTAGATGAAGCAGAGCTTATCTTGAAACACTGTTTCCGCATAAATTATTTGTGATATTATGGACGCAACCGATTCATTGTGACATTCGGTTGTAAATATTGTGTGGGTATTTTGAGAGGGTTTAATTATTCATTCCCATTGAAACTTAAATTACATTTTTGTAACGGCCGAATACTCAAACGGATATAATACTATTAAAGACCCGCTCTAAGTGAGGCCACTTTAGAAGCTTTAAAATTTTGGAGTCATTTTAGCTTATTGTTCCGTTGTTAATGTGCTAAATCGTAAATATTAAGGAATTGGCTTTACCAAGGATTTTAGAACACACCAACTAAATCTCGATACAAATTAACAACATATTTAGCGTTTATTAAGCCAGTGTTATCTAAATGAATAGTATTAACAGCATTATCAGTGATCTTTGCAACCCGGCGACCTTAATAGCTATATAAACAGCTCCATTACCACCTAGCGTGTGAGGTGTTTTGCTAATAACATTAACCATCGTCCTTTCGACCTTTGTTTCACAAAACAACTTAATTATATCGGTTTATGTAATTTTAAACATTTAATTCTTTTTGTTTACAGTTTGAGAAGTTTGTCAAAACATTTTATAAAAGCACGAAGATGTTATGGGGAATCTACAAATATCCGAAAATTTACTTTATACGACCTACATAACTACCTATTACCGAATAAATATTTAGAAGAAGTTCTTCAAAGTGACTGATTTTAATTAAAGCAATGAAAGTCGTTCAGTGTTATAAAGCATATCTCAACAGTATCAGCATTGATGAAAGGCTTAAAAGACCACTGATTTCTGCGGAACATTGCTCATTATTCCCAGTAAAATATGATATAGCCAATGTGAATAGAGCAATGAATGCTATAGTACGAGATAAAATCAAATTAATGCAGCAATTGTTCATATGTTCAATGAGCATTATTTCCGCTGCAACGGGACAAAGGCGTGCGACTGGACCGTGAATATAATTCGTGCATTTAGGACGGCCATTGATTGGAAATATAGCAGTTTATACATCCGTCATCAGCTCGGGACAATAAACAAACAATAAAGATTGTAATAGAGATACTTATTTCTTCAAAATTATGCATAAAATTATTATTTGCAATATCGCGTATACTTTCCCTGATCATGGCGTTAGTGTACTTTTAATGCGTTGCACGCTATTGCAATGGCTATGTCAGCACTTCTCATAGAATTATAAGACTATCGATGTATACTACATTCTAGCTATAACATTCTAGGAAACTGAAAAAAAAAAACAGACGATGAGCGAATGTTATCAATAAGGAGGAAACTTTTTGAGAAGCAAATGGAATTAAGGAAGATAACTCCAAAGACTAAATCTCTGTTCCTTTATCTAGATCGGTCATATCCCGAGGTTTAATTAAAGAGTTTATTGGTCCATCAGGTGGCGAGGGTCGTAGAGCCGGTTTCAAAACCGTTAAGGCTCTAAAGTGTCGCCCACTCGGCAACTGTCCTTAGAGTTATGGAACACGTTATTAGTTTCGGTATAAGATGAAAGGTTACACCTTCAGAATATTCATGACGGTGAAAGGAATGAAGGCTAGTTAATTTATGACTGAATTTATCACTTGATTCCTAATTAATTTTTCAGTTACGTATATTCTTTGATTTCCAATAATGTGGCCGGTCTGGTGTTTAAGATTAGAAGATGAAAGTTTACTCAAATCTAAAAATATTAAGAAAATAATGTGATTTATTGTTTATACCTAAGTTTCAGTATTTTAATATCAAGTTCATTATAAGTAAACAGTATCCAAAAATAGCAACAAATACGTCATAGGACTTGGCATAATAAATAAATGTAAAGATATTCGCAAGCGATACGCAATCGCGGGTAATTGGGTTCGATCTCCGTCAGTAATCCATTAGGGTGGTAGCCCTGCCCGAGTTTCTAAGATTAGCTTTCCTGTGATAATAAGCATGGCGATGTCATGGTGGTTTGCATAGCGGATAGGGCTGGCCCTGGCTAAAAAAATGTATATTCGAGCTTTCTCCTACGTTTTTCTCTATCATGTGGAATTTTATGATGATGGATAAATAAATACGCTAAAAGACGTTTAGCTGTTAGGTTTTACCTAAATAGGGTTTAACTTTTAAGAGATATCGTAATTCATAGTATAAGTGAAATACAATATTATAAATAATAAGTATGATCATGCACAATCAACGAGCAATAATTTAATATTTGCACCGTTTTGCCTCTTTATTTTATATCTGAGTATTTAAGGCTCTGGTTTTATGGCTTTCATTGCTACTAAACATCTTTTGCAACAAATTTATTACCGTTACATATTTTATAGTCTGCCAGCCCTGTTGAAAGGTAGGTCCCTAATCGGTAGAGTTGGCATGTAGAACGCGTCACCCAGCCGCATTGATACACAGCTGTGTCGCTTACGTCTGCTTTCTCCATGTATTATCATTTATTAGACATTCATACATTTTCTATAATACATTAGTTATACAATATCCTTGTTATTATTATTAATTAAAAATAAATCCGGTGAGTCATCAAAAGATCTAGATTCTAGATGAATAATGCATATCGTATAATCGTTGAAGATTTTGATCATATGAAATAGTATTTTTTTTAATCTTACTAATATTATAAATGTGAAAGTTTGTGAGGATGGATGGATGTTTGTTACTCTGTCACGCAAAAACTACTGAATGGATTACGATGAAATTTGGTATGGTAGTAGTTTAGGCTCTGGATTTAAACATAGGATTAACGTAACTTTTTATCCCGAAAAAGTACAGTACAGGAACACTGTACTTTTTCGGGATATTATATTTACGCGGGCGGAGCCGCGGGCAACAGCTAGTGTATTATAAAGTTTGTGAAGATAATATAATAATAATTGGTCTCTCTATTCGTAATGCTAAAGTCATGGCAATATTCAAGTGATGGCTAATACTAATTTAATTTTCTGATGACGATGATAATGTTAACAAATTAAGGAAAAATCTAGAAATCAACTTGTTCGTTCCAGAAGTGTCCGAATGGACAACTGTGTATTTACAGTAAGTGTACCCAACAAAAGTGATCCGCTACTCCAGAATCATAACCTATGACGGCATGATTGCAGCCTCTAGCACCGCAAGCGATAACTTGCACGCGATTGGAAAACCAACAGTAAGTTAAACTGTACTTGTCCAAATTGCACAGTTTGATGATATAGCTAAAGCGTTTGATTAATTTTACATGCATCTTACAAGTTCTAATTCTAGTTTCTACAATACTAGACTAACTCTAGTTCCTACAATACTAGAAACTAATTAGCAGAGTAATTTTATTGTATTCGTCTGAAAGTTAAATTTTAAATAGTAACAACAAAATTAAAATTAATGCAAAATCTAAGTTCTGAAGTATAGACCAAGGCGTACCAAAGGGTACATTTGTGGACCAAAAACATTTCATGTCTAAAATTAGGTCTTTCTATTATTTTCTTAAACCATACAACTTTCTACGTACGGCTTTGTTTGCATTATATTGTGGTCATATCTCAGCTTTTTGTATCGAATAGCGGTGCCCGGAGGATCGATTGAGATCAGAACGGCTTGCGGTTGGATTTACTCTGCTCATTGTTGCGTTGCTTCCCTATTCCATACAATTTTCTAGATATCGTACATTTTATTGTACTAGAAATTGGATTAACTTTACAACTGATGGCTATAATAATAATTGTTATTATTATGATAGTGAATAGAAAGTTACTTTTGATGTGTAACAGTAGTTTGGTTTGTAAGAATATTTTTCATTTATAATTTTGAAGCCTATCTTCAAAAGTGGCTCTTTGAAGATACGAATATGCTATATATGTATATGGAATGTCTTTATAATGTATAATGAAAACAACAAATAAGTTTAATTTTAAAGCGTTAGAGTAAGTAGATAATATACTCGTAATATTACACGTACGTGCTTGTGGCAATAGGATACTTTCCATATATTATAGTTATTGCTTGAAAAGGATTTTTTAGGTTCACCATTACTGAAGAGTCAGTCAAGCCAATGCTTCTCTAGATCCATAAAACGTAATCAGGAAGTTACTGTAGTTCATACTATCAAAATTATCATCTATATAAACTTTCGTGCTATTAATTAGTGTGATATATCATATAACGTGATACATCACATGTGATAATTTCACCGCTTATCGGACCGTCGGTTGCGCAACCACTTTCACTTTCATATAAACTGTATCGATGTCTTCAATGTAAATCAAAATGATCAGTTCTATGTTTTTCTTACGTAGTAATGATATAAAACTTGAATATGATACTACTGGTTTTTTGGACTATTGGACTTAATAAGTCATATTATATTATTATTTGTTATGATTCCTCATAATATAATAGAGTTTATGATAATAAATTTTTTAATATGGTATATAATCATATCGTTAGCGTCCAGATTTTGAGAATACTTATCATTATTTTTCTATCTTTTGAGATGTTTATAGTATAATCTTCTTAAAGATTGGTAGCTGATGTCTTACTTCGCCCACGTTTGAAAGTAACACCATCTAATTCTCTATAAGCATTATACGAATATTTTAATGTTCGCTGGGCGTGGTCGTTACTTGAAGAATTTTTATTGGAATCACCCGTATGTAGGACTCGAGCACAAAATAAATCATATCTGCCCAATATACTGTAATTAAAGGCGATATATTATCGGAATCGATTACCAAAATCGATTATTATCGATTCCTGTCTGCGACTACATCGATCAGATTCGATTTTAATGCAAAATATTTTTATCTTTTGAACGGTTTTAATGAATGGGTGTATTTGGTATTGATTTCATTGATTCAACTCAATTCGTCATTGAGTATATTAATATTTACTTACATTTTTATTTCAATTTATTTTAAGCAAACAGGTACGTAATTTTTTTTTTGTACCACCACCACATTTTTTACTTGTATACCACCGCGTTGTATTTATCCGCAAATCAGTTTTTCTGCCTCACCACGAGGAATTTGCTAGTTACCCGCCAGGAGTCAGGACATATAAATAAAGTCACAGTTAGATTCTAGTAAACAACGGCAGCCATTAATACAGTTAATGGTTAACGTGTCGTTATTTTAACGAGATATTTGAAAGCATGTGAGTGTGGGTGCCGCTCAAACTTAGCCACATTCACCTTTCCGAAATACAGGGTGCTCCTGTTAGGAAATTCTTAAATTGTATACAATTATATAATTGCTGTAAAATGTTTATAATCGCTTTATCGCTTTTTTTTTATTTTTTTTTTATATGAAATAAGGGGGCAAACGAGCAAACGGGTCACCTGATGGAAAGCAACTTCCGTCGCCCATGGACACTCGCAGCATCAGAAGAGCTGCAAGTGCGTTGCCGGCCTTTTAAGAGGGAATAGGGTAATAGGGGAGGGTAGGGAAGGGCATAGGGTAGGGGATTGGGCCTCCGGTAAACTCACTCACTCGGCGAAACACAGCGCAAACACTGTTTCACGCCGGTTTTCTGTGAGCCCGTGGTATTTCTCCGGTCGAGCCGGCCCATTCGTGCTGAAGCATGGCTCTACCACGTATAAACTTTGTGTTTTATATTTGAAATTTTAGATGATTCTGGTATTATCAAAGAAATAATTGGAAACTATTCGTAATTATATTAAATCTATTGATTAGACTTGAATAGTTTGTGTCAGAATTTAAAAATTTTGAAAAAAATCAAAGAGTCTACTCTGTTTTGGTTGTCGGTTAAAAAAGTATTTGGCCCATATTAAATAATTTCCTATTATAATTTATCACTTCAATATCATCTGCCATAAGAACATTTTGAATTATTATTGCAATTAACCCGTGTATGAATCAAGGTGAGAGCTATAAGAGAGTCAAGTTTGACCCTGTCTAGATTAATTAAATCACTTTATAACATTTATTCATGAATTAAGTAATAACATTTATTAACATGTATGTACTTTAAGGTAAAACCTTCAGGTATCCCACCAAAAACATTTTCGTATAAAGTGATACCAAGACGATACCTATACCGATAGATATGATATGACTCGCACTGTCAAAAAGCTATCAGATATCATGTAAAACCAAACTGACTCTTCCAAACTTCTAACTCTACCCGCCTTAACTCTACAAGCGTAACTTCACAAACTCAAGACCTTAGTCAAAATATGTGGCCTGGCCATTTGGGTATATTCGCTTGGGCGTAAGGAGAAAAATTTACTGACTGTTTTTCTGTTATACTATTCTAATAGGAAACGAAGTTCACAAACTCTAGAACTTGACTAAGGTCTAGAGCAGAGGTTCCCAAACTTATTCCGTCTAACGCCCACTTTGAAAATCAGTTCTTTTGTAGCGCCCCCTTAAAGCATCCAACCAAAGCGCCCGCCGCCCCCCATCTTTTTTCACCATAAAACCTCAATAATATATTAGTCTCGTCTGGAGAGTATTTTTTATCTCTTCAAAATTAACCAATAGTCAACATTGAGCAATAATAATACTGCTTACATCAGCGCCCCCTCAATTTTTTCTGGGCCCCTTACCGCCCCCCTCTAGGCTTCCAGCGCCCACAAGGGGGGGCGTCATCGCCCACTTTGGGAAAGACTGGTCTAGAGTTTATGAAGTTAGGTTTGTAGAGTTAAGGCGGGTAGAGTAACAACTTATTGTTATGTTTTATTGTTAAGTAGTAGAGTTAGACAACAATAATAATAACATAAACAATAGTGTAACAAATAGTTTTAGCGTTTTTTTACTATCATTTATTATTTTTTTATTATTAATATTCATATCGCACGAAGGTTTCGTTTCTAACGCTAGCCCACATTTTCTTTATAACAAGCTAGCTGCATTATCTTATACCTACATGTATATAAAAATAATTGCAATTCCAATGTCGCGCTAAAACGGATGGACCGATAATTTTGGTCTTCAAATAATTGTGGAATTTCAGGGAAGGGTGAGAAATATTGGATAAATTGCAGTTCATACTTAGGCAGAACTACGTGTGTCGGGACAGCTAGTCGAGTATATAAACAGTTTTATTAGATTAAATGTCACGTAACAAATGACATCAGCCTGTATAATCTTCATAGTACATGCACTATATACAGCGTGCGACACGTTTGTAGGGTAAGCCGATTAGCGCGGATCGGCTGATTGCCGCGCTGCACTTGACAGCCCTCGTGTACTTCATTACGCGCCCGGATTTGCTTCAATAGTACCACTTATGTATGTCAGCGCATAATTACAAAAAGGCAGCGAAAATAGTTAAATCACATTGTGTCGGCGTAGGATTTTTTTAAAATATGATTTATGCGACAGAATTGCGCCGGCTACGAAAAAAAAATCATTTATGATATTTGTATGCAGCATTTCTGTGTGGCTCCGACATGCATTCAGTGCGTTGTAGGTAAATACGACAATCACACATCATCAGTCAATCGCCACCCACTGCTGAACGTAGGCCTCCCCTAATGAGCGCCAACCATCCCGATCTTGGGCAGCCCTCATTCATCCGCTGCCTGCCACCTTTAAATCGTCGGTCCATCGTGCCGCAGGACGTCCTACACTACGTTTGTCTAAGCGTGGTCTCCACTCTAATACTTGTCTGCTCCATCGACCGTCTGTCCGTCTGCAGACATGGCCGGCCCGCTTCCACTTCAGCATGCTAATTCGTTGAGCAACGTCGGTGACTTTAGTTCTCTGGCGAAGGACATCGTTACGAATTTTATCCACCAGAGATATCCTCAATACAATAATACAATCTCAAATACGATATAAAATGATCTCAAAATGGCGGCAATCACTCCTCGCACGAGTACCTAATTAATTGTTTGGGCAGGAAGCTATACTGCGTTGACTGTTTACATAGTCAACGGCATGTTACCATGTGTCTATGTGAAATAGATGAGATCGCAGGATGCGCGCGCGTCGGATGTGGGGACAATGCGCCATTGTGGTGCTGTGGTGTGGTGCGGGGTGATTACGGCACCATTGTCACGTGACCCACTTTCCTCTGAATCCTTAGATCATGTCCGACACACACGGTTTTCACTTTTGCATCCAAATTAATCAAAGCGGTTCAATAAACGTCGGGCTTTTCAATTAGGTCGTTATTTTCATCAACTTTCCTATGGCCCACGTGCTCAGATATAGGTTTAAGTTAACCCTGGGTTATAATATCATTTCATAAATGAGAGAGATGACACGATATTTAACCCAGGGTTAGCTTCAACCCAGATCTGCGGAAGTTGGCCTTATAGTATTCTCTTTTCAACCCCCGACGTAAACAGAGGGATGTTATAAGTTTGACGTGTCTATCTGTGTGTCTGTCGGGGGCATCGTAGCTCTCAAACCGATGAACCGATTTTTATCTAGTTATTTTTTTTGTTTGAAAGCTGACGTGATCGAGCGTGTTCTTTGATACAATCATCATCAGCTCGCTCACTGCTTGACAATTCGGGAGTTACTTAATTTTTTTAAATTTTGTCAAAACTTTATAAATTTTGATGTCTGCATTCATATTCAAAAGCATCATTTTTGGAGTGAAAACTTCTATAGCATCGTTGCGTTATGAAAATCAATGTAACAAAAAAAAGCCACTGACAAAATATAGGAAAAAAACGCGTCTTTAGGATATAACGAACGAAAGAATAAGAGAGAAGGAATATTTTTGAAGGTTTCACTTCTATCACTGCAGTGCTGAGTGCACACATTTTAAATGTGTAAATTTGTGAGGATGGATGGATGTCTGTTACTATTTCACGCAAAAACTACTGAACGGATTTCAATGAAATTTGGTATGATGGTAGTTTAGGCTCTGAATTAAAACATAGGCTACTCTTTATTCCGAAAAAGTACAGTGTTCCTGTATTTACGCGGGCGGAGACGCAGACAACAGCTAGTTACGTATAAAAAGTTACCAGTGAGTCTCCAGCCTTACAGGTATCACTTAATCATTGTGTCCCATTACAATACAATAAGCAATCAAGTTCGGCATAAAAAGTCCCATCTGTCGCAGTACCGGAGCCCAACCCTTAAATATTCATTGAGCTGGGAGGTCATTTCGACACCATCATATAAAATCATTGTAAGAAGTGTTTCAAATTTACATATATGTTACCGGCCAAACCCGATTTTAGGACAAGCTAGTTTTGCCTAGGCTAAACTGTTTCTTCCTATACGCGATAGGATTAACTAGTATATCCTAGTCCAAACTAATTTGTCCTAAGCCCGATAGGACAAACCAGTTTAGCCTAGGCCAAACTAGTTGATCCTGATATTAATACGCACACTCTAGGACAAATAACTATAGGAATATCGTTAAGGACTGCAGGTACGCAACATTCTGTTGGATCAGGCCAAGGTTTCGTGAGATGCAGCTGCATCACAAACTGTCCCACAAAAGTGCAAGAAGGCAATGATACTCTGCAATTCTAAGTGCCACCAAAGCACACCATGTAAAAATAAATAACATATTTAATAATTGAGATATGATTATTGCTTCTATTTCAAAACATTATTTGTTATATAACCAATAAATATCCATAGCTTTTAACGACGAATCATTATCATTTTAATAAAAATGATTATTTTTCGAATTACGGAGTATTTTATTCAGTTTATGTAATATTTATTTAGACTTTCTAGATATACCATAATGTTTAGACTAGGCCGTACTAGTTTATCCTACATAGAAAACTTTTTGTTCCTTTAGCGAGGTTCGAATTCGACAACTCCGACTTGAGCACTGTCGCGCTCACCCACTGAGACACAGAGGTCGTCAATATTCTATGTGTCGGTCTTAGAGGTGTCGGTACTCGGTAAGTATTTAGGAATGGATGTCCATGAGCGTTTTTCCCTAAATTAAAAAAAAAGTAACTGGCATAGTTTAAGGTTGCTTTCTAAAAAAAAAAAACGTCTCAAAGCATTAGGATCGGAATGTAGGCGGACTTGTTGCTAATCTCGCACCGCTTATTGTTGGAGATAACACTATCGGTACACGGGCTAAAAGCTCCGGGTTAAATGTTTAAAAGGTTACTGTTAAATGAGCAGTTTACGTAAGTTACTATCACTCGAGTACAAAAAACTTAAGAGCATTAAACCAACACAAAATACCAACGAAACCATCAAGGCGCGGACTCTACAGTTGGCATTGCAATGGCTTTGCTTTTTAGCACTTTTTCAGGTCGCGCATTTACAAAACCTTCTCCGTAGGCGTAGCTAGGGCAAGGCATATAGGGGTAGGCAAAGGTCAGAATCTAAATAAGCAGGAACCCTTGAGTGACGATGAAATGTGTATCTTCTTGTAAAGTAAACAGTGTACAATTTCGAATCGCTACATTAAAAATGCCTCTTCTCATTTCGGTGTGAGCTAACCCTTACAATATTGCTATTTGCCACTGTGGGGCTAGCACGAACAATTGACAAGTACGTATTCGTAACGTTATCGAAAGAGAATTCTATTATATAGAAGTTTAGCACTCTGACGTTGGGCTACTCACTGTGGCCGCCATTCATAAAATAAGAAGAAAACTATGGCAACGCATAGGCGCTATCGAATGTCAATTGCATAGGCAATTGACATTCGATAGCGCTGCGAATACGTACCTATTTGTCAATTGTTCGTGTTTATGGCGCCTACACATAATTGCGAATTCGCATGGAATCTACAAGATTGCATACTATATATACGAGCTCGCAGATATTTGCGATGCGATGCGAATTCGCAATTATGCCCTTACCCGTTGGTAGAGGCCATACTATTTACTATTCTGTAATCCCCTTACCTATTAATAAAAATATTTACACAATGGATAAGCGATACAATGTTTTGTCCTTGTCTGTCAAGCGACTTTTCCCACGTATCGGATAAGGACAACACAGTGTGCTTATCCCCTGTTTTAATATTTTTATTAGTAAGAGGGTAAGCCGTTAAACTCAACTTATGCAAGACGGATAAGAATGATTTACCCTTCATATAAACCCCAGTTACATACTCGAATTATAACGGGTGTTTGAGTGACAAAACGGAAACTTGGCGACCTCACATTAGGTAAACGGTCCAATCAGGCTGTCAGGGGGCGGGCAGGGTCTTATTATGACTCTCTACCACATACGCGCATGTAAGTACACCTTGTCTTAACTCAGGAAGTCGGAATAATAACTATCTTTGGACTTGGCTGCCACACTGTGTGTCTAAATCATTTATTTATTTATTTCTTCAAACACACTTAAACTATTATTACAGGTTTAACCTAATGCGATAGTAGTGGAAACAAAATTGTATTTAACAATAATCTACACTAATATTATAAAGAGGAAAACTTTGTTTGTATGTTTGTTTGTTTGTTTGTAATGAATAGGCTCAAAAAATACTGGACCGATTTCAAAAATTCTTTCACCATTCGAAAGCTACATTATCCACGAGTAACATAGGCTAAATTTTATTTTGGAAAAAAATAGGGTTCCGTAAGATATTTGGGTTTTTCGGACACAAGGTGTAAAAAATCAACCAGAAAAGTTACTTATTTTGCATACGCTGCCTAAACTATAAAAGATAGAACCATAAAATGTTCTAATTAATTGTAGATCTTATAAAAAGTCCGCGACACACTATACCTTACTATGTCGAGTGAGGCAAAACAACCATTTTTTTATTTAGAAATCTTGAATTTTTTTTGGACTACATTTAAACGCGTTTATTTTACTCATGCTATTAATCCTTATCAAAATAAATTATTTCATCACTAAGTACAGTTTATGTAGATAATATTTGGTCTTTGAATAATTAAAATTGGACGTTTGGTTTTGAAGTTATGGCGAAATTAAAATATTACGATTTCTGCTGCACGGCCCGTTGCGAAATGGGCGTCACCAAGGCGGGGGTGCGCGTGCATAGATCAATGAGTAAGGTATGAGGGAGTTTAGATCTATGAGTAAGGTACCCGCAGTATTAGTATCAGTATTGTACCCGTGCGAAGCCGGGGCGGGTCGCTAGTATAAATATAAATCCATAGAACCCATCCATAATCTCTCGAAATCTAGTGGTACGATTAACTGTCACGCCTGGCGAGAGATCAGGCGCAGGCCCGACATTTTACATGCGCACGATGCGACGCATGGATCATCTTTCTTGTCAGGTAATCAGGTGATCAGCCTGCATTGTCCTAACCAAACTTGGAAAACAACATTTTTTGTTGTTCCACCGACCGACCTCCTCCTAGTCGAGAGCCAAACCACTGGACAACGGGGGCTTTTATCCACCATCATGATGATGATGGTCACGAGATAAAAGTTACTTGAATCAAACTGATTACACAACAAACTAATCTAATTACTTACTTTGCAGTCAGATAAATAATCTTATAAGAGGAAAAGTTTGTTTGTTTGTTTGCAATGAATAGGCTTCGAAACTACTAGACCGATTTTGATGAAATTTGGCACAGATATGTAGAGTAGACCACTGGGAAGGACATAGGCTACTTTTATCGCGGAAAAATGTATGGTTTCTACGAAATTAGCTTTTGCGCGCGCGGGCAACATACCATAACATCTAGTGATATAAACGAGCTAATCTTGTATATATAAATAAAATCGTAATCTCGGAAACAGCTGCAAGTATTTCCAATTTCAACTTAATATATCAGTCCAATTGGCAGTTTGGTATGCATATGAGTAATTTTTGCGTTGTTCGGAAATTCGGAATGTGGTGGGTTCGAATCCCGGTAGTATAATTTTGTGATTCTTTTTAAATTTTTTTTTATCTACCAGAGCTCCAAGCAAACCTCGGTTACCCAGGTACAGTTTATTACGAGCGCATCCGTTCTGCAGTAAGGTGTTACTTTACATATTTTAATATACCTCAAGATTAACATCTTAGATAGCGTGGGTCATATGCTTTACTTACTGGGAAATTATCAGCACGGTAAATGGTTTCCTCACTTTCAAACCAATTTTAAACTCTATTTAAACATGGTGTCAGGTTGCTTTTCAGGTGGTCGCGCGAGGAGCATTCGTCAGCCGTATCTGATGGTCGCTTGCCGTGGTGACATTTATTTTTAATTGCCTACCCACATCCTGTCATAATGTTAATATAATTTAGTCGGAGCGGCCATTTGTCGAAAGACATTGACAGGGCATTTTGTTACTTATCTGTAATGGAGCATTACTTTTAATATCTTTTTATAAAGGTTGTATCGTTAACTAGGGGTGCAATTTATAAAGTAAATGTAGCGTTGGGTCTAAAAAAATATCCTCTTCACATTAAGGAATGTACGAGAAAAAATATCCTCTTCACATTAAGGATTGTACGAGAAAAAAAGAACATACTGATTGCAATAATGCAACGCACATGTCATTCAAAAAGTCGGTGCGAAATAAAATCGGTGCATCTCGACTGTTCCGATTGTCGGTGAAAAATGGAACGTCCGGAAATGTATGCGTTAACGCACACTGCTCGCCGACAGGCGGCCGCTTGCACTCTACTACTCCCTCGAAAGCTACAGACAAAGTGACGGCCGTGTGCGTTGAGTCGGTCTCAAAATCGGTCATAAGAATCGGAGGAAAAATCTTCCCGATTATCGGCCCTCAAAATAGTATGACGTGGGCGGGCACCCTACTCGAGACCGGAGACTACAGCGATTTGGCAATAATAATACAAATAAATGGGTCTATTTTCCAAAAGGTATGCTAAGCGTGTAGACTGTATCTGCACCTAACACTTGCACTTTTAGTTGCGCAACCTGACAGTCACAACCCGCAACCGCATTCCATGGCCGGCAGTGGTAGCAGGCGGACGTGCTGACATACCGACAGACATTAGGAATGTAATACGAAATTGTGGAAATAAAGGTTCACAAGTATGTGAGAAGCCATAAATAAATGAGCAATTAACAAGTAAAGCAACAAAGATTGATCTTGCACGAGTTCCATTTCCCATACAATGTTACAATCACACACAATTGCTATTGGTAACGGCTAATTAGTTAATAGATCAGGTTGTTGCGAATTTGCAGAAACCGATGACGGTATTGACTAATACGATTAGGCTAATTACGTTTTAGCAATATTTTAATGGAGAAAGATTAATCAATCGCTCGCTTTAGGTACAATCGATCTCTCTCAAATCTCTCGATGACAATGATCATTGATATTCCGGAAATACGTCACGTATTGAATACTTCGTTACTAGGATAAACTACAGGAATAAACTAGCTTCTATACAGCCTGCGTAAATATAGCATCTCACGGAAATACTGTATATTTTCGTGATAAAATGTAGCCTAGGTGTTAATTCAGAGCTCAAACTACTACCATACCAAAAATTGAAATCAGTTCAGTAGTTTTGCGTGAAAGAGGAACAAACATGCATCTTCTAAAATTTACACATATATAATAGTAGTAGAATTTTAGATCAAATGATTAATGAAAATTTCAACATAAGCCTTTAGTTTGAACTTTGACGAGCTAGTCAGAAAAGATATAGTCGTTAATGCTGATGGTTTCATCTGTCCTAACCTAACATAACTCAGAAACACTCCTAAGGCGATAATCTATTCGTGACGGACGTATTAAAGGTTTAAACACCTGTAATTGGTCCACAGATGAAAAATCTCCGCATTACAACGTAGGTATATAAATCTTGTGCTTTCATAATCTGTGACATACGGGGTCGAATATTAAGGTTACAGCCATTGATTAATATTATTACATAGATACGTTGTTATGTATCCTTACAAAACTGACAATATTTGTGTCTGACACGGGACGCGTAATAGGTACGTGCTACTCGTCAATCGGCTCGTCACAGACTAACACAGAACACCATTACTTGCAGGAGCACACTAACCAAAATCATCACTTTTTACGCGCAATGCCATATCTACCTCTTTTTAATGTTTCAGCTATCGTCGTCAACTTCGACTTTCAAGATAAAGCATGGATTTAATAAGTGTGACAACTTTCATAGAAAGATCCAAATTTGAAAATTTTGACTTTCCATTCAACGGCCCACATATTTTCCACACAATTGTGGACACACCGTAACGCTTGTTACGTGCAATCAAATCGAAAGCTACCTATGTAGCTGTTTATCTGTTCCTCTTTCTTTAGTAAGTAGGTATATTTAGGCTTTAGGTATCTCCTATACCTAAAGCCTAAAGTTAAAAAATTACACATAGAAATTTCTTCCATTTTCAAACAATAGACAATATTATCTAATATCTATGCATTTGTTTAAAATCCACAAAAGACGTGTATTTTCTAAAAAGAAATATAAATTATTATGTATATGGTATGCGCCAATGCAATGAGTACAGTAAATAGTAATCAGTTGCTAAATAAAAAAATTACAGGACTAAAAGGGACTAAAAAACTACGTTTACTTGTTACTTTTGAAAAACGAAAATTACAGTTCAAATTCTTATGTTATTTGTGACATTTTTTTCTTATAACAATCATAAACATAATACATAAACCTAGTAGTTAATAGTTAATAAAACCAATTTTGTATTAATCTCCATACATTTTCAACTGCGTTGTGACCGGTGACGTCATTTGTCATGCATTTTTTGTATAGGGTGTTTTTAATGTTCTTCAACCATCTTGATTTTCTGCCGTCTTTAGACTAAAAGGCGGTTAAATGACAAAAATAGTTTTTGAGGTAGAGCTAAAAAACGCGGGACTATTTTGAAATCTATGCTAGTGATTTTCTTTAAACAATTCTTTAAACAATGAATGACTAATGATAACATTAATACTTGTTTATAGATATTATACACTAGCATATATTTCTATAATTATAATCTCGCGTTTTTAGCTCTACCTCAAAAACTCCTTTTGTCATTTAAACGGTAGTTTTGTGATGACTGTATTTCGATTTTCGTCAACGGTTGATCGTAGACAATATTTCGTAGCAATATTTCGTAGCTTATTATGTACTTTTTAATAAACCAATAGAAATGTGCATATTCTCTATTGTGATTCTCTCATAATTGATAATAATAGTAGCGTGTGTATAGCACGGGAACTTGTGGGGCTGCGGTAATCTAATAACAGTAGGGCTTCCCTGCCCCCGCGCGACGCCCTGACACCGGCGCTCTGACGCTCAAGTGCAACCCTTTATTACTCTTCAAGTACATAGGCTACATCATCATCATCACCATCGTCATCATTGGTTCCCGACGAAGAGTTTAAACAGGCATAGGAACTGTTCCATTGAATGGAAGTAAATTTTTGCAGGCGTTTTTCGTACTATACATATAAAAAGGATACATAAACTCGTTTTACATCGAATCAAGACGTTACGCGATTCAGCGCTGCATTTTTAAAATAGCGATTCAAAATTAAACTTTATTTACTACACAAGAAGATACACGTTTAATTGCAAGAGTTCGAAATTCGAATGTCAAACTAGACTTCTCTGCATAGGGCGGTGCCGATCTTGCAATTAGTATTTCTTATGTAGATACTGACTTAGAATAATATGGCCCAGAGGGGCAATTCTGCTAAATAAAACCTGCATTAATACAATTAGAATCAAGTCCCGAAGCGCTAAAACTCTCAAAAGGTGTTTTTACGAACGTCGAAACGTCATAAAATCCGTTTATGGTAACATGTCGCTACGCTTTCAATCCAAAGTAAAATTAAGTCTACTTAAAATACGAGAATTGAGGTTTTGAATAAGGTTCGATCTTGAATCACTATTCTAAAAATGTCCCGTTTCAGTGTGAGCTGACCCTTAGTAACTTATAGCAAATTTTAACACTATAGTCTATTCGCGTTACTAAGGCAGTAAAGCAAGCATACAAATGTCAAAATAGGCAAGCGGACTGATTTTTTTTTATTGCATAAATGAATAGTACTCTTAAATATGATTAACTTCTCAGAAGAAACCGTATATCAAAAGTCAATATTTTCAAAGGTACAGCGATTTGTATACAAAATTTCGCGAGTCTTTATACCAAAAAAAAAAAGATTTTTTTTTTGCGAAATTGGTAAACAAAACCTACATCATTAGTTTACTCACATCATATACAAAAACATTCATTATGGTAAGTATGAACTTAAACGCACAAATATCGGAGATATTTACAAATATATTCCTGCGGCCGTATTTTTTTTTTTTTTTTTTTTTTTTTTTTTCCGGGGGGGAAAATGCTTTACGCATACCATCCAGGCGCAGGGGGCACCCAAGTGGTGATGTGGGACTCATGGTATACCCACTAAAAACCCCCCCATCTTCCTCCTCGCCGCCCTCTGACGGGGCCACGGGAACGATACACACATCCGCGACCCCGCCGGCGGTAGCCGCCTACAAGCGGCTCCATCATGAAAGCCCGAAGGCCCTCCACGATGGGCGCACCAGATGGTATTGGTGCGCCTCCCTCCTCGGCCTCCACCGGTACTGTAGCAGACTCCCCCTGAGTCTGCTACTAGGAGGCCATGGGCACCAGATAAACTGGTACCCGGTGGCAGATCAGGTCTGTGGTTCTGCCACCGACCACACCTCGGTCGCAGAGGATAGGGCAAGCGGCGCACCGCAATACCGACATGCCTCTTCCTCTGCGGCCCCACCAACGCCCCTGCGGCCGTATACTTTATACCTACTTAATACACTTTAATCCTCACTATTGGATTACTTGTGTGGTGTGGCGATTTTAGTATGGAGCGTTTTTAGGAGGCTCGCGAAATTTTGTATAAAAATCGCTGTACCTTTGAAAATATTGACTTTTGATATACGGTTTCTTCTGAGAAGTTACTCATATTTAAGAGTACTATTCATTTATGCAATAAAAAAAATCGATTGCCTATTGTCCCGTGACGCATAAGCTATGTTCACAATAACCGATTAAAGTAATTTTGACATACGTATATTTTGACATGCACTGCCTTCTTAACGCGAGTAGGCTATAGTTTGATTTGCATCCTCAAGTAACGGAAGAGGAATATATTGTAAGTATTTATGAAAATAACTTGTGCTATTTGTGTGCACGTAAATCTCGGACTGTCACTTGTTACTGCCCGGGTGGCCGCCCGATGATTTGTGAATTTGTAACCAATAAACTTAGTTCGTTCGAGAAAATTACACCATTAAAATGATTTACATGAGCCAGTGAATAAGTTTTGTTTTAAGCCAGCCACACGCGTAAGGTTTTGCCTGCACAGTTGAGTTGTACATGTCAACCGGACTGCTTTTCTCAAATTAAAGGGCGGTTAAATGACAAAAGAGTATTTGATCTAAAAAAACGCGGGATTATTTTGAAATCTATGCTTGTGATTTTCTATAAACAATTATTATTAATGTTGTCATAAGACATTCATAACAACATTAACAATAATTGTGTTTATAGAAAATCACTAGCATAGATTTCAAAATAATCTCGCGTCTTCTAGCTCTACCTCAAAAACTCTTTGGTGTTATTTAACCGCCTTTTAGTTTGAGGACGGCAGCGGAGCGTGTATGTTGTACAACCGTGCAGGTTTTCTATACTACTCAGCTCAATTACCCGACGGATATAACTGTGCAGGCAAACCCGTCAGGTACATCCTTATGTGTATGACTAGCCTTAGTATTCAAATAAGCCCGTTTTCAGGTTTTCAGGCAGGAAAGGCTGAAAAGGCTTTTCCTTTTTTGGGTTTGGGCAAGTTTTGGGGGCAAGGTTTACCTTGATTTGCAAGGCAAGGTTTACATTATTTACTTCGAGCCACCCTCAATTTGGCTGCCACGACAAAATATTATGCCACTTACATTATGTGACTGACACACGAAGTAGAACATATATATGCCCAAAATAACCTACAGACCACAGACCTACTATCACAGAATACAGAAAATCCAGAATGAGTGTTCGATCACATTTGTACGCACTGTGGCCAAAACCATGGCAAAACACCGCCCGCCCGCTCTTTACTTTACTCTTTACATTTACAAAACAAATCGCGTTATTGTATTAGGTATTCAATAAAAATTAATTGAAAAAAAGTTGGGTAAAATATTCTGTTATTTTGTGGCAACATATTATGTGTGGATAGCCACTCTAATTTGGAGTAGTCGTGACGGCTTCACTTTCAAGCGCGTTGACGGTTTCTGGATGATTTCTGTATTCTGTGCCTTAGACGACTGTGATAGTTCATACAAACTGTATAGCAAGCGATATTTTACCTTAACATAAAATATTACAGTATCTTCGCCGTCTGTGACGTCCTTAAGTGTATTTATTCGTATGTATTTTTTACATCAAGATGAAGATCAATAAATGAATATTCCATACATTACATAACCTGTACGACTATAGTGTGCAGGTACCAGGTAGGTAGTGGGCAGAAGCATTGGAGTCGCCCTCGGAGGCTGGCCGTTTCCGTGTTTCTCATTAGACCCCACATAAAATTATGATTCAACCAGTCCCCCCATGCACTGTGGGGGTATTACGTGCAATAGCGATCGATCGCGTTTGGATATTTCGCTACTGTCAAAACTTGATAGGCAAATCATCATCGTGTTTAGCATAAAAAAGCTACCGTCACAGATTAAAGAAAGAAGGCCAGATGAACAGCTACATAGTTATCTTTCGATTTGATTGTACTACTACAAGCATACGGTGTGTCCAGATTGTGTGGAAAAATTGTGGGTCGTTGAAGGGGACGCGGACGTCAAAATTTTCAAAGGATCGATTTGGTTCCATCTATGAAAGCTTTCTTGTAAGTAAGTACATAATATATCTATATTTTCTACTCTATGCTACCGTAATCTATGTGGAGTGTGGACTCATTTTCTTTATAATGGTAGCTATTGGACATTGGTATAAGTTTTTACATCTGGAGGGAATTCGTCACCTTCAGTTTATGAGTCCGTTTCAATAAAGAATCACAAGTTATATCTACTATGCGAGAACGAACTACATGTACCATAGTTATCACGTTTATCACAGGGCTACCAACTCCCAAGTAAAACTTAGTTTAATTTCGGTTTTTTTTATTTAAAATAAAGGCGCAATAAGTGAGTAGAGATCATAATAGCAGAGAGAACATAGTATTACGTAGATGGAAATTAGATTATTAAAAGACATTAATGACACAAAGAAAAACCAAAACACTATTAGATTGTACAATTTTCATTCACATTTAATTTCACGTAAGTAATTTTACTTTATTCCAAATCCATGGATAAGTGGAGATAATCAATAAATTGTTAATCATATTTTATATTGAACATTCCTTGAAATTAGTTAAAATATCACAGTATTTACCCCATATCCTGCAGATATGCGACCTATGCTAATTATGGACGCTAATAAGCAGTAATGTGTCAATCCACAAGATCGTCATTTTAAGAAAATTATTCATATGCAATTACGTTTACATCTAACTTAATATTATCCTTAGGTCGTGAACAATGGTTCCATATTAAAAATCAGAATGTCCTTTCGGCTTTCCATGTTACGTAATAGCTACTTCAATCCTCATTGACACGATGTGCCGTTATTACAATTTATATAAGTAATCCAGCAAATTAGGCGTTACTTCGATCATGTCTTCCTGGTAATGTTTTGCATATCATTCGGCAGTCATTTTTTAAACTTTTCGGAACAGTCGCAAAATGAATAATCATTGGGATTAATCAAAAGTCGGCACATTAAAAAGATTCAATGGTATTAAATGATATTCTCATTTTTTGTAACTCAATATAATCAATAACATATCACGTATGACGTACAGAATAACAGAAGTGTGGATTTTTTTATAGACGCTTTCACACCACGTCAATCTGGTCCCGTGCTAAGTTCTCGGGGAACTTGGGTAAACCTTTGTTACGACTTTACGAGTATCGACTACCAGACAAGTTAAATCCTATTAAAAATAATAAAAAAACAACCAGACAACGAAATATATTTAATAATATATACATATTATACATATTTTAGATTTTTATTATATAATGTACTCGTCATATAAAATACACATACGTGATCTAGGAACACAGAAAACTTTTGGTTCACTAACGGGATTCGAACCCGCCACCTCCCTTGAGCACCATTGCGCTAACCACTGAGCCACAGGGGTCGTTATGATTTTCAGTTTCTCAAGCAACTCTGCTTTTGACTCTAGGAATATTTGATTTGATACCCCTGTGGCTCAGCCCTATAGGTAAATGCTTTAAAAACTTACTTGGACTTATTTAAAAACAATAAATACTATTGTTTATGTAAAAGAAACAATTTAATTGATTTATGACACCAACAAGTAACAAACAACAATTATATTTTCAGGTTGTTTACAACAAAATTTTGCCTTAATTATAGGTGCAATACAACTTTCTAGTTTTAGTTTTTCTTACATAATTTCAGGGAAATTAATTATACAATCCTTAATATGAATTTGTATTAATTTACAAATTAAACAAAATTTTATTAATTATGAGAAACATACAAAATATTCAACATAAAAGGAGAATTGTATGGTTGAAACTAAGGAAAGTTGATTTCGATTGTGTTCATTCAATTAAGCTTAAGAAATTAAGCTAATTATATAATATGAATTTTGACTGTTGCTTTTGAATGTAGATAAAAAGTGCGTATATTACGAAGAGTTGCCGCATATTCCTTTTAAGTTCTTTTTCAAGCAAAAATCACACGAATAGCGAACCCTGATTGTACATAAACTAGCAAATTAGATGTTGCCATTATTTTTATTCGTTTTATAACAACTATGCCTGCGCGGCGTGATGGAGTCTGTAGTGAGAAAATGCCCACTAATATGTAATAACATGCAATTTTAGCCAATTCACAACAAACAACTGTCAATTGTCATGCTACTTAATAACGAAATGACGCGTATTTGCTTTTTGTTACAGCCAAAGTGTTGTTATTGCAAGTGACTATAATTTGGCGACTGTCTTATGCCGCCTTCACACGCTAACGCAGCTTGGTAAATTGGTATCTATGGGGGTCGGTTTGCAGCATAAAATAGATCTTTGCAGATCGCCAAAGAACATATTAAGTAATGGGTACTATTTTATATTTCAATGGATATCAGGCATGGCTGTTTCTTCGTAAGACTGACTCATGTGGCATTTTGCATTGGATAAATGCAATTCGACTAAGGAAATTGTAACATTAAAGACAGGATCTATAAAAATACATTTTGTTTATTTTTAGAATAAGTAACTAATTAGATTTAACGTTTAAGTACGTGTAACATATTAAATACAAATATAATAATTTATAGGTTTTATTCTTATTTATTTACTTCGTAAATTTAAATTTTAACAATTTTTTACTTTTCTTTATTATTTTAGAATATAAATCTGTATAAGAAAAGTAATCATTACCCTCCCTTTTTTGGCTTGCCTGTAGTCGGGTAAAAAGGTTAAACATATGAAAAGGTATAAAAAGCAAGAATGGTTACTAAGTATCTACCTATTTGAACTTCCATCAATAAACAACACAATCAGATATATTATATCATACTTAAAAGGTATGTTAATTGTAATTACAAATCGTAACATGAATATCAATTGATGAGATTAAGCAAAAAGTGTGCAGAGCATTACCATTTTGGGTGCAGCCGTTTCCTTTGGTCATGGTATGCCCCTGAAGGAGCAAGCATACTGAGATATCATCTTTTTATGAAAAACCATAGTCATATACGGCTTAGTAGTCGGTAGACTAAAGTTGGTATTTCAATCGTACGCCGCCTGCACACGATGGGCAAGCAGGTTGGGAAGCAGGAATATTGCAAGCCTAACCGTTAACCGCCTGTCACGCCTAGTATAGTGAATAGACCTATTCTTACTTTTATCTTAACTAATATAATAAAAAGGAAAAGTTTGTTTGTTGGTTTGCATTAGGCTCCGAAACTACTGGACCGATTTTAATAAAATTTGGCACAGACGTAGAGTAGACCACGGGCTACTTTGTTCGCAAAAAAAATACGGTTTCTGCGAAATTAACTATTGCGCGCACGAAGTTGCGGGCAACATAGGCAATATATATATTTGTAGTTGTTGTAATTTGGTATAGGTTGAGATAATTATGACCACGTAGGCATAGTAATATATATTCTTTGACGTAGGTAAGTATAGTAATAAGTAAAATTTTCATACAGAACTATAACCCAATTACGTAGATAACTCGCATATACTATATAGCTTATGTTACCGGACTGTTATTACGTATCTATTGACACCTCAATCATATAAAATGGGACCAGTAGTTTAGGCGCTACGGTGGAACGAACATACATACATACATAGACTGACAAAAATATTAATTACCCTTTAATTTTCTTCGCTTCGCCACAGTCGAGTTAAAAATATTTATTGGAAAATTTGCGAACAGGAGCATTTCTTCGGGCTCTTCGTATCTTCGTGCGTTTTTTACGATGTAGGTATCTAAACATGACGAGCCGACGACCAGGTAGGTGACGTATATGGTCCACCTATCCCGGGGTGAACGGCTGGACCACGACGAGTCAATTACGGTCGGGACTGGTTTCAATTTGTATCGATACAGGGCTTTCAACGGGGCTGTTTATTAGCATTTAAACAGTATTGATTACATTTGACTAGTCGGTTTTTAAGGCCAAATATATATTTTCAGGATCAAAAAATTATTGGTTTAATTATTTAATATCTACTTTCATAGTAATGAAGGTAGGTATTTCTGTTTTTCAAATATACTTAAACCTTATTTTTGTATTTCAAAACTAAATCCAAATGAAAGTCTCTATTCTCTACTCTTTGTTCACTATAGACAGAAAACAATATATTTGTGGCAACTACGAAATAAAAACTATTTGGAAATGTAGAAGGTGACAGCCCTAATCCAGTGGCGGTAATAGATGGGATCGATCGCGAGATGAGAGCTTGGCAGTTGGCAGGAAGTTTACGGATGTGTATACCTATTACCTGGTGTACTCCGGTATGGGGATTACAAAATACAAGTCATTGATCATCATCATCAATAGCCATATTGGCATAACATACATATACATATTTACAAAATATATGTTTCTGCGGCCATATACTTTTACCTAATCGTGACGTCAGTTAGGTACGACTTTTGTATGAAGCGTTCTCACGAGACTTGCGAAATTGTGTAAACAAATCGCTGTACCTGCTTCACTTCAAGAAAGGCTTGAGCAAGGGCACGGTCTTGGCACAGCCCCGAAATGAAAGAGAAAGAAGTACTCACGTGTTCGTCCAGCGAGTAGGTGAGCTCGCCGTCGTCGTACAGCACGAACCACCGCCGCTGCCATCGCTGTGGACAACAGAAATACTAATTAATATAGGTATCTAGAAAAGGACAACGTCCAAAATTTGCACTCAAAAAACCCAGAGTACAGCACTAAAATGCAATGGGTTGACTATAAATTATATTTGATGTCACCAAAGAGGCTAACCTGAAATACGCCGGGTATAGATAGAAGTTATGAACAAGAATAATATTAGTTTTTCTATAGAAATGAATGAAACGCATTGGCGACCATTTCATTGCTGTCGACACTGGATCAATTTTAGACCATCGCCTATTTGTAGTGTATAATGTAATATCCTCATTTCGGACACTTATTTCTCCATCTTTATTGTAGAGATAAGAATCAGAAGATCTTTTCTCTAACATAAGCAAGATATCCCTTATTCCATATTCTAATATAATCCTTAGACAATCAGCGACATTGAAGCCTACAGTTAGATTCGTATCTAGCTAACATTTGGTAAGCTACTAGCTAGGTGTTGAAACCTATGTTTTCTGCTAATATGGAGTTAACAAAATCTAGTGGAGGATTGCTGTAGGCAGTAGTGGGCGCAATATCTAGTGTCTGGAATATATTAGCATACAGACGAGGTGAGACAATGAAATTGTTCTGACATGTTGCGTTCACTCTTATTACGGTAATAGCGCGGGCGGCGGGCGTCTCGCGTGCGCAGAACTGCGTACACGCCGCGAACGTGCGTCGCAAATGCGAACATACACCATGCGGGATTAGGGTTACCAACAGACCGGATAAATACGGTCTAGACCGGATTTTATGGATATAGACCTGACTTCGTCCGGATTTCTTTCGAGACCGGATTAAAATTCTTATTTAAAATTAAATAGTCAATGATAACCATTGCCAACAATCTACTTGCTCAGTAGAAAATTATAATTTAAGAAAAGTGCGTATCTATGACTGGCGATAACGCTAATGTAAATTGTTGTTTTCGGTTGTCCAGCGCTTATTTTACCGGACCGTACATTTTAACTGCAATCGGGATTTTTTAATACTTGCAATCGGCTTTTCGATTTTAACCTCTGGTAACCCTATGCGGGATGCGCCGAAAGTTGCGTTCGCGATGCAAACCTGTGCCACAGTCAATTTATTTGGGCCCACTTGCGCAGATCCGGGTTAAACATCATGGTATGTTTCTCGTTCTTCGTATTTATGAAAGAGATGGCCATATTTTAACCCGGGGTAACTTTAAAACTAAAACATAAAAGAACAAATAAAGATATTAGAAATACAACAAAAGTCATAGACGCTTTGCAACACTGCAAAAAACTGAAGTGGAAATAGGCCGGTCATGTTTCACGTATGAATGATGAAAGATGGAAAGAAAAAATTACCACATGGAACGGACCATTAGGCAAGCGAAGTAGAAGCAGACCAATAGAAAGATGGCTAGACGAAATTCTAAGGATAGCGGGAAACAACTGGACAGAAAAGGCTACAGACAGAGACAAATGGAGAGTAATGGAGGAGGCCTTTACTCAGTAGACAGGTCCTTAATAACATAAATAAAATGATCAACAAATAATAATAAATAACAAATATAATACATTCATAAATTAAATAAAAAAAAATCTTCTGTGTGCAGTGTGTATACGACGTGCGTCGCTAAATGTGGTTTCGTACGGCGTAGTTAGTAGTAGGTCGTCAATTATAAATAGACTAGCTTTTGCGCACTGCTCCGGCCGTGTAAATACAGTATCCCACGGGAACACTGTTTTCGGGATATAAAGTAGCCAATGTGTTAATCCACAGCTTAAATACCATACCAAAATTTCATCCAAATCCGTTCAGTAGTTTTTGCGTGAAAGAGGAACAAACATCCATCCATCCTCACAAACTTTAGACTAAAGAGCTAATACAGACAAGCGAAAAGTACAGTCTCTAAATAAAGTCAAATCACAGAAAGAATTACAAAATATAGAGATAGTGTCAAACGTCCTTAATTAATTTTAAATTCACAAAAGATCGGAAAATTTATCAATTCTTAATGACCACGTTATCTTTATGTAAGAAGGTTCAAGGTACTAAAGTTTAAATAAAGTAGATATTAGACTTTGGAGTACAAGCCATTGATCATATTATGTTAAGTAACTCACATATCGCACTCGAATCGCACAATCGCTAAGGTTGTTCGATTCATAACTAAGTTTTTGTTATATGTAACTGTAAGCTATTAAATAATTATAAACAGTTTACGTCAGAACATAGTAGTAGGCAAGAAATTTTATTAATTACAGCCTTTCACCACGTTGTGCCAGCGGCGTGGGAAGTATCGGTTTGTCAAGAGTGTGCGAAAAACCTTAGTAGGTACATTGCGGAATCGCCGATCCTTGCCAAGTGAAAGGTTCCTGTAGTACGCAATGAACTGATGAATGCTTGTTGCTTACGTTCGTTATGCTTAGGAAGTTAGGAAGAATAATTATCTAAAATAATAGTCACGTAGATAATAATATTAAATTCTTATTTTTCTCAATAAACCGGACTACGTAAATTATATAGCCTATGTTACCCGGGCTATTATTACAAATCTATTGACACCTAATTTTTTAAAATCGAATTAGTAGGGCCTAAACCTACGGTGAAAACAACATGACGTAAATAAACATAGGTACATAAATAAACTGCCAAAATCATTACCCTTCGTTTTGGCTTCGCGGTAGTCCGGCAAAAAGAGCCAATAAACTTAACTCGCTTATATAGCGTTTTTGAAATTAAAGCGAATTTAAGAAATATTATGATTATTCTATACTTATTACTTAGGTTATTATTTGTAATCAGAATTTAGTTTCTTTTTCATAATGAATTTATTAACTGTAATACTCAGAAGACTTACAGCAGTGGGGAGACTCATTAGAACTTAATGGTCTACGTATCAGCAAAACTAAAACTGAATATTATCACTAGCACTGATATCAAGCTTGATAATAGGTACTGCACTACCAAGAGCGAAATCGTTCAAATACTTACGATCAGTGCTCTCAGATGATGGATCAATTGAAGCGTACGTAACTCATAGGACAATGACAGGGTTAATAAGTGGCGTACCTTGGCTGGAGTCTTGTGTGACGCTAAAATGCCAATAAGAACTAAGGGCAAAGTCTATAAAACAGCCGTTAGACCTACGCTACCTTATGGTAGCGAAACATGGGCATTAAAAAAAGACGCATGAACAAAAACTCCACAATACAGAAATGCGTACGCTACGGTGGGCAGGAGGAGTCACACTCAAAGACAGGGTTCGCAATGAGTACATCAGCTTTAAAGTTGCAAAGATAACGGACAAACTGAGCGAGTCCAGGCTGAGATGGTACGGTCACGTAATGCGTAGAACTGAGGATCATGTCGTGAGAAAGTGCCTTTCTATGGCTACTATAAAGAGGGGAAGAGGAAGACCTCAGACCACCTGGATGACCAATGTCCAGAGGAACATGAAGAAATTGGATCTGAGGGAAGAGGATGCACAGCGATGGACCATGTGACGTCACATGATTGGAAAAGCCGACCCCGAGTAGCGGGAAATGGCGAGACCAAAGAAAAGAGAAGATTAACTGTAATACTTCGACAAATATATCTAATAATAATATTAAGATTAAGTACTAGCACATATTATAGAATAGCAACAGATAAACAGATAGGGGAGGGGTGGCTTGAAAGGGACATTTTTGAATTTGAGGTTCTAGAAATTGATTGAGAAAATATTTGGAACAAGTTGGAGTCGAATAGGAAGCGTTTATTATTAAATAATTGAAATAAAATGAAATAATTGTCATTCATCAATCCTTAGTTATTTATTTACGCATTTTAAAAAAATGTGTATTTTGTCCCTTTCATAAATGGGCTGTATTGAAAGGGACGCAGTAATTTATGAAAGGGACAGTACCTTATATAGAGGAAATATGTGTACAATAATTACTTAGATATGTAAGTAATCAAATTTAAAAGTGTCTGGAACTATATTTATTATTTAATTTTACCGTATTCGTCTTTAATACTAATATAATGAACACTTTTATGTAACTTAAATAGAAATCAACAATATTAAAATGTTTCTCTCTGATAAAATGAACTCAAAAATTATAAATTTCTTTTCTTAAGACGCTTATAATCAGTTTCCTTATAAGTCATAAGAAATTTAACACTTATATAAAATTAAAGAATATCTTTTATTACAAAAGATATTCTTTAATTTTATATAAGTATGTTTTCTTAATCTTGGAGTGAGTTTTTAATATTCAGAAATATCATTTGACGACGCATCGCTGCTGCTACTACTGCTTGCGATTTTTCATGCAACCATCTTCTACTTCTGACTGTCTTCTTTTTATCCTTCTCGTTGCTTTTGGTTTTGTTTGATTCTTAGTTCTTACATACATACATAATCACGCCTCTTTCTCGTAGGTGTAGACAGATACCACTTCTTTCCACTCGTTACGATTCTTACATACTTGTTACGCTTCGACCACTTTCACTATTCCCTTCATACATACATGCTCTTCGGTTTAGGGTAGGTACTCTTGACCTGGCCTTTTTTCAAGACGTCCCTGATTTGGTCTCGAAATGTCCGCCTAGGTCTACCCCTTTCAACACTTCCAGTCACACTCGCCTTATACACTTTTTTCGTCAATCGTTCTTCATTCACCCTCTCGACATGGTCAAACCATCTTAGCATACCTTTCTCAATTTTGTCACTACATCTTCTTTCAGACCACAACATTTCTTTATCTCACTATTTCTTATCCTCTCACTCAGTTTAACTCCGATTATATTTTTGGACGCTCTCATCTTAACTGCATTTATTCTGCTTTCATGTTTCTTCTGCCATACCCAACTTTCACTTCCGCACATGAGTCTCGGAATCAACACTCCCTCATACACAGCCAAACGAGCCTTGTTAGACACTCGCTACTCATCCCTGTCTAACACCTTTTTCGATATTGAACCATTAAGTGTACGCCCCGTTTATCCTTATACAAGCACTAGAATCCCTATAAAGAGATTGTAATGCTCGTATGAGGGTACTGCTCACACAGTATACGGACAATGCTGACCACAATTCATTCCTCACCACTCTATCATATGCTTTTTCTAGATCCACGAACGCGCAATAGATTTGATTCTTGATCTTTCTAATTACTTTTAAAATTTTGTGTCACATATTTTAAGTATTGTTTCTCAGTCTCGGGTGATTTTTTTATTTAAATTGTTTTTACCTATCATATTTTCTAAAAGCAATCTATATTTTTCAGGGGTTTCATTTATAATCGTAGTTTTACTTATAAGTAGATGGCCCAGCTTGGAGCTGACTTAAAATGGAAGGTGAAACAGTTCGTCAATTTGTAGACAGTTCCTCTTCATCTGAGGAAGATTCTAAACTAGATACTCCAATGGTTCATAATCTTCCTCAAATGAAGAACAACTGTGAAGAAGAAAAGTCTTAAGAAATTGTGGTCGGTCTGTTACAAAAGTAGGTAAAAAATCTACTAATAAGTACTTCATTAACTGCCTCTTCAAAATTGTGTGCATCGACACGCGCTCTCTTTTTAGGTGGCATTTTTAATCTGAAAAAAAAGTTAAAAAAATTACAAATCTAGTGCAAAATAGCAGGCTTGAAAGGGACAGTTATGAAAGGGACGTCCCATTCATGACCATTTGTTGTGTCCCTTTCATAAATATCATACAAAAATTTAAAACATAACCACAAAATCTTCAATATTCAATTAAAGTTAACTGACCTTATGTTCTTGCGTCTGTGGATATCCAGCCTATTTTAAACAGTGATTAACACATAAATAAGTAACTCGCAGCACTCGATAAAACGTTTCACAATTATAACAGAAAAAATACTATTCAAATCCAATAACAACACCCGCACGTATCCGCCATGTTTGAAATGACAGGAGTATGAAATTAGCTGCGAACGAACTTGCATTAAGGTTACCATACGACAAAAATAGTGTTGGCTCGAAATCGTTTTTAATTACTGATAATTTGACTTTGTCCCTTTCAATACGTGTCCCTTTCATGGCACCTCTCCCCTACATAGTTAGCTTTCTATTTGGGCACTAATACAAGCATACGGTGTGTCCACGATTGTGTAGAAAATTCGTGGGCCGTTGGAGACGTCAAAATTTCCAAATTTGGATCGATTTGGATCATTCCATGAAAGCTGTTTCTCTCTACGGAAATATAATATAGTATATTTTGTACTCTGTGGAGCGGCTAGTGATGTCGGAGAGCGTCGAGATCAGTTGTCACCTCGGATCGCCATCACAGATAATTAAGATAGCTCTATCAAACGACACGTCATCGCCACTAATTGACGAACTCAAACGGCGCCGGCGGATACTAAATCGCTGCTTAACAGGATCCAGGGCTGTCTCACAGATTGCTTATAAAGTTTCCTTTTCAATAAATGTAACAAGAAACTAAGTCGTTATATACAAGAGCTTTTTTTTCCTCTAAAATAGGTAGCACTTTAGTGGTAAAGCCATTTTTATTAAAATTATTTAAAATATATAAATAAAATATAAAAAATATATCTTCTATCCAAATTCTGCTAAATAATTAAGAGTTTAGTTATCTGCAGAGTGCGGGTTAATGATCATGAAAAATGTATAACTTGATAATTAATGATTGTACTTATATAAGTTGTAACTGAAATAATTTTATTGTTTTTGATAACCCTAGTTAACGTCAAAGGAATTCGATCAGCCAATCATGCGGTCGGATCGCATTCGCGCGAAACGCTCCGATTGGCCGATTACCACATTCCGAATATCGATATTCGTATTGATGTGAAATATTGATAACTTATCGATTAATACTTACCTAATAGAAAGCATTTTAACAGAGTATACTATCGATACGATAGATGTTGCCCGCGGCTTCCTTCGAGTATAAAGAAATTTAAGTATAAGAAAACCGTACATTTTATTATTAAGTACAATAATTACCATGTTACAGCCTATAATTTACAGCCTAATAAGATTTCCCCATGCCGCACTTGTGCTATTTGTAACTACATAAATAATAATAATACCTATCTATGGACGCTTCCACACTACGTAAATCTGATCACATGCTAAGTTCTCGAAGAACTTGTGTTACGGGTACCAGACAACGGAAATATCTATAGTAATATTATAAAGAGGAAAGGCTTGTTTGTAAGTTTGTTTGTTTGTTTGCATCAAATAGTAAAATTTGGCTTTCTGTACGTAAATTACATCAAAGTCGGTCCAGTAGTTAGAGTAGACCACGGGGAAGGACAGAGGCTACTTTTTACTGTGGTAAAATGTACGGTTACGGGCAACATCTAGTATTTAACAATGATACTATGCAGTTATGCACATATTTACCCAGGAACATAGAAAACTGTTTTGTTCCTTTGACGTGCTTCAAATGACGGCTTAAAGGACTATTAAAGCTACTAAAGCTTTTAATCAGTCCACATTTAATTTAAAAAAAGCTACTAAAATCAAGATGGCGTATCTTTTTCTTGCATCAAGATTTTTTTCCAAATGTACTGTAGGTATCTGTAGTTTTGAAATCATTAATAATTTTACAATATCAAATAGTACTCCAATACTTGTCCAATATTAATAACGGCTAGAGCTGCTACACTTCCGGCAGTTCCGGCTGCACACCTGCGCGCCGCCCGGTACTGCAGACTGCTGAATGCTGATATAACAGGCCGCGATACCCGCGACAAATTATATATTGGCCGCGTGCAGATAGAAATAGACAGGAGTTACGTTATAGGCACTATCGATGTTCCGTTTAAGGATATTGTTGCATGCATCAACTACTTTTGACGACCTCTGTAGCTCAGTGATTCAACGCGTTGGTGCTCGAGGTCGCGGGTTCGGATCCCGCCGAAGGAACAAAAAGTTTTTCTGTGTTCCTGGGTCATGGTACACATCCATTAAATATGTGTATTATATAACAAAAATCAAAAGAAGTAGGTATAATTACTTATATATTATTTTAGGTGGCTTTCTTTTAGTGGCGAAGGCTGCTTCTCTTTTATAGAGAACCCCTAGCCTAATAGGGATTTGGATGTGGGTCTTCAAAATGTAAGTGGTAAGTGAAGCCGATAGGAATGGAGTTATGGGAATCCCACGCCACTGCTCTCTACTAATGATTAAACATACGTACACATTATTATAGATATCATGGTCGCGCTTTGGTTTCCAGAGACTCCATTATAGTGGTGATGCTGATGTGTGTGATAAATGTGGTAAACGCGGGGTAATTGGCACCCGCGCCGTAATCTCTCACTGCCCGGCTAACTACACACGGGGCTAACGCAATTAACTCCTAGATAACCATGTAGGTACCTACTTACGTAACACGATACATACTGAATCGAAGGATCTATGTAGTTAGAAAAAAAGGTTGTATGTATTTTATTTTTAAATAATCACAGGAGTTTTTAATTCTTTTTTGATACATTTACACAACTTTAGTCTGTGAAAAAAAAATTATTGCGTTCTGTTAGGTATCATTACACTAGTGTGTGAATTCTTTTTTTTACCATTTGTACAATCTTTGTAATTGGTCCTTCGAGCCGGATGCGCTATCGATTGCCATTATGCCCGATATGGTATAACATCCACGTAATACTCTAATCGGCAGTCGATTAATAAATACTTTCTCTCTAAACAATACCACAAGAACTATGTGAACACTTTCGATTCATTGTTGTAATTCACAATCATCTGAAGAAATTATTTAAAATTGATTTATCTTAATGAACGAATCGTGTGAAAAATTAACAATGGGATGTTGAGATTTACGTTTGATTTCATTATGTAATTTAATTTGGCGAACAAAAGAACCCGTGGAGATGCCATCTGTTTTATTGTGTCATAAAACTTATTTTGAAGCAACCCGATAATTCTTACTTCTGATTAGTATCTATTTATGTAACACAAAAATCCTTTTATATTTGCGCAGAAAATTAATTTTATCATTAAATGTATAAATGAAATTAATGTAATGCACACTATATGTAAAATGCTGTTATTCTGTCTCAATGTTGTATAAAATCCATTATAATTTACACCACTGTTTAAATAAATACGAATTTTTGTGATGTATATCACAAAAGTTTAAGGCCATCTTTCGCCGGTCTCCCACATGGCATACCTTCATCGTACCTGCTAATATTTCGAATGTTTTCACATTGCACAAGCCCCAGCAGGGCGCCACTATGGTAATTGAATTACATTGTAATTGTTACATCAAGTGTAATCGATTTTTAATTTTCTAACCATTATCTATATCAATAACAAAGTAATGTTTGTTGTATTAACCGAAATTACTTTTATCCTATTTAGTAACTACATTACTCTTTTGTTTTTATGTTATAAAGAAATAACTTAATCTCACTAGGATGCCAAGATCGTACTGTCAAAAAGTTATCAGATCTGTAAAACCAAGCTTTGACTCTACACGCCTTAACTCTACAAGAATAACTTCACAAACTTACACCTTAGTTATGTGGCCATTCATGTACCTATTACCTATGAGTATTTTCGCGTTAATATAATCTACAAGTTACATAGTAGCATCGTTAAAATCAATTTGGTAACTAAACAGATATTTACAGCGAAATGTACGTTGTAAAAATATCAAACATCAGCTGACGGTTGTACCTTCGCTTTAGAAGTATCAAGTAACATAATAGTCATGTATGTTATAAATTGATTTCTCAAAACCTTTTTAACATTGACTTAGGTTGATTAACAACGGGAAAATAAGCTCGAGTGCCCACGGCGACGGCTAATGGCTTACAAATTGGTGCTGTGGTATAAAAACCTATCTCCTGTGAGAGGCCAACGGCCTGGGTTTCGTGACTCGGTTTATTAGAGAACACACACGTGATACACATAGAGGTAAATAGGTTCTATATAGTCTATTCTCTATAGAATATAAAGGGGCAATTCGTACTAGGCAGCGCAATGTCGAGGCGCAGTGAAAGGACACGATCCAAAATTGATAATAAAAAACACAGTCAACAGAAATTAAATGTTTGCCGATGGAACATTTTAAATCATAATTGATGATTCCAAAGGGGTAACCCTGAAATACGCTGGGTGTAGAAGTTATGAGCAAGTATAAAATCTAAAATCGTAGTAGGTGGATATGTTAGTGTAGATGTATTTTTGGTGTAGGAATTGTAAGAATATGTAATTTAACATTGTGGTCATAAGAGTAAAAGCGATTCAAGAAATGTATGAGGCCTGGGCCAGCCCTACGTACAGTATATGTAAATACAGCTACATAATATAGTAACCGTTTCCTATTCTTTATTTTGTTTAATTTCACTTCGTTTCCATGTACATTTAAATTTACTTCGTCGAGGAGAGCAACACAAAGTAAAATAAAACATGGCGGATCAGATCAAAATTAACTAAATAATGTCATTTTGTCAATGACATGACTTTTGACAAAGAAAGACGTATGGCATTCAAGTAGAAGTCTTTGCATTCAAGACGTCGTCTCTTCGTAAAACTGTCTACTACGTCACAAGTCAAGTCAAAACAACTGTCATGGCCGCCCTAAAAATAGTGTTCTCGCAATAAAAAACTCTTCAAATAATCATTTTTGTACGCATGTACCCTTCTTCAAATTAATTTTTTCGTATTTTTATGATATTCCCATATTTACCTATGTAGTGTACATAGAACTGGCCCAAATCAAACATGTCTTTTGCAATACATATTACGTTTTCTGAAATTCGCTTTCAAACAGCAGTAGTAGGTACAAAATGACCCAATTAAATACCAAAGTGAAAAGACACACAGAAAACCGGCGTTTTAAAATACCGGCGACGCAGTTATAACTCCTCTAGCGTTGCGGACACGAGAGAGTCAAATCTCTCCGGTCAAGTCGGCCCATACGCGCAAATACTATTAAACGTATTAATAGTTTTTAAGGAGGTTAATGATTTATTAACTGTCACAAACCCAAATGAATAGGTATTAGATAATACAATCGGAAGTTGTATAATAATTAAATAGTCTACGAATAAGTCCTAATGGTCTTTTAGAAATAGCGGAAAGCGCTAATGAGGACTCCATAAATACTGTTATGGAGTTCTTTTCCCGTTTGCTACAATGTATTATATGTTTATATGTTGATACATTATGTAACGTATCCGATTGTGTAATATTATTATCGAAGGTTACGTAATTTTCAAATTTATAATTTGGCCTTAGGTGTGGAGTTTATTATGTTTACTCTTATGAAGAAAGTTGATAGCAATACTTGTCTGTCATTTAAAAATCTTCAATGTAAGCGTACATAATAAAACCGGCCAAGTGCGAGTAGGACTGGCGCACGTATGGTTCCAATATTTTACACACACCGTTGCATTGTAACAATATTTTACATGATTAGTGTTTACTTAATAACTCGTTATTTTTGTACAAGGTTTTCAAAATAAGAGCATTTTACAAGTTTAGTCACTTTTTTATCTATGAACGCTTCACACCACGTCAATCTGGTTCCGTGGTAAGTTCTCGAAGAACTTGTGTTACGGGTATCAGACAACGGAAATATATTTATACTTTTATATTATACACATATTTAAGTTTTTTATTATATTATACACATACTTAATACACATCCATGACCCTGCAGGAACACGGAAAAACGTTTTGTTCATTCAGCGGGATTCGAACCCACGTCCCCCTGCTTGAGCAGCAACACGCTCTTTCACTATCGGCCGACTACTAAAACGCTCATCAAAATTAAGAGCCCTCCTATTAATATATATAAAATATATAAATAATATAAGGAGAAGCCCTTTTTATGACAACAAAACGCTATTTTTTGTCCTTTCTTTAGTCGATGGCAATACTTTAAATATTCACTAAATTGATTTCTACTCCAATATAATATAATTCAAAATAAAAATTAATATAAAAGGGGTTTTCATAAAAAATACAATTTTTGTGTATTTTTTTTCCTAAAATGGCTTTTCCTTGGCTGATTTTTAAGTTAAAGGTTTCACGCGGGCCGCAGATAAAGGCCCGGCGGGCCGCGGGTTGGGGATAGCGGTCCTAAACTAACAAAGTTAATATTGCTCAGTTTAATCTCTATGTCTACGGTCAAACCGCAATGACGGATCATCTGCCATATTGCGCGTATCAGAGCTACGAAGGAGATGACCTTAAAACTGTTTGTTAAATTGAGTTGCTTAACCAAATTGGTTTCGCGTGACTGCTACTTAATGTTTGTTATTAATTATCAATTTACCAAACAAACTTTATGACTTATAAAAATTAGTACGCTGGTAATGAGAATAGCGGAAAGAATTATGTGAGTTTTTGTCTTTGGACTACATAGCAAAGAATATATATTACTAATGTATTCATAGTCCATACGGACTACAAAGTGTTTAATAATACCACATCCAGACTCACGGCGAGAAATTTCGAAAGAGGAGTGCTTTTTCGCGCAAAACAGACTATAAAGTGTTGAATAATACCACATCCAGACTCACGGCGAGAAATGTCGCAAGAGGAGTGCTCTTTCGCGCAAAACTCTGCACAAGGCGAGAGGTTTTCGAGAATTTTCGGTGAGATTCTGGATGGATCTTTAAGCATACAGACTTATAAAAAAATATGAAATCTAATGATCAGTTCACATCGCGACGATACGCGACGCTGCATTTTTAAAGATGGCCATTGAAAATTGAATTTTAATTACTGTGCAAAACGTTATATTATGCCATCAGTCATACACTGCACATGCGCTGTGCAATGTGAGATTTCTTTCAATGTCCCGATGTAAGTAGACCTTTGGAGTAGACCCTTCGAATGATAATATGGCATAATATCGCATGTACTTGTCTATTAGGCAATCTTCTAAAATCTTTGTAACATGTTACTGTAAATGTTAGATATTTGTCCATTCTCTTAGCGGTATGTCGAAATAATGGCAGTGTATAAAAAACCAATCCATCACCATGGCAACACCTGCGTGTAAACGTCAGATTGACATTTCCCTTGCGTCATAGCCCCTTCGTACCCGTCACACGGCCGATGGACATGAAGATTTTTTGCTAGTGCTTTGAGAATAAAAACTCTTCAAATCAAGACAGGAACTGAAGCTAACGTTTGAATGTTTGGAAGTTTGCGTGACCCGGTGGCAAAGAATATAATATTATATTACTCACGTAAAGAACCGTCATTCGATAGAGTTACACGATTACAGCTATGTGTGCGTGGCTAGACGTATGCCGGGGGTGTGCGCGGCGAGCGAGGTGTCAGTTTTTTCCAGCCATGACTTTCGTTCACGGGGCTGCCTGCTGGTCGTTTCGTGCATTGGCATAATTGACAATATAATTTCATAATACATATTTAAGCTTTTGTCTGAAGGGACGTTTAAAACATGGCTGACATTCGCCGGTGCTCGAGTTGTCATTTGTAGAGAGTGTCGCCCCTGTGCGGACAGATGTATAAACTTGTCTATTACAAAACTTTACGCAATGCAAACACGCGATCTGACACGACCCGACGCCTGATTGATTAAAAGCCATATTCTTTTGTTTCGGATTACAAAGACTAATTATATGGTGCAGATAGACGATGTCGAAAAGTATACAATTTTAAATGGCGACTGCAAATGGATTTTAAATATCACTGATATTTCCTAATGTGTTTTAAATGTAGAAATTAGAATTGTGTTATTGGCTTAATCACCGATTGATCTAAGGCTGGTTTCACAGCTGTGCGGGATTCAGTCCGGATATGTTAAAACTGCAAAGTAGTATTCTCATAAATGTTAAACCAACTTCAAACCTGTTTTGACTGGTCCATCAGTTTATGATATCAAGACGATTCATTTATGATTCAACAAAAGTAAAATGATAGTTTAAGTTAATTACGATGACTGGAGTTCAGTTTTAAAGCTAAATTAAAATCGTTGCGGCTACTTAACTGCTTCGTCTTAATACGACCTGCACGTACAGTAAAAACATGTTGCTAATGGCCCTCGGCAATTGCCTGTTGTTGTTATAAATATTACTAAATTAAAAATGTGAACGTTTGTGAGGATGGATGGATGTTTGTTACTCTTTGACGCAAAAACTACTGAACGGATTTCGATGGTATGAAAATTCGATGAAATTTGGTATGGTAGTAGTTTAGGCTCTGGATTAAAACATAGGCTACTTTTTGTCCCTAAAAAGTACAGTGTTCCCGAGGGACACTGGTGTTTACTCGGGCGGAGCCGTGGGCAACAGCTAGTAATGTTATTAAAGTTATTTCTATTAGGCATAGCATAGCAGAAGGCAATCCTTTAATGTTATTATCCCAAATTAAATATTATGTCCCTCACAAAGGATAACACAATTTTGTTATGTGGTCACATAATTGGGGTTTTTAAAACTGTTAGCTTTACGAATTCCCAACGTGTTTGGCAATTATATATTTGTCTTTTTCGGTCCATCGCCGCACTGTCACCTCTAATAACATATTTATCTTTGGCAAACGAAAATATGGCGGGCAAAAAGTCTGCCTCGAATATATTTAAATTTTGGATTCAAGTCCGAGCTCGCGAGCTAACAACCGCCTGTCAAAGCTCACCTCAAAATTATCCCGCAGGCTATCATTACAGTAGCCGAAATGTGGGGAAAAAACCTTTATTAGGAGCTTCGGGTCCATTACAAAAAAAAAAATGAGGCAGATAAAGGGTGTGTGCACGCACTGTGTGTGCACGACATAAAAGCCACACCGTCGAACATTAGGGTTCCGTCCTCAAAGGGTAAAAATGGGACCAGGCTGTATCTTCTTAGTCGTGATAGCTAGACAGTTGCAATTTTTACAAATGATGTATTTCTGTTACCGCTATGACAAAAAATACAAAAAAAAAAACCAATAAAATAAACATGTTTTTTTGCCGTTTTGTACAGAACCCTGCGTGCGCGAGTCCAACTTGGCCGGTTTTTATATGAAACTATAGCTCTAGCCTTTCTCACGGCATCTCTCTACGTGGGGGACGTAGGGAGGCGCGCCTCACTGGTTAGTGGTTTTGAACTGCTGGTTTTATATAGGATTTACGTCAACTAAACCTGTAACCCTTTATCATAATATTATGTATTCCACTACATACCAAAACTACTGGGACCACATACATCTATTGACTAGACCACGCAAGTTGTGCTTCGCGTGTAACTTTGCGTGTAAAAGAGGAGTGAAAATTACTTCCTTCAGCGCCATTTCCTCTTAAATATTCTCGGTGCCGAACGTCAAACGAAAACTAAAAAACGCGACGAGCCGGCGCGCGGTGTCGGCCTTTGAATCGTTTACTCGGGGACGGGGAGTTATCACCACTAAATCGCTCTTGTGACATCACAGCAGGTAATATCTATACAACGATGAGACTTGCGTTATCTAGTCAAGAGACGCCTGTGACTGGAACACTATTCGACAAAGATAAATTCTATGGCACAGTGCGTACGCGCCTTTAAACGCGCCATATTTAAAAAATGGCCGTGTCTCGCGTGCCCGAGTGATGGCTGACATGTCTTCTAATTGCAATGTCCAACGACCCGAGGTTTTTGCCCGGTTGTCGTCTGTCATATCACAGATATACGAGATAAACATCTAGATGGCAAGATATATTTCAATTAAGGTAGATGATGTGACAAAATACTCTAAATGGCTTGTCGTAATTAGTTTTTGTAATGGGAACATATTTAGGGATTTCTTAGCATGAAGTACCCAATAGGGAAATATTTTCCGAAAGGCAACGTAAATATGGACCGAAAAACGCAAAAGATACAGTAATCAGTTGCTAAATTAAAAAGCTAGGTTACTAAAAAAAGTATTTTTTTGCTATGATTGAGAAACGAAAATTACATACTGTTTAAATCCTTTGTTGTCTGACATTTTTTGTTTTAACAATGATGTACAATATAAACTCAGTATTTAAGTGGATAAAATGAATTTTGTATTCATTTTCATACATTTTCAACTGCTGTGACGTCACTCTTGCATAGTTTTTTTGCATAGAGCGACGATCTCACTTTTATGATTTCATCAACGGTTGATCATAGAATGTACATATGACATTGCAAAGACCAAATCTCCTAGCTCATTACGATTTTTCGAAAAGCCAATAAAAAACTATGCACGTTCCCCATTTACATTTTGTATGGATCTAGAAAATCACCTTTGTTTGAATTTACATGCCATGATTATGTATGGTAGATAATAAGATAATACAATTTGTACACCTAAAGATATGTGTTGTCATCATTAGTCTCTTATCTATACTAATATGTATTATAAATGTGAAAGTGTGTTTGTCTTTCTGTCTGTTACCTCCTCACACTTTAACCACTGAACCAATTTTGATTAAATTTGTTACATACATACTTTGAGTCCTGGGAAAGGACATAGGATAATTTTTATCCCGAAAAAATACAGTGTTCCCGAGGGATACTGTATTTACGCGGGTGGATCGGCGGGCAACAGCTAGTTCTTGATATAGAGCTGACCAGGTTTCTTAACTCTCTCGATTATACATACAAACTAAGCCTCGTCATCGGTATAATAGTAGATATAATTGGGCTCCATTTCCTGCCATCTCGGTTTAATACACCCACGTCCCTTGAGTAACCCTTTGTGAGTGGTGTAATTACTCCGTTTGGTCTTGACCCTGGGTAATGAAGGGGTTTATTAAATCAACGTCAGAGCTCCATTAAAATCGGGCCAGCACAAAGCCGGGCCATCAATCACGAGACATTGAAGAGGACTTGTTTCTTTTTTGAATAACTACTAAATGAACATGAAGATGGATATTTAAATGGGTATGGTAGACGAAATCTAAAACTATAATGCCCACTTGCGTAGATCTGGGTTCAAGTCAACCCACAGTACCTAATATTTAGGTTCCTCGTATTTCGTATTTATAAAAGAGAAGGCATGATATTTTAACCCGGGATAAGCTAGAACTGCGCTAAGAAATAAAACTTATTAACAGTAAACTGGAATTAAAATTCATTATCAGCAATTTAAAATACTTTAGAAACTCGAATAACTTATAGCGACTTTAAAATATTCGATCTAACGGGAACGAGATAAACTAGTCAAAACATTAGAGTGGTACAAAAGGACCAAGTCCTGGAGGAATGTTAGATAGGCCCGAGCTCTAATGGCCGACCAAAAAAAGCGGGAGATGGGACTTTAATCATCCCAACTCACGCTCGGAATTAGAAAATTACGGTGTAAGAATTTGTTTTTTACGGACATATTAAAATGTACTCGAGAGCGATGTGTGATGATTGGAGCCGAAAAGGAAAAAACGAGCGAGAGAAACTACGATATAGTATAAGTGGCTGTAAAAAGATCTTTGAAGGACGGAAATCACATAAAATATCCAATTTGTTCATGGGAATATAGGGGATCGAAGTTAAAAGTAAAGTCAAAAAGCCTTCTGCAACCAATCTTCGAACACGGTTGCCGTAAGGCCGGAACTATTATTGTCCGGAATCCGGATGGCCAGAAAAATTCGAAGCATTGAAAATTGAACTCTAGACTAATAAAATAGAGGTGAAAATCGAACACGTGAGTGTCGAGTTGTCATCTGGCATTGACATTTGACTTAACTTTTCTATTCTCGTGTGTTTTATTTTCAGCTCTATGCAAATTGTAATATAATAGCGCACAGTTCTATTATGCTCTGAATTTTTCATGGCCTCACAGATTCCGAAATATTTAGTCCCACATAACCACGAAAAGTATCCGAGGTATCGATAAAACTAAAGTGACAATAAGACGGTATAAAATCCGACCCAATAGCTTTATTTGCTACTGTTTAGTTATGTTTTGCTCAGAAAACAATATTTTGTGTTCGTGTAGTTAGTTACAAGATCTTAAAAGTGATTCTTCGAAGCTAACTACGTCGATGAATAAAAAATTTAAAGAAATTAATCACAAATAAATAGCATGAACGTCGCTGCAAGCTGGATCTCTCGTACGTCGATAAGCGTTTAATCTATTCATAGCACAAGTCCAGTAATTGTGTGACACGACCACCTGGCCGCGGCAGGATTCCTAAATATTTGGAAGCAAGAATGAACCATTGTGCCTCGCCCTACTGGAATGTTTGAAAGTCCTTTCAACTGCCTCGGAATAAAGCCTTCTTGAACAACCAACAGACCACCAAAGAGAAGATTGAAAGTTAGAAAGCTTTATGAAGCACGCAAAATTAATTTGAAAAAGTTGACGAAAAAGTAACCGTTCAGAGAAGTCCATTCTGCTAATTAAATGCGGCAACAATACAGTTACGAATTACGATCCAGTCCCGATATGTTAAAATCTCCAAAAATCAGTTTATGATATCAAGACGATTGATAATATGTCATGATATCAACATTTTATAATTCAATAAAAGTAAAATGAAAGTATAAGTTCATTACGATTTACGAAAATTGGAGTTCGGTTGTTTTATAAAATATAAAATAAAACATTTATAAAACTAAATAAAATCGTTGCTACTATTTATCTGCTTCGTCATAATTATTATGACGTTACGCAAAATTGCGAAAGCGTTTTTACCTGCACGTACATTAAAACCATGTTAATAATGGCTCTCGGTATTCTCCGTTTTTCTATGGAAATGACAGACGGACGATTGCCGAAAGACATTTTGACGACCGAAGGGAACAAAAAAGTTTTCTATGTTCCTGCCTTCCTGGGTCATGGATGTGTATTCAATATGTGTATTAATATCCTCCGTGGTCTAGTGGTTCGAGCATTGGCTCTCGACTCGGAGGTTGCTTTCAAGTTTGGTTAGGACAATGGAGGCTGATCACCTGATTATGTCACAAAAAAGATGATCCATGCGTCGGATGGGCATGTATAAAAAGTCGGACCTGCGCCTGATCTCTCGCCAGTCGTGTCGATTAACTATCCATCCCACTGCATTAAGAGATTAAAGGAAGAAAGAGTGCTCTTGTGTACTGCGCACACACTTTAAAATTACTCCTGCGTAACTGGCCTGGTTTCAATGAAATTGGCCACCGTCACCGAGATCGATGTGGGGTGTTATTATTATTATTAAATATATTTCCGTTCTCTGGTACCCGTAACACAAGTTCTTCGGGAACTTACCACGAATCCAGACTGACGTGGTGTGGATGTGTCATGTCCCATGTCGGTGTAGAACATGGAAGGACCATTAGACCAATAGTCCAATTGTTCGCTATTTGTCAATCAATTATAAATCGTTAGTGTCAGAGTATGAACGATGTGAGTGATAGTTATCGTCAGGATCGTGCGTGTACGGCGTGCGGCGTGCGCGGCGCGTGCGCAGCGGCACGCAGCGGATCGTGGCGGATAGCGATTGTTACCTTATCACCATACATCTTAATGGCTTCATATGTTGTAAAAACTACCCACGGACACAAATTGTTATACTGTAAATATCGCCTGCATGTGAAGCGACAGTAACTCGTGATTTAGTCGGACTATAATTGGTGGCAGCGTTGGTAATCACTGCCCTCCTCACTCCTCAACCATCCACCACTAAGATAGGCTGCTAGTTAAATATAATATAAGATCTATGGCCCTTTAAAAATAGAGGACAAGTAGAGACAAGAATTGTTCCGAGAAACCGCAGCGGCCGCTAAACGCCGCCGTAGGAGACTTCCTTTGTTGACCGCAAGGGATAATAATGGTTTATATAAGGCTATGTAATTATTAAGATGATACAGTCTGGCAATATCAAGCTCAGACATAGAAAACCTTATTTGAGCTTATTCTGATGTTTCGCTGATGGCTATAGTTAAATCACAGTCCTTAGAATGTGATTCGATTTAAAAAGGTAAGCGCTTAGAACATGGTTTGAGGGAGGCAAACTAATCTAGTTTAATAATATTAATTTTGCCTTCGTATTTGATAGCACTAGGTACTACCAAGTACTTAAATGTTATTCCTTTAACGAGCAAATCTTGTACTAGAGTTCTAGAGTAGCTAGGTTTTAACCCTGGGACAGAGCCCATTTTTAAGTTACATAGCTGCTTTTTCTTTCGTCACATAAGAGTGATTTAGATCTTAATATGTTAAATCCGGTTAGCGGCTTGGTTAGCATCGAACTTCTTTCGTTGTATAGCAAATTGGTATCACGGGTTCGAATCACGGTCAGACATATATTTTTGTGATTCTTTTTATTTCATAATTTTTAATTATTTTATCGTTCTACGATTCCGAGCAAATCTCCCAGGTACTACTTTTTAAGCTGATACTACAAGGTTACCATACCAACACATTAATTACTACGTTGATAAAATAAGAATTTACAATTTTTTTCTTTTTCAATCTTGGATTCTTGGCAGAAAACCTTCTGCAAAATTATTTACAATCGTATATTTTATAGAACCTCCATGATTCCATTTACATGGTATAGAATTCAGAATAAATATCAACATAGTTATGAATGAGCCGGTCGAAGTGCCGAGCGTCTGTCATCATGATACCACAATATTATGGGACCCTAAAAAAACCAGCGGGCAACACGATCCGACGACTTGTTGCTCCCACCACACTGTACGTGGTGCGGCGGTGAGAAATGGTCAAGTGTGAGTCGAATAAGCTGTGGGGATCCGAACAAAATCATTATAATTTTCGGGCATAAACGTAATACATATTATACAGCGAATCTTAACATGAGTGATGCTCACTACAGTACTATGACCCAACTAAAGGTAAAAGGTACAAAAAACTTAAAACTATACCATCTAATTAACTATAACTAGTTATAGTTAATTAGGTAAAATGCAAAATAACACGCAGAAAACTCTTTGCACAAAAGTAGGGTTGCCATCTCTTACATATGACTCCCCGGACAAGACGCGTGAAAACCCCGGATTTTGAAGTACGAAACCCGGACATAGAACAGTTTTTCCCGACTACGGCAATGTCAAAAAGAAAGGAAGATTTATTATTGCTGCAAATCAAAAAAAAAAAAAACTTAGGCCTTCCTAATTCTGCCTACAAAAACCCGGATAGCAAATAAAATCCGGCCCGGACGCTCCCCGGACGCCCTTTAAACTAGGACAAATCCGGGGAAACCCGGACGGATGGCAACCCTACACAAAAGGTATAAAATGCGTTGAATGTTACAAACTATTGCAAAAAAAAATGTGTGTGTCAGCTCAGAGTGATTCGACGCACGACTGAAGTTTACTGTAAAAAGTAAAATTTGGTGAGCAATGCAATTCTGCTCTGTGAATTCAATTTTACTCCCATAGATTTTCATACCTCGGGTGACAAGATGTTGCCCGCGACTACGTGCGCGCAAAAGTTTATTTCGCAGAAACCGTACAATTTTTCGCGATAAAAATTAGCCTATGCCCTTCCCCGTGGTCGACACTATATCTGTGCCAAATTTCATCAAAATTGGTCCAGCAGTTTCGGTGCCTATTCAATGCAAACAAACAAACTTTTCCTCTTTATTATATTAGTATAGAAAAACTCCAATATATTTTCTGAATTTGATATATTGTTACGGAACCCTGTATTAAAGAGTTCACCGCATCATGACGCGGTGCTAAAATTAGTGTTTTATTTACACGTAGATCGGATGCATTACCCGCGGTGCTGTAATATTGTATTCGATACGACCTTCGGGCATATCTGATGAAGTATTTCCGGCGATTATAGGCACTAGCCGGCTACTTTAACCTTAGCCTTATCAGATATAATGAGATTATTCTCATCATCATCTCTCTAATCAAAAATCTATCCAACCCTATCTTATATTAAAATTAATATAATAATTATCTATGGACACTTCACACCATATAAATCTGCCCCTGTGCTATTTACATGTATGTGTGTGTACGTGCACATTCATCGACGCTGTTTAGCGATTTTCAGCTTATACCTTTAATTTGTTCGATAGTACATCATGGGATAGCGACAATGAATATAACACGGATCTATAAAACATGTCGATGAGAAAATATATAGAAATTCTAATTGAAAGCTATAATATTTTTTATTATAGCTTCAGATTAAGGGGCGTTTCACAAAATACTGATTAGTGTCACATAGCTTATTTGTACGTTTTGTCTCTGTCACTCGATAAGTAAAGTACAGCGACAAAACTTCCAAATAAGCTAACCGACACTTATTAGAAGATTGTGAAACAGGTCATAAATATTATTAGTAATAGCATTGATATTAATTACTCTTTGGTAATAGGTATGTAGATTTTTATTGTTCCTAAGGCCCGAGCCCCGAGGACGCATCGATAACAGCTAATAACAATTCCAGCTATTACAAATCAACGGAGCGAAAGTGATCCCTTATCCAGGTCCCATAAGATACGCAAATTGCAGCGTTTGGGCGGTCGAGCTCCCGTGTATTAATTTATCTACTCGATACCCCGGTAATTACGGCAAAGATTACACTCGAGCCAGAGGCGGTACATTACATAAGATGCCATCGTGCCACCCATAAAATCCAAGAATATACTACGCTGGTGGACAATGGACATACCTTCATCGCCGACCAATACTTTATGCACAGTCTCATTGTCACCACGAGCAAATTAAATGGCATTTCTTAACCCGTGTGTTCGGACTTCGGAGGTTTAAACTTGCGCGGCGCTGGATTATTTTATATACCTTGACGAAAGCGATAAAATATGTGGTGACGAAAGATCTCATTACAAAAGTAAATCCGAATATTAAAAGCTTGTGCCCCAGAAAGTTCAAAAATTTACACTTGACTTTAATTTGAGTAGAGATTAGAACTTACATAAAAATACCTCTGACGACCTTTACATAAAGCTTAAGGTTAATAGCCAACAGATTTATAAACATTACGAAATTATTACGATACTCATAGCAAGTACGGTTGCTTGGATTTTACGGTTCATTATTAATTTTATATCTTCCACGTTACGGTTATAGCATATAGCGCATTTTGCAGTCAGTCACTATTTACTATTTGGTGCAGCCGCTTTACACTGTCTCGTTCTATAACTTGTGAAGTGCTAACCGTCTAACGGTTTTCGTCATAATATTAGAAATATGTTACAAATAAACAAGTACATTCAATTTGAAAAAGCGGGTTTCGTAACGAATCAACTGGAAAATTGTTAATATAAAAACTTCAAATCAATCAGGAGGGAGGAGGATTTTTAATCTATGACTACTTATAATAAATATTTTATCCCGCGTCGGCGGACCATGACAAATCCCGGATTTTATGTTACCATTAACGAAGGATTAGAATACCCCAGAGACAATTATCCGTAGTTTGTAAGCATTTTTGAGCGGTACCTTCTGTAATTACGAGTTCTATGATAGAAATTGGTTCTTTTTTATTTGTACTCGATCCATTATTCTTGCCTTAACCTTTTTTCAATAGAGTGCTACTACTTATGTACAATTCTCACGGGTAGTTAATAGATTTAGAAACCTCTTATAAATTTCATCAAATCAAAAATTACAACATGTTTCAATTTTTATGATTTGAAGTGGAAGACAAAATAAAATAGCTGATTTTAAGTAAATTTTCCACTGATTATTATTAATAAGCCCTATCTACATTTTTACTGAAGATAAGATTTTATGTTTTTAATTTCATTCTAATAGAAAAAAAAATTAATTAGCTAACTTTAATTTACTGATAACCACTATCAACTATCTACAGACAACACGCATTTTCATTATCTTACACTATCGTTAAAGTTTACAAGTGGCTCATTATGTAAATATAGTAGATACTCGTAGATACGCGAGATATCGGTGTAGTAATTTTTATCTGAATGAAGCGACGAATCATTCCCACGACGCGAAGGTCGGTTGTGCAACAGTTCATGGTCTAACACGGTAACACTATGCTACACCTGTCATTAGTTTAAACGATCCTTTTTATCGCACCAATCACACGCATCCGTTCCACAGGACAGGATAATAGCCGGTTGTAGCTTCCTAAACAAATCTTGCGCAAAAGATCAGACGGAATGACAGTAGACACACCTTCTTTATCTAGCGAAACTCCATTTATTCTATTTTTGTAGGTGATGATAATAAATTACTTTTGAATTAAACGACTAGCTCACTTGTCTTACTTTTCGCTAACATTGTTTGTAATTTTACTATAATTTCTCTAACTTGAAGATTAATTATTATTTATTGTAGAAGCAATTCTATTTAAATTTATATTTTAATGTATTCACGACAGCTTACCTCGCCCAAGTGATTAGCACCTACAGACACCGACAGATTGTCTAATCTGAGGGTAGAACAATGGGCGCCATTTTGACATTTGACGCGTTGCACAAGATGGCGCATCCGAAACTCCCGCGCATTCGCATAATTAAACATAATAGATGCTATCTGCAATACTCGATACACGCGTAGCTTGACCTGTTATATGTAGTATGTGTGCGTAGTATGTGTGCTGTGTGCAATACTAATTATACAATTCGTGATTCAAAAATTTCATAGTAACTCATTATTTCCTAAGTACAAACAAATAAGAAATATTTATTGGTATGTTGTTATTTATCATTTAGAAACGATTGTTGCAGCCTTGGTTGCCAAAAAAAAGCAAATTTTAAAAATTACTTTATTAATTGAAGATATTTTACAATTATAAATTAAAAATTATTAATTACTAATTACAAATTAAGAGTGATTCCCTACTGAAGTGAAGTATAAGAATGATTTCCACGGTCGGGTCTTCCACGGTGGTGGCCGCTTGTGCTGACTTGAATATTTCCCCCGAATTGATGTTGAAATCTTGAACCGTGTGCGGTACAGCGGAGTTAAGCTTCATTAAGCTTTTTTCAATTCAGCTTCAACTAAATTTAGTGTGGACACACTTGGGTTTCTAATATTGAAATAAATGACTTATGATAATCTTCATACAAAGTAAAGGTAGTGATACACTGATATGTAGGTTAGGCTAGTGTAACAATTTTTAATGTTGTTTATGTTTTCGTGAGTTTAAATAATTGTAGTCCAAAGAAATAAGGCGCGAAGAAACTTAGATCTATGATGTCTTATAAAAAAGATAAAGTTTTCCACTTCCATTCCACAAAGTCATAAACACTTTAAATTACATAATAATCTAGACTTCTACCGTAACGTGATATAGTCAAAAGATTTTATGTCTAGAAAGTTATATTTTTGAATTACTTAATATGTATAATAATTAACATAAGTATATCTATTTGAATGACAACCTCTGAGGCTTAATGGTTAACGCGATTGCACTCTAGCCACCGCTCGTAGGTTTGAATCTCGCCGAACGACCATAAAGTTTGTTTTCTGTGTTTCTAGGTCATGGATGTGTATTAAATATCTGTATAACTCTTAAATATATGTATATTGATTATTGTATAGTAAAATAGTATTAAAATTAGTTCCTGTAGTCTGGTACCTGTAACACAAGTTCTTCGAATACTTAAAAAGGGCCAGATTGAAGTAAAGCCAATGCGTCCATAGGTCTGCCGTCCTAACGAAGAGTACAGTAAGTCGAGTTTTTGGGCAAATCGAGTTAAGGACATATTATACCATAATACTTATATTATTAATTCAATTTGCCCAAAGGCTCGACTTACTGCACTCTTCGTTATAATATTTTTATTTAAAGTTCATGCAGCGTCAGATAAATTTTATAGGTAGTACAACCGTGTCACATGTCAGCCGTCAAAAAAATTGGGCACCTATGTACTGAGTCTACAACTTAAAGATTCCGGTAGACGACTTCCAGAGGTCGAAGTGACGGCTACCCGGGAGAAGTCGTTCACCTCGCACCTAAACGGTGATCATACACCACTTACACCGCGTTCCATTACCCGCGGTCTTCCGGGGGAATTATGCGGGAATCGCACCGTACCCCGTGGGAGTGGGACGCCCGACAAAATGATTTGTTTGGGACGACCATGAGTGAACATATTTCTGGATAAGATTTTAGTAACGTATGCTCGATTGACAGCAACCTAGTTGTGAATAATGTAATTAATATACGTTTGGTTTTCTTGTGAATCACTAACAAGTAAGAGTCTGACTCGCACACGAAGGGTTCCGTAACAAACCGCAAAAATAGTGTTTGTTGTATGGGAGCCCCACAAAAATATTAATTTTATTCTGTATTTGTTATTATAATGGCCACAGATATATTTCAACTGCCTAGCTATGTTAATATGATACAACATGGTAACAGGCAGGCCGATGGACAGACGGACGTACAATCTTAGGTAATAGGGTCCCGTTTTTACCCCTTGGGTACGGCAACCTACAAACGGAAGAAATATCGTGTCTCATCGATTCTTTGAATAGGATATTACATCCAGTTGTGACTAATGCGATTGATTTTGGATACTGAGAACACGGTGAGTAGGTTTTTTAAATACGAAAAATTATTTTTTTAATAGCATAGAATACATACTTACTTAGAATTCAGATACACGTGATTGGTACTTAGTTATTTAAACAATTCTTATAATTATGCAACAAAATAATAATAAAAAAACAGTTTTAAACCAACATTGTCGCTCCTCATATTTACTACGAAGTACGAAAATAAATCAAAAGGTAACATAACAAGCATTTAAACCGTTCTCATCTGCATATTATAATCTAGACGATAAAAAACTGTCCGGTAAATTCCGGTATGATGGTGTCCGCTTTCTAATCCAGGATCTGTCGGCGGCTTTGTGCGCACGCGCCAGTCGCCACGCACTCACGACGTACTTACAGGTAACTTATACTGCAATTGATTTTTTACTTCCGCGTTTTTGTAGTGGCGACGAGTTACTCGCCATGTGCTTTAACTTTAAGGCCGATTATAAATTAAATACAGTTTCGCTTCAAAATGTGCGTGTACGACAGAATTGAAACAGATTTAAATACCGGAATCGACCGTCTTACTTAAATTATACTGCAATATTTTATTTCTGTGTTTTTGCAGTAAAACCTGAGGGCGTGGCGACGCGTTATTTCTTATTATCTCCGTCAACAGACTGTCTGCTGTTGCTACTCGACGATTAAAGTAGGTAACAGGTAGGTATTTTATGAATTATGATACTTACATGCTCAGTAATAAATCATTTCTTGATTAATTGATTTTAATCTAACCTTGAATAAAATGTATGTTAGTATAAAGCTGAATATTGCGAGATCCAAAAATGTAAGTATAATTTTAACATTAATAAAAGTAAAGTGTAGATTACTAATGTGTTAATTTATTTTTAATTATGATGTTTTCATTAATATTTATCAAAATCTAATTAGAACTCATTAAATCATGTGAGGTTAGTTAGTTCAATTTGTAAAAAAGTTTAAATATGCAAACGCCTGCAAATATGTTCGTTATTAAAGATTATTATTCATTAATAATTTTGCACCCTATTCCTCTTTAGCCATTAGTCATTATACGATAATAATAATATGATTGTGATCATTTCAATCATCATGACGATGATGATGATGATACCATTTATCAGTTATAAATTATTATTAGTACTACTACTAATAAAAATATTTACACAACGGATAAGCTATTCGATGTAGCTATCTTTGTCTGTCATGGGACTTTTCCAACGTATCAGACAAACACAGCAATATTGAATAGCTCTAATCAGTTGCGTAAATATTATATTAGTAGAGGGCAATCTTTTCAAAACTAAGCATGGGCTTATGAGCCTATGATGTGCATTTTACAGAAATCTTTATACAAGAAAAAAAAATACGCCAACTTGATTTCAGAAGATTTTATCAATTATTTGCGGACTGATTATACTGAGGGGAGAGCTCCGTGGCCTAGTAGGTAAACCGTTTGATTAGCACTCCAGAGAGTACAGGTTCGAATCCCAGGTTGTGGCGTGTACCAATGAGACTTTTTCAGATCTCAAGTACATGATACGGACGCTCTAACGGTGAAGGAAAACAACGTGAGGAAACCTGCACATAGTTGGCCCTAGACGTATTGACCAGCGATTCCTCTGGACTAGGCTGACTGTGTTGTGAGAATGCCGTGTGTGCTAGGACAACCATAGTTATGACATTTAAAAATCCGATTGTCCCAGGCACTGCAGTATTTCAAGAGTGGTTACTTCGCGCGGAGAATACTATACAAATCATCCAATAACGGATGAAAAGGCCTAAGTTTTTTACTGCGGAAAGCAAATCTTAAAATCTCAAGAGACAAAATATGTCTCTCTCGACTGCCCCAAAAGTGGGGCAGTTAAAGCGTGGACACTTTTTGCCTCGTCCACAAAAAAGAGAGCTAAATGTTTAAGTATAAATCGATCAGCGACCACACAGCAAAATCGATGGACACGTGATCAAAGTCTCTATCGATTGCTGAATCTACCATTGTGTGCTAATAACCCACGAAGTGTCCCAGCTGTTTGTCTTTTTGTCTCCTAACGCTCCTAACGCCTTTTGCCGATTTCTTCTCTTATAGATGAAGTCGTATCTTGTTTATGTCGTATCTTATAAATATGAGCGTCCGAGACGTGAGGCTTCGCGCACTTTTTAAGATAGCGATTCGAAATTGAACTTAAAAAGTGCGCGCCTCGGTTAAATATTTTAATTGTAACGCAAATATTCATTGCAAATAAAACTATGTAACCCGGACTTAAGTGCTGTTGCACACATCCCGGCTGCCGGGTTAGTCGGTGGCGAAATGTATGGATGGACATGTACGATAGCTTTCAAACGTACAGGTGTACACGGCCATACATTTCGCGACCGGCTACCCGGCACCGGCTACCCGGCAACCGGATCGTGTTGTAACGGCACTTAGGGACGGCCGTGACCTCACGTTTTAGTGACGTTTCGGACCCTTTAGCGTCAGTTCACACTCACACACTGAAACGCGGCGCGGTATTAGTGAAAAAGTTTAATTTTGAATTACTATTAATAATTTAGTTCCTGCATCATGCATAGCATCTCACGCAAAAGTGAGAGCCCTCAAAAATGTCGCACCGAGTCGCATCCTTATAACTGATCTAATCGGAATCCGTAACAGAAGTTGCATCCTTAGCGATACATTAGACCATCAAGAAATTACCGTATTCTTTTCTGTGAGATGGCACCGAGCGATATTGTTGAAGCCTGAAGGTGTAATCACTCTCCATCAGGCGATCTCTTAGCTCGTTATCATTACCTACAGCCTACAGATGCTCAATGAAAGCTAATTTAATACGTACCGGTTCATATGAGTCATGTGTCGGTAATGTGCGAATTGTTCGCGAACGTGAAAATTTACACTTTCTTCTCCACTGCACATTAATGAAAGTTTTCCTCGAACTCATTATTGCATACTTTATGGTACTGTCATGAGTGATTCCCCATCACTCATGACAGTACCATAAATACCAGTACCAGAATAGAACAAATGAAAAGGGCACAGTGAGTCATAAATATGTAAACAAACGAAGATACATGTGAAAAATATAATTTGAACAAATAAACTTAGGCCTTTACATCCGTTATTGGATAATTTATACAGTATTCTCCAAGCAAAGTAACCACTCTTGAAATACTGTAGTGCCTGGGACAGTTGGTTTTTAAATGTCGTATGGTTGCCCAAGCACATACGGCATTGTCACAACATAGTCAGCCTAGTCCAGAGGAATGAACTGGTCAATACGTCTGGGGCCAACTATGTGCGGGTTTCCTCACGATGTTTTCCTTCACCGTTAGAGCATCCGTATAATGTACTTGAGATCTGAAAAGTCTCATTGGTACACCCCACAACCTGGGATTCGAACCTGCACTCTCTCGAGTGCGAACCAAACGGTCTACCCACTAGGCTACGGAGCTCACTTTTGAACAAATAATAAGCCAAATACTATTTATTACAATTAAACGGTAGTCTTTGTGTGTAGTGAATTAAGTTCAATTTTAAAAATGCAGCGCCGCCTATCGTTTCGTCACGTTTCGGTGTGTACTGACCCTAATAGTGTAAACATTATGTCTCGTATCTAATAAACGACACGATCTTATATCTTCTTATATCTTATTAAAACACCATTAGGTGACCAGAGCAATAAATTGATTTTGGTAATTTCCGGTCCAGATTTAAATTATTGGCAATCTGATACTTTCATATTGGTTGCTTAAGTGACTCATAATATTAATAACGCAGCAGCAGAATAGTTTTAGGTATTATAGGACTTTGTTATTTAGTACATCGTAAGATAAAATAGTATTCAATTAAAAGCAATAGCGAATAAATCGCCAATAAGTATCTGTTAAAAAATTAACAAGATCATCAACATCCACCCATCGATACATCCATCCACTCCACACAATCGTGGACACACTGTATGCTTGTAGTAGTGAAATCAAAGTGGAAGCTAACTATGTAGCTGTTTATATGTTCCTCTATCTTTAAATTGTGATAACACTACAAGATATTATGAAATCATAACTCAATGAGTAATTCTTGACATTATTTCATGTGCCTAAGTTTAACAACTTTTCAGTTAAATACAGCCATTTCCCTATAAATAATTCCGAAATAATTGTAGACAAATCCTACTAGATAATAATTTATATAGTTTGTTACTCTACTCTTTCACGAAAAATTAATACGACGAATTTTGATGAAATTTTGTATGGTAGGTTTACGCTCTCGATCAACACATAGGCTACGCTTAATCCCGAAAAAGTACAGTGTTACTGTGGGTGACTTTATTTACGCGGGCCAAGCCACTGGCAAAAGCTAGTAACAGAGTAAATCTTTAGATTTAGGGCTCTTTTGCTTCAATAAAAAACCTATAACTAGATCTTAGTAGATCTAAGATCTAAGTATCCCTTATATTATAAACGCGAAACGCGTTGGTTTGTATGGATGTGTGTTTGTTACTCTTTGACGCAAAAACTACTGAACGGATTTAGATGAATTTTGGATTAGTAGTTTCGGCTCCGGATTTAACACATACGCTACTTTTTATTGCAATAAAATTTACCATTTAGCGAAATTTATTTTTACGCGCACGAAATAGGGGGCTTCATCTACTTTAACATAAGAAGGTGGATATCACGAATAACAAACAAGTTGATAGAATTAGTAGAGTTATAAAAGTAAAAGTCGCGAAGAGACGATCTAAGAATTCCTGATGTGCGGGTGATACATGACACTTTCTATTAGCTGATCGCCATGTCAATACAAACACACACAAACGCCGCCGGCCAAAGTTCAAATAAAGAAAAGATTTCGGAAGGCATTTGAGCAGTGTAACCACTTTCTTTCAATGCCTCGGCTAGGTACAATACAACTACGATAACAATATCCCTCGACACGGAGTGGTACTAAGTGTGGTAAGACCCTAAACCCTACCTTATAACAGTACTAAGTACTGACCCTTAGCTCCTGTTGAATTTGATGTTTCTGTTGAATTGGTCTTGACTTTCAGCTATCTTACCTGTAACAAAAATATTTCAATATTAAAAAATATTTCAATATAAAAATATTACTTAGTAACATAATATCATATTTTCGGTTTGGTTTTTGATACCCAGGTAATATTAAAATAGGATATGTACCAGTGGCGTGGGGTTCCTATTTGTTTTATATAAAATTTCTGTGCGCGGCAGAAGGCTTCGGGTAAAGCGCACGGTGGAGGACTGCCACTTATCTAGGTGATGAGGATGATAAATATTTTGTCGCTTGGAACGGTGGCGAAAAGTTGCAGCAGGTATAAGTCGGAACATTTCCTCGGAGCACTCCCCGTAATATAACCGGTAGAGGATGCAGAGCGATGCTACGTCTCTACGTAGCTCTAAGGAGTCAAGCCTGTTTGAAACACTATGGCAGCCGACAATTCGATACGATCCAGAGGGAGAAGCTGGTACTTTGGTACCCCTGCCCAAAGATGAGAACATCCATCATATCCATATCCCATGTGAGGCCAAACCTGCGCCTTATAGAGTTGTAGGCGTTGTAATAAAATACTGCTTCGACCTGTTTAGAACACCAAGCTTCTTGGCGGCTAACTTGCCCTTACCCTCCAGATGATAACGGAACTGGACCTCGCTATAACTCCATTCCAATCGGCTTCATTTACCACTTACCTTTGAAGACCTTCATCCAAATCCGTACCTATTATACAAGCTAGGAAAGGAATTGGAAAGTCCAATGAAGGAGAACCAGCCTTCGCCACTGATATGTATTTTTATTTTTATTACTAAGAAGTTTTAAACGAATACTGTTATGTTTGTCATTATCCCAAGCAGAGAGTCTGTGAATTGCCAGGGCCTATCTTATTGCGTTTGGGAGTTCGGCAGCTTCGGTATAATACGCAGCTAAGCTTTGGTGACACTTACGACGTTTACGAGTTAATACCTTCGAATTTCTGGTGATCTTACTTAATATCTGAGAATGTTCATTTTATCTAGGGGGGATTATTGGTGGGCAATAAATAATAATAAAGCGGACAGGCTCGCGTGATGCACGCTACCGTGCGCACGCGTCTCCACTGTCGCCCCTGGCCCATGGCGAATCCCGCAACTTAATTCAATATTCAGCGCATCCCGCGACATCATTAAATATTCATACATGCATAGCTTCATGGTAAGCTTAAAATTGAATTACACGATAAATCAGGTGAACATGGCTTACGCTTTTTTATCGTAAGTGTTAATCGATTTCAAAATGAACTATTGCTTAGGCTTTAGCCATAAACATATTTTATCCTAATAAAAAGTAAATCTCTATGTTATTATCTCAATCTCAATACACAAAATGGTTTAAAATAACCCCTGAATAATTCCATTCACATATTAGGTGCATATACAATAAAAACTTAGGCTTTTTAATCCGTTAATGGATGATTTATACAGTATTCTCCGAGCGAAGTAACCACTCTTGAAATATGTTTCTTTATTTATGTCCTCACGATGTTTTCCTTCACCGTTAGAGCGTCCGTACAATGTACTTGAGATCTGAAAAAATCTCATTGGTACACGGCACAACCTGGGATTCGAACCAACACTCTCCCGAGTGTAAACCAAACGGTCTACCCACTAGGCCACGGAGCTCTATATGATGATGATGATGATCATCATCATAATAATGTCACATAAATTTTTCATCTATAAATATGTTTTCGCATTGTTATTCCTAGGTATATAGGTACATATAAATAGTCCATGGCCTTTAAAATATGTAATGAGATGCTTTGAAAACATAAGAGGTCCGTAATTATGATGCTAATTACGATGAACGTCTGTCACTTGGAGACGTGAGTGCGTTAGCATTCGAATGCCGTGACGTATGACAATGGGCGCGGGTCACGAAGCCAGCTTTGTTTTCGCGATGTAAATCAGTTGAAATGAACCAGCTCTCACGAACAGCTCCGAAAACCAACATCACTATATATCGCCGAGAACGAATTACTTTGGAGATGTATTGAGTTAGGATCTGTATTATGTTACAAATATTGTGAATAGGCATGTTTTTTCGTCTATTCGATGTTAGAGAACATGTTAATAAACAATTAGAACCCATTTTAATATATCTTAATTAACGAAGATTCAAACAATTTAAATTTATAATTAGAAAGAGAGCGATATATCGGCCTGTGACGTCAAGAGTTGCTCCCGCAACACATTTGTCATTAACCATTTATGGCGGTAGCAACTTGTGACGTAACAAATCGTTTTGCGAGAAGGAGATGGGCGATATTTTTTATTTGCTTTTAACTTTTAATCGCGTCAACCTAAATACCTTTTTCTTTTAGATTTATGCATCTCTATTCAACAATTTTAAAATTTTATTTGTAAAAATGTGATATTCCACACTAGGCAACATCCCTATTGTGATGCCTGAGTTACACATTTGAAGTGAACAAATGTAATTGATAAGTCAATACATGTATTAGAGTATTTGGATACTACATAGTGCCGATTTAGAAAAAGTAAAAAGAACTTCTTAGCAACTTTTCATTTTTATTTCTCAACATAATTAAAATTGGTATCTCTTCATTTTTTCTTTTTACCACCTTTCTTCTTTTTGTAAACTTTCTTTTTAACCGGAAGTGGTGTAGGTAGCTCAGGTTCGGGCGGAGGGGTGGTGGGTAGTTTGCGGTCCGGCCATTTCCTCTGAACGTATTCCGTTAAAAGTTGTATGTTTATTGAAGTGGTCCTAGCAGTTCTAGGACCAGGAAAGGCATTGCAGATCTCCTCAATGAGGTCTTTATCTAAAGGCACACGCGTTGCTTGTAGTGCTGCCGTAAAATCTTTAGTGTCCATTTTAGTTATATTTTGTTTTGCCAAATCAAGCACAAAAAGTGCTATATCCACCTTAAATTTCTTTTTACGCTGTGATAAGTATTCCGCTCTGTTTAAAACCAAATCTCTTATGTCAGGACTGGCAATATCGTATCCTTCAACTACAGTACCGTGAGTTACTATCATATTAGACCGGAATTCGTAATTTTTAATTTCATTCAACATTTTCAGAAAAGCTCCACTTACGCCCACATTATCCATGAGAATTTTTTGCACCTTTACTCTCTCAAACGTCATTTTTTGTAGTACAGCAAAAGCATCCTGAGGCGTCATCGGATTATACGATAAATCAAGCGTTACCAATTTCTTGGCCTTATTAAGATTTTTGATCATGTTTAGTACAGTTTTATCTGCTAACCTATTATTGCTCAGATCTAGCATTCTTAGATTAGGAGCTTTTAACGTTTTACTAAGAGCAGTTCCTATTTCGTCACCATACAGAGAATTCCAAGATAAATTTAATTCTAATAACTCTTCGCTTTCTCCAAATTGGGTGAATAAACTGATTGTGCCCTCAATAGGTTCATACAGACTATTCCATGAGAGATCGATATGAGAGAATTTATTACTAAACTCCAATGCTGTAGCTAAGGTACCAGCTGATTTGCCGCTTATATTATTGTAGCTGAGGGAAATATGCTTGACATCAATGCCGCGTTCTACAATGTCAGCCAGATATTCAACCCCACGATCGCCTAATTCATTTCGGTTCAAATTCAATGTTTGCAGGCCACTATTTAATATTAAGCCAGCAAACAACTTCTTTGCCCCACTTGGACCTATTCGGCAGCCTGATAAATTTAGTTCTTTTAAGGTATTATTCGTCGCAAGCATTTCACCTAAATGATAACAAGCATCGTCATTCAAAAAGTTGTCAGTTAAGTTTAGACTTCTAACCGTTTTATTGTGAATTAATGCCTCCGCCATCGCTCTTACACCATAGGGATTTACGCAGTAGTAGCTCAAGTTTATTGAATCCGTGAGAAGACCTTTATGGAAAGTTGTAACCACGCATTGATCCATTTCATTGCATATGTCTATATACTTTTGTTGGCCGTCGTCAGGGTACTTTATTGTCTCCTCTGGTTCTAAAAGTGCAGCTTGAATACCCGGATCCAAGACTGCTGGGTAATTGAAATAAGGATGCTGAAGTATGGAGCTCCTGGACATTGGTATGTACTTGGCACATACCTCTCCACTACCGGGATCATAAAGCCCTTGTTCGTAAAGTAATCGCTTCTTATTTTCCTGAGGAACCTCAATTTCTAGCGATGACCACTCACTCATTGGCGGTTCCTCGGAGCTGGTGTCCATCGGAGCCACAAATATTTCTTTAACATTCATTTTATCTTGTGTGTCGGTATCATTTGTATCATCCATGTTGTGATTTTAGGCATTCAAATAAACAAAAAATATTCAAAAGCAAATCCTTTGGTATTTATTCGTCGATTTGACGCTGATTAAATGTCAACAATTAAAGTGGCGATTGTCAAAAGACTATTTTAAATATTATTTTTAACAGACAAAGTCCTAGCTCAAAATGCCATAGCAGAATGTTGTACAGGTGTACCAGAATCTCATGGCAAATAGGGAAATAAAATTTTGTAGTGTGCAATACTGGGGAAATTGGATTAAACGATCTTGATACTGGTTAATTTTTAATTATGTCTTTAGTATTATTGAACATGAATTATAATAAGACTGTGTGAAGAATGTTCGGTGTATAATATAGAAAACTAGCTTTTGCCCGCGGCTTCGCCCGCGTGGAATAGTGTTCTTGGAGAAAAAACTACTTCGGCGAATAACTCTCTACCTACTTACAGCAATATACTTCTGATACAATATTGAAAATGTTTTTAGGTTTGCCCAATGCAAATTGTTAAAAATGGGACCCTATCACCTCGACACGACATGCGCGACCACTTGATAATATACTTACATAATATTATATTTATTGCACTTGAATATAAGTTTTACCATAATCTTAAAGACTATACTTAAAGACTATTATTTTAAAAACTCGCATCAAAATGCGTTGCGTAGATTTAAAGATCTAAGCATACAAGATTAAGCATACAATATACTATACCTACATAGGGTCAGACAGATAAAGCGATTTGTTTTATACTATGTACTATGTAGTAATTAAAGTTATTTGACATTTCAACAAAACTGACAAACCACCTCTGGATATTCCATAAGAATTAAGAACTGCAGTTACTATTATGTATTCTGTGCTGCAGTTCAAAATATTCGTGAACCTCTTTATACTGTATACGTCCCGCGTTTTCGATAGCGCGATGTAGAAACGCGAGAGCCCGCGCCGCGCAGCAACACTATATCCCTGCATTTTAAATTTGTAATATCTTCGAAAATATTCATTTAAATTACATGCCGTAAAGGGCAGTATTGATCTATCTTAAATGCACTATCTTAATGTACTATGTATCTTAAATGTACTTAATTGGATAAGGATTAATACTGTATTGCTTAAAATCGCTTTGTAAATAACCTATTTAATTAAAATCAAAGTAAAGGATAAAAAAATGGTTATTGTGGGTTTTTTTTTTATGAAATATGGGGGCAAACGAGCAAACGGGTCACCTGATGGAAAGCAACTTCCGTCGCCCATGGACACTCGCAGCATCAGAAGAGCTGCAAGTGCGTTGCCGGCCTTTTAAGAGGGAATAGGGTAATAGGGTAGGGTAGGGAAGGGAATAGGGTAGGGGATTAGGCCTCCGGTAAACTCACTCACTCGGCGAAACACAGCGCAAACGCTGTTTCACGCCGGTTTTCTGTGAGCCCGTGGTATTTCTCTGGTCGAGCCGGCCCATTCGTGCCGAAGCATGGCTCTACCACGTATTGCTTATCGTAGGGTTATCCCTAAGAGAAAGACATATGCCATCGCGGACTTTTTTGTAGACTTTTTAAAGATGAATACAACTATAGTACATAATTTTGATCTATTTCGTAGTATTCAGCCAGCATTTTCAATGTAAGCGCAAAATATGTGATTTTTTTAGGACTTTAGAAACCTCTAAAATTATTTGTGTACCTCTACTATGTTATGCATGTTATATACCTAAAAACCTTCCCGTTAAATCACTCTATCTGTTAAAAAACCGGCATCAAAATCCGTTGCGTAGTTTTAAAGATTTAAGCATACATAGGGACAGACAAAAAAGGGACTTTGTATGATATTGACTATGTAATGATAATGATATTTCATGAAAAACAAATCAATCGTGAATTACTTTATATACTTATTTATTACGAATAACATACAATTAAATTGGCAACAGTTTATTTAATGTTGGATTTTCCTTCCGAACTGTACAGAACTCGTTTACTTTATTACTAATCAACTATTAGGGTAGAGATATACGCAACGGAATCCGGAAGGCCGTAGAGAATTGTGATCATTGGAAATTCAAATCTATGCTAATACAATAGAGTTGAAAATCGAACACATCAGTGTCGAGTTAAACGTCAATGTCATATATGACAGCTCGACACCTGACACTTCAATTTTCAACTGTATTGCATTAGCACAGAGTTCTATTTTCAGTGCTCATAATTCTCTACGGCCTACCGGATTCCGTTGCATATAGTCCCAGCCTAAATCGAAACTGTCTTATGTTGATTTTCTTTTTTCCTCCGCTCCTCCTTTTACCAGGCATGGAAAACAAACCATCATTCGATGTGCCATCAGCTACGATTCACCTTATAGTAGTACTGGAAACACATTTAAAGAAGTCACAATAATTACCTAAGAAAATATAAAAAAACTAAAAGTATCAAAACAACTCACTCTAACTTACCGGTCAACTCTACCACAAGCTTTAAATTATAAGATTGAGTTCGATTTACACCTTCTTCTTTCTGTATTTTACTATAGACATAGAGAACAATATTTCTCGCTTGAGATCGAATTGCCTTTTTGGATATTTTCACAAAAACAACAAATTCCAAGAACATAATCACAAAATTTTAACAGCGGTTGACAGATCACGTACTTTGATTTGACGGGTCATACTTGACATTGCCATATGAAAATCACATTTTTTTTTTTTAAATGCCATCAGATTCTGGTAGACCTATACCAACAATATTCCTGGTTTAATTAATTAATTTCTCACAGTCTCAATTAACCATCAAATCGAGAGGCAGCTATAAATACAGAATAGAATTTGATGTAAGGGTTTAAATGGGAAGCCAGGTTTATAGTCTGGAGTTTAATTACAACTGTCGATGGGCTCGTGGACGGAATTACGCTGGGTAATAGCTAAGCTAAGCGCTCACGACATACCTGATGCTATTTCAATATTAACATTTAATTACTAATAATCAATTTTCATGATTGCATACTACGCTAACGACGGAGGGTGTGCAATGTGCATACCGTCCACGCATCATCATCATTGCATCTATCGGACGCTTTGTAGTTTGATTCTCTAAGATCGGACGTGACTGAGATTTTAGTAACCTTTGTACGAAACCCATACGAAACCTACATAAATTAATGATACGTCTGTTGCCGATAAGGGACGTATTCCATAATACTGCAATGTCTTTTAAGCCTATACTAACTAGCCTTTGCCCGCGGAAATGTAGTATCCCACAAGAAGACTACACTTTTTCGGGATAAAAGCAGCCTATGTAATGGTAAACTACTACCACCTCGTAAATTACTAATTCTGTTACTACAATACAAAATTTTATCGAAATCGGTTCTGTAGTTATTCTTTGAAGGACACAAATATGCATCACGCATCCATGAATCCACACTCACAAATTTTCACATATTTTATAATAAGTTGTAGGACTTTAAATAATATAGATGGAGAGGAAATACCTGCGTTTGAACTAGAGTTATATCATGGAACGGTAAACTTAATTGAGCTGTATTAATGTAAATTGAACTATGACCTTCAATTTTCACAAGTTCAGGGTTAGAGTGCTCAAGCCTAAGGGTCAATTCACACTGAGGTGCAAAATTTTACTTCATTTACTTACTACATAAGTTTATAATAAAAAAAAAAGAAAATAAAAAAAATAAAGATCTAAACATATAAAAGGCAAACCTGACTCATCTATCAACGCACAGCCGAAACTACTAAACGGATTTCGCTGAAATTTGGCATACAGATAGTTGTTATGACGTAGGCATCCGCTAAGAAAGGATGTTTGAAAATTCGCCCCCTAAGGGGTTAAAATAAGGGATGAAAGTTTAAAACCTAATTTCACGCGGGCGAAGCCGCGGGCAATGTGTATCTTCTTGCCGCCTTGCGTCGCGTCTCGGCGTGAATTCACATCGAAAATAACGATACGTATCTGGCGCTGTATTTTAAGATAGCTATTCAAAATTGAGCTTTATTTATTTACACAAGAAGATATACGTTTCATTGTAAGAGATCGCATATCAGGTTGCACAGCGCATATGAAACGTATATTTTTGTCTAGTGAACAAAGTTCAATTTTGAATAGCTGTCTTAAATATGCAGAGCCGCGCCGCGTCGCGTTTCGTCGCAGTTTGAACTGACCCTAAGAAATAATTGTAGAGGCTTGCAAGACATTTGAATATTATGAGAGTTACAGGCTAGTTACAGTCAGACTCTATAAGCGCTAATTCCTGCTCTTTATGGTAATCATAAATATAGTATAATATTTTTTTTTATATTTTTTTATTTTTATTAATATATACCTAATATAATATATTTTTTTTAATTTTTGTAGAAATATTACCTGCATTAAATCAAACAACTTTAACTAGATGTTAAACGCGACTTCGTGCGTGCAAAAGGAAATCGCGCGGTAACCGTACACTTTACCGCGATAAAAAGTAGTCTATGTCCTTCCCCGTGGTCTAATCTTATCTGTAGGTAACAAATTTTAATTAAAATCGGTCCAGTAGTTTCGGAGCCTTCAACGCAAACAAACAAACAAACTATTCCTCTTTATTATATTAGTATAGATAATGAACTGATGCCTGTATTTTTACAACGCATAGAAAATACTTCTCATTTGAGTAAGTCTGCAAATTGGTTCAATAAAAAATTACACAGCTGGGTGCCGATTGGATTTCTTTATTTTTCATAATACCATTTAATGAGTTGACTCTGGACTCTGCCTCAAAAATAACCGGAGATCCCATCGTAATTGTATGACTGTGGAGTGTGGGGTAATTTGTATGCACTATGCAGTCTGCAGCGATAAATGCACGAAACTTTTTTCGTTTGTGTTTCAAACCTCTGTATTTAGTGTCAATTTACTGTAAATTGGTATTCTGTAGTTTTCAAACCAATTACAGACTATCTTAATATATAAAAGGCAAACCTGACTGACTCATGTATCAACGCACAGCCGAAACTACTGAACGGATTCTGCTGAAATTTGGCATACAGATAGTTGTAATGACGTAGGCATCCGCTAAGAAAGGATTTTTGAAAATTCACCCCCTAAAGGGGTGAAAAAGGGGTTAAAATTTTGTATGGAAACCAAACTCCACGCGGACGAAGTCGCGGGCCAAAGCTAGTTAATAACAAAATTAAGTAATGTTAAGTAGCCCAATATTTTCAAGCAGTGAGCGAGCTGAATAATGTGTCATATCTAATAGAGCTAGCGCCCACCGTCGAAAAAGGAGCTCATCGAGAACAAGCATTGGACCACTGCAGATCGCTAGGGACCTTAAAGCTTGATATAAAACCGCCGGTCTGGCGGTCCTAAACCTGGCAGATTTTTTTTTATTGACCAAAATGTGTGAAGATTTTTTGAGTAAAAAAAGCTCATAAGGAACAAGAAAACTGTTGTTATACACGGCTGCGCGCCAACTAGAAACCGATAAAAATGCAAGTCTGGCAGTCCTACTCTTGACCAGTTTCCAGCCAGACCGCTCTGAACGTGTAAGAATTTTGAGTAAAAATAGCTCATAGAGAACAAGGTCAAGTTATATGTCAATCTGTTCGTCTCCTCATCCTCTTTTGAAAATCATCGGTCTGGCATGTTCAAACCTGGCCAAAACTCAGCCAGACCGGGAAGAAGTTACCTCCTGTGATGCTTACTAATAGGTAAATAATGAGTAATTGGCACTTAATGAAGCGTGATTTTAATAGATTTGTATGTATTCTTTCCGAATTTAAAATTTGCTACCCCATATTGCTACCACTGGATCCGCCATCTTGAAAAAATGGCGATAACTTTCAATATTTTGGCTATATCTCTTTACAGACGTACTTTACGATAAAAATATGTTCCATGAATGTGAACTATATACAATTTTCTACAATTTATTTTATGAGCATTTTTGTGTCAAATTGATAGTTTTAACGCTGCAGAGACTTAGAGTGAAATTTTATTTATGTTGGTGATATTTTTTATAATTCAGTATATTTTACTTTTTATGCCCTTTTAGATGATACCCATATCACGAAGTTTATAAATAATTATAAAGACCGCCAATTTAGGACGGCGGCCATTTCGAATTCACAATCATTTTAAATATACCAAATTTTAGTAGCAATAAAACTAAAAGTATACTAAACTACTTATAATAAGTAACATTAATATTAGTGAAAAATAATTTCCGTATAGCGATTATTAAAAAAATAAATTTGGGTGATACTTTATTTTTATATTTTAGTCTAATAAAATCAATTTTATAATAAACAAAGTTCCAAAGTTTGCAAAACTTTCAGTTTTGAAAGCAGTCAACTTTCGAATAGAAGTTTGACCCCTTTATTTTTGATATTCTGATCTGATATTAAGTATATATACTTTTGGTTTTATTGACAAAAAAATTTGGTATATTTAATATTATTGTTAATTCAAAATGGCTGCCTTTATAAATTGGCGGTCTCTATAATTATTTACAAACTTCTCGATATAAATATCATCTAAAAGGACATAAACAGTAGAATATAGTTGATTACAAAAAATGTCAACAACAGAAATAAAATTGCCTTCTAAGACTCTGCAGCGCTAAAACTATCAATTTGACACAAAAATGCTCATAAAATAAATTGTAGAAAATTATATATAGTTCATATTAGTTGAACATAGTTTTATCGTAAAGTTCGTCTGTAAAGAGATATAGCCAAAATATTGAAAGGTATCGCCATTTTTGTAAGATGGCGGATCGAGTGGTAGCAATATCGGGTAGCAAATTTTAAATTTGGAAAGAATACATACAAATCTATCAAAATCACGCTTCATTAAGTGCAAATTACTCATGATTTATCTATTTGTAAGTATCACAGGAGGTAACTTCATCCTGGTCTGGCTGAGTTTTGGCCAGGTTTGAACATGCCAGACCGACGATTTTCGAAAGAGGATTAGGAGACGAACAGATTGACATATAACTTGACCTTGTTCTCTATGAGCTATTTTTACTCAAAATTCTTACACGTTCAGGGCGGTCTGGCTGGAAACTGGTCAAGAGTAGGACTGCCAGACTTGCATTTTTATCGGTTTCTAGTTGGCGCGCAGCCGTGTATAACAACAGTTTTCTTGTTCCTTATGAGCTTTTTTTACTCAAAAAATCTTCACACATTTTGGTCAATAAAAAAAAATCTGCCAGGTTTAGGACCACCAGACCGGCGGTTTTATATCAAGCTTTAAGGCCCCTAGCGATCTGCAGTGGTCCAATTCTTGTTCTCGATGAGCTCCTTTTTCGACGGTGGGCGCTAGCTCTATAAGAACACTCTCGATTACGTCAGCTTGCGAACATATAAACATCATCAAAATCGGGCCTTTCGTTTAGGAGCTACGAATTACGATTCCACGGATGGACACACTTATACCTCCGATGCCTCTTTTTTGTGGGGATTAAAAATTGTAATACTTCGACGTAATATTACACAGATTACTAAATAGTTACCTACTACGTAAGTAATCTATGCTTACTAATATAATAAAAGGAAAAGTTGTTTGTTTGCATCGAATAGGCTTCGAAACTATTGGACCGATTTTGTTGAAATTTGGCACAGATGTAGAGTAGACCACGGGGAAGGACATAGGCCACTTTTAATCGCGGAAAAATGTACGGTTTCTGCAAAATTAACTTTTGCGCTTACGAAGTCGGGGGAAACATATAGGTAGTATGTAATATTATAACTGTGATTTTCGCTATTTTTATCTGTTACCTTTTTTATGAGTTTTCTTTTTGTTACAGCTATATCGTCACTCTGTTTCATAACAGATATTAAACCGGAATAAATAAAGCCTCTATTAAACCCCGTCGTCGCGTCTGTACTCTGTATCTAGAAATAGTCTAGTGAAAGTGTAGCCGCGGGCCGCGGAAAAGAGTTTGATGTTGTATGACTTTGTATGAGGCTCATAAACATCAAAATGTCCATCATCGTGCACCGGAATTACAGAAATAATATAATTCCACTGGGTATATTTCAGAAACCATTTATTTATGTGATACCAGATCTCTAGGGAACTGTACAATCGCAATAAAAAGTAGCCTGTCCTTCCCCGTGGTCTACTCTATATCTGTGCCTTTCATAAAATCAATGTAACCAAACAAACAATCAAATATTTTCTCTCTAGTAATATAGAAGTATAAATAGAAGTTACCCGCGACTTCGTACGCCCTACAGAAATCCCGCAGGAACCATACATTTTGCTGTGATAAAAAGTGACATATGTTTTATCCAGAGTCTAAACTACAACGATACTAAATTTCAACAAAATCCGTCGAGTAGTTATTCTGTGGAAGAATAACAAACATCCATACAGACAAACTTTCGCGTTTATAATATTATTACGGAAGGGTCTACACATAAATAACAAATACACATAGGTAAGGTCTGAAATTAAACAGTGTATCACTATTCACACTCGCGGGGTAGGTACATATCCTTGGTTAAAAATTTTAGATAACATTAAATCAATCCGAGCCTAGTAACTTCCCTAGTTTCAATAATACTTACTACTAGACCCTTAAATAAAGGCAGGGCCCAAAACACGTGACGACTGGATATCATAGTCAGTAGAACATTATGTAGTCGTCATTTGTCTAAGGTCCCTGTCTTTATTTAAACGAGTTATGTCTCACTAGCTGTCCGCGGCTCCGCCCGCGTAAATACAGTATCCCTCGGGAACACTGTATTTTTTCGGGATAAAAAGTAGCCTATGTTTTAGCTTATCCAGATCCCAAACTACTACCATACCAATTTTCATCAAAATCCGTTCAATAGTTTTTGCGTGAAAGAGGAACAAACAACCATCCATAAATCCATCCATCCATCCTCATCCTCACAAACTTTTTCATTTATAATATTAGTAGGATTAGTAGGATTGTCGCTGTCTGCTCCGCTATCAAGCTGTCAGCCCGTCGAGCAAACCCTGCATGGTGTATAGGTATACCAATTTATCTAACAACGAACTACTTACTGGTAATTTCGTACCAGTGCAGCGTGATCTATCAGCTTTTCAATAAAGTATGTACACGTTCAAGTGTTTTGTTTATTAGGTCTAGTTAACAATCTAACGGCCGAATACTGTACTGTAACGCTACTTAAAATTAAGAGCTCTCTTATTCACAGGCTGTCGCTGTCTCTACTAGCCGAAATGATAAGGACAGCATGTGACTTGAGCATCACTTAATTTAACTTCTTCTCTTCTTAATCTTTCCAGAATTCGGCTGTAAGACCTTTATTATTATTTGAACTAGAATGCGACTCAGTCCTTTCCAATGTTAAAATCCACGTTCTATTGTATTTCTTTATGGTCGTGTTTATAATTTTTGGGACCAAATGAAACCAAATACTACAAAGTCACGAAAAAGGAACTTCTTCATCTAAAAATCGGTTACAAAATATGATTTTTAGTATAAATAAAATCAATTTTCAAAATTCAATTCACCCAAAATTTATAAAAATAGGTCGTGTTAAGGATTATTATTTAGGATAGTCTTATGTACTTTTCGAAAAGCCAATAAAACAAACTAAGTACCTACCTATATTAGATACCAGAATAGTCTTTTTTATTTACAGCATATTTTCAAATTTGGCTACTACATAGAGTATCGAAATTGGAAATACATTTCTCGGATATCTGTGTAAAGTCAGTAAAATCAGTAATTGAACGGCTAGAAATGGTACCCATTTCAACACTATGAGTTAGATAAGATATAGCGGCTAGGTCTAATCGAACTAGGGCTTGGCGAAATCGCCTAATTAACAGAATTTGTCTACATTGTTAGGGCTAATCTAGGTCTTATCTGGTGGTTCTAGGGCACGACCTGAAAGCATTCAGGTGTAGTTTTCCAACAACTGTTATTGACTTATGCTCATGTTTACACGCCATTGTTAAGTGATTAATTATAGCGAGCTAATGCGAAAATACGGTAAGTGGGTAAATTGGTGAATACTGTATGCTTACTATCTGACCCAGCAAACGTTGTTCAGCCATCTAAATTACCACCATCTTAATAATAGTTTTAAAAAATTCATTCAAGCCGTTTCATTAGACGATACCAGTGGCGAAGGCTGGTTCTTCTTCAAAGGGATGACCTAGCCTGTATAATAAGTAGGGATTTAGATGAGTGGCTTCAAAAGGTAAGGCTGACCCCACATTAGGCTTGCGCGTTCCTTGGTACGCGCACGCAACGCCCGCATCGCTGACACGCCGGAGGAACGCGCACGCCTGATGTGGGCCTAAGTGGTAAGTGAAGCCGATAGAAATGGAGTTATAGCAATCCCTGGAGTGGAGTATATGCAGTTATAGTGAGCTACAAAGAATATGGAATACTTGATGTAGCCCGCAACTTAGTGCGCGCTGAAATCCATACACCGTGCGGGGACCGAATATTTGCAGCAATCAAAAGTAGCCGATATCGATTCGCAAGGTCTAATGTTCTACAAAATTTTATGCCATTCAGTGGTTTCGTTGTCTTGCGTAACACAGTTACAGATGAATACAAATGTGTCAACTTTGATTCAAACTCATGCGTCGTAAAATATAGTGTACTTCAATAAAATACCGCCTCGCAGTCGCAACCCTCCGGGTCTTATCAATCCGAACTAAATTTAACAACTACAGTTCTATAATTGAATATCAGCTGCTTGTCCAGTGAGGTCAACTTGCCATTACGTTATCTAGTCAAGCTATGTACGATCGCCGACAGAAACGGTTTACCACTTTTAGACCTTATCGCTATAGAAATATAGTCGAGAAGTTTGTCTTCCTACACTGCAGATGTTTGATCGAATGGAAAGCCATTATTTTAGATAAGCTATATTTGGTTGGAATGGAAAGTTGTGTTGGTTTGATGCGGTTTGGTTTGCATTGTCGATGATCAACTGAGATTAGAGCGGAGTGTACTAATATCAATACAAGATTTATCTTTCCTTTGCAAATTGCATAGCATATAAACAAAATTGGAAATGTTAAGTAACGCCCCGAATTTTCAAGCAGTGAGCTGATGATGATGAATTACAACTTCCGCTGTCTGTTCGCTTAGATTTTATATGGGCGAATACTAAAGTCTAAACGCTAATCAAAATTAACAGCCCTCCTATACACAGGCTGTTGCTGTATCTGCTAGCTGAGATGACAAGGACAGCATGTGACTTGAGCGTCACTTAATTTAACTATCGTTTCAACATTCGGCCGTAACTCTTGCACTTTAAGTAGTATAGTTGCGGACAAATCCGGAGTAGCAATTTGAATCTTATTGCCGAGCAATAAGTGAAACAAGATAGGTGATGTCAGCATCAGTACGTCCTGTGGATTTCAGTATGTCACGTCTTCGTTTGTGACTTATGAGTTATCGGCACTAAACATTTCGGACCTCAACGCTCAACAGCCTCCATATTCTCGGGTATATTTAGCAGAACAGTAATGCTAATTGCTCACTCGCAAGCGCGTGCGCACGCGCAAAAACCGCGCCGTAAAAGGTATCGGTGTACGGCGCTCGTGAATAGAAATACCACGCCAAAATCAATATGGCGACAAGGCTCTGATCTGTATACAGCGTAGATATGAGCGCCGCGCCGGCGCGCCGCCGCCGCCGCCGATTTTGCCACGCCGCCGCCGCCGCGAAAATACATCGGCGCGCCGAGTGAGCGAGAGGAATAGTCATAATGTGTAATTTCAGTCAGTGACTATGAGCATTCATATTATCCAAGTCATATATACCCATATAAGCCTTACTTCTTTCATGCTTTAAACGAGGAGAACATCCACATAAGTCACACCTATCTCATCGAAAGAGTTCTATATAAAAATTAAAATACAACATGCTTACTAGAGAGGCAGATCTACTGAATTGATGTAGCTAGTAGATCGCATTGATAAAACCATTGAGGATAAGAAGTTAGCGCTAAGCGCTAACTTAGAATTTAGATTATGATATTGAAGGCGCGTTCGGCAAAAACTCAAAATGAACTATTAAACTGATAGCCTGGCTTCAAGAATTACTATAGAGTGGATCAAAACTACGCTAAGCAACAGAGTAGCGTCATCAACTATTATGGGCTTGACGCTCAGGAGCAGGTTGACCCAAGGATGCCCACAGGGAGGGGTGCAATACTGACGGACGGATAACCGACACGACTGGCGAGAGATCAGGCGCTGGTCCGACTTTTTGCATGCCCATCCGACCTTGTCACCATCAGCCTGATCACCTTTCTTGTCAGACAATCAGGTGATCTGGCTGATGCCCTAATCAAGTCTGAGTCTCTCCGAGTCGTGAGCCAAGCTCAAATCCGACCTAGCGATACTAGTGGTGGGCTAATGTGCATCAGTAGTCGCTGGACTAATGCAATCAGGTGCAAATTGGTGCAAAAGGGTCAAGCTAACAGTCAATGCTAATAAGATAGTCTTGATACCTAACATGAATAAGAGGAAGTTAAAGCGATTAAAACCCCCGACACTCTTCGGCAAAACTACCACGTTCAGTCTCGCGGCATCGGCCGTTGGATGCAGTTGTGGCGCAGGCACTCTTTTCATTGATATCGCGAGTTTTGTAACTACCCTCAATTTTTTTTTTGTAATAATGGAAGAAAATGAGACTGTTGGGACTAATTTACCGTGTAGTAGTGAAATTAGTGATGTTATTGCAGATGTACAATGCGTGCGTGAGTTGAGTGAAGTGCTAGAAATGGGAAAAATACTTGAGAAGAATTCTGAGCGAAATAATGTCAGGCTGGTGGAGAAAAGGAAGGAAAGAGAAGAAGATAGCAGCGAAGATGGATTTACTGAAGTTGTTAGGAGAAGACCGAAGAGGTTGATAAGAAGTAACTCGAATAATATTAGAAATATGGATGTAGAAATTCATTTGTCTCAATCTGATTCAACCGAAAGTACATATGAGGTGTGTGTAACATCCTTAAAACCTCTGCCAAAACAGATGGCATTTGAAAGACTACTTAATGAAGAATACATTAAAAATGTAACTAGAATTAAATACAAGAGCTTATACAAAATTTTGGTGCGTTTTGCATCCAGTGAAGATGCTGAAAAATTATTAAAATCTACAAAATTTGCAGAGTTAGAATTTAAATGTCAAATGACGTATGAGACTACTAGATCTTATGGTGTAATTAAAGGAATAGATTTGGAACTAAATGATGAGGAAATAATGAATATTTTACAAAGTGAAGTAAAAATTTTATCAGTAAAACGTCTTAGACGAATCAACTCTGAAGGAAAATGGGTAGACAGTGAAACCGTTCGTCTATGTTTTGAGAGTTCATCATTACCTCGTTTTGTTCGAGCTTACGATTACCGTATCAGTGTTGAGTCTTATGTGTTTCCAGTAACACAGTGTACAGGATGTTGGAAATTCGGCCATACCATTAAATTTTGTCCCACCAAAAAAGTTTTATGCCCAAAATGTGGAGGCGATCATAATAACTGTGACATCAAAAATTATAAATGCCTCAACTGTAAAGGTCTTCATTTTACATTGGACAAAAAATGTCCCATGTTTGTAAAAGAAAAAAATATTCGTGACATTATGAGTACGAATAATATCACGTATCGCAAAGCGCTATTGTCTTATATAGCCGATCAACGTAAGGTAATGGCCATGGAAGAGGAAAATCGCGATTTTGACAATTCAGAGTTTGTTGCCCTGAGAGAGACATCTCAAGAGCCTAACAATAGAGAATCCTATAGCAGCGTAACGGCACGTCGTATTATAAATACAAAAGAAGACCAAGTTTTGTTATCAGATATAGATATGGAAATGCAAAAGAGAAGTGGAAACATACATAAAACTAAAAAGAAAAGTCGAATAAATGAGAAGAACAGAAACAAGAAAAGTGTTACTGCAGACGGAGATGATACTCAAGAATCTATTAATCAACAAACGGAACGGCCTTTAGAGAGCTCGGAAGAAAGCCATAAGGAAAAAAGTGAGAGAATCGACTGGTTAAAGTTATTGATGAAGATGAAACGTGTATTTGACTCTGACTGTAGTGGTGTAGAAAAAATTTATGATATTGTTATGATATTATTAGAGGAAGCGAAAAAGTTCATAATGAGTTATTTATCGAAAAAAAGTTTTATTGATAATGTTTTAAAGGTCTTTAATGGATAGAACATCTCATAGTTTTACGTTGAATATTCTACAATGGAATTGTCAAAGTCTTTTGCCTAAAATCGTAAGTTTTGGAGATCTTTTAAATCAAATGAAAATCCACATAGCTATTCTGAGCGAAACCTGGCTAGAGCCTAGGAAAATATCTAAAATAAATGGATATAATATATATAGGAAGGACCGAAATGATTCATACGGTGGTGTTGCTGTAGTATTGCACAATTCGATTCGGGCCTATGTAAGTTCATTTAATATAGTTAACAATAATGGCATAGAATTATTACATATTAGAATAAATAATTGCTCTAATCTAGAAAATATCGTGTCTGTGTATTGTCCGTCATCGATTCGTACCGAAATTTTTCATTGGGATGAATTGTTTTCAAAATTTCCTAATAAAACATTAATAGCCGGTGATTTTAACGGGCATCATTGTACTTGGTCTACTAAGTCAGACGTAAGAGGTGTTCAATTATGGGATTCAGCTTTAGATAATGGATTTATGCCTTTGAATAACTTTACGGCTACCCGTGTGAAGTTGGTAAATGGTGTTTTACAACAGTCTTCACCTGATGTAACTTTCGTGTCGTCCGATATAGCAGTGTCTTTTGATTGGCAGGTGCTTAATGAAAACTTAGGTAGTGACCACTTGATTATTAAATTAGCAATGAATTATCAGGAACCACTAAATATAATTAGTAAACGCAATATTAAATTTGCCAATTGGGGTGTATACAAAGAAAAACTGACGCAATATTTTACAAATGATATGAGTGAGAATTTCAATATGAGTTTACAAGAGAAATATGATTATTTTATATTACACATTAATAAAGCTGCCGATGAGAGCATTCCATTGATTAAATTGTGTTCTAATCCGGCTAGAAATTTTAAACCAAAGTCATACTGGAATCAGTCTCTATCACTGGCAGTTGCACAACGGAGATTATATTTGACAAATTTTAGGAAAAATCCAACACCCATCAATTATGATAGATTTATAGCTAAAGTCAAAGAGTGTAATAGAAAAATTAATGAGGCCAAATCTAAATCTTACCGTGAATTTTGTGACTCTATTGATGAAACAACTACTGCTTCCACCATGTGGAATAAGATGCGTTGGGTTAAGGGTTATAAAAGAAAGAATATAGTTGTTCCCAAAGAAAAACAGGAAGAACTATTGATTAGCCTTACCCCTGATTCAGCCCTTAACAGGGAACCTATAATTTCGCCCACGAATTCTATGATTGAGTGTGATTTTACACTTGCTGAATTAAATAATTCCATAAAGAAAAAAGACACAGCTCCAGGGAGCGACGGAGTGTTTTACACTATGATATATAATGCTCCTGATTTAGTAAAGATTTTTTTGCTTAATATTTATAATCTTATCCTTCGAACTAGTTATGTACCTAATCAATGGCGTAACATCCAAGTTATTGCCATCCCAAAGCTCACTACTAACCAAAATGTAACTGCAAAACTACGACCAATTTCACTCATATCGTGTATTTGTAAAATCTTTCACCATATGTTATGTAAGCGAGTAGAGTGGTACATAGAAAAAAATAAAATTTTATCACCATATACAGTTGGATTTCGTAAGCGTCTATCAAGTATAGATAGTTTAGTTAGAATTATCAGCCAAATACAGATAGGATTTTCGAAAAATATACCAACGTTGGCGTGTTTTGTTGATATTGAAAACGCGTATAATAATGTTTTAATACATAAAATCGTCGAAAGTTTAGATGAACTCAAAATTGGTAATAAAATTTGCAGATATTTTTGGTCGTTTTTAAGTAATAGAAATTTATTTCTTAAGGATGATGATGGAAATTTCATTATGTGTAGGCGTACACATAGAGGATTAGCACAGGGAGATCCGATCTCACCACTTCTTTTTAATATCGTAACTCATAGAGTATTTCAAATTATTCGGAATGTTATGGTGTCTCAGTATGCTGATGACTTCGTGTTATTTTACAGTCATATAGATATTAATATATGTCAAAATAAGATTCAGGAATCTCTTGACGCCCTTGTTCTGATTTTTGATGAACTTGGGTTAAGTATATCACACTTAAAGACTAAATTTTGTCTTTTTAGTAGAGGACGTAGAAGGATTCTGCCGCGTCTAAATATTTGCGATAATCCTATATCCCATTCAGAAAACATCAAATACCTAGGAATGTTGCTCGATCAAAGTCTTATGTGGCGTAAACATATTAATGAAATTTCAGAAAAATGCTCTAAATACCTTAATCGTCTAAAACTTTTGTCAGGCTCTAGCTGGGGTGTTCATCCTAAGCACTTAAGAAGGTTATACATAACACTTATACGAAGCAGAATGGATTATGGATGTTTTCTTTTTGATCATTGTGCTAAGTCACACTTATCAAAGCTGGATAAGCTGCAGAATCAAGCCTTGAGAATAATTGGTGGATTTATCAAAAGCTCTCCAATTCAAGTAATGCAGTGTGAATTAAGTTTACCTCCATTACAAATAAGACGGGAATATTTAGCGTATAAATATTGTTTAAAGACACTGTCATGGCAAAATAATGTAACTATTAATATAGTTAGTGAACTACATAGGTTAAGCTTAACTCGATATTGGCAAAATAAAAATAAACCCCTTTTAACACGAATTTACAATGAAACCAAAAATGTCAATGTTTATACGTCATATCCTCTACAAATGTTTACACTAAATACTTGGATGTCCTGTATAGATTTAAAAGAAATAATTAATGTAAATTTAGATAGTATTTTTTTGGCTAAGAACAGGTATGAACCTAATTCACTTAGAGCAGATATTTTAAAAGAATTGTCAACAAAGTATACTGGATGGACTCTTGTATTTACTGATGGTTCTAAAGACGATCGTGGCTCCGGGGCGGCATTTTTTGACGCCTGTGTGGGGTCCTCTGGGTGTTTTAAAATAACGTCTAAGATATCTATTATGTCCACGGAGCTCATTGCGATTTCAGAAGCATTGTCATATATAGGTAATGACTTATTAAGAAGTGCAGATAGCAATATATTAAAGAGAATTGTGATTATCTCGGATAGCAAAAGTGCCCTTCAACATTTGGCTCGGTGCGCTTCTGGACTAAGAGGTGTTCCGGTAGCCTACGAAATTATTAAGAAGATTGTTAATCTTCAAGAGTGCAATTGCATTCTGAGAATGCAGTGGGTTCCTGGACATATTGGTATCAAAGGTAACGAGGAGGCCGACCGATTAGCAAAATTAAGTATTATACATGGTAGCTTTATTAATTATAAACCGGATTATTCTGAGGTTTTAATTTTGTTTAAAAAGAGAAACTATGAACATTGGCGGGAATATTTTAATGAACAATCGAAATTTAAAGGTATTTGGTACAAAACAATGCAATCGGAACCTCCTCGTATACCATGGTTTGTAACACCGGAGTTGGATCGGAAAATAGTTAAATTAGCGTTTAGACTCCGATCAGGACACATCCCATCAAGAAAGTTTGCTTTCTTAATGAAAAAGGTTAACTCACCTAATTGTGAAACATGTGATCGGATCGAAGATGCACAGCATATTTTGATGGAATGTGTCAAGTATCGGAGTAAGAGACAACTACTATTCCAAAAATTGAATTGTAATCTGTATGATGTAGGGCTTATACAGGTAATACTTTCCGAACCAGCTTCGGAACAAGCTATTATGCTTTATAGAACTTTTGCCAGTATCGAAGATACTATAGTGTAGAGTATATTAAGTATAGGGTACAATGGGATTGACATATCTTTAGATACAAATCCCTAAATAAAAATAGATAAAAAAAAAAAAAAAAACTACCACGTTTGCAAGCGAGGTCAAGTATTAGGTCATTATATATAAAATTGGCGTTTTGTAAAGTAGGAACATAAAGTAGTTTTTTTTTAAACGTAATATATTTATTTAATCAAAGTATATACCATTGCTATCTATGCAATTTTGCCATTTCATAGGTAGTTCATTGATTCGGACAGGAATCAATAAAATCTTTGAAGGCGCTTTGGACTGCCCCATCGGAGTTACATTTTTTCCCTTGCATAAAGTTATCCAAATTTCTAAAAAAAATGGTAATCTGTTGGAGTTAGGTCTGGGGAGTACGGTGGATATCTTAGACATTCCAATTGAAGCTTCCCTAATTTGGTAGCCGTCTGTTGTGCAGTGTGTGATCTAACGTTGTCCTGAAGCAGCAGTGGCCTAGAGCAAATGACCAACCTCGGTTGTTTAGCAGCTAGCTTTTCTATCATGATTTGCAGTTGCTGGCAATAGACATCTGCCGTAATTGTCTGGCCAGATTTAAGAAAGCTGTAGTGAACGACACTGGCACTATTGAAGCAAAGAAGATATATTTGAGATCAGTGACCAGTACGACAAAACACCAATTTCATATGTAAGGACCTAATATATTGGAGTGATCCTTGATATTATGGGACTTACTTGGAATAAGCACATCGAGGACATTATGAAAAATGATAGACGTGCTCTGTGGTCCTGCCCAAGACTTGTCAGCTCTAAATGAGGCCTTCGGTATAGTGAGGTGATTGTCACAAATGCGTAGTGTGGTATGCCATACTACGCAATAAGAAGCTGTACAGTTCAACTGCATCAAAACATTAAATAGTGTACATGGGCTGGCCTGTCTGATAATCATGGGTCCGCTATCTTCGGCACCTACCGCTTCACTTGAAGCCCTGATTCACCTGACGCCACTTCCTCTGCTTGTTCATATTATGGACACTAAGAAGGTTGTTCTCAGGGCCATGACGCCAGGTAGGATGAAACGTGCCTCCACCCAACTTGGGCAACTGAAACAGTCTCTTATTAAGATACCTGTTATGGCCTAGCCATCTGAAGCCATAATAAAGGTGCATAGCTTCTAGAAGCTATACCGAGTTTTCAAAACTTCTGGGGAGGACTGGGTCCAAATTAATGATCACCTTAAGGACATAATTTGGTCCACGGACAGATCTAAGAAAGACAACCGGGATGGCGCTGGACTACGGGGGCGTCCCAACTGCCATCTACAGGCAGATATGCTTGTTTGGGAGATTTTGCACCGTGTTTCACGCTGAGTTCTCCACTATTATCGGTTTTTCAATAGAGAGCCTACGCAGTCAGTTATAAAAATGGCTTCGACGTCAGTTCTTTACTACCAAGTACAAAATTCAACCCTTTCAAGGTCACGCCGCCGACGCCGCCGCCGCCGACCCAAAAAACCCGGCGCGCCGCCGCCGACCTACCACCCATCGGCACTCATATCTAATACAGCGTGATGGTTTTTCTACGATCTTAAAAGGCTCATAAAAGTTTGTAACGTGATCTGATGGTAATGTTTGTTGTTCGATTTGACTCTAAATAAAAAAATTAATAAGTACGAGATAAGTAAAAAAAATTATAAACGAAAAAAAAAATTGCTTGCACAACTCATAAAAACACCTTGGGACTTGAAGGTAGCAAGGTCCCAAAATAAAAATAAATAAGTGAGATGTAAGCAATTTAGCGATATTTTTATATTAGATGTAAACCGCGAATCCCGCGGGAATCGTACATTTTGCCGCCATACAAAGTAGCCTATATATTAATCAAGACCATAAACTACTACCATACCAAGTTTCATCGAAATTCGATAAGCAGTTTTTGCGTGAAAGCGTAACAAACATCTATACATACTTACAGACTTTCACATTTTTAATACCCTATCTAAGTAACTATAAGTATCCCACGAGAACACAGTACGTTTACGGGTTAAAAAGTAGCCTATACTAATCCAGAGCCTAACTACCATACCAAATTTAATTGAAATCTGTTTAGTAGTTTTTGCTTGAAAGAATAACAAACATCCATCCATCCATCCATCCATCCTCACAAACTTTTAAATGCATGATAGTAGGATTAGTAAGGATTTGTTCAAAGTACCGAAATATTAGGTTCTAAATGAAATGAAAGAAAGAAAAGTTCTGTAAATATCATCAAATAAAGCATTAATTACAATCCATCCTGTACACAACCACGACACACTTAGTTTTTTTATTTTCGTGCGTACGCACTGGTTTGTTATTAATTTTGTGAAGGGGTGTGAGGGTGGGAATAGTGGTCACTGGTCAGGGGTTTGGTATCTTTTCCAATGAAATGGGGGAGAAAACGAGCAGACGGATCGCCTGATGGTAAGCGATTACCGCCGCCCATGGACACTCGCAACACCAGAGTTATTTACACTTGTAAACTTGTAACTCCTTTACCTAAGTTTTGTGCACTTGCGTTGGTTCCTTAATATCTCCAGAAACCGTACACCGTGCCGCGATAAAAAGTAGTCTATGTCCTTCCCCGTGGTCGACTCTACATCTGTGCCAAATTTCATCAAAATCGGGCCAGTAATTTCGGAGCCTAATCAATGCAAACAAACAAACAAACTTTTCCTCTTAATAAGTATAGAAGTATAGATAATAATAGTAACTTTGTTAATCTTTCTTTAAAATTGTTATCATAGCAACTTCTATAAAAGTTGTGAGTACTTTTAGTCGCAACTGTGTGACCCCGTCCTAGAATTTTTACAAACTGTATATATATAGCCTTTATAAATAAATGTTTTTCTTATTGCTTGTAGCACTAGCTTTTATGGCTATATACTAGATATCCAGTTGTACGTTTGTAATTTGTAACACAAGGGCGAAACACAAGTTTTTCACAGCTGGCGTGACATAAACTTAGGTAATACAGAACATTCTCCTTTCATCGAGATCGAGCGAGCATAAGTTTAACTAATCTTAAACTTTAAACTAGCTATTATTGTGAATATAAACCATCCTCGAACCCACTTGAACACACACAAAAAAAAATCATTCAAATGAGGAGTTCAGTGACATACACGTATATAATAGGCAATCGGACTAATTTTTTTTATTGCATAAATGAATAGTACTCTTAAATATGAGTAACTTCTCAGAAGAAACCGTATATCAAAAGTCAATATTTTCAAAGGTACAGCGACTTTTATAAAAAATTTCGCGAGCCTCCTAAAAACGCTCCATACTAAAGTCGACCTACAAATGACGTCACTTGTAGGTTATATATTAGTATATGAAGTAGTATATGAAGTATATGGCCGCAGGAATATATTTGTAAATATCTCCGATATTTGTGCGTTTAAGTTCATACTTACCATAATGAATGTTTTTGTATATGATGTGAGTAAACTAATGATGTAGGTTTTGTTTACCAATTTCGCAAAAAAAAAATTTTTTTTTGGTATAAAGACTCGCGAAATTTTGTATACAAATCGCTGTATCTTTGAAAATATTGACTTTTTAACCGACTTCCAAAAAAAGGAGGCGGTTATACGTTCGGCTGTATATATTTTGTTTTTTTTTTTTTTTTTTTTATGTATGTTCGCGGATAACTCCGCCGTCTGTTGGCCGATTTTCAAAATTCTTTTTTTGATGTAAAAGGTATAATCCGAAGTTGGTTCCATTTTCAGAAAATTGGTGACCTGATGATGGGATCCATGAGGAAACGAGGGAACTCCTCAAAATTTATATGGACACATATGGTGATTTCGACTTTTTCTGAAGTAGTCCAAGCATATGCTACCAAAAAGTAAGATTTTGCTCCAAGGTATACCCTGGATCCAAAAGTACAGAACAGAACTCCTGACTCCTTATAGATACATGTTTGGGGATTTTGGCGTTGTTTAAAGAACTGCAAGCATATGCTACTTTGTCAATTAGAGTAATCATCATCATCACCACTACTATCACAGCATACATCATCACATTATGATGATAAAGAAGGTACTTCTCATAGTATTTTACACTAACACGGAGATCTTTGAACATTACTCTGCCGTTTATGGACCTATTTGCAAAATTCTTTTGTTGTTGTAAAGGGTTTAATTCGAAATTAGTCCCTTAGTCACTAAAGTGGAAACATGATGATGCGATCCATGAGGAATCGAGGGAACACCTCGAAATTTATATCGACACATAGTGATTTTGACTTTTACTGAAGTAACACAAGCATATGCTACCAAAGAATAAGATGCTGTACCAAGGTATACCCTGAATCCAAAAGCACTGAACAGAACTCCTCAGTATTTAAAGATATGCGTTAGGAAATTTCGGAATTGTTTAAAGAACTGCAAGCATATGCCACTTTGTAACTTACAGTAACCATCATCATCATTTTAATAACAATACCTAATGGAAGCTTGGCTCGTATTCAGTTATACATTCGTTTATTTTAGACGTTTTTAAGACGTATTAATAATAACTTAACAAGATATATCACTAAAAAGGGTGAAATTATTATTTTTAAACAAAAAATTAAACCGACTTCTAAAGTAAAAATACACAAAAACGTATGAAATAAAACTTATTTTATCAATAATTCCCCTTTTAAATTTGTCTATTTCTCTACTTAATCTTCTTTATTTTGAAGTCGGTACCAGCAAATATGAACGTGAGTAATTCTATAAAATACTGTAGGATATCGTTTGGGCTGGTAGCGACTTCAAAATTAAGAAGATTTAGTAGAGAAATAGACAAATTTAAAAGGGGAATTATTGATAAAATAAGTTTTATTTCATACGTTTTTGTGTATTTTTACTTTAGAAGTCGGTTTAATTTTTTGTTTAAAAATAATGATATACGGTTTCTTCTGAGAAGTTACTCAAATTTAAGAGTACTATTCATTTATGCAATAAAAAAAAAAATCAGTCCGCTTGCCTATTACATAAGCGATTCAAAATTCAACTTTTTCACTACACAAAAACATAAACGCTACATTGCGAGTTCTCTCGAAATTCAAACTGTCGAAACGTGTTTCATATTATATTAGTGAATAAAATTGAATTTTGATTCGCTGTTTTAAAAAATTTGCGCCGCGTCGCGTCGCATTTCGGTTTAGATCGACCCTAAGTTGTTACATATGATTGAATTAACAAAGGGATCATAATGATATTATGTTATAGGAATAAGTAATAACAATGGATCTAGTACTTACAACGGAATAACCAAATAAAATAATAATTTTCAAGATCACCAAATTAAAGGGGGTGCTTTCGACTGTGACGAAATTTCTTATTAATAGCATTGGAACAAATACAGCCAAAATGACCTTGCTTTATCTATTATTATATATCAACGGTCTGTAATTTTTGTGTCTGCTTCCATAGCATTAAGGAGTCAGGGACGGATTCGTAATTTGTTAGGAATTATCTGTATAATTGTTTTAATTGCGATTGAATCAATACAATTTAGGATTGTTGCCAGTTCCGACTATTCATAATTATTTTGTGTTTGCGATTTTTTGTTTATAAATTAACACTTATTGCTTTGATTTTATGAGATTTTATGCAGACATTTGCATAAAATCTAGATGTTTCAAAGGTTAGGTCAAATTTCATTTCTGGCATAATAATATGTTGAGTTACAGGATGGAAGTTTTCCTAAAACTTTATAGCTGTTCTTCTATACAGATATTATACTAATTATAAGATATAGTCAACCAACGAATGACCAAAACCTAGCATCAAGTCAGGTTAATAGAATAATTCAACAAACTAATGATCAAAATATATTATCATAATTCAGACTATTAATGATAAGAGAATTATCTAATCACTTCAAACCTTAATGACTAATATCAGATGCAGCACATCAACCTGTCGAGAGACCCACAAACAATTGACAGACTGACGTAACCCCAAAGGTCGAGTCTTTCGTCAGACTAATAAGCAGCTTTTGCTTATCCAATAATCAAATATTCAAGGTTCAGAGTTATACGTATTAGTAAAGTAACAATAGGTAATAGTCGTAATAGACCCAGGCGCCTGAGTACAGCTATTAACTACGTGTTCATTGTTGCATTCGGTTATTGAGTGTAAGACGTGACAAATACGACAAGTTTTAAAATAGTTACAAAATAATGTAGTTAAAGTAACTATTATTTTTATTTTCCTCGTAACACTAATAATAATATTTCCTCTAAGCACGTTGGGCTGAATTTAATATGAAATTTAAACTTCAAATGGTTGAATACTTAAAGTGAGATCATCTTCAAACGTAGAAGCGATTGCTAGACTAAACTTCAAGAAGGCCACAAATTTTGCGGCTGAATATTTTGTTGCTACTAAAATCAAGCTATCAAAGTTGCATGTTCGCAAACAATTCCAAAGTTTAGGTATTTGAGTTAATGCAGGCAGAAATGTTAAGCTTCAAGTAACCTTTAAGTCAATGGTAAGTCAATCGTTCGGAAAATGTTATTTGCACGCCGCGTTCTCGTCTAATTACCTCGATCCCGCCGCTGATGCCGCTGATCCACGATGACGGCTAATCAGCATCATCAGCTGATGAGGAAAACTCTTAAGCTAATGACCAAAAAAGTCCCTAAAACTATGGCAAGGGACTCCATAACATAAAATTATCTTAAAAATATTACTTAACTGATGAGGATAACGTTGAAAGATATCATTGACCATTATTTTCTTTCCTACTGGGGCAAGGATGTTTCTTTGAAGTGAGCAGTTTAATTTGGGAGTTACCACGCTTACCTGATCCAACATTACGTGCACTCTTCTTAAAAACGGAGTATTTTTAAATTTGTTTTTGGAATGAAAGCTCCCCTTATGTGGCGTTGCGGTGGGGTACTCTAGTCGGCAAAAAATGTCCGTAACGTTAAAAAATGCGCAAGATTTTTATGTATAGTCTATGTGTGATGGCTATTCCTTAACCCCGTTACTAATAAACACTGTATAAGCTTTGAATAGTTATACAGTGTTTTGTTCACGTCACACAAGTGACATTTTTAATTCGATAGAAGGAGACAAAACACTGTATAACTATTCAAAGCTTATACAGTGTTTATTAGTAAGGGGGACAGTGTCTAATGTAATCTACGCGATGACTGTTATTATTATTATTATATATTTTTATAAATCATTGTAAATAAAATAAAGGATTTCGTTCCTATCTGGTGTCCCACGACACCACACGGCTTTTTTTTTTAACCCTTTTAGCGTCTGAATTCTGTGTTAAAAATGCATTCAACAGTATACATATTACGGCTCGTATGTGACCAACTATTTTAGTCTTCTAGAAACACGTGTGATTTCAGTTCTGGAGTAATTTTATGCTTGCCTATTCTGATTTATGTTATTCGACATTACCTAATGACTAGCCCTGATGCATCTGATGTATGATAATGACGAGTGATGAACCCATCAACCGGCAATCATGGATCTATCAATAACTTTCCATAGAAAACATCACTTTCCCAGTCAAAGTGCTGCATTATGCGACCAGGTCATGATATTAGGACCTAGGCATTGTTGAAAGAAAATTACTAAAGAATTGCAAGTTCAGTCATCATTAGAGTCAGTATAAGATCAAACGATATAATTGTCTAAGTTTGCTGACAGGATATCTGCTGACAGTAAAGTATATAAGATAATAATAATCAAAAGTTAAAAACTATAACCCAACTACCTAAATTATATATAGCCTATGTTAGCTGGGCCATTATTACACATCTATTGACACCTCATTCACAAACATACATAACCATACATAGACTACCAAAATCATTACCCTTTCTTTTGGCTTCCCCGTGGTCGGGTAAAAATATAATGTTAGGCGTTTACTTCAATGCAGAGCTACCTAGTTCTACTTTATCTTTCTGAATTCATCGCACTTTGCACATAATACGTGAGCTCCGTGGCCTAGTGGGTAGACCGTTTGGTTCGCACTCGAGAGAGTGCAGGTTCGAATTTCAGGTTGTGGCGTGTACCAATGAGACTTTTTAAAATCTCAAGTACATTATACGGTCGCTCTAACGGTGAAGGAAAACAACGTGAGGAAACCCGCACGTGGTTGGCCCCAGACGTATTGACCAGTTCATTCCTCTGGACTAGGCTGACTATGTTGTGAGAATGTCGTGTGTGCTTGGGCAACCATACGACGTTTTAAAAATCAACTGCCTCAGGCACTACAGTATTTCAAGAGTTGGTCACTTCGCTCGGAGAATACTGTATAAATTATCCATTAACGGATGAAAAGGCCTAAGTGTTTGTACTTAATAGAAATTTTAGGTTGGTTAGTTAAATCTGCATGAACCAATCGTGTAAGTGTACGTGCACGAATACAACTATTATTATTTGTATAATGTAACAAGAGAACAGCTAGAAGGTTCATAATTTACTTTGATAATTCAATTATTTTTCAAATATGATTGAAGTTAATTAATAATACACTTGACAATCAAATATTTGAACAATCTATAACACTTGTTATGTGGAGCAAGGTGAAAACGTTAATTATATTTACTCTCACTCTTATGGCTCGTATTGCGGGGGCATAGAGTTCAGATCTCCGGAGCAATTGGAGCCGATCGAGCGTGGGACAATGTTTGAGGTTAGATTCGATTTCTCGCAATTCATTAAAGCGATGCTTCGTAATATCGATATTAGATCTTCGACTATACGCTCGTTACTTGCTCAAATAACCACCATTACGAGATTAAAAGTGTTTCATGTATGGTCATAATAGATAATATTATGGGTTATTTTCTAAAATTACACCTTGACTGGATGAATTAGATAATATTTTTGTGGGAAAAATTTCACTGGTATCGATGAACACTAAATTTTTTCCCATATTTTAGTGTTTAATTCAATAGTACCTACGTTTTTTTCCCATATTTTAGTGTTTAATTCAATAGTACCTAAGTACTTTTCTTTTAATGTTAAGCAATACATCCAATACTATTGAAGTCGCCGCTGGATTAAATCTTCAAATGTCTCTGAAGTCCGCCATTTAATTCGCTAATTCAGCTGATAATCAACGTCCTCCTCGATCAACAGAAACGACCGTTAAAAAAACAATTCGGCATTCAAATACAAATATAAGTGGCGATTCAAAATCGTAAAGCCCCGATTAAAATCAAACGGATTCCGATTTGAATACTCGATTGCTTTTCAATGGTTGCGGGAGAATTTATGATTTCTTTAATAAAGCCGATGAAGAGCTTACGAGAGGTTCGCGAGCGATCGCAGCTGCGTATCGGATGAGGAATCGCCCGTAATAACAGCGTACGGGCTGGTCCAGAAAAAACAAACTAATAATCCATGTATACGCTGCATCCTGCAGACTAAGACTGCAGACCGATTTTAAGAGTGTGAAGACGACAAGCCTCGGGCAGATCTAAACGTTCCGATATAATAATCCCGGACCGCCCGACCTGGACTGAGCATGTAACCGGAGTATACCTAAGTCGGATATTTAAATTAAAGGGTCCCAAATTGAGAGCGATTAGTGATGTGCATTAGAGTATGAAGATTTATCGGTAACTTTTTACCGTGTTTTCGTATCTTGTATCATTAAATTGATTCCTTTAGTCACGCCAACAATTATTTAACCTTATCAAAACATAAAATCTGAAGATGTTAAAATTAAAATTAAGGTAGGTACAGATCAAGATGTGGTGTATATGAGAGATGAGAATAATAAATTTTCCTCTGACGCCATATACGCCTTTACACACGCTCCGGATTTTGTATGGATTTCGTCGACAGCGATGCCGCATGCCGCAGCGATGATCGTCGTCGCTGCGACAGAAAATGACATACAAATCCTAGTACTTAGGCGGGGGATGCGGCGGATGTATTTGCGTGCTAAGACAATAAAATATAAATTAAATAGACGTGAAATTGAATAAATATTGTTACGAACACACAAAAGCGCCATCTAGCGTCAACCAATGACACCACTTGGTGTGAACAGGAACAGCGTGGGGCCCCTACTCAGTACTAGATAGCGCTACTGTGCAAACGTTCCAGAATAAATCTAACACGGTCATGCGACTCGGGAACCTTCTGGAGACGTCTGGGACTCGTATCGACCGGTATAAATACGTCGGAAGAATGCGAACGAGTCAGTTCAATTTCGAGCTACCTTCGGGTGATTTCGAGGCGAAACAGGCGATAAGTAAAAGTGATACCAGTGATTAATACCAGTGATACCCGCGACTTGGCTACGACTTAAGGACACTGTTAGTGCTTAGTGTTTGGACTTAGTGCTTAGTGTTTGGACTTAGTGTTTAGTGTTAGACCTAGTGCTTTGTGTTGGACCTAGTGCTAGGGAATAAAGTCTTCAAAGGAGTCACCAGGTTTTATCTCCAAATCCTCGAACCCTAGCACGTAACAACTGGTGTCAGAAGTGGGATTTGGAGATGCCATTGACTCTGAGAGAAGATTTCAAGAAGTGCGGCGGGAGGAGCAGCTCCCGGGTGGAGGAGCGACCCCCGGGTGGAGGAGCGACCCTCGGGCGAAGGAGCGACGCCCGGGCAGAGGAGCGACCCCCGGGCGGAGGAGCGACCCCCGGGCGGAGAGGTGCGACCCCCGGGCGGAGAGGTGCGACCCCCGGGCGGAGAGGTGCGACCCCCGGGCGGAGAGGTGCGACCCCCGGGCGGAGAGGTGCGACCCCCGGGCGGAGAGGTGCGACCCCCGGGCGTAGAGGTGCGACCCCCGGACGGAGAGGTGCGACCTCCGGACGGAGAGGTGCGACCCCTGGCGGAAGACTGCGACCCCTGGTGGTGGAGAGCGACCCCTGGCGGAAGACTACGACCCCTGGCGGTGGAGAGCGATCCCTGGCGGTGGAGAGCGACCCCTGGCGAAAGACTGCGACCCCTGGCGGTGGAGAGCGACCCCTGGCGGTGGAGAGCGACCCCTGGCGGAGAGTTGCGACCCCTGGCGGAGAGGTGCGACCCCTGGCGGAGAGGTGCGACCCCTGGCGGAGAGGTGCGACCCCTGGCGGAGAGGTGCGACCCCTGGCGGAGTGGTGCGACCCCTGGCGGAGTGGTGCGACCCCTGGCGGAGTGGTGCGACCCCTGGCGGAGTGGTGCGAAGGTGCGACCCCTGGCGGAGAGGTGCGACCCCTGGCGGAGAGGTGCGACCCCTGGCGGAGAGGTGCGACCCCTGGCGGAGAGGTGCGACCCCTGGCGGAGAGGTGCGACCCCTGGCGGAGAGGTGCGACCCCTGGCGGAGTGGTGCGACCCCTGGCGGAGAGGTGCGACCCCTGGCGGAGTGGTGCGACCCCTGGCGGAGAGGTGCGACCCCTGGCGGAGTGGTGCGACCCCTGGCGGAGTGGTGCGACCCCTGGCGGAGTGGTGCGACCCCTGGCGGAGTGGTGCGACCCCTGGCGGAGTGGTGCGACCCCTGGCGGAGTGGTGCGACCCCTGGCGGAGTGGTGCGAAGGTGCGACCCCTGGCGGAGTGGTGCGACCCCTGGCGGAGAGGTGCGACCACTGGCGGAGTGGTGCGACCCCTGGCGGAGTGGTGCGACCCCTGGCGGAGGCCACACCCACTGGGGACCAAGCTCCCCGCCTACTCTGCCCCGCCCACTGACCACGCCCCTCAGGCTCCGCCCACTGGCCCCACCCACCGGGCCCCGCCTGCTCAAGTCCTTTGGGTCTCTGGGAGGAATGATGCTATGAGGCAGGCTCAAGACAGAGATGACGACCTTCGGCACATCGTCACGTGCAAGAAACGGGGTGACGTAAAACTAATCTGGAGTGAGGTTGCACCCACTGGCGCTATCACTAAGGCGTACTGGGCGCAATGGGACAGTCTGATAAACGGAATACCCTACCAGAAATAACGGCAGAGAGTTCCATCTTCAGATAATCGTCCCAAGAACGAGAGTGCCAGATGTTCTCCGTGAAATGCATGATGGCGTATCAGAAGGTCATCTGGGTGTCAAGAGGGTCATTCAAAGTGGTGCACATAGATCGTCTAGCGCGGTACCATGGCAGTGGCAACGATGCTCGGGACGAACATCTCTAAGAGGGGAGTAGTGTTACGAACACACAAAAGCGCCATCTAGCGTCAACCAATGACACCACTTGGTGTGAACAGGAACAGCGTGGGGCCCCTACTCAGTACTAGATAGCGCTACTGTGCAAACGTTCCAGAATAAATCTAACACGGTCATGCGACTCGGGAACCTTCTGGAGACGTCTGGGACTCGTATCGACCGGTATAAATACGTCGGAAGAATGCGAGCGAGTCAGTTCAATTTCGAGCTACCTTCGGGTGATTTCGAGGCGAAACAGGCGATAAGTAAAAGTGATACCAGTGATTAATACCAGTGATACCCGCGACTTGGCTACGACTTAAGGACACTGTTAGTGCTTAGTGTTTGGACTTAGTGCTTAGTGTTTGGACTTAGTGTTTAGTGTTAGACCTAGTGCTTTGTGTTGGACCTAGTGCTAGGGAATAAAGTCTTCAAAAGAGTCAGCAGGTCTTTTCTCTCCAAATCCTTCGAACCCTAACACGTAACAATATAAATGGAATTTCATGACCCACGAACCTATTACTCGGGCGTCATTACTAAATGAGACGCGCCGTAATACTGGCTCGCAGTTAACTGCTCACGCGCAGTCTACCGCGAGCGACTTAACTGGATTATAAAGTGCAAATGATTCGCGCTATAGACAGCGCAGATGGGATGGTTAATTGAAAAACCGATACCAAACGGTGTACTTTACGATTCTAATGGGATTCTACGAGTTGTAAATAGCACCTCGGAAATTAAGCTGTTTAGGGATGAGTTACCTCGGTCGATAGAAACATAATATGTGGAATTTCACACGCAAAAGGATATTAAATTCAAATTAGCATTGCGAAAAGAAATTAGAAACGATTTGGTTAAACTTTGGCTATAAATTAAAAGAGAAAGCGGACCTTCCCAAAATGGTACTGCTAGGAAAGTTCACAATACCTCCTAGATCGTGCGTCGGGCGACTTCCTCGAGTTTCATTGTGGTGATTCAGGTGTATTTTGTCATTTATGGAAGCTTTGACTAATTGGGGACATAAATAAAAGTAGAACCTATTACAATCTATAGAGAAATTGATCTGTTCAAATGTTTAATACGATTCCTCGCCTCGCATATAAGAAAGGAGAACAAGCGCTCATTACCAGAACATTGAACACTTACGCTCTTTCAGGATTTCTGACTTTTTCTGATCAAATTCCATCGAAATTCGTTCGCGTTAGTGTCAAACGCGGGTCAGGCACGACTTGAGCTCCACACTCACGTCGTCCACCGAGCAACTCGAGCGATCCGGACCCATCGATTATCGCAAATTGTGCGGATAATTGATATAATTGGCGACATCTGAACACTGACACATCCATCTCGCGCCTACAGTATTTATTTATACTTGGCAAATAATACTGGAGTACTACGTAGGACAGACAGGCCGTCTTTGGGCTTTTGTAAAATATTTCAGAAGACACCTCGAGCAAAATTAAACGCAGATGTGTCGCAACTAGCAACTCTCATTCTGTTTTTTTTTTTTTTAATCTATGGAAAGCTTTTACACCACGTCAATCTGGACCCGTGGTAAGTTATCGAAGAACTTGTGTTACGGGTACCAGACACCGGAAAATATATTTAACACTTTTATACTATACATATTTTTAAAATATTTTATTACATAATACACATCCATGACCCAGGAACAAAGAAAACTGTTTTTGTTTCCTGGCGGTATTCGACCACCTCCGGCTTAAGCGCCAACGCGCTAACTACTGAGACATAGAGGTCGTCGCTGTTTCTGATTGAATTCTAAATATCTTTTGGATAGTTTATCATCGATTGTTTTACATTTTGATCATTTATAGGAAAAACAATTATGTACCAATATTATCAGCAATGTTGTTATTTTCAAACACTACCCCCCTTATAATTAAAAATATATATCTACACCGCGGATACGCTAATTCATGTTGCTTCTCTTTCGTCTTTGTCTGATACATTGGACAAGCCACTTGACAGAGAAAGACAGAAACACGGATTAGCGTATCCACGGTGTAAATATATACCCCCTTACTAATAAACGCTGTATAAAACTGTATCAATAGTTATACAGTGTTTTGTTCACATCACACAAGTGACATGTTTAATTCGATAGAAGGAGACAAAACACTGTGTAGCTATTCAAAGCTTATACAGCGTTTATTAAGGGGTTTTATTAATAAAGAAAGCACGAGTATAGTTCGACTGAAACTGACTAGAGATAGCAATTCACATTATCTGATAAAGGTTAAAAGTCACATAATCTCTTAATTCCATACAAAATGCAGCAATTTCGATAAAGATATTGATGATGGTTGGAGATTATCTCCGTGATCCCATAACGACGAAGGTCGCCACAATGACACCCACGTTTACATAAATGTTTATTTATCTACATATTACCATAAACATTCCTGCGGGTCGTTGACTTGTTTTGGTAGCTAGATGTTGCCTTCGACTTTGTGCAAAAGGGAACCCCGCGGAACTATACATTCTGCCGCGATAAAAAGAAGCCTACTAAGTCTGCGCCAAATTTTATCTAAATAGGTCCTGCAGTTTCAGAGCCTATTCAATGCAAACAAACAAACAATCAAATATTACTACTACTACGACTACAGTGTACCTACTATTCTATCATCATCATTATCATCATCACTATTATACCGCAGTACCGCAATCACCATTAGAGCATTATTGTTTACCCTTTAAATTCTGAATTATTTGACTAAATTCCAATAAGTCCAGGTTTTGTTTATTGGCGGCTTGACTGTAACAATTTATTCAATAATGTTTGACGGCCAAACTAGCTATAGGATACGATGTTAAAAAATCTCGGGTATATGATTAAAAGGCTTTTACGCCGCCCACCCGTGTGGAGGCTTTGTTTCCACAAATTAATTTATGAGCCGTAAACGAAACGCCACTTTCACTCGTTCCCGCTATCTACAAAACACAATGTGCGTGAGTCGTATGACTAGATGTGCAATCCCTGTGTTATGTCCATAAACATGGAAAATATACAAGTTTTACGCCCGGTTTTTGAACATTTTACATAAACTCTACATAAACTAAGTTCAACTGACGCACTGTTTTCGAATCCTCAATTGTCACCTATAGATGAAGTATATTGAATTCGAGGATAAAGTTATTTTGTTCTGTTATAATTTGGAAAATTAAACAATGCGATATAGTCGCGTGTCACATGCGACACCGCGCGGACCGAAACAGGATTATGTCAAAGAATATATATTACTAACGTAAAGAACCGTCACTCCACCGATTTACACGACTCACCGCTCGCAGCTATGTGTGTGTGTCTGGGCGAATGCGGGGGCGGGTGGGGTGTAACTTTTTCCCAGCCTGGACTATGGTTCACGGGGCTGGCAGTTTCGCCGATGCAGCGACCGCGACGCGACAGTTTAATTTCATAAGAAAGTAAACGTCGCGTCAGACAATGACGCGACGTTTATAAAAAATATTTGTTTTTTGTTTCACTAGTGATGTCATGCGATACTTAATTTGATTTTATCGATATTTTTAACGAAATATGCTAGGGTTGGGTAAAGTTTGTAGGACGTTAACCTCGAACGTATATCAAATTTTTATTAAAACCCGTTCAATAGTTATTGCGTTAAAGAGTAACAAATGTGTGGTATGCCATTTGCCCGTATAAGATTCATCCATACATCCTCACAAACTTTCATATTTATAATAGTAGTAAAATATTAGTAAGGATTTCCGCATAATATTTTAGATTGAATATTACATGTAGTACTTAATCTCATTTAGATCTGTCGATACCTATCGATATTGTGCGACGATCTTAGTTGTGTTACAACACTTATTGAGTGGTAATAAAAAATTAAAATTGCATTGATATAATTAAATAGTATTTGTACTACTTAAGAATTAAGTACAAATTAAACCCAATTGCTAAGGACACAAGGTATATTTTTCCAATATAAGGGCCAATGGTCTGAGTACATTTTTGATTTAAAAAAAATATGACTATTAGACGTTAGATATTTGGAGTCTATTTTGAATTTACATTGTAAATAATAATCAGTAAATATCATTTAAAAGTTCAAATCGCACGTACCGTGTATAAGAATTTCCTGATCGGCATTAAAATGAGTGGGCTTAATTATTGTGGTTGTATGTATATGGTCGCCGTAATAACCAAGAAAAAAATTATGACAAAAGCTTCTTCCGCTTGCCTAATAATCCAGAAAGGTAAGTACCTAGAGTCTGGCTAACGAAAGATGAGACTGGAAAAAGACGTTAAATTCAAAAAGTCGACGTACGGCAACCTTGTCTATAGTCGGAATTATAGTTTTGATACTTGATTATTTATGAAAATTATATTATATTTTGTTAGGAACAACTCATTTCATGAAAATGAAGTTTATTGTCCTTGTTTACTTACTTTTTTTTTGAATTTGCCGCCTTTTTCCAGTCTCATCTTTCGTTAGCCAGACTCTACCTACCTCGATAATTATTACTTATTTTTTCTAACCTAACCCTTGCTTTTGTCACACGCAGTACAATAAATAACTGAGACGTGGATTAAAGTAGGTAGGTAGGTATGATTTCTCTTTTCATATTAAGTATCTAGCTCTTGCCCGCGGCTTCGCCCGCGTAAAAAGTATTATATTTACGCGGGCGTAAAAAAATATTTTAAATTAATTCGATGTCAACCCTAGGCTTAAGTCAACATAGCTGACATTTGTCGGTGCTCGAACTGTCATTTGTGGAGAGTGTCGCCCCTGTGATTATGTACAGGCTTTGACATGTCCGCAAAGTTTCTGTCAAAATCTCTACTAAGTAAGTACCCTCACAGTGACTCCATAAGTAAGAATTAAATGTCTCTTGAGTGCGGTCGGTAGTTAAATACGAGAATTGGGAATCTGCCCAAAAGCTTTGTAATGTTGAATAACATTTATTTTCCACTAGCATTAGTTGCCCGCGGCTTCGCCCGCGTGAAATTAGGTTTTCAACTTTCATTCCTTTCTTACCCCCTTGGGGTTTGAATTTTGAAAAATTCTTCCTCAGTGGATGCCTACGTCATATGAGAAATACGTGTGCAAAAATTGATACATCAACCAATCAGCTACATATCACCGTAAGATTGTAAAAACCATTAGATTGTACAATAACTAACGTGATTGTAAAAATATGTCGAAATATTCATATCTATATATGTATGTGATAATAATTTAAATTATAGGCATAAGGCAGCATATTCGTGTGCTAAGTCTGTCAACATTTTACAATTTCACTAATTACCTATATCACAATCTAACGGTTTTTAGAATTTTACGGTGACATATACATAGATTAATCTGGTGATAAAATATACAATCAACGATTAGAATTAATTAGATTTATACCCCGCTTAGATCTACAAATATCAAATGCAACATTTTCTGAAGTCTTGCAATTTCTAATCTCATCACGATCTCCCGATTCGTGCTGATCTGTCGTTTGTTTGTCTAAGTTATCTCACATCGCGTCCATTGTTAATTAAATCCCGTAAACCGTTTCAATTTCTCCGCGCGGCGTCTTTGATCGACACACAGACGGACTCACCGCTAATGCCCCGTGTAAATTACCTGAAAGAGATAAAGAGAAATTAGCAAAATAATCCGTGAATACGAAATTTGACATGAGGTATATATTTACCATAGAGAACATGAATATGGACCGAATAATGCAAAAAGTAAAAGTAGTAATCAGTTGCAAAATAAAAAGTTACAGAACTAAACGAAATTAAAAAACGACGAAATTTTTTCGCGAAATTACTGTTCAAATCCTTATGTTATTGCCTACTTGTGACATGTTTTCTTACAATGAAATAAATAATAGGTAATCGGGGTATTTGAGTTAATAAAGCAAATTTTGTATTTATCTTTATACATTTTCAACAGCTGTGACGTCACTCGTGCATCATTTCTGTGTGCTCTCCAACGATCTCACTTTTGGTATGACTGTATTTCATCAACGCCAGACATTATTGACATAAGTCAATAATGATCGATAGTGTCCAAAAGTTACGAAAACTACATCGTCATTAGGTAAAATGTATGTGTACAAAAATGTAGTCCAAACATACATTTTTGTCTCTAAAAAATACATATTATAATTTTGATAAAATATACTTCATTTCGCATATAGCGTTAACTCTGCTCCAGTTGCTCCAAGAGCAAAAATGCAGTAACTCTAGTTTTGAAAGTCACCATGATATAAACAAAAGTTGTAAGTTGTTGTTGTGTTGTAAATATCTCAGGTCCATCAACACATCAACATCAGTTATAACAACTTGCAACACAACTGTTCTTCTTTTCAAAAGCTGCATATTGTAATTGTATCTTTATTTGCGACAACAGCAGTTTCGAAAAATTATGAATTTGGTTAAAGTTAGGTTTATTATAAACCCCGAATTCACAGTAATGCGCGGCTGATGATTATGAATTATAGCTAAGAACACTGTTGATCATTTAAACAGAAAAATACTGCATATAAATCAGATGACCTTTTCATTCATTTAGGAGCTTCGATGCCACGGATGGACATACAGACGGACATATCCATCAAACTTATTACATTAACATCCCCCTTTTTGCGTCGGGGGTCAAAAACAGAAGTTTGGATTTTTTTATTATTTCTAAATGATACATGGTACCATTGCTGCCATAGCTTATGAGGAACCATAAAAAAACTGACAAACAATAGATTAATTGGCGAATTAACCCAACAGGTTAGCCGTTAGACCGTGGGTTCAATAGTTATGGGCGTGTAATTCAGCTAAGTGCATGTATTTAGGTGTGGGCGCATGTGTGCGGACCGTTAAGGCCCATTACAGTAACATGATAAGGGCCTATCTAGCAGACCATGTAACAGCACACCCGCTGAATGCCGATCTGTGATAACTCCAGCGGCAGGGCTGCCAAAAGAGACTGCACAAGAGCAGTGAACAAATTAAATTATTTGGTCGTGGCTGCTTTTAAATTGTTACAATCATTTGCCAATTTTTTAACCAATACATTGCAGTCAGAACTGTAGAATACTAATAAGTAACGATAGCAAAACTCGTATAAATATTGAATGCGTCTTAGTAAAATGTGCCAACCCTGGCAGATGATGTATTAACCATCCCTTTCTAGCACGTGGTGAAAGTGCATATTAAAGAAAGACGGACGTCGGAGGATTCGATAATGAGGCGGAGAAATGTAAAGTCTTCGGCCCTAGGGAAGAAAGTGAAAGCCGTGACGTAGCCAGTAGGACGTGTAACGCACGACTGTTGATCCATCAGGGCACGACGCGAGAACACTTACCACCAGGTCACCTTGTTTCACAATGCTATTTAATCGAGTAAAGTTACATTGTAAAGTAACTTGGGATACTTTTCGTAATGAACATACCTAAAGAGTCTTGCAAGCGCAGCCTTAGGGCCAGTTTACAATGCGACACTACAATGCATGTTTAAGAGAGCTACTCAAAATTAAACTTTATTCGCTACACAAAAAGACACACATTTCATATGACATTATACACTGCACATGCGCTGTGCAGCGTTGTTCAACTTGACATTTGAACTCTTACAATGAAACTTGTGTGTCTTCTTGTGTAATTAATACATTTCAATTTTGAATAGCTACGAGTATATCTTAATAATGCAGCGTCGCATCGCGTATCCTTTCGGTGTGACCCTTAGACCCGTTTAGTGTATTATCCTAATTCTACATTATTATAATCGTTATATTTTACACTGATCTAAGCTCATGTATCAAACCTGCACCTCAATTCTCGTATTTAAAGTAGATTTTACCATCGAAGTAACATTTCTTTGATCGTATTTTAAGTGAAGCGACTTGTTATCATAACCTGGTTTTGTGAAGTTTGGATCACTCAGAAAGCGTTTGTCGCTGGTTTAATATTTACGAGAATACCGTTTGGCAGTTTTAGCGTATCGAGACTTGATTGTAATTGTATTATTACAGGTTTTTTTTATCAAATTCGACTCTCTGACTTCAAGCAGTTGTAACCCTGCAAGAACCTTTTTTTCACTCTGATAAAATTGACATGGATATTCACAAAGCGTTTTGCATTAAGCGAGTAATGCCGGACAGTGCAACGCAAGCAGTGTCACAGGTACGCTTTAGCATTACCAGGGTACCAAAAAAGCATCTCATTCCCTACTAACAACAAAATTAAGTTTGCGATAAAGCTGTTAAAGTTTGCCTGTAAGAAGCTTACCATAACAAATCCAACATGTTCTGGGGCAATCCAAGGAGCGCATCTCACGTATTGTGTTCGACGAAACTATAATCCTACCTACCGGTGTAATCTGTATTACTATAACATATTTCAATGCCAATTTAAATTTTCCATATCAAATATCGCGCAGCAGCCGCACCTACCATTGTGTTCCCTTTGACTGATAGCTTGTCAGCGCCCGACAAATCAAGATTGATTCCGATACTATTCTTAATTCCATTTCTTCTATCTCCTTCGCTCCACCTGCGTCGTCCATAACTCTATCTCTCTCAACCGGACTCGTGATCGTGAACTTAGTGATTTGTTAGTATCATTTGTCATAGTAATTTTTATTTTGGAAAGTAGATAAGGGAAATGCTTTCTGACACTTAATAAATTGGGCGTAATGTTACTAATGAAAAATTATATTGAGATAACAATATAAATTAGCTATCACGGGATGTTTATTCTTCTCGAGATTGTAAATTGTTACATAATAATATTGATTTCGTAACCGAGGAGACGTAAGGGTCATATAACACTACGACGACACATGACGCTACGAGACGCTTAATTTTTATTAGGATGGCTATTCAAAATTGAACTTTATTCAATACACAAGAGATACACTTACCTTAGCCTTAGATAGAGTACATCATACGAAAGGTTTTACAAAAACTGTGTACGGATATGGCTGCGCATGGGCATTTAATACACGTTAGGTGTTAGGATGTAGGTTTCCCAACCGGCCATGATAGGATACCATAAATCCGAGCCCAGCACCCATTCGTCAACGGCTGTCGACGGACATGATAGTGAATATTTTAAAACGCGGAACAGTTCGCGCTTTGGCGGGGAATTTACTGCGCTGGTCTGTCATAATTTACTCATCACATTGCGGTAACTTCGTGTATCGATCATCGTAAAGCGCCTATTAGACTGCGCGTTATTCAGCACACGTTATTCAGATTGTTATGTTTGAGGTCTAGACCGCCCGCTGTTACACCAGTCTGAATAACGCAACGTGCGCTTGCTCATTCGCATACAAGACGTTGACGTTGGCTGCTATATTGAAACCTGCACTTTCGAAGGCCCAAAATATTGCCGTAACACTTACTGCAATTAGCTTGACTGCTAATTAAAAAAAAACGATAGAAGATAAAAACATGGATGAAAGAATATTTGACTTTAAGGGTTAAAATTGTTGAATATGCAAATAGTGAGCGTATTGGAATCATCGAATTTAAGAAAATACCTTAGAGTTAAGTAAGCATTGGGTAAATATCCGAGCCCGACCTTGCTGTCTGAATTCAGAGTAAGACAGTCTAACACTTATTAGACTATGCCACTTAGACTAAGACTTTCGGAATAACGCGCAGTCTAATAGGCCTTTTATTGGCGCAATGTTTATTAAACACTTCCGATAGTCTTCTGCGAATACTGACAGTAATACTAGAGTTATTACAATTCTGCAAACTTCGATTGTCAAGGCAACGTGCCTTGTATAACTTTAACCAACCATAACACTGTTACGACACACTACGCGATCAATCTCCCCAATAACAAGGCAAGCCTTATTGATGTTACGATATTACCACGGTTCGTTTACAACAGACCGACTTTGACGACCTCTGTGGCTCAGTGGTTCAGCGCTTTGGTGCTCAAGCCGGAGGTCGCAGGTTCGAATCCTGCCGACGGAACAAAAAGTTTTTCTGTATTCCTGGGTCATGGATGTGTATTAAATATGTGTATAATATAATAAAAATCTTAAATATACCTATGTATAGTATAAAAAAAGTATTAAATATATTTCCGTTGTCTGGTACCTGTAACACAAGTTCTTCGGATACTTAGCACGGGGCCAGATTGACGTGGTGTGAAGCGTCCATAGATATATATCTATATATCTATGGACGCTTCACACTTATATATCTATAATAGACCATCGCAACAAACCTTTGAAAAGAAATTGGGCGTTTTGAGCCGCTGTTAGAAAAGTGACCACTAACCGAATACATATTTTATTCACATTTCATTTGCCATAATTATTTTTGTTCAGATCCACGGAGAAGTGGAGATAATCAATAAATTGTTAATCATATTTTATACTAGCTGATGCCCGCAACTTCGTTTGCGTAAACTTAGTTGTCCGCAACTAACGGAAACAGAACCCTATTTTTTATACGGAACCCTAAAATAAAAGTAGCCTATGTTAGACCTTATAACATCAGCTATCTGCCAGTGAAAGTCCCGCGAAAATCGGTCCAGCCGTTTCAGAGATTAGCCGGAACAAACAGACAGACAGACAGACAGACAGACAGACAGACGGACAGACAAAAATTTTAAAAATTGCTATTTTATTGTCAGTATCGAATATACTTTCATATACATTAAGTGAAAAGCTGCTAATTTGAAGATACAAACAGACACTTCAATTTTATTTATCTGTATAGATATGTATAGATATAGATAATTGAACATTTCACAGTATTTACCCCTTCTGCAGATAAGCGACCTATGCCGTTGTAATCCAGGTGTGCGCTTAGTTTTAACCAGAACCTCAATTCTTGTATTAAAAGTAGACTTTCACTTTACTTCGATTGTATTATATGTGAAGCGACATGTTATCATAAACTGATTTTGTGAAGATTCGACCAATCAGAACGCGTTTCACGTTGGTTTAACGTTTACGAGAATACCGTTTAACAGTTTTAGCGTATCGGAACTTAATTGTAATTGTATTATTACAGGTTTTATTTAGCAGAATTGACCCTCTGATCACACCTTTGGGCGCCGGGGCAAATTGTTCCATGGCAAATCTCTCAATGTCCTTTGACACAATTGGCGTAAACGAGGAAGATGAAACAGATTTCTTAATGGGCTATTAGCCGGAGCCCCAGAATACCACGTTCACACAGGGCGGAAGACACGCGTGACCTGACATTTCGTTGGATGCGCCCTAACCACCGCCTGACGCAACTGCTTTCTCATGAAATTGCCCGATTACTCAACTTCTATAAATCTGTCAGGAGTCCGCTGGTTGATCACGGCGGACGAGATAACGTGGAGTGTCTGTAATTATTGCGCAGGGCTTACAAGTTACAAGAGTGTCCTATTTTGTAGTACCTAGCTGCAATGTTTTGGAGACTTACAGTGTGTTGGCTATGAATCTTAACTGCTTGACATCATCAATATTTATACGTGAAGCAAAACCTTGTGCGAACGGCGGAGTATGAAAGGCACATAATTTTTTTATTTTTTTTATAATGCTTAGAACACATGAAATTTAGAAACCTAAAGTTACACACACTAGTCACTAACTCACTCACACTACCAAGCGTTTGTATAATAACAGTACCTATGTGTTGGTTTGACACAAATGTCAATATTTCTTTTACGTTACATCAAATATTTAGTAAATATTGTTTATTGCGCTACGAGGCTAAAGAATTACAATATGAATTATGGTCAAATTTCTACCACAGGGCAATTATTAGTAGGTAATGATTATATATTATGTTCAGTAGAGTAGGCAGCAAGCCATTAAATATTAGACAATTTTCCAATAATTTTCCTCCAGCGTCCTATAGCAAATATATAACCCACGGGAACCGTATAACCGTAAAAAGTAGCCCTTGTCCTTTCCCGTGGTCTACTTTATATCTGTGCCAATTTTAATAATAATCGGTTTAGTAGTTTTTGCGTGAAACTATAAATAAAGTATCCCACGGGAACCGTACATTTCCCCGCGATAAATGATATAGCCTATGTTCTTTCTCAGGCTCTAGACTATCTGTGTACCAAATTTTATTTAAATCGGTTCAGTAGTTTTGGCGTGAAAGATGGACAAACACACACACTTTTCCATTTATAATATTAGTAAGTATGGATATTCGAGGAGGACATTGATGTCATACTCCTTAACATTAACCATGCATGACGATAGCGCTTCTTTATCGACATTTCTATTGTTATCGGCCAGTGTTCAATAAATTAGAAATCGTTTACTGCGATACATACGTTTCCTACATGTCCATTGTCCATTAGTAGTTTTTTTGGGATCGCGTGCGTTAACACGGGTTGAGCAGGTCAGACAATGCGTTGTGCAATCGTAGAAAGGTGATGTTCGGCGTAGACCGGCCACAACTGCCACAAGCAACCGCGACTAAATGTTTTCCACACTTTTTTTTATATCTATGGACGCTTGACACCATCTGGCCCCGTGCTAAGTATCCGAAGAACTTGTGTTACAGTTACCAGACAACGGGAAGTATATTTAATAATTTTATACTATACACATATTTAAGATTTTTAGTATTTTATACACATATTTAATAAACATCCATGACCCAGGAACACGGAAAAACTTTTTGTTCCTTCGTCAGGATTCGAACCCGCGACCTCCGGCTTGAGCACCAACGCGCTTCTGTAGCTCAGTGGGCCACAGATGTCACTTGTCTTCATATGTATGGAAAATACGGTTTTCCATATATATGAAGACTCACGTCAACTTTAAATTAAGACGCGCGAGTCAAGGTACTCGATTGTCATACATAACGATCAGTAGCCCAATCACAAACAAAGTACTAAGTATTCATTACGTCATGAACGAAAATTGTATCGGCCCGCTCTGTCATGATTTTCATACAATTTTCATTCGATAATAATCTTACGAATACTTTGTTGTAAATTGTTATCGCTGATCTACTAATGCCACTCGCGTAAACATAGGCGATTTCCTCCTACTACGCTCGTACTACGTGCATCCTATGGACAAGGCTTGTGGCCCGTCTGCGCCTTATATTATGGGAAGTGTAGTTGTTGTTTTAACGGAATTCCGAAATCCAGGTTATCTCTGTGACAAGTAAGTACAGTCCGCTAACATTTGCTGGTAAATACGTAATGTGTTAAAACGTTTTGTTCTGGGTCACTCTGTAAGTTAAAAGTGTATATAAAGTTTACGAAAACAAGATTTGGAGTGCGGAAATGACGTCGCAAATTTCGCATTTTTGCCAGGTTAAATTTTGTGCAAAGTTAAAAATTAAAATAAAAGTTAAGAAAGTATTTATAAATAATTCTTTTATTACTCAATATTACATTTTGTGCAGTAAAACATAGCAGAAACTAAACATATAAAATTGTGTAACTATATAGCCTATGTTAGGTACTCGGGCCATAATGACGAATCTATTTGTCAATAGATTCGTTATTTATTAAAAACGGACTGTAGGCGCTATAGTGCAACAAACATACGTACACATAGGTATAGGTACCTATAGGTATAGACTGTCGAAATCGTTACCCTTCGCCGCAGTCGGGTAAAAACTCTTTGAACTGTACATTGCGGATTAATCTGCCTATCTAGTGTACGTTCAGACTATTATTGACGCCTGTTCCTAGACATAAATCTGCGCGACAGTCTGAGATAGCCTCTAATATCCAGTATAATTACATCGATATCGAACAGGCTCGGCCGCTTTTTACACGCAATAAACATATGTGTTTATCGTAATGAAAGTATCTCCCTGGGACAGCCTACAAATAAATTAAAAAAAATATGTCAAATTTTAACCCCCAATTTAATGAAATCAATAAAGAACATATTTTTTAATTACTATTATTATTGATTAATAATTCGTTTAGGTATATTGTGTTTATGGTGTAGAGCCGTTTTTCGATTGATTTAATTAAATTTGTAGTTTGATAGCAATAATGAATTTAAAAGCGATCTTTTTATTTTACAAATTTATTATTAACTAGCGACCCGCCCCGGCTTCGCACGGGTACCTACAATACCTACTGATACTAATACTACAGAATGTCACCCACTTCGCAACGGGCCGTATAGCAGAAATCGTAATATTTTAATTTCGCCATAACTTCAAAACCAAACGTCCAATTTTAATCATTCAAAGACCAAATATTATCTACATAAACTGTACTTAGTGATGAAATAATTTATTTTGATAAGGATTAATAGCATGAGTAAAATAAACGCGTTTAAATGTAGTCCAAAAAAATTCAAGATTTCTAAATAAAAAAATGGTTGTTGTGCCTCACTCGACATAGATAGGTATAGTGTGTCGCGGACTTTTTTGTAGATATTTATAAGATCTACAATTAATTAGAACATTATATGGTTCTATCTTTTATAGTTTAGGCAGCGTACGCAAAATAAGTAACTTTTCTGGTTGATTTTTTTACACCTTGTGTCCGAAAAACCCAAATATCTTACGGTACCCTATTTTTTCCAAAATAAAATTTAGCCTATGTTACTCGTGGATAATTAGCAGTAGCTTTCGAATGGTGAAATAATTTTTGAAATCGGTCTAGTACTTTTTGAGCCTATTCATTACAAACAAACAAACAAACAAACATACAAACAAAGTTTTCCTCTTTATAATATTAGTGTAGATTTGTTGATGCGTGCGCGTTGAATACTTTTACAGGACAAACGAGAAAATAAGTATATTATACATTTTTATTAGTTTAAAAAATTTTGCTAGTAGAAAGCCACTAATTATAATTAGCACGGCCTTAAGATACTCTATCGCGATGCTTATAAGTCCATACCAAACGATTTTACTCGTAAAATTTTATATTAACCTCTTATCGAAGCATCTATTTTAGAAATCGATTCTAAAAATTCTTTTAGAGGCTTTTTATAGAACTTTCTTTCCAAATATGGACAAACGTAAGGCTTGATGATTTTTATTTTACTATTAGAACATAATATTATTAATAATGGTTTTAGTAAATCAAGGGATTTCTAAGTTTCTAATTTTTTATAATTACTGTCTTAAAAAAAATCAATACCCTAAATTACTATTTGCTCCTATGTAGGAACTAGGAAGGTACAGCAAAACATTTTTACTTGCGTCTCAATTATTTCTCCGTGATCGTGTTATAAATTCAAAAAAATTTCATCAAATTGGCCATTTGACACACGCAAATGTCTAGTCACTAATAAACAATATAAAAAAAAAGAAATGTCATTGAAAGTTGACATAAAAATAAACATAGCGGTGAAAATTTAGCGCGCAAATTGCATTCAGTGGCGAACGTCACGACGCGGACGGGTTTCGGCGGCAGTGAGAGTCGGCGCCAAGCCGGCTCCGCACCCTCGGCCTTTATCGAAGATTCCACGAAGACCTGCCTATGATTTAAAGCGCAAATCGCGATAGTTCACTGCACGTGCATTGTGGAAAGGAAACGCGAGCTTCTAGAGAGCTGCATACATAATTCTATTCGAATTATCCATGATTGGGGTTATAACAACACTATCTTTTGTTATTTGGTTTAGGTTTCTTGTATATTACACACTAGCTTTTGTCCACGGCTCCGCCCGCGTAAATACAGTGTCCCACAGGAACACTGTACTATTTTGGGATATAAAGTAGCCTATGTGTTATTCCAGAGATTAAACTACCATCATACAAAATTTCACCAAAATCCGTTCAGTAGTTTTTGTTTGTGTGAGAATTGTGCGCACAGAGGAGTATGATGTTTGGCACAGTTAAAGTGTGGAGGAAGGTGTGTAGAAAGCTAATATACTTTAAATAATTATTAGAAATACATAAAATTAATAAACATAACAACACACACTATAGATTATTAACATACACTACTATGCCTTGTAATTTGTTTCATTGTACGAATCTTGTAATAGATACAATATTGTTACACGTGGACGTTTGTCAATCTGTCACAACATATACTTTTTTTCTATCTAACAGGCAAAATAACCGTTATTAAGTTTAAACTTAAAACTTATATGGATTACCTAATTTGGGCGAATTTCGACGACAACGCGACCTCTAGTTAGTCAGAGTTATTACTAAACTATCTTCTACAAGATTGCCTTCATCAACAGTTCTAATTGTTCCATTGATATCAACTATCGAGTTAGCGTTATCGCGGAGTAGAAACGCGTGATAATCGCCATTCACGAGCAACAATTAGTCGCAGATCGAAACACTTTCGATCGATAGCGATCTGTCAGAAGAGATCGTTTGTCTGGCTAATGCTTCTCATTTCTATTGTGATTCGTGTGCATCTTTCTTTTCAGTTAGATACGTTGTGCAATCGGTTTGTTGCGCAGTTGCGTATGTATGTAGGTATGTAGTTATGTACTTAAATAAAGTATCAATCACATGTTTAAGTTGCCGATAACTTTAATCGGCCTCGTTAATAATTACTTGCAAAAACATTATCCCCATTCAATCATTATGTTCCTAAATATGTTCATCTTACAGCGCACTGTTGTCAATAGACAAAATATTACGATATTTTACAACACGGTTAAGCTACTGATTTAAATAAATAAATTTACAAAAAATTACGCGATTTTATTATGACATGATTATTATTTTATAGGAAAATCTGGTCAAAATTTAAGGTCACATGATATACTTATACCGCAAATGATCACGCTCATTGAATATCTACTTTTTGTTTTGAATGTAGGTACATTGTCTTTTGTTTTTAAGGAATTATTTATTGATTTCACACCACACTAACACTTGGAAAAAATCGTTCATTACATAAAAACTCTTATTGCCCAAAAATTAAGGTGCGTAATTGCACTTCAATAACGGGTACAGAGTAATGACGAAACAAATCGCGAAGGTACCATGTGACAGTTTTGAAATTACCAAGCACCTTGAAAAATGACGATCGGCTATTCTGATCACAGGGTTTCAGAGAAATACACTATAAAAACTCCCATGAACCATTTCCATTGGATTTTAATCTTTATCAATTTCAATTACGGTTCAAATTTAACTGGCAAGGACGTGTATATTTTATGCTCAATGGAGATTGTCCAGGCCTCGCCCGTGATCTTCGCACGGTTTTTTTCTATTTACCATCATTTGTCACTTCTGTGTTTTAGATTTTTTGCGTCCTCGGCCGGTGATTTTATAATTTAATTAAATTGAGATAATGGATGACACGACTTTCGCTTTTTATCTTAATTTTATGCATGTGTAATCAAAATTCCAATGTAGTCTAGCCAGATAGTGTTTTGAATGAATAATGAGTTCATTTTTTGAGTGTTATAACTTATTACTCGTATTTTCCTGTTATATTATCGATCGATAGATGGCCTTCTGACTTCGTGATTTTAGGTGTGATTTCTATAGCGAAAAAATATTTTAATGCCATAACATACTCTAATATTTCATCTTTAGATACCTGGAATAAATTGCTTGCATATGAAAATGTATAGTATCATAGCCGTCTGTGATAGTTCATACAGACCAAGCGATATTTTATCTTAACATAAAATACCTATTAATCTGCGCTTCAGAATTTGGACAATACGTGTTTTAGCTTTATCACGCCAGTAACTCAAAATACCCCAATAATCCACGTCGTTTACCCCTATTCTTCTATTTAGTACTAAGTAGTTTTTTAATAAGTGATTTAGTATAGAATATAGATGATCACCACTCGAGGAATATAGGTTATCCGATGTAACAATGGCGAAGGCGTCCAGAGGTGGCATTTGCGCCCGCGGGTCACGGAGGTAGCCGGCCAAGGCCGAGTGATCACGATCTGATCGAATGATTCTACGATGAATCACGCGATTTAAAAATGATCAATGATGGCATTGTGAAGCCCTAGTTTAGTTCTACAAAGATAGCCGTAAGTGATCCCACTTCTGATTTTATGGGTGAGGAGTTTTTATCAATAGATTGATTTCTATACGAAGCGTTTATCGAAATTTAATCTGAATAACCTATTCATAATAATGTAAAGTATGTAATTTTAATAGTAGGTAGGTCATTTTCAAATCAATGTAACTTACGTGAAGAGTGCGTGCTCCGAAAATAAGTAAAGTTTTTTCAAACTACTTACAGTAAGAAAGTTAATTAAGGTATTTTAAAGAGCATCGTGTATTCTAGAGTGTAAACTACTTAGCTAAACCTAAGTCCACCTTAAGGTGGTTAACCCCAGGATAACATTTACCCATTTATACGCAACAGTTTACGCAACGTACGTCACAGGTCAAGGTCCGCGTCGTGACCGCGCGATTGCCAATTCTAATGCGATAGCTGCAGCTGGGTCACCGCAAACCCAACTCTAGATGTGCCACAAAATGCTCACCGAAAACATTCCTAAAAGTAATCGTTGAACATACAAAAAAAAAACCTAACCTAACCTAACCAAGAGCATGTCAGGACATGTGTAATGAGAGTTCCGTAACTATAAACGCGTAATATGCTTCTTTTAATTACTCCAAAAGTTACTGTCCGATTTGGTTTACAATAATTTTCCTAAAGAGTTTTTAGCATGATCTATCAGCGTGGAAATTTGCAAGTTTCTATCTCCTATAGTTTAAAAATGCTAGGGGGTGGGACCAACTTACAAACTACTTTGGAGGCCGATTACTCCAAAATGGTCAACTATATAAAAAAGTAACGTATGAAAACTTGCCTTTATTTTAAAAGACCTATTCTACGATACCCCACACGATGGGGTAGAGTGAAAAAATATTCTTCATCCCCACTTCACATGTATGGAGAGCCACCCCTAAAATATAAAATTATTATTTTTTTATGATCCCGAAACTGTGATCTATACACAATCTATAACTGCACCAAATTTCATCAATTTATATTCATAATTACAGGAGCTAGAGGCGCGGACAGACAGACAGACGGACAGAGCGAAACTATAAGGGTTCCTTAAGTATTACGGAACCCTAAAAAAAGAAGTGTTTGACAACATCGCTAAAAGTGGCCGTTAAAAAAGCGATATCTTACGAAATAAAATACAACTTATAGTATAATTAGGTACGTATGAAGTACCTTAACTAAATAAATATTAATATTTATAAAAAAGGTGTAAAGGTCTTTTGTGCTTAGTAACGAGAGTATTATAATAGTGATTTCGTGACTACGAAACTCTCACTATGGCGTATCTAGCCATTTCCCTGTTCTGTGGTCACGTGTTGCCCAGTCTTTAATCTAATTATATCAACTATAGTAATTTAAATGGATTACAATAAAATTAACACTCATTACCGTTCATCATCATCAGCATATTCGCTGTTAGGTGCAAAGTTTATAATTCAAGTTTCTTTCAGTTTAATGAGAACGTGTTACCCAACAAGTATACATCTGTCTGACTGCCGAAATCCGTCGACGAGCGTGTTATCTTACCATGATTCTCATATCTATTTATAATAATCCCGTATGCATAGAAAGCGTGTGACCTTTCCTCGTTGCGTAGCGTGATGTAAGTCTGTCAGACGAGTATTTGTCTTTTAATTTCATTAGCATTCAAAGGCTGGCTGTCACATTCAATACCTGTCATGTATGTGATAACCGGAGAGAATACTAGCGTTCGATCATCCAGCACCGTAGCATTAGGTGACGACAAGCGATGGTACGTCATCGTATTGTTTATCACCGCATTATGTATCCATGGACGCTTCACACCACGTCAATTGATCCAGTGTTAAGTATATGAAGAACGTGTGTTACAGGTACCAGACAACAGGAAGTATATTTAATACTTTTATATCATTTATTTATTTAAGTTTTTATTACATTATACACATCCACGATTCAAGTACACAGAAAACTTTTTATTCCCTTGGTAGAATTCGAACCCGCGACCTTCAGCTTGAGCGCCAACCCGCTAAACAAATCTGAGCCACAGGGGTCGTCAATATCTTCTAAATTGAATATTATAATGTTATATTAATTTTTTGAGGTTCGTTGGAAGGAGAGCCATGCTTTTGTATGAATGGGCCTGCTCGACTGGATTAATACTACGGCCTCACAGGAAAGTACCACGAACGCTAGTGCCAAGTGCATAATACCAGAGGAGTTAAAAGTGTAACTCCTCTGGTGGTACGAGTGTCCCAGGCTTACAATCAGGCGATCCGTCTGCTCGTGTCTTGCTCCATTTTATTAAAACAAAAAGGAGATTATATCTAAATAGTGTCGTATTTGAAAATGATCCTTCACGCAGATCCACCTGTAAGATGCTAACAGGATACCAGTTTAAAATAACATAACCAGCAAAAAAGATGAATATAATCGTGTCAACTGGTTCCGAATTCCGATGATGATGATAACCACACATGAAGACATTCATCACAACGTAAGTAATAAATAATAAAACTCCACGATAAAATACCTAGCGCATATGCATACAGATTGTCCCACAGATATCTTTGTTTCTGACTAAAAGAATGTCATTTGACAAGAGATCTATTAGGATGCGCGACGTGGCGCGTACGTTGACTCCAGTACTTGGCATGCGGAGGAGGACCTGACGATTGTTTTAGCAAAGCCCTTGTACAGGGGTTTAACCCTTTGACGACCACGGGGAAACATGCTTCCCTAACAAATAATTAGAAAAATATCAAAAGTTATAAGGCCAATGCCTAAATACTTTTCTTTTATTAGTGGTTGAATGTTACCTTAATTATTTTTTTAATGTCAAAATAACGTAGGCATTGCAGTATACTTTTTATAGAAATCGGAAAATAACAGTTTGCTTAGAACTTTTTCAGTATTTTTTACAAAAGTTTTTAGTGAAGTTAAAGCGCTTTATATTGTTTTTTATTGAGCTAAAATTATTCCCTGGTAAATAATTTCATATTTGAAATATTCTTCAAAACCATTATTTATGATTTATATTGAAATAAATCGTCATAAACCAAAAGGGAAATCAGCTTCCCTATGGTCGGTAAGGGATACTAATTCCTCCACATATTACTCTATTGTATGCACAATTTATATGAAATTATTTCTATATTCTTGTATTGGATTGAAATTACGCTGGATATTTTATCGATATTGTAGCGAAATATTATATTCCGTAAAGGATTTGAGATATATAACCTCAAGAATTATGAAATTCTACTGATCTTGGTCGATGGTAGTAGTGAGAAGTGATGAATAAAACGCATGCAACTCAAAAAAGCCGTAGTAATTTTGATGCACGGTAATGATCAAGAGGTTCCTGGTATTGTAATTGAAGTTGACTTCCAAGATCACTAAGTTCCTCGTTCACCAACACTATCTACAGCTGTCTGCGCGTCACCCATGAAGCAAATTATAATTGCTCCATGGTATCACCGGATTCGCTCGGTTATCAAGTAAATAAATAGTTTTTCTATGGAAGTCTCTACTTCTACTTTATAGATATTAGGTTGTTTCATTTTGAGATTTGGTCTACATAACCTTATAGGTATGTATAGAAGTACCATTTATGACCAACATTATGCCATATATTCGATTTGAACAGATACACTAAAATCTACATTTCTTTAGTAGGTAATGCAGAAGTTAGTGATGCAAAGAGTTATGACATAGATTATCGTATTCGCTCAATGATAGCTGCAGTATCGACTGCACCTGATGGTAAAATTCCCTATGCAAAGTACAAGACTAAGAGGAATTTTGTTCTATGTTTAGTCTTCTTTGTTATGCTAATGAAATACACTGTTTGGTGAGGTACTATGTAATATCTAGTTTTTATATTGTACTTATATATAAATGAATACTTTTCTTACAGTATTAATAAAGTTGAATAAAAAATACTTCAAATATTGGTAAAATATCGAATACGTAAAGTAGCTGTTGCAAGGCTAATGTGTTACCGTTATGGACCATAGGGAAAATTGCTTCCCAACAATTTCCCAAAAACCTATAAATATTTTTTTGATTTTTATTTAAGATTATGTTTATTATGTGCATTATTAACTATTTTGTACAAATTTCATATTTATATATCCTCCACTTTCCTTATGGTCCTGAAAGGGTTAAATACCTCGGTTATTGTGAGAAGTCGATCGTGAGCTATGGAATGGACGGCGCGTTTGACGCATGGAATACGATTATGGAAAATGCTATAAAGGAAGCCTTATGCAAAGAAGTTGACTAACATATTATGCAAGATGGTTGTCTGTAAATAAAGACCAGACGGAAGATCAGAGGAGTACGTCAAAAGTTAAATCATCACATTTAGTACATTTTAGGGTCAGCTTACATCGAAACAAGACGACAAGAACGCGGCGCTTCATTTTTAAAATAGTCATTCAAAATTTAACTTTATTCCATACACACGAAGATACTGACATATGTCAGGGATACTCATCCCAACTTACCTGTCCGGTAGTTGTGGTATAGTATACGGGTATGCGACCCCGGCTCCCTAGCTATTACCGTCCTATCCCGTGCCCTCCTGGGCGGTAATATCCTACATTCCTATTTCCCACTCTAACTTACCAATCTTCCTTTCCACACCACCTATCCTTCCCTTTCCCTATTCCTACCCTCTCCACCAATCCGTGGGAACGCAATGGATAATCATTAAAATAATTTAATTATCCAAAATGGCGGCGATGCGGTTCGCCACCCATCACGTCTCGTTCTCGCGGAGGCGAAAAGTGGCCCATGGAGAGCCGCTTCGCTACGTTGAATGTAAGAGGAGGAATGGATGGTATGAATGAAAGTGGACGAAGCGAAACAAGTATGTAAGGATCGTAGCAAGTGGAAAGAAGTGGTCTCTGCCTACCCCTACGGGAAAGAGGCGGTCTCTGCCTACCCCTATGGGAAAGAGGCGTGATTATATGGATGAATGAAATGAATGAACGAAGATACACGTTTCATTGCAAGAGTGGCGCCGCGCTATGTAGAGCGGTGCAGTTTGACATTCGAACTCTTGCAATTAAACGTGTCTTCTTGTGTAGTGAATAAAGTTCAATTTTGAATCGCTATCGTCTCGTTTCGGTGCGAATTGACGCTTATAGACTATATTTGCACTTACATAATTAACAGAGTTACAAAATAACTTATTATAAGAATCAATCATCTTAATTGTTAAGCTAGATCAAGTCACAGCATACAACAATGCCGATAAACAATTTCAATTGAATTTACTATTTCTTTGTCGCGAACAATGCGTTGCAATAACTGGCCCCACTGGTTCCCATAATGTCTCTGAAATCTGATAACGTTTTTATATCGGTCGCAATCTTATAATCATGACACTGTTTGCCGAGTGACAACTTTATCGATGTCAATTTGTGATGTAATCGCAGGTCGTTGATCCCAAGCGACCCAGTTCGTGGAGTTGCTTCGACGAGGTATCAAAATTAGACAGCATACGGCATACGCGCTACTTGCGACCGCGACCGAGTGGCTAGCGACAGCCTGTTGATATGTTCCTAGATTTTGAATAGAGTTATGGCGGACCAATCAGCGCACAGTCCTGAATCGCGCTATCGAAGTTTCTGAGTTCTGGACCGATTTCAAAAATTCTTTCACCGTTCGAAAGCTACATTATCCACGAGTAACATAGGCTATATTTTATTTTGGAAAAAAATAGGGTTCCGTAAGATATTTGGGTTTTTCGGACACAAGGTGTAAAAAATCAACCAGAAAAGTTACCTATTTTGCGTACGCTGCCTAAACTATAAAAGATAGAACCATAAAATGTTCTAATTAATTGTAGATCTTATAAATATCTACAAAAAAGTCCGCGACACACTATACCTATCTATGTCGAGTGAGGCACAACAACCATTTTTTTATTTAGAAATCTTGAATTTTTTTTGACTATATTTAAACGCGTTTATTTTACTCATGCTATTAAGCCTTATCAAAATAAATTATTTCATCACTAAGTACAGTTTATGTAGATAATATTTGGTCTTTGAATGATTAAAATTGGATGTTTGGTTTTGAAGTTATGGCGAAATTAAAATATTACGATTTCTGCTGCACGGCCCGTTGCGTAGTGGGCGGGGGAGTGCGCGTGCGGAGTTTAGATTATTGGGTAATTTTTTTGTTCTGTGTTCGTTGTAACTATGATGGATAGTTACTTGAATACCTATTTATTTAGTGTTTGTTGTATTGTTAGTCCTGAAGAGTATAGGTATTTCATACGATAAAAGTATACCCACCTACTTATTTCATTGAGTTTTAGTAGGTACCTACCTATATTAATTTGTTTCTGTTTGTTTTGAACTTTTGACTAAATTTTGCCCGTTTGGTAGAGGTTTAAAGACATTCTGTAGTATTAGTATCAGTATTGTACCCGTGCGAAGCCGGGGCGGGTCGCTATAAAGGATAAAGGCATCAGGCTGTAGCTAAACAGTTGAAATTTTCACAGATGTATTTTTGTTGCCGCTTTATCAACAAATACGGTCTACTAAAACCAGAATAAAAAAAACTTGAGAGGTGTCAAGGGACACCCGGATGGAACGAAGTTCCGGATGAAAATATCTGGCTTGCTTTCTATAAGAGAGAGAGAGAGACAGACAGAGAAACATGCGACGCCGCACAGCTTACAATAGCTTACTATAGCAAAAAAAAAACACAGACAATTGTACATGTATATATAAAATAAATAATAATACAATATCCGAACCGATATTATCCATACATACATTACATACATACATACATACATACATACATACATACATACATACATACATACATACACACATACATACATACATACATCAATATAATAAATGTATACGCGTAAATATTTAATTTTTATAAAAAACAAAATTATCTTTTGTAATTAAAAAAGTGTCGTGACAACTTTTCGTAAGAATTTTTTCCGTCTAGCCCCCTTTCACAACGCGCGATAAGGAACTTCGTTCCAATAAATATTTAAGGTGGGCATACAAGAAACGTGATTTTTTGCCGTTTTGTACGGTACTACTTGCGAGAGTCCGTTTCGCACTTGGCCTGTTGCTTTTACATTACGCATCAATTTTTGTTTTTCGCAAAATCTAAGTGTGGATATTTTTATCGAAGTTCCGCAGAGACACTTCAGCTGGAATTTTCACGAAAGTTAAGCTCGCTCGCTATAGCGATCGGTCGCTTGTTGCCAATCTGCGCCTAACCTAACATGCGAGAGACAGTTACAATTTTGTCAAATCACACAAATACCTTCCCGACACTGGGCGTAATGAGGGACATTAAAACGGTCTCTCGTAATTGTATGCTGACATGCAAACAGGGCTGCTGAGTTGAGTCTTGGATTGGTTTATATATTTTATAATCTTTTTCAACCCATTACATTAGATACGTTTAGACGGCGCGGCGCGGCGGTTTGATGCAACGCGTTATAACTTATAAGATGAAATTGATGCTACGCGCTATAAGTTAAAATCAGTTTCAACTTATAGCGCGTAACTTGTAGCATCAGTGCTACACGCTATAAGTTGAAACTGATGCTACACGCTATAAGATGAAACTGACGCTACGCGATATAAGATGAAACTGACGCTACGCGTTATAAGATGAAACTGATGCTATGCGTAAAAGATGAATGAATGAATAAGATGAAACTAAGTAACGTTATATTGGCTACAGTTATTGCAGAAACATACACCATCAACACTACACGATTTCCATAATAATTAACAATTAAAAAAGATAATAATATTTTCAATATTTACGGTATATAGATTTTATGCCAAACGCAATGGTCGTTTTAGAATCAAGTATTTTATTATACTTTTGACCGCGTCTCCACCCACGTAAATACAGTAACCCACGGGAACACTGTACTTTTTCGGAATAAAAATTAGCTTATGTATTAGTACGTAGCTTGAACTACTACCCCAAATTTTATTCAAATCCGTTCTGTAGTTTTTGCGTGAAAGAGTAACAAAAATCCATACATCCATCCTGACAAATTTTACATTTATATTTTATAGGTAATAGTAGTAGGATTCTAAAAGATTCAGAATCTTCTCCGCAGCCCTACGCATGCTAAGGTACTTTGAATATAAACCGAAACGCTCTGGGTGCGAGCTATCTAATTTGTTAGCATTTTAAGTCGGATCCGTGTCACGACTTTGGCCTTGAATGATTGCTTCATATGTATCATATGGTACGTATAAATAATCACTGTGTTTGTTTCGAGGTTTTTTTTGAGAAGTATGAGTTTCTTCCTAGTTCCTACTGTCAACAAGTCCTAAAATATTGACACGTTTCTTTTCTATTTGAACAAGACCCGCAAATATGATCGCTTGATGGTAATTAAAATCGCCGTACATGAAAATCATGGGGAAACCCCCTTTGGGCTCCCGGTACCCTCACTGACGCAGCGAAAAATGACGCGAGTCACATTTGAGGGTCTGTGTGAGATTTAGCTCAACCAATATTCCACTTGATTGTTATGTTTTGAATTCATATTTGAGCTCTAATTATATAAACCAGCAATTTAAGCGCGCGAAAATGATTTCCCGTGAATCATTTATGCCTTTGAGCTGAGCACAAAGCTGCACCTGATCGAGCATATCAGTAGAGCAGCTGTTAAGTTGATGCCTGCGCAGGAGTGGCCTACATTTAGCTGCCAATGCCATGAATGTGATTGAATTTACAACGATAGATGACACAGATGTTGGAGGCATTCATTCCTATGAAGTTATAAATCATATCTCGACGTGTGTTCATAACGGTGCTGAAGACCGGTTCGCCCAGTCCCAGGTTCAAATCTGAACAAAAGTCTTTGAGTCTTGCTTTGACAAATAATGCAATTTATAAAGTTCTTTTGTGTATTTGAGAAGTGTCTGATAAGTATGAAATTATGTCTTTTGAATTCGAACCTACTTATAACAGGACCTTACTACAGCCTTTACTTTATACGTAGGAGTGATTTGAAGTTTGAACAATCATAGCAAAGAATAGACACGAGCAATCTTAGGATAGGGTAAATACACTTTATACACATGAAAAAATGCAAAGTAGAATATACAAAATTACCTACGAAACTTATAGTTACATTCTTTAAATATTTAACCAATGAGCAAAAACCCTTTACGTAATAACCTTGAAAATCAAACCTCGGAATATTTTGGAATGCTAACTGTTATTTGCCAATTTGACGTAAATTTAACGCATCCGTCGGAATTTCTGACGGAATATTTTCGGACCTCCGGCGTTATAATGCGGCAATTTTTCGAGAAATTACCTTATTACCGAAATTACTGGACATGACCACACCTTTGTCTTGTTAAATTGATTACGAACGTTTTCTGGGGAGTGATTTGTTTGCGTCGACGACATTTTGTGTTACATCGACGTTGGTGGCATCGTGCTTGTTGCAACCTCTGCAGCTGCTGACATCATGTCATTGACATCACTGACGATTAACAGATTTTTGATCAGCTTTACTAGTATAGCTGACTGCTTTATTAAGTTTTTATATTTTTATGACACGTGAGTGAACATACCCACACTACGTGACCTGTTTAGGGGGGACGGGGTCTTCAAAGTGCGAAGGTCTGTCACTTAGTCGACATCTAGGAAAATCTCGCACGACTAGAAGGTGGGCGATAGCATATAGTACATGTATTATGTAAAATGTGCATACGTTACCTTACCATAAAGTTGTTATTAATTATACGAAAGAGCTTACCTATTATTTCACATAGAACGAAATCTACCCCACCAATACCTGAGATTTTCATTCATAGATCAAGTTATTTGTTCATCGGTTTTGGTTATACTAGAGTATAGGTTAATCATTAAATCTTACACGGCATCGAGAACATAATTTAAAATATTAGTTAAGACGACATACCATTTACTACGACGGACAATTAGCTACTTCATTGATTGATATGTAAGATTTAATTCTAAGATTTACTTCATCGGTTTTTGTCCCTCGCGACTCCCACGACTAGCTATAGTGAAGCCACTCCGCGGTTTTTGTTGAATAATCTCTAGATGCCATAAAAGTAAAAGTATAAAAGTTGCGCCGTGGATCGAATCGATTATCAGCGCGAACTTGTAAAATATTTCTTATGCAAGGCTGATGAGAAATTGTATTCAGTAGAATCTACAATTTTTACGTTTTTGTCACGTATTCAACATCTTCTAGGAATATCTAGCGCGACGACTATTAAAGGAGCAAGGGGGAATCTCTTGGCATATACAAGGGATGGTCACCGTAAGGGGGGAGGGGGTAAAAATTGGTAAAAAGTGGTCACGTAGTATAGATACGTTCCCTAACCTAACTCAGCTTGCTCCAACCGCTTAGAAAGCTAAGCTGGCCGATTATGAATAGGTTGTTGAACGGAAAAGTGTGGAAAATGGAGAGTTGATGAGAAACCTGTTGTGTGTTTGTTTTCATTAGAGAATACTCTGTGGTAGCAACAGGTTGTGGTTAAGTTTATTATATCTAATGTATAATTTTTTAATATACTATTCTTTTTTTCTACAATACGGATGACGCATTTATACGGTTTTGTTTAAAGTATGTAATGTGTCATTTTTAAAAAGACTATTCAATTTTTTTTTTTAGAAGATGGATGTCGTATTTATTCACTACAGTATTTTTTTCTATTGAAATGATTTTCGAATAAATTAGACAATATAATGTAGTCACAGCTGTCACGATACAACACTAACAGTCTAAAATATAAAGATTCCAAAATACCTCATTAACATGATGTCAACTTCATAGTTTTTTAAACTGTTCTCAAAAGATTTATTATCCGACTACGGTGAAGCGAGAAGGAAGGGTTACGATTTTGGCAATCTATGTTTGTATGTTTGTTTCATCGTAGAGCCTAAACTACTGGTCCGATTTTAGTGAATGAAGTGTCAATAGGTTCGTAATGATAGCCCGAGTGAGATACGCCATATAATTTGCGTAGTAAGGTTATAGTTTATAACTTTTGATTATTGTAATAATAATATTTATGGACGATTTCACACCACGTCAGTCTGGCCCCGTGCTTAGTATCCGAAGAAATTGTGTTACAGGTACCAGACAATGGGAAGTATACCTATTTAATACTTTTATACTGTACATATATTTAAGATTTTTATTATATAATACACATATTTAATACACATCCATGACCATGACCCAGGAACACAGAAAAACTTTTTTGTTCCCTCGGCAGGATTCGAACCTGCGATCCCCGGCTTGAGCGCCAAAGCGCTGAACCACTGAGCCACAGAAATATTTAAAATTTTGTTCATAAAAAATTACTGTATTTTTAAGCATCGCCTGAGGAATTTTTACAATATTTTTCGCCATTGCCATTTGAGTTGCGAATCGTCTATTTAAAGAGGCTTTGATTGAGTGTTTGAACAATAACTAACATTTCGCAGTTATCGTGGTCAAGTGGTGAGATCTGACGGCATTAAACGTAACTCTAAGCTCTTTACTTTCTTTAATAATCCGCGATTTTTCGCTTTCTATAAATCATTTGATTTTATTATCTATTAGTACTGTTCCATGCTTTATAGTTGAAGTTTATGTTTATATTGCAATTGTTAAAATTTAAGGCTTTCTATTTTATGTGTCTATTAAGTTAAGTCTTGTTAACAAACTGCTTTTCTTGGTAAAACCAGTGTTAGCTAAACGATATTTTACATAATATGGGATACTATTACATATAATAATAATTATTATTATATTATGTAATAGTATCCCATATTTACGTGAAGCAACTTTCAGTACAGTTTTACGAGTAGGTTAATTGTGCAAACGCAGGAGTCCGATTTTCTGCCCAGTTAGTTTTTGCGGAGGAAGGTGTGCAGAAAGCTATATATTTTTAAACAATGCTTAAAATGTGAAAATTAAGAAATGTCTTAATTTATATATTTTTAAGCATTATTTAAAATTGACAAACGTGTTATTGACTGTGTTCCGCAGAAGTAAGTGCTAACAAAAAAGCGTAAGAAAAATGGCAATCGCTAGCGTTAAATAAGCAAATGTTAGCTGTATTAAAGTTAGCAAAGGTGTCCTGGTTATTGTTTTTTCTTTAGCGCTAGCAAGCGCTAACAAGCGCTTTTTTCCGCGAAACACAGCCAAACTATCATAAGATTACCTAGGTACACTTTTTTCTATCTAAGAGGCAAAAGAACCTTTATGAAGTTTAAATTTAAAACTATATGAATCATTATGGGCGAATTGCGACCACAGGGCGCCCTCTAGTACTCATAATTATGATGAAATCTCTAGTGTGAGAACCTTTCAATACCGGAAGCAACTGGAAAACCATTATTACCTGCAACAAAAAACAGTTGTTAGTGGACTCGGGTTTAACAGAATAAAAACAATGATCGTTTTATGGTCTGCTTAATAAATAAAATACATAAATCATAGTTAAGTGCTAACAATGAGTAAGGTCGAATTTTTCCAAGGAAGCGTCTGATTTCAGGCGTGAAAGTCGTTAAAAAAGTGCACGACAGTACTTTACAAACAATTGTATTAACAAATAAGTTGTGAATTTGTTACTTGTAAAAGAACTTCGCTGACGTGTAATTTTAGACGCAGTCGGGGCTATTCTTTTTAACCCCCGACGCAAAAAGAGGGGTGTTATAAGTTTGACGTGTCTGTCTGTCTGTCTGTCGGTCTGTCTGTCTGTCTGTCTGTCTGTCTGTCTGTCTGTGGGTGTGTCTGTCTGTCTGTCTGTGGCATCATAGCTCCCGAACGAATGAAGCGATTTCAATTTAGTTTCTTTTATATTAAAGGTGACTTACATGCGAGTGTTCTTAGACATGTTTGATGAAAATCGGTTGAGCCGTTTAAAAGTTGTGGGGGGTGAAAGCGGGGAAGAAAATCCGAATGTGCAAATATACTCGAGTAAGGTCTCAAATGAAAGCGCACTGAAAGAGAATATTGATGACTTAATCGACAGTGTTCGTAGCTTCGTTTGATGAGAAAATTGGTGGTGGGAAGATCAGCCGTTTGAAGATGATCAGCTCTTTTCTAGTTGATGAGGGGATCTGACTAACTTTCCAATGTCCGATCGATTCAAAATTTGATACTGTGTTACTTCAACGATATTCAAAGAACATGCTAATGTAACCATGACCTGATCAGCCGTTTGAAGATGATCAGCTCTTTTCTAGTTGATGAGGGGATCTGACTAACTTTCTTATGTCCGATCGATTCGAAATTTGGTACCGTGTTGTTTCAACGATATTTAAAGAACATGGTAAGGTAACCATGACCTGATTAGCCGTTTGAAGATCATCTTTTCTTTATTAGTTGATGAGGGATCGTCCACATGTCCTATCGATTCGAAATTTGGTACCATGTTACTTCAATGACGTTGAAAGTAAAAAATAATAATGAAAAAAAAAATACTTTAAAAAGGATAAAATGAAAGTAAAACTAAAAATTTTAAAAACCCCCCGACACAAAAAATAAACTCTAAAAAATAATAAATAATATTTTAAACCTATTATAATTATATTATCACATATAATATTAAGTAAGTTGAAATAATTTTATTTTCCAATCGTCGTCTCGTCGGGGGATCGCTAAAGTTTATAAAGTATTTTTACAACAACAGCTAATTAAAATCTGTTTTTAAAATTTTTAATTTTACTTTTTTAAATTAGGGAGGTTATATGACCTCAAGAATCACAACGCGGCCGCCGCAAATGGAGCATTACCAACTGGGCCACAACGTACAGATCCTTAACATTTACCGAACCGCGTTGAGTTTTGTGAAAACAGGTGCTCGGCCACCACGCGCCTCGTCTAACTGGGCACTTACGATCAGTACAAAAGAGTTCCGAGACCGTCGATACATGCCGATCTGCCGGACACATGTAGCCAGCAATGTTATCTTATATGTACTTTGAACAAGACAATTTATAATTTAAATGAGACAATCTTGTATATGTATAATCGGTTCCTCGACAACGGCTGCAAGTATTAACATGGAATTTAGTATACAGGGAGTTCTGGGGGAGCAAAATCAATCTAGCTTGGTCTTATCCCTGGGAAACTACACATCTTTAAGCTATTTATATTTTTTATTTCGTCGTGCAACAATATATCAATAATATCCGAATGGCAGTTTGGTATGCATATGTAATTTTTGCTTTGTTCAAAAATTCGGAATATGATGGGTACGGATCCCGATCAGATTAATATTTTTTTGATACTTTTTATTTATTATTAATTATAACGTACTGTGTTTTTAGGGTTCCGTAATACTTAAGGAACCCTTATAGTTTCGCTCTGTCCGTCTGTCTGTCTGTCTGTCTGTCTGTCTGTCTGTCTGTCTGTCTGTCTGTCTGTCCGCGCCTCTAGCTCCTGTAATTATGAATATAAATTTATGAAATTTGGTGCAGTTATAGATTGTGTATAGATCACGGTTTCGGGATCATAAAAAAATAATAATTTTATATTTTAGGAGTAGCTCTCCATACATGTGAAGTGGGGATGAAAAATATTTTTTCACTCTACCCCATCGTGTGGGGTATCGTAGAATAGGTCTTTTAAAATAAAGGCATGGTTTCATACGTTACTTTTTTATAAAGTTGACCATTTTCGAGTAATCGGCCTCCAAAGTAGTTTGTAAGTTGGTCCCCCCCCTAGCATTTTTAAACCATAGGAGATAGAAACTTGCAAATTTCCATGCTGATAGATCATGCTAAAAACTCTTTAGGAAAACTATTTTGAACGAAATCGCATCATAATTTCTATTTCTAGAGCAATTATAGAAAAACAAATTAACATATTAAGGCAAATCAGAATAATTATACATCATGTGATATTATCATTTAAAATAATGTTTCAAAACTGGTTGCAAAATTAAAAAAAAAACTGAAATTAACAATTAATAAAAATAACTTAAATTAATAATAAATAAAACACACTGTCGGGTTTGAACCTACATCCAAGGACAAACACTATGATTAACTGAGCTACAGTAATTATAGTGATTATTGCGAATTTACGTTTCTTTACCAGAATTAGAGCTAAGTTTTGAAACACGTAAAATTTTAATTAATAATTAATTTTACGAATATGTGCCTCTTTTACCAATTATTACAATAATTTAATAACACTAAAAACACATGAATATAATTATGTTATCAATTACCATAGTATTATTGTTTTTTATTATAATTTAATACCTACCTTTAATATTAAAAGCTTCAATTTGCTAGTAACTTTACGAAAACTAGGTAGGTATATGGCGCTAGTCTCCTGTTTAAATCGTGGATTGTTTTTGAAAAATAATACTAGATGTCGCTGTGTTATTGAATTTAAATTCTGTATCACGCTATTGAAAACCTCGCTGATATATTGTTATCCTCTCAGGTGTCGCGCTTTAAAATCTTTATAAGTATCTGGTTGTATTCTTCGTACCTACTTTGAGGTCTCGCTAGAGTGCGCTAGAGTAAATATTTTCTTTGATTGTGATAGGTGGTATCGTAATAGACTAAAATAATATGCTCAAATGTTATGTGATTAGCGAAATGCGAATATTAAATAGAAATCGAATAAAACTTATTCTTAAAGAACATTTGGTTACTATTCACTTATATATATTTTGATTATTAATCAACATTCAACATTTACGGAACCCTCCTTAGACATGTCCTGACATGCTCTTGGTTAGGTTATTTAATTGTGTAGCGGTTAGGAGGCGCTGATACAATTGGACGCCACGCCGTTTGAAGCCATCACCCCAAAATATGTAAAGGATGAGTAACTATCGGCAACCAAGCTAATTCTAATGAGTAATGGTCAATTTTCACTTGTTAACTTTCACCGTGGGCGCGGCTGCGGCGCTCGGCGATAAATCTAACTATTCGCGACTGATTTACAACGCCCGCGCCGTTTGCAGCACGTTGTAAATTAACGTCATCTATTGACCGTTTTGGTGTCTCGTGACATGGTGCAGTAGACTAGAGTTACAATGATACTATAACTGGAGTGATACTAGAATTGGAGTCTTCCTACTCCTCCTACAATCATCTGATTAATTTCTTTGCAGGTCCCGAGACAGATTTAGCATGTTCCTCGGGTACCCCTAAGATCATATCAAAGAGTTTTTGTAGTTGGTTACCACTGTCGATCTTGGTGTAGCCAGGAGTTCCAGTGGTGGGTATGTGTGGTGGGCCAATTGCCCGTTATATTTTATAACCGGAGTCTGGACCCTCGGAAGAAGAAGAATACACGGAAGGAGTACTAAAATCGAAGCCGTAAACAGGTATCTGTCTCACAAAACATCAATGGCAAAACCCATAAGAGTGAAAGAGAAATTCATGTCTTTTTGTTTTTCTAAGGTTGTCTTTGGTGATCTTTTGGTATCCTTTTTACGACATTGGAATTACGACTTTACGGCACTCATAATATTTAGTGTTAGCATATGGGATGAGGAACGATATAATATGCTTCTTCTCTAACTAACAGCCGAGACTGGACCAATGAATGGCGATTGAAAATGACAATGGTGCTTGACAGTCATAGGCTTCTCATTCAATCTTAGGGGCGGTATTCTTGGTGGATTCTTATTTCTAAGTTCGCCTTATAGACATGCTTAAGGTGACATTTCGATTCACAGTCGTAACTTAAGCATTGTCTTAAGTATTATTTCATACAAATAAGGCGGACTTATTCGAGAATTCTTTAGTCTTTTCTTAAGCAACGACCAAGAATTCCGGCCTGAGTCTTATTACCCCAGCATACCTACTAACTCTCGATTTTAAATCTCAAGTAATCTGTTCGATTCCCGAAAAAACAGGCGTCTGTTACAAGCAAAAAACACGGATCTGCGTACGCGAACCGGTTCTCAAAAACTGTTGAGAGGGTTCGCATTGAAGGGATTTGCACCTTAGTTTAACCGATTGAGTTTGAGGACGATGAGTTGACGTGATCGCATGAAATCGATCATGACGACGACGTCATCGCCCACGATAGTTAACGAGCGCTGACAAATGGACTTTCCCTAGCGGCAGGCGCCGCGGTTCGACACGCTGATTTTGATTATGTGTAATGATAGATTGTGATTATTGTTATGAATTAAAATAGTTGTTAGCACGAATATAATGTTGACTTTGTCGTAGACAGCAAGAAAAAATCGGCCAAGTGCGAGTCGGACTCGAGTACGAAGCCGCCCTTAAATATTTATTTTATTCTGTACATATTATATGTATGAATGTATGTTTGTCCGGCGGAACAAACATATACATAATCCTCCTTATTAATAAAAATATTTACACCATGGATAAGCAAATGCAAATTGCTCTCTTTGTCTATCAAGTAACTGTTCCAAACTATCTGACAGAGACAGCCATGTTGGATTAGCTAATCCGTGGTGTAAATAATTTTATTAATAAGAGAGAATAAGTACAAAGACTGCCAATATCATTACACTTTCTTTTGGCTTAGCCAATGCGAATTCGGCTTCGCCGGAATACTTTTTCGGGATAAAAATAGCCTATGTTAAAATACAGAGCCTAAACTACTACTTTATAAAATTTCATCGAAATCCATTCAGTATTTTTTGCGTGAAAGAGTAACAAACATCCATCCATATATCCATCCTCACAAACTTTCAAATTATGTTTTGAAAAATACCCTATTATTAAACAGTGGTTATGTTTTTAAAAAGTCAGGTATCATCCTACAAATTCATTCTCAATTTCTCGCAAACTTTCGCAGCTATTATCTAATCAGTAGGATCATAGTGAGAAGTATGACGACTGACGACAAACATAAGTATCATGTAATAAGCCGGTTGGAGTATGTAACACATCAATGTCGTCAAACTGCTAAGATAACGTATGAAAGTCCGTACTTTCGATGCATGTCGCAAAAATGAGGAGCCGCTTTCGATGTAATTGCACCAATTTCTACTCTATTTCTCGCTAACAATGCAATCGAAAGTAAACATTTCGTGTTTTCAGAACGGAACATGTGCATTTTTTAAATATATATGTTACAGCCAAAGTAATAAATCCGGATATTATATATACTATCCAGCCATTATTTATAATGTCTACTCAATTTAGACAAAGTGATAAATGACACAGAATTAATCACATTGACTGGCAATTTTATATAATATCTTCGAAGAATTGGATAAAGTAATAAAAAAGTAGGTACAAGTAAAGATTATAAAATTGTATTTCAATCTGCCTTTATATAATAATTATTATAATGTTTATTATAATTATTATAATAACATTGTCATAGATACAATTTTATTGTGATCTATATAAAGTAATTTAACTTTATGAAATATTTTTTTATAATAATTTTATCCTTTTTAGGGTTCCGTAATACTTAAGTAACCCTTATAGTTTCGCTCTGTCCGTCTGTCTGTCTGTCTGTCTGTCTGTGCGCGCCTCTACATCCTGTAATTATGAATATAAATTGATGAAATTTTGTGCAGTTATAGATTGTGTATAGATCATAGTTTCGGGATCATAAAAAAATAATAATTTTATATTTTAGGGGTGGCACTCCATACATGTGAAGTGGGGATGAAAAATATTTTTTCACTCTACCCCATCGTGTGGGGTATCGTAGAATAGGTCTTTTAAAATAAAGGCAAGGTTTCATACGTTACTTTTTTATAAAGTTGACCATTTTCGAGTAATCGGCCTCCAAACTAGTTAGTAAGTTTTTTTTTTTTTATGAAATATGGGGGCAAACGAGCAAACGGGTCACCTGATGGAAAGCAACTTCCATCGCCCATGTACACTCGCAGCATCAGAAGAGCTGCAAGTGCGTTGCCGGCCTTTTAAGAGGGAATAGGGTAATAGGGGAGGGTAGGGAAGGGAATAGGGTAGGGGATTGGGCCTCCGGTAAACTCACTCACTCGGCGAAACACAGCGCAAACGCTGTTTCACGCCGGTTTTCTGTGAGCCCGTGGTATTTCTCCGGTCGAGCCGGCCCATTCGTGCTGAAGCATGGCTCTACCACGTACTACTACTCAAGTTGGTCCCCCTCATAGCATTTTTAAACTATAGGAGATAGAAATTTGCAAATTTTCATACTGATCATGCTAAAAACTCTTTAGGAAAATTATTGTGATCCAAATCGGACAGTAACTTTTGGAGTAATTAAAAAAAAGCATATTACGCATTTATAGTTACGGAACCCTCCTTACACATGTCCTGACATGCTCTTGGTAAGGTTTTAGTGATATATGTTAAATTATTAACTAACGTTTTAAATAAACAATCGAATATATAATTATTGAATACGCGCCAAGCTTCCATTAGGTATTGTATAGTTGTAAAAATAAGATGACGATGATGATTACTGTAAGTTACATAGTGGCATATTATGCTTGCAGTTCTTTGAACTCAGTTCTTAAGTTTGAGTTTGAGTTTGAATGCCGAAATTTTCAAACGCGTATATTTAAAGACTGAGGAGTTCTGATCAAAGCTTATGTGATCATCAGGTCACAGGTCAGGTCATAATCCGAGGTTGGTCCCGTTTTCCCGAAACGAAAGTGAAAAGGCATGCAGAGCTTCCGCGGAAGCGGAAGCAGAAGCAGAGTTCTGTTGCATCACTAAGTTGAATCGTGTTTATTACTTTAGCTAACTTTGGCCCGCTATTATGAATAATATCCGGACAAAGTGATTAATTTATCACATTATCTAGACAATATAGTTATTATATATAATGACCAGTCATTATGTATAATAGCTATTTAATCACATTGACTGTAACATATACATGGCACGAAATTGCAAAATATTTTCTCTCACAATGTCTGTCTTAAAAATTGCAACTTTGTTTCATATTGTGTTTGTTATCGGGTGATTTTGTGGTAAAATAACCTAACCAAGAGCATGTCAGGACATGTCTAAAGAGGGTTCCGTAACTGTAAACGCGTAATATGCTTTTTTTTAATTACTCCAAAAGTTACTGTCCGATTTGGTTCACAATAGTTTTCCTAAAGAGTTTTTAACATGATCTATCAGCATGGAAATTTGCAAGTTCTATCTCCTATAGTTTAAAAATGCTAGGGGGGGGGGGGGACCAACTTTCAAACTACTTTGGAGGCCGATTACTCGAAAATGGTCAACTTTATAAAAAAGTAACGTATGAAACCTTGCCTTTATTTTAAAAGACCTATTCTATGATACCCCACACGATGGGGTAGAGTGAAAAAATATTTTTCATCCCCACTTCACATGTATGGAGAGCCACCCTTAAAATATAAAATTATTATTTTTTTATGATCCCGAAACCGTGATCTATACACAATCTATAACTGCACCAAATTTCATCAATTTATATTCATAATTACAGGAGCTAGAGGCGCGGACAGACAGACAGACAGACAGACAGACAGACGGACAGAGCGAAACTATAAGGGTTCCTTAAGTATTACGGAACCCTAAAAATATATTTCGGTACTTACTTCTTATGTGTAGCGATATTTCTGAACTTTTAGGGTTCCGTACCCCAAAGGGTAAACAATTACCCTATTTCTGAGACTTCACTGTCTGACTGTCTGTCTGTCACCAGAGGCCCGATTCTCGTATTTAACTTAGACTGAACTTACCATCAATTCATTATAAATTTATCATCCTGTTATCATAAATTGACCGTAAGTCGGTATTCTACTATTTTCGTAAAATTACTATTTGATAGGATCCGGACTGTATCGAACAAGTAACGAAGCTGCATTATTATTGGATTAAAATAGCAGAATCGACCTTCATTCAGGCTTGTATGTCCGTAACTGTGATAGCTAGACAGTTGAAATTTTCACAAATGATGTATTTCTGTTGCCACTTTAACAAAAAATACTAAAAACAGTATGAAATAAATATTTAAGGTGGGCTCCCATACAAGAAACGTATTTTTTTTTTGCCATTTTCTACGAAATCCTTCGTACACGAGTCCGACTCGCACTTAGCCGTTTTTTCTGTAAGCGAAATTACCACAAAAGCGACCTTTGCACCATCAGGCGCTATGCAGCTCGTTTGCCATTAGAGAAAACTACCAGCTACCAATCCTACCTGTTATGTTGACGCAAATTTCTGTCGACACTTACCACGAGCTTATTAAAAGCTTGTTAGCAGCTTTCGCGTTGTGTAATACACGTATGACATACCAATTTGCCGTTGATAAATTTCTTTCCTAAGGCGGCAATGCTGTATCATTATTGATAATAATTTAATTCGATATACGATGGAATTTGTGCTAATTGTACAACGTAATACGAATAGTTGTGTAATAATATTATGTTTGTTATATAATAAAAATACATAACTTTAACAGGACCACAATAGTTCAATGGGTGTAATATTCTACGATCCAATAATTATAAACAGGATATTAATAACGCCTGCGTGAAATTTGGTTTTAAACTTTCATCCCCAATTTTCCATTTGAATGAATGACAAAATGAATTTTAGACAAAATACAAACTTCTATCACCCATTTTCCCCCCTTGAGAGTCGAATTTTTAAAAATCCTCAGTGGATGCCTACGTCATAATATGAGAAATACTTGGGTAAAATTTCAAATATCTAGCCCTCAGGGTTTGGCCTGTGCATTGATACATCAGTCAATCAGCTTTCCTTTGCCATATAGATCAAAACTTGGAAACTATAACCCAACTACCTAAATTATATAGCCTATGTTACCTGAACCATTATTACAAATCTATTGACGCCTCATTCACTGAGATCGGATCAGTAGTTTAGGCGCTAGGGTGGAACAAACATACACACATAGACTGCCAAAATCATTATCCTTTTGGCTTCGCCGCAAACGGATAAATATTACGAGTACCAATAAAATCATTGCAATACGTAGAAAGCTATTTAAGAACATGTTATTTAATTAAATTGAAATTACATAACATTCCTTATAGTACCTATTATAATATGTACTTTAATATCAATTAATATTTTACTACTAATTCTTGCTGTTAGCACGACTATTATGACTTTTATGGCTCGTCTTATAAGAAAACTTTAATAGCCAATTTCTAGTTATTTTTTGCGTGTATAGATTAATGCGGGCTCTACACTCGCGAAATCCCGCGAAGGGTGTGAGTGTTTCGCGGCTGCGCGGTGTTCCCTGTCCGATTTCGGTATTTTGGCCCGCCACACAGGATTTGCGAAGCGTGAACGCATCCACACTCGCGGTGTGTTCGCAGTTCGCGGGCGTGCCAATTCTGCTTCCGCAAAATGTGTACTTTCACAGCAGGAAGACCATAAGCACACACGTTACAGCATAGGGACTGGACACGTATGAAAGTTACTTTTTGCCGACTACCGCCATCGACATGCCAAATACAGATATAATTAGACAGCTTTCTGTGCTCGCGGATCTTAAAGCGGTTTCGTTTCTAATATTGCAGGTAATTTCTTTTGGAAATCTCATTTTTCCAGACGGCGCGGCGTGCGTAAATATGGTCAGAAGGTCGATTCTGCTAATTAAATGCTGCAATAATACAGTTACCATTCAGTCCCGATATGTTAAAACTGCAAAACGATATTCTCATAAGCGTCGAACTAACGCCAAACCCGTTTTGATTGGTCCAAACTTTTAATCAGTTTACGACATCAAGACGATTAATGTATAATTCAATAAAAGTAAATTGAAAAGCGTGAGTTAATAACTTATCGGGGTTCAGGTCTCAATAGAGCTGACGCTAGATTCTACACACAGGTGGGGTAATTTCAATATGTTAACAACACGTTATGTCAAAATTTTTGTGTCCTACTTATACATTTTTGTGTCCCATACGTTTCTCTCCTGGTTTTACCTACTATAAGATCTTTATTGTTAAGTAGTAGCCTAAATTAGCAATTGTACACTAGAATATATCACCCATTTTGGAACATTTTTTATTAGAACCAAGTCTTTTAAACGATTAGACGACAAAAGTAATTCGCATTTTAGAGACAGAAGTAACATTTACATATGTCTAATGATAGTTTATGTTCAACGATAGTAATGATGATACTGAAATAATTAAATGGTGGTAGGTGTTGATGATGATGACTAAAGGTATCCATCACAGACGCGGCGGGTACGTCAGCCGACATGAGTGTTGCAACTTGCTCGTGCATTCCACGTGCCGGCGGCGCGGGGCGGCGGGGGGCGGGGCGTTTCAATCAACATGTAAAATTACCGCCAATTAGAAAGGCCGATGACCCTTCTCGATCAGACGTGACTATCATCAGCATCAGCGTGTTACATCAAACTTTGCCATCAGGAACTATGCTATATGCGCGTTAAGAATCCAGTGAGTCGTCAGTGTAAATGTCAAAATGGCATACTTCGATTGGTGAATGTAAACACGGCTTAAGCTTCAATTTGGTTATTTGCAAGGATTCGTTCATAACTATAGTGAAGTCTTCTGTGGCCTCATAGAAAAGCCAGTGATTGAGAACACCGGAGGCTCAAGAGGAGGTTGGGAGTCTTAGGGTCCAGCATCGCATTTTGGAACTACTCTGAAGCCGTAACTATTCGTGATTATAATTCTGTTTCGGTCCGCGCGCTATCTCACTCGCTCATGCGTCTATTTTCGCTTACTTCAAGAGGTCCTAGCCAACAGGTCATCGTTAATTACAATGGCGATCTCCGAAATGGAAAACATATAAGATTGACATAACGATCGCCGATTAACATAGCGCGCGATACATCATCGTAATTTACTAACGCCCAAAATTAATGACATATCTAAAATCTTAGATATTGACTTCAATCTTAGATTCTTCAAACAAGAATAGGCAAGCGGACTGTTTTTTTTTATTGCATAAATGCATAGCACTCTTAAATATGAGTAACTTCTCAGAAGAAACCGTATATCAAAAGTCAATATTTTCAAAGGTACAGCGATTTGTATACAAAATTTCGTAAGTCTCGTAAAAACGCTCCATACTAAACTTAACCTACAAGTGACGTCACTTGTAGGTTATGGTGTATGAAGTATATGGCCGCAGGAATATTTTTGTAAATATCTCCAATATTTGTGTGTTTAAGTTCATATTTACCATAATGAATGTTTTTGTGTATGATGTAAGTAAACTAATGATGTAGGTTTTGTAATTTTGTTTACCAATTTCGCAAAATAAATATTTTTTTTGGTACTTTTGAAATGTATTTAATTAGTAAACTACACATAAAATAAAATATTTTTTTACATTTACCAAATAATTATGCCTCAATATATCTGAATATATCAATGAAACTAAATATTTCAAATGTAGTCCGATCCCCTATTGACGTAAATTGACGTGAAGTTAATTCTAGGCTCGTTGAAAGTTGAAATGTATTGAAATCTAGAACAGCTTAAATAAGATTATGATTGATTATTAAATTCGGGCATATGTCACCTTGTCAAAGCCCCCAGGTTGTTTGTTTCTCTGCCGGTTTCATTCCAATTTAAAAAAAAATCCTTCACGAATACTATAGTATCCGGCAAGCACAAGTCCACACTCCACAGCTCCACATATGGTCATGAGCAGCGTACATATCCCCTCGAACATTGGTAAAAATTATTATTCATGACGTTACCGCGTCACATTAAAGCGCTATACTGCCTACTCCATTTCTTTGTGGTAATCGTCCAGACACCACTTCCTAGTTCTATAATGGAGGCTGGACCGGTCCGATGGGTTTTTGTTGGTGACGGCAGATGCTGCCTTTTATAAATGTTAATAATCTTGTACGGAGGACGATGTGTATGTATGAGCGCAGCCGGGATGTCTGGGATACGATACTTCCTATCCAGGTTCTACATGTTCGTGAATCCTGGTTAAATATCTTAGTAGTTAAATTAGGCCTGACTAGCTTTTGCCTGCGGCTCCGCCCGCGTACAGTATCCAAGGGGCACACTGCACTTTTTCGGGATAAAATGTAGCCTATATTTTAATCCAGAGCCATACTACCATACCAAATTTCATTAAAATCTGTTCAGTAGTTTTTGCGTGAAAAAGTAACAAACATCCATCCATATACGATAACCTACAATGACGACCTCTGTGGCTCAGTGGTTCAGCGCGTTGGTGCTCAAGCCGGGGGTCGCGGGTTTGAATCCCGCCGAAGGAACAAAAAAGGTTTTCCGTGTTCCTGGGGCATGGATGTGTATTAAATATATGTGTATAATATAATAAAATTCTTAAATATATGTATAGTATAAAAGTATTAAATATACTTCCCGTTGTCTGGTACCTATAACACAAGTTCTTCGGATACTAAGCACGGGGCCAGATTGACATGGTGTGAAGCGTCCATAGATATTATTATTATTATTATCGATATTATACATCCATCCATCCACACAAACTTTCACATTTATTATAGGAGTAGGATAAACGTTCTATGGGACAAGTGCGATGTAGATAGAGGGTAGTACGGTATTATTGTCAGTACACAAATCACAACAAAAACGAGACGATCGACGCGGCGCGGCGCTGAATTTGTTAAACAGCGATTCAAAATTGAACTTTATACAATACAGAAGAAGATACAAGTTTCATTGCAAGAGTTCGAAAATCTATACAGCGCGGCTCTTGCGATGAAACTATTTCTCCTAAATTGTTTCTTCTATTAAAACTGCATGTGGTTTCAGTACAGTTTACAAATAAATAATTATATGCAAACAATATAAAAAGCTTAGACAGTACAACGTTTGCAACGTGCATAGTGGCAGATAATAATGGCAAAAACGAAGCAGGAAGGATCTGACAAGTGCTTATTTTCCTATCGCCGGTAAGTTGAGAAAAAGTGCCCGCAAATTATGGGTTTGAGGTTTCCGCGTAGCAGCACGCAGACATTGTTCTAAGGGAAGATCAGAACAATCAGCGGTAGAACGCTAATGATATAGTAGAGTTGGCGACAGATTACACGACTTACTTAAGATTGCTGGTATTCTTATGAACTTTGTGTCAGTTTTTCCAGATAGTACAGTAGTTAACAGTTGTTTCAATAAAGGATAAGAAAAGCTGGAAAAATGCAAAAAAGTATAGGCAATGGTAGATTGCCTTGGTCTGTCACTGAAGATTAATATTTTAATGTAAGAAGTGCTTAAAGTCTCAACACGAATTAGCTCCAGATATCACAAATCACAATGTAAAAAAGTAATATAATTACATAATCGACTGGTCGACAAAATTAAAGACCCTAAGGCTGGTCCCTTACCTCGGCCAACGTATCAGTTTGGCCATTCAGGGAGGCAATGCTGCCAACCTCTTGGGTACTCTACCCTATGTCTTCGACATAGATTTAGTTTTTTAACTATAGGTAGCACTTTATTTTTCATTTAGACAATAACTTATAGGTAGGAACCTATACAGTTTAGATAATAATTTTGTTAATAGTTTTTAATACTGTATTTTAAATATTGTTTAGTAATTAGATACATCTAAATATTACATAATACAAACCCTGAAGTATGGCTGTATGAATCATAGAATATAACATAGACCTTGATCTGAATAATAATGAGGGAAAATAAGTCGAGCGTGAAGGGAATGTGAAAATTTGAACCTGTTTATAATTAATTGCATATTAATTGAATTTTTGAGAAAAGGAAGATTAGGTACCTACTTCTGTACACAATATGTATTTTGCAAGAAATACATAGTGTTTAACACTTTTGTCCAAAATATTGGGTAACAAGCTGGAGATAACTTTTGTCTCTGGCCAAATTTGGTTCTCTACTTAAAATTAAAAAGAGGAAAGGTTTGTTTGTATGTTTGCCTTAAATAGGCTTCGAAACTACTGGACCGGTTTTGATGAAATTTGGCACAGATATAGATGAAACCTATAGGAAGGACATAGGCTACTTTTTATCTCAGCAAAATGTACGGTTCCCGAGAGATTTCCTTTGGCCCGCACGAAGTCGCGGGCTTCTTGGAAATAAAATAGGTTACTTCAAAATAATGTCCGTTTCCTGATTTACAGGCATATAAGGCATTAAATTTCTATGAGGCGGGGAAAGCTGGTGGAGTAATCATAGTAATTTAGGTCTTGGACCCACACCGCAATGGAAATTGTATCGCCTATCGATTTCTATGCTAATAACTTCTGATGGTTTATTGTATCGAGGGCGGCAATTCTATGGAATATGGCCAGTATATGTACTGGCCATATAAAATTGATAGATTATCATTTGTGCTTACGACCGTTTAGTGACCAGTGGGGTTAGCAGGAAGAATTAACAATTACGTATTCGTAACGTTATAGAAAGAGAATTGTATGAAAATTATGACAGCGCCCATACAACTGAGATCAACGTTACGAATACGGTGTTGTCAATTGCTCCTGCTTAGGCCACTGGACCTTTTAGGTTGAAATATGATATGAACGATGTATTGTGAACGGTGTATGTTGAACCAATCATTAAAAATTATTGTTATTTACAATGCAAACAAATCTGAAACTTTTAGGTCTTCCAGGTTTTATTTAATTTATTAGTTTTAACTTTTAATTATTATAAATGTGTATGTTTGTTTTTCTTTCATGCAAAAACTAAACACAGAACGGTTTTCGATGAAATTTCGTATGGCAGTAGCTTAAGCCCTGGAATCTGGATTAACACATAGGCTACTTTTTATCCAGAAAAATAGTGTTCCCGTCACCCGTGGTATACTGTATTTACGCGGGCAGGCCGCAGGCAAAAGCTCGTTTATTATAAATTACTAAACATAAGATAAATACTGCAATAGAATTTTTCCACCCGCTAAAAGAAATGGAGGGAACCGCGTTATGTAAGTGAGTTGTTAAGTTGTTGGTTATTTGTAAATAAATACCGTCAGCGCAACTTACACAAGCCTTGCTCGACAACGCCTGCGGGGAGCGTTCGCCAGTGCTAGCGAAGCTATATAGCAACTAGCTAGTGAAAATAAATAGCTGCTTTTTAACCCCCGATGAGAACAGAGGGGTGTTATAAGTCTGTGTGTCTGTCCGTGGCATCATAGCTCCCAAACGAATGAACCGATTTTGATCAATTTTTTTTTGTTAGAAAGCTCACTGTTTGACAATGCTGGGGTTACTTAAAATTTTGTTTATTAGTACCTAGATTCTAGATATATATGTTTAAAGATATTCTAGAAAGATTTTCTATAATATCTAAGGCAGAGCAAATGATTTGGACAATAATCACGATGAAAGTAATATAGGAAAAGTTGATTAGTTGAATTAGTTACCAATTACCATTATTTGCCGATAGGGGCGTTGTTACGATGTCATACAAATTGTAGTTAACTTCTTCACAAAAACTCGCGCACAGCACACCAGTCAGGTGGTGTGAATTATGAAAAGACCAAGAGACATCTATAATAATATTATGAACGCGTGTCTGTCTGTCTGTTACCTCTTCACGCTTTAACCACTGAACCGATTTTTATGAAATTTGGTATAGACATACCTTGGGTCCCGGGAAAGGACATAGTATATTTTTATCCCGAAAAGTAGTGTTCCCGCGGGATAATGTATTTACACGGGCGGAGCCGCGGGCAAAAGCTAGTATTAGATAATTCGCAGTCACGAATTATCGCTCGCACTACAGAACAAGTCCGCGGTTCGCGCCGCATACCACTCCCTCAGTTACCCAACGCTTCGGAAACAAATTTTAATATCATAACCTCGTGACTCGTGTGGAGAACGAGATCCTATAGATAATGTGATGGGAACACGATATTGTATCAATAAGCCGCTGCTTTGTTCAATAATTTGAATGTAGTTGGGTGGAGTAGGGAGATATTATTCATTATTTTTGTATCGTATATTTTGTATCATCGTAGTGGTTAGATTTCCATCATTTAAAAGTTATGTAATTGTTTTAGAGCTAATCTAAGTATTTTAATAAGGGATCAACTTTGGATACTTGCCAAAACAAAATAATCTAAAAAATTAGCGATCGTCCTTACGACATTAAACTTGGGAAATCCTGCAACTTCTTTTGACTGTCAACCAGAAGGTCGATTCTGCTAAGTAAATCCTGGACTAATACAATCCAGTCCAGATACTATTGTGTCAGCAAATTTTTTGCACATCTATTGATCAATTGATTGATAACTCGGTGATGATGATGCTTACATTACAGCCTGCATGTAACTTAGTGAATAAACATTTTCTTTCATCTACACTAAAATTATAAAGAGGAAAGATTTGTTTGTATGTTTGTCTGCGTTGAATAAGTTCCGAAACTTCTAGACCATACCAGTAGAGTAGACCACGGGGAAGGACATAATATTGTATTTAATCGTGGAAAATGTACGTTTCCCGCGGAATTTCTAGTTATTTATAAGGCAGAATAAACTAATTCGGCGGCTAAAAGACCTAACTCTGTCTATATTGATACTTGTATTTAAAATGGCGCCCACATCGTAATCTAGTATTACAGTAATTGCACCCGAGTAAACACAGCCAATAACTTTCTAATGACAGTCAAGCAATGACAATCAACGCAGTGGGTCACACCGTCGGTGGTTACTCAAGGTACACACTACGCGACATTTTATTTTTGACAGAAATTCACGAAGATGGCAACGTAGAAAAAAACATACGGAGTTCAATGATAAATAATATAGGTCAGTACTCAGTACAGGACATACCGAAGATATTGATGATCATGTCTCGTTGCTTCGTCGCCGAGTCCGCACGAGCAGCAAAAGAAACGTGCCCGCTCGTGCGGACAACTTGCACTACTTAACAAGCCACTTGCGCCGTAGAAAGCTTAGGAAATTCATTGTTTCGCAATCGATAATAGCGAATACGACAAATTGCCGGGAAATCCATTAATCTAAATATAATTCTGTAATAAACTTCTGGATGCAGTAAGGCTGCAATAAAATTGTATAATTTTTTCTAGAACACATTGTTAAAATATTTTTTTTTATTTGCCTGCGGCTCCTCCCACGTAAATACAGTATTATGCGGGAACACAGTACCTACTGTTTGGGGATATAAAGTAGCCTATGTGTTAATCCAGAGCTTTTACTACCATACCAAATTTCATCAAAATCTATTCATACATTCTCACAATTTTTCACATTTTAGTAGAAGGAAACGCATATTCCTTCAAGAGCGAACGCTTAGGTACTTAATTGGTTAAGGTCAGACCTTAACAATCGAAAAGTGCAGAGAAAATTTAAATGCAAATAATATTTGATGCATAGAAAACAGAAATGCAATAAACATTTACAAGCAGTAGCAATAGTTGTAACGGCCCCCACAATGTTGTAGGCAACAAGCGCTTACACCATACATAATGTGTTTTTGACGACATCCTATAAACGTGTGTTTCTAACCACAAAGAGGCTTGTTTATACATCATCATCAGCCACTATCGTAACTCCCCCACACCGATTTCGGTGACGGTGGCCGATTTCATTGAAACCAGGCCAGTTACGCAGGAGTAATTTTATAGTGCCCAAGTGTATGCGCAGTACACAAGAGCACTCTCTCTTACTTTACTCTTGCAACCCAGTGGGACGGATGACCGACTCGACTGGCGAGAGATCAGGCGCAGGTCCGACTTTTTACATGCCCATCCGACGCATGAATCATCTTTCTTGTCAGACAATCAGATGATCAGCCTGCATTGTCCTAACCAAACTTGGAAACAATAGTTTTTGTTGTTCCAATGCGGGAATCGAACCCACGACCTCCCGAGTCGAGAATCAATGTTCTAACCAGTAGACCACGGAGGAGTTGATCAGCCACTATCGCTGTTATGGTAGACATTTTTACTGAGAGGCCTAATTCTCGTCACTATTTGTATCCTGTGTCGCATTCATACGCAGGATTATGATCACAAATCAGTGGCGTAGGTTTCTATAACTCCATTCCTATCGGCTTCCCTTGCTCCTTACCTTTTGGAGACCCTCATCATATTACATGCTAGGGCTTCCCTATGAAGGAGAACCAGCCTTCGCCGTTGTCACAAGTAGTTACGAGAATTGGGCTTCAGAATTTCTTTCGATATGCTTCAGCACAAATAAGCCTGCAAGACGAGCGAAACACGACTCCTCACAGAAAAACGGCGTCATTCGTGTATTATTAGGCAAACTTTTGATGAAAAATCATAAGGCAGTAACGCTATTATACTGAAGGATGGTTTGCTCAGTTCACTAGCTTAAAATCTTTCAAATTGACTATTGCGGAATCCACAACGGAATATAACTAAGCTATTGCCAAATATTATTCGTTTATAGCTTGTAAATAAACGGCTTTAGGTAACTCACGACCGCTGCGATCGACATTCGAACTAAGGCGAATGGTTAGCATTTCAGATATCGATCTATTGTTTGTTTACATTGTATTTAATTACATGCTCATTATTATGTACGAGAACTCATGTCGGTCATATTCTGCCATCTAGTGTTTATATTCTTCAGAATTGTCGACGTAGTAACATTTCGCTAGATGCATCTTAATTCTTAATACTTACGCAAGAATCATCGAATTGATTATTATAAATAATAATTTTATCACAAACTATGAAAGTTTGTGAGCATAAATGGATGAATGGATGGATAGATGTGTGTATGTTTATTATGTATATGTTACCGGCCAAACCCGATTTCAGGACAAATTAGTTTTGCCTAGGCTAAACTGGTTCTTCCTATACGCGATAGGATTAACTAGTATATCCTAGTCCAAACTAATTTGTCCTAAGCCCGATAGAACAAACCAGTTTAGCCTAGGCCAAACTAGTTGATCCTGATATTAATACACACACTCTAGGACAAATAACTATAGGAATAACGTTTAGGACTGCAGCTACGAAACATTCAGTTGGATCAGGCCAAGGTTTCGTGAGATGCAGTTGCATCAAAAACTGTTCCACAAACAGATGCAAGTGCAAGAAGGCAATGATACTCTGCAATTCTAATTGCCACCAAAGCACACCATGTAAAAATAAATAACAATTTTAATTATTGAGATATGATTATTGCTTTTATTTAAAAAACACTTACTACTTGTTATTGTTTGTTTAACCAATAAATATCCATAGCTTTTAACGACGAATCATTATCGTTTTAATAATTTATTATTTTTCCAATTACGGAGTATTTTATTCAGTTTATATATTTATTTAGACTTTCTAGATATACCATAATGTTTAGACTAGGCCGTACTAGTTTATCCTGGAGTGTGCGTATTAATATCAGGATCAACTAGTTTGGCCTAGGCTAAACAGGTTTATCCTATCGGGCTTAGGACAAATTAGTTTGGACTAGGATATACTAGTTAATCCTATCGCGTATAGGAAGAACCAGTTTAGCCTAGGCAAAACTAGTTTGTCCTAAAATCGGGTTTGGCCGGTAACATATATAAAAACTAACACCTGATGATGAGTTAATCGAAATCGGTCGTGTTTGTGTATAAATTATTGTAAAAATCTAAATAAAGTGGAAAAGTGTTTATATAAAAAAGTTGTGTGATATTATTATGAAAATGAATTTCCACCAAGAACCAACAGACCCAACGGTACACTCGATCAGTTATGCAAAAACTACCGAACCGGATTTTGATTAGATTTGGTATGGTTAATGGTAGTAGTTTGAGGTCTGGATAAACAAATAGGCTACGTTTTATCCCGAAAAAGTAGTGTTCCCGTGGTATACTGTATTTACCGTGTAGGGCAAAAGCTAGAATATCAGAAAAAGTCGTTGAAATACTGCAGAATTAGTGTGAACGTGGCCTTACAAAATAAATAGTAAACAGACGGCTCGCGCATTCCTGTTAGTACATAATTATTCAACTCGTCAAATACCGCGGAGAAAGTGTACTAGTAATTATTGATTCAGGACAATACACCTGTCATGTCCATATACCCTGACACCTGCGTAAGGTGTCAGCATCAGGTGAGGCATTCCACTCGTTTCTATAACGGTAAACTAGCCTTCCGTAATAATATACAATTGACGAGATCCTAGGTTGTACAACTGCTACACGCCTAAGGCGACTCATTAAAACGAGTAAATTTTGTAGAGAAATCGTCAAACAAGCAAACACTAACATCAGCAATAGATTTTAAGAAGAATCAGATGGCAGATAGTACTATTTTCAGGAGAATAAAAGACTGCCAAAATGATTTAAACCTTATCTATAAGGTTGTTTAAAATCAACTACGGATATTTTGGGCACATGATCCACTGCTTATGTAAAGACAGACAAATAATTACAGAGAGCAATGTATTATTTGATTTAGTTTTCGAAATTTTTTGTTGTTTTTCAGCCTCAACGTCTTTACATAAGCAGCAGGTCATATGCCCCATCCGTTATTGATTTTGAACAACCTGATATTAATCAAATATTTAGGTCCAATAATAGGGCGATGACAGCGTTATCCTAAACGTAAATTCTCAACAAAATTCCGGTCATTGAAACCAAACTCGGTGCATCTCTAAAGAAAGGCTCGTTGTGAACTAAAACGATAGGCCTAACAATGACTCATCATATTGACACCTCAAAGGCTCGCGCCAGAGAAATTCAGATATTATCGATCTAGAACACGGCGTAGAAATCGCACCGCCCCCTTTTTATGCAAATGTGGCGGCTCCAGTGAGGATCGCTTCTTTAATTACATGGCCCCGTAGCCTTTGATGATAGTCCAGATAGGAGTACTCCTTTGAGATGGGTGATGAATATTGAGATTCAGAAAGATGCGTTGAAAAGAATAAGTAATCTCAGGTAGAAACATTATGGCCCCATAGCCTTTATTCCGTGTTGATTGTCTAGATATGTACTCCATATACCTTTGAGACGGGTGATTCAGAAACATAAGGTTGCAAAGAAAAAACACTGATGATCCAGATATGTGTAAGTATAAAAATACTCCATATACATTTGATATTGGTGATGAATATTGATTGGGATTCAAAAACATGTTTGTTGCTTAAATAATAATAATAAATCAGTCGTAAATGACCCCGTGATGATAGTACGTAGATTGTAGATAGAAGAAAAGTACCTACTCCTCACCTTTGATGACGAATCGCTGGTACAAATTTTCGTTTCGTTAAAATAATATAATTGGATTCTCAGCTAGTCATTTGTTTAATCAAATCTTTTGCCTTCGGGCTTTTACGAAATGAACGACTTCGGACGAATCAAGATAAAACGCACACTAATTTCAAACCGGACCAGTGAAAACTGCATCCGATTTCGTGCTTTCGTGTTCCAGTGGTGCATGCTCGTGCAAACACGCAGACAGACGGAATAATCTAAAAATAAATGATTAGGCTTCGGCTTTTTACTTTTTTACCTCCAGACTTTGGGCATCAACTTTATTACTGGGAACGTGTATTAAATACGAAGAAGGAATCGAAATTTATTAATATTGACTTCGAGTGTCCAAAAGATATTTAAATGTTATTTGAAAACAAAAGACCGGGTTTTAATGTCGAGGTTCCTAGAAATAAAAAACATCGATACAATCGATTTCCAAAACGATGATCGAAATTTACGGTACAGTCCGTTCACAATTATTTTACATCGGAGTTTCTATACGAGTGACCCTTATGTCGTCGGCATAAAGGTTCTGACGGAGGTGAAATAACTCCGAACGGACTGTGCGATGTGCATGCGAATTATTGTTGTATTATGCAAACGATCGAAACATCGCATTCAGGATCACGATAACGTTCGGCAGGGGACTGAGATTCGGCGCCAAAAAGTGTCAAAAACCTTCGGACCGCATTGAGGCGTAAATTGAAGATGGCAGACCAATATTAATCACGAGATTCGGACTGTTATCAATTCACGTGTCCGAGAGAATTGTGTATCGGGAATTGTAAATTTCTTATTTATGGTTAAGAAATGTGTTAATAAAATTTTCTTTTTTTATCATCGGCACAGGCACCGCTGTGAGCTGTCTCGGTTCTTCGGGACGGAAAGTATTATTTACACAAACGCTACACTTCATTTTGACCAAAAAATCAAGTTGTACAATATTCCTTCGCTAAATTTTATTCTACATATTTGTTGCTTACATTTCGTATCGATTTAACGTTATTGGATCCGCAGATTATCGTAACAATACATTTTCGAGAACATCGTTTGAATTGAAATAAGAAGTAAGCAACGACGGTCAGAGCAAATAAACGATCAACAATAAATTGCATTAATTTAAAATCGTTTTATTTCAGCGATTCAGATACAAAGGTATGTTTTTTCTTCGTATTCGACGATTGCGAATATTTTAATCGCCAAATAATCTTCCATATAACTGTCATCAATCATAATCAGCATGAAGCCAGGAGGACTAATGAGTGTTTAGATTTAACATTGAAAATATTACTTTGTCAGTGTCAGAGAGAAATACTTCCTACCATCTTGTTGTTTTTTACCAAGTTTTGATCTTATTTAATTTTAACCAAGTCCTCCCTTTAAGAATGCTACCTAAACATCAGAGACCTTAGCATTTATGATGCTGATGAAGATGACATAAGAATTTTAAAAAGTCTTACCTTTGTTCTGTAGAGCGGATTCGAGAAGTCCCATCCCGGTGCCACGAACAGATAGCCGCATTTCGATATTTTCCTGCTGGCCTGAGGACAATAAAGCCATCGTTAGTTTTTCTGGTTAAATTACAAGGTTGCATATTAAGAATGGGCCACCAAAAATGGCCCATGGAGAGCCGCTTCGCTACGTCGAATGTAAGAGGATTAATGGATGGTAAGAATGAAAGTGGACGAAGCGAAACAAGTATGTACCTAAAGAAGTAGCAAGTGGTAAGAAGTGGTCTCTGCCTACCCCTACGGGAAAGAGGCGTGATTATATGTATGCATGCTAAGAATACAATTCTTCTATTGTAGTTCTGAGCTAAGTCTATCTGGAATGATAATTAGGTTATAGTATTCAGCGTAATTATTGTCAGAGAAAAGGATTATCAAAAATCCAAATGTAGATAAAATTCTGCAGTAAATTTTAGTTATAGCAGGCTTTATTTTCCTCAAAAACCTAACATACAATTTTATGTAGGTCATCTACTTTTTAACAGTTCCATTACTACTACGAACACAGTTATCCGGCACACCTTAGCTAATTACACTAAAATAGGCCGTATGTTAATTTGCTTCCCAAACCTCACAAAACTATGTTTCTCACTCATTGTTTGAAACTTTTGTTGGTAATTATACTTAACTAGGTGACCATCTGGTCAAAAGTCGGTCTCAAAAGTAAAAGCCAATTTGATTTACATATTTGTAAACATATCTTTTGCAAAAAAAATCCCGAAAATTAGACAGGTAAATGCATAGATGTATTATATAAAAAATAAGTAGTTGCGCGTAAAATGTGAAGACTCAAATTGGCCCGACCGCGACGTCGGTCGGGCCAATTTTGGTTAGTGTGCTCCGCGAGTAATAGTGTACTATGATATGTTAGTGTGCGGTTGACGATTAGCCCGTATTACGCGTCCCGTCTCAATATGTGTCGCGGCACAGAAATATTGTCAGTTTTGTAAGGGTGTAATTAATCAAAGGGTAAATCATATTATAATACGTGAAGCAAAAACGTTTTACGAGTGTTTAAGTTTATATGGAGGAAGGTGTGCCGGAAGCTGTTTTCATTTTAAATAATACTAGGAAATACATAGAAACAAAGACGTATATATATTATAGATAAGGCATGTCGAGGCAAAAATTATCCCCACTTAAATGGCCCCACTTTTGGGGGTGTTTGCGTGCGTTTGATAGATAAAATTTTGTTACACGCTGACGTTTGTCAATCTGTCAATTTTTATTTTTATTTTTATATGACATTTTGAAAAATACCACCTGTCAAAGCTTAGCGACAAATTGAGTGATTTAATAAATTGCTCGGAGTACAGAACACAAAAGATCGTTGCTTGTAATGTTGTGAATAATTGTAATGTTACGTTGGTACTGTCACGGCTGGTCAGTGACCTCGTTACGTCACAAGCACAGTCGGGTAAATTACATGTACTTAATGTGTTTTTCGATCTTCGAGCGGTCACGGCCAAATGATGGAGATTTTTAGCATACTTTGTGATAAGTCCCACACAAAACCTTTAAATGATATCTATGGTAACAATGGCTGTGTTCCGCGAAAAATAGAGCCAACAAAAAAACGTAAGCAAAATAGCGACCGCTGGCATTAAATAAGCAAAATGGCGGATTATGTTAGCAGTATTGAAATTAGCAAACGTGTCCTAGCCGATTATGGTTTTTTTTCTTTAGCGTTAGCAAGCGCTAACAAGCACTATTTTCCACGGAACACAGCCAAATGCCAATAATGCGTAACTTCGTCGAGTTCTAAAATTGAATTAAGCATGGCATTCGTAAAACGCAGTATTACATTTTGCTGAAACATGGTTTTTACTTTTCAAAATAAAGATAACAAAAAATATTTTATGGTTTTAGGGTTCCGTACCTCAAAAGCGAAAAACGGAACCCTTATAAGACCACTTTGTTGTCAGTCCGTTCGTCAAGACCTTTTATTCCATATAGGATTTAAAGTTGAACATTTAAATATGATTTCTAATGTACGATCACTATCTCACAGCATATCAAAACATCTTATACTATCTAAATCTCGTACATAAATTAGCCCTCTATGCGGCTTCGGAAGATTCCAGGAACAAGTAGGAAGGAGTACAGATCAATCATAACTTCATAAGGCAGGCAGATCGTCGATATAATCACTGCGCACGCGTCATCGTGACGTATACAAAATATCATGTTATATAACGTACGTACTACATGCAATATGCAATGCAATGTTAAAGAGCAGGTGCAAGGTACAGAGCCAATAATGTGTAATAGAGCTTAGTTTTTGTCGTAGACAAAAGACATTGGGATTTTAGTATAGAACAATTACACAGCGACCAAAGATTACTAGGTGAAAAAAAAAAAACTTAGGCCGTTACATCCGTTAATGGATGATTTATACAGTATTCTCCGAGCGAAGTAACCACTCTTGAAATACTGTAGTGCCTGGGACAGTTGGTTTTTAAATGTCGTATGGTTGCCCAAGCACATACGGCATTCTCACAACATAGTCAGCCTAGTCCAGAGGAATGAACTAGTCAATACGTCTGGGGCCAACTATGTGCGGGTTTCCTCACGATGTTTTCCTTCACCGTTAGAGCGTCCGTATGATGTACTTGAGATCTGAAAAAGTCTCATTGGTACACGCCACAACCTGGGATTTGAACCTGCACTCTCTCGAGTGCGAACCAAACGGTCTACCCACTAGCAGAGGCGGCTCGTCCTAAAGAGCGCTGGTGCATTGCACTCCCACTCCTCCCACTTTGCAAAATAGTTACTAAGTACATAATAAAAATGTATTTTTTAATCTGCTACCCACTTATTTATTTTTAACCATACACATGCACACAATAGTATTTATTAATTACTAGAATTAATTAACTACGTAAGAAGTTAAAATATTTTCAAGCATATTTCAAGATTTGCTAAGTCGTTACTCACGAGAGCGCTCGCGATTGCGCTCCTATGAGAAAAATTTCAATACAACGCCTAGTACTGAAATCAATGAGTGCGAAGGAGAAACATCGACACGGCCCGGTACGTGAAACAAAAGATTTCGTATGAGAAATTAGCCTAACTTGGAGCGCCGCTCCTCGACGCGACGTTGCCAGATCGCGGCGAGATGACAATTATCATGGTGTGCCGTGTGGCTAATTATGCGCTGTTGCCTATCTTATGTAAACAAACATTGCGTCTCATCGTCACCGGTCACTACACTAGGTACTCGCGCGAATACGGCAGTTTTGTGATATTCCGCTATTAAAAAAATAGTTTATGTGCGTTATTTGTAAAAATGCAACAATACAATGTATATTTTATTAAATACTGTGAAAAGACTATAGAAAAGCGTCTCGAACTAAAAGCAAAAGGTCCAAAATGTGCTAAAAAACAAACTTTTACGCGTGTGTTTAAACCCGAACAGTGTTTATAAACACCTTGGATGTGTGGTTGTGAAGAAACCAATAAATTGTTTGCATGCATTGTGTATGATAAATTGATAAGCATAGAAAAACGCTAGATAAATTCCATATCCGATTTTCACGAGAAAGTGATAGAGGTCTTCGCTCTAGACCGGCGAATGGATTTTTTATACAAATAAATGGTAAGCAACCCTTTTTGTTTCTGAACACCCAAAAAAAAAGGTCACGAGCCGCCTCTGCCCACTAGGCCACGGAGCTAGGTGCTAGCACTAGGTGAGATGTAAGCGTAATAGGGAATATGCATGTTTTTTTTAATTTTTTTAAACGTTTCTACTGGTTATAACATTACCAAAAATATATATAACACATTAAAAATATTATCCATTAAGCTGGAAAAAATGTTTAAAAATCACTATAATTTTTGCGCGATTTAAACACGCCATTTTCGCGGGCTTGGGTTGTGACGTCATCGTACACGAAAAAGACAGTTGACAGTTAAAATCATAGATGAGTCAGAGCATAGAATTCAATTTAACGTGAGTCATGTCTTTGTCATGAAAGACAGCATCGTGTATTTTGTATTTTGTATTTTGCATTTTTTATATATTTTTTTTCGGTTTAAACTATAACTAAATTTAAAAAATTCCTTTTAGTTATAATGTGACAACAATAAAGAACAGGGAAAAAAATATTTCAAGCAAATTCATGCATATATTCTCTATTGCATCTGGATTACAACGGTATAGGTCGCATGTCTGCAGATGGAGTATACCTCAGCCTACCTCAGTATACAGGTAAAGATACCTGTATACTCAGCGATATTGATAAATTGTATTTAAATAGGTTATTAAGTTATTTTACGGGGTCTATATATACAAAAGCGCTATTAAATGGATAAACTACCGACGAAAACCTCAGAAACCGGACATTAAAAAAGTTTGAAGTACATTTGTAATCTTAGATGTGTTTACTGTTCGTGTCGCATAGATACGTTTTTATGCAGCCATCATACAAATCACGAATATTATGACATGTAGAGAAATCACGTCATAGAATTCGAGAATTTCTTTCAAACAAACAAAATTACGTAATTATACAGGGTGTATGCAGAGCGGTCCCGGTAATTTAGTGGGCTTATAAAAGAGCATAACGTAATTATATCCATTGGTACTAATGGAAGCGAACCTGTATTTTAAGCTACGATTTTTCCTAACTATAGTTTAAGTTATTTAATTTTCTAGTTATATTTATTTTCTTTATGGGGCGTTCATAAATTACGTAAGGTAAAAACCCTTAAAAAAAAAGTCTCACGCAATTTATTGACGTCCCCTTAACCACGTCTCTTCGTTTCCCAGGTCTGCGCGTAATACGAATTTAAGCGTTGTCCCCACTACAATCCGCGAACAACGGTACATCAGTACCGGACAACACAACACCTATGCCGTCGCTGACCCCCGTTAGGGTTGCCAGGTCGCCAAACCTAATAGCCGGACAGACCAGCCAGTTTGGCCGGACATTTGGGTGAAAAAGCCGGACACCCTACATTCTTGAGTATTTTGTCTCAACATTAATAAATACGGCGTTAAAATAGTTTCTAAAATTGAGCCTTTTGGATTTTCACCACAAAAATTATACATAAAAAAAATCAAATGCCTGTTCATTGGCATCGTTTGCGAAATGTAAAAAGCCTAATAAAATCCGGACAAGCCGGACACTGTCTATTTTGGCCGGACACGCAAACAAAAACTACGTCCGGCTTTATCCGGACGCCTGGCAACCCTAAGTCCCCCGCTACCGTTACCGCTTCATACAAATTGTTATTCAATTATGATTCATACTACACATATTTAAGAGTTTCATGAACTATAACGTGATTTGAACTTGTCTACAAAGTCAGAGCTGGAAAAAATATTTTCTGAATTTATGAGGAATCAACCTACAAGTTACGTTAACGATCTTTTCACTGACGACAAAAATATATATTACTAACGTACCGACGACGAATTGGGAAAAATTTAGTAGCGGAAAGAGGGCTTACGTCAAGAGGAGCTTGTTTTTATGGCATTGGCTACCTATACGCCATCAAGTCCCAAACAGATATTTCTGAGATTAATTAGGTATACATGAAACAAATAGTTTGTATCTTTTGCTATAATATTACCTTTACCTACAATTAATAGTAGATTATGCACCAAGGGGATAAAGCAGTGTCTTACGTCACGGGCAGCATATTGGACCCTGAGCGTAACGAGGGACTCTAGAGTTAAAACTTAACCTCCGAGTGAAGCGAGGGAGTTATGTAGAGTCCTGAGTGAAGCGAGGGGTTCAAGCTGCCCAAGACGAAGACAGGCTTTATCCCAGAGGTGCATACTCTACTTTTCATACCTACTGCGAGGCAATAAAAACCCAGGGCTACAAAAATATAACATTTATTTTGATAAAAATTAATATTGATATTGGACACATTTGTGCAGTTACGGAGGGACAGAGTAATATTTTTATTAGGAACATTTATGAAAAAATTATAGGTGGCCAGTTCGATTTTCGAATAAACTCTCAGCAATACCATACTATTATCGAAAAGCTCTATGATAGATACGTATCTATTTAGGAGTTTTCATACGAATTTTAATGTTCCAAATTCAAATCACTTTAATCCCTTGGGAGTTTCATACAACATTATCTCCCTTGGGAGTCAATGGCTTGGTTTACGTTGAGATTGCGTGATATATAATCGGACATTGTCGAGCAGGTGGTATGAAAAAATATTTACACAATGATTAGTAATTATTAAACGGTGCTGTCTTTGTCTGATACATTGGAAAAGTAACTTGACAGGCAAACACAGCAATATTGAATAGCTTATCCGTTGTGTTATTATTTTTATTAGTTAAAGGGAGTTAGAGTTTAACTTAGAATATCTACCTGGGTGACCAAGCTTTGCTCGAAGTTCTGACAAATTAAGAAAACATTTATAGCTTAAAAATGGGCAGTTTTCCAGGGATTACACCTAGCTAGATCAATTTTTTTTCCAAAATTCCCTGCAAACAAATTTCTTGGTAATACTTACAGCTGTTTTTGAGAAACCGATTATATAATATATACAAGATTGTCTCGTTTAAAGTATAAGATAGCAAGTTGATGTCTGAAGTTTTTTTGGCTCTATGTCTATGTACAAGTCTAGCCCCTGACCTAGGCTTCCCCTATGTGTGTCAGGGTCCGCGGAACTGGTACCACCGTTAGGCGACAATACCTGCGCCTTCGCAGCGAATCGATACGATCGCTGCCCTTAATACTTAATATAGGTAGCATGGGGATTTCATGAGGTTTCAGTACTAAGAGGGAGGGAAAATTTAAAAAGTTGCGGATGCGCAATGCCCATGGACAACAGCATTCGCTTACCATCAGGTGATCTGGCGGTTTGGGTCTTATTGTCCATTAATAATAAAATAGATATAATAGATATAATAAAATAGATATAATAGAGTTTGGGTCTTATTGTCCATTAATAATAATCCTGGCGCCAAGTAGTCTTTTTGGGGTGCGGTACCCAAAGGTTAAAAACGGGACCCTGAGACCTCGCTGTCTGTCTGTACCTCCGTCTGTCAGTCACCAGGTCCTATCTCCTTAACCGTGATAGCTAGACAGTGCAATTTTCACAGATGATGTATTTCCGCTGCCGCTATAACGACAAAATACAAATACATACTTAAAAACAGAAAAAAATATAATATTTATTAGAGTCTCCCTTACGGAACCCTTCTTACGCGAGTTCGACTCGCACTTGGCCGGATTTTTTGAATGGAGCGTGGTCACCTGTAACGGTATCATAATCCAACATTACTACAGGTAGCTGTATGATGGATGAATTCACAATAAGTTCTAGAAGATACAAATAAATAGTGTTACTCACGCGTGGCAAATAACGTCACACTTAACCGGTCAGTTGCCGCCTGCCGGCCTCAAAACCGACCGTAAACAATTGATTTACGACATAAGTAGTTTCGCCGAAACTAAGCCACCACATACGCTTGCCTTAACAAATATGTACCTACGAGTAATACATTTTTACCCGACAACGGCGAAGGAAGGGTAATGATATTGATAGTCTGTGCGCCTCAATTACTGCACAGTGTACATATTACACGATAATAACTAAATAATGCAAGTATTTTTTTTATATTAATTATACATATAAGGTTTGGTAAAATCAATTACGGATACTTCGGGCATATGATCTACTGCTTAAATAAATACGTTTAAGCAGAAAAATAATTGACATAATCCAAAAAAAAAAAATCTTTATAATATGGGCGAATTGCGTTTTGCTGAGAGTCATACATGAGATGATTTTTTTTAGTTTGAGTATTTTGAGAGAGTTGAGTAGGGAATATGCACGTATTTTTTTTATTTATTTATATAGATCTATCTTGTTTGGTATGGTAACCGTATGGTAAAATCAGTTTTTTGATATCATTAAAAATAACGAAGATATGAACGTTTAAAGTGGTCTATTAGATAGAGAGATCCGACGTGTATCGTGACGTCACATAACACGACTTTCATAGAAAGTTCATACTAAATTTCGTTTTGCTAGAAAGAGATAGATTACATACTTTGACCGCTCATATCTTGCTCATTTATCAACAGATATTGAAAATTTTCTCGCCATTTTCTTTATTTTTCTGTCTAGTATCATATTATTATATTTTAAGCTATTTTTATATTTTATGCATATTCCCTATTGGCATTTAGACGGTAAATTTTCGTCGTACGGCTGTAGGCACCCGTGTAAATCCCTCATACGTCTTACTTATTGCGCAAGTTTTGGGCCTAATATTAAAACTTCTATCAGCAATCAAGTTCTTAACTTCTAATCGACTTAAAACTGACTATTAGTTTCAACTTGAAATTATCCAAATGTTTTCAAGTCATTATATTGTAATAATCTCCATTTTAGAACATGCAACACAAAATCTTGTGAGGCAAGATCGTTTGATACAAGATTATATCCGAGTACATTTGACATGGAGATTAAACGATAAAACTAAGAAACATTAAAAATATATCACACACATTAATCTGGATTTCATTTCGTAAAAATAAATTTTCGTGGTGATAACATTAGAATGCATTTTGGACTACCGAGACCATCTTAAAGAATGTAGGTATGGCAAGCAGTGCCATCACATTGTATTCTCGTCTCTTTATTAATTACTAATGGATTAAAATCATTATGTAACCGGTAACAGAGTGGTTTTATAAGTAAACTTTTGATCACGACTGGAAATTAACAAAATTTAAATTTTTTTGACTAATCCTCGAATTGTCAAGCAGTGAGACAGCTGATGATGATGAATTATAGAATACTCTCGATCATGTTAGCTTTCGAACAAAAAAACAGGACCAAAATCGGTTCATCCGTTATGGAGCTACTATACCACACACTCACACACACAGTTGAATTCCAGCGTAAGAGGATTCTATAGCTCTTGTGCACACTCGATTCGATGCGTGTGTGAGTGCGACAGGATGCGCTGATACTGAAACTATACTGGGAATTGAACAGATATTACGTGAATTGGGGTTCAGGTGCAGAGGCAAGAGGCGGAAGGTCGTGAGAAGCGGGCGACTTGCACTTTCGTCGGCGCGGACGCGGCGATAGGCGCCCGGGAGTCTGCACGAGTTAATCATTCATCGAAGGGCCTAGGAGAAAGTTCTAGAGAGCTCCCTAGGCAGGGGAATGATTTGTGGATCGCCGGGGGAGGGCTGGTCCTCCGCAGATGAGTTATGGGAGGTGCGAACGAGGCTCGGTCATATATCCACGTCCAGCGAACGCTTATCCCGGGGAATGTTGAACTTTCAAACATTTATCAAAATCTTTTTAAATAGTTACGAGTTTAAACTCTTCCTTGACTCATTAGTTTAATAAATAAAAACCTACACGTTGATAATAATAATAATCATGATACTTATTCGAAGGCTAAAATGTTAAATAACAATTTAAATGAGTATGTCTTAGAGGTATCTATGTAAAAAATCAATATAATTTCATAGGTCCTGTCTACAGTCTCGTTAAAATGCTCCATATAAAAGTCGAACCTAACTGTGACGTCACGATTAGGTAAAAGCTTGTATATTTGTAAATATCTCCGAAATTTATGCGTTTAAGTTCATACCACTACTTACTTTAATGAATGTTTTTGTGTATGATGTAATTAATGCTAATTTAGCAAAATAATTCGAAACTTCTCCGTATTTTTTAGATATATCTAATTACAAATTACACATAACATATAAATAGTTTTTTTTACGTTTATCAAGAAGTAATACCTTAAAATTCCTGAGCATATAAATTAAACTAAATATTTTACATGTAGTCGTCTCTCCTACATGTAGACATGTAGACCTAAATAACAAATTTCATCAAACAAACAATATAAAATCGTTGTTCAACATTACGTAGTTACGACGCGACGGTAAAACAACCATCGATCGAGCTGATTAGCGAGAGAAAACTAACCAAACAAAAACCCTAATAGAATCTCAAATCAAGCGCAAAATAATAATAGAAAAATCAACAAAGATGTCACTTTCTCACGGCGCGACGCGACGCCATGTTGTTAGATTGTTCGAGAATAGAGAATAATAGCGCGTATTGATAGGATCACGACTTTCGACAAATACTTTATATTTACGAGTAGCTACTCCAACTCGTAACTATTTCCAACTGGAGGTGATAAAACAAGTGCATCTAAAGTTTAACTTCAAGTGTTTTGGATGCTAGAATTAAAAATGTAATTATGATGATTATAACTTAAACTAAATTTTAGTAACCTAGATCTTTACTCAATCTCACCCAAAAAAAACTTTATTTTATCTTTCCTGCAAAATAATCATCAACATTACAAAATAAACAAACTATTATAATGTTATTTAAACTATTGTTGAGTACGTAGAGACTCGCTTTCAGGAAACTATAAGTAGGTATCTTGCAAAGAATGCCTATAATGCATGTAAATTAACAAGGTATTGATATATGTATAAGGTAAAAACAAAAAATTAAACCGACTTCCAAAGTAAAAATACACAAAAAAGTATAAAATAAAACTTATTTTATAAATAATTCCCCTTTTAAATTTGGCTATTTCTCTACTTAATCTTCTTAATTCTGAAGTCGCTACCAGCCCAAACGATATCCTACGATATTTTATAGAACTCACGTTCATATTTGCTGGTACCGACTTCAAAATTAAGAAGATTAAGTAGAGAAATAGCCAAATTTAAAAGGGGAATTATTTATAAAATAAGTTTTATTTTATACTTTTTTGTGTATTTTTACTTTGGAAGTCGGTTTAATTTTTTGTTTAAAAATAATAATTTCACCCTTTTTAGTGATAATATTGTTAAATTATTATTAATACGTCTTAAAAACGTCTAAAATAAACGATCGAATGTATAACTGAATACGTGCCAAGCTTCTATTAGATATTGTTATTAAGATGATGATGATGATTACTGTAAGTTACAAAGTGGCATACGCTTGCAGTTCTTTAAACAATACCGAAATTTCCAAACGCGTATCTTTAAATACTGAGGAGTTCTGTTTAGTGTTTTTGGATCTGGGGTATACCTTGGTTTCAGCATCTTATTTTTTGGGAGCATATGCTTGTGTTACTTCAGTAAAAGTCGAAATCACCATATGTGTCCATATAAATTTCGAGGAGTTCCCTCGATTCCTCATGGATCCCATCATCAGGTCACCAATTTTCTAAAAATGGGACCAACTTCGGCTTGAAAATCGGCCAACAGACGGCGGAGTTATCCGCGAACATACAAAATATATATATATATATATATATATATATATATATATATATATATATATATATATATATATATATATACAGCCGAACGTATAACCGCCTGCTTTTTTGGAAGTCGGTTAAAAAGAAAGTCCACCGAACGATATAACTGACATTGTTATCGGCGGTATTGATTTCATAAACGCGGCACAACCGGTAGTGTTTACATCTTTTGACATTACCTTTAATTACTCACGTTAAAGATATCAATAAAAACCGGTTTTAAACGAATTAAATAAACATTAAAATTGCTCCAAATTAAAGTAGGCATTCAAAGTTCAAACACTTCACTGGTATTTTAAGACCTGAGGCCCTTTAGGTTGGTCATGAGTGTCGGTATCGAGAGATTTGGATAAACATTATTTTTATAATTCTGCAAGAAATGTCCGAGCTTTTTATGAATAGTACAATAACAACTACCTACTATGAGAGATACAATACTTATTAAAGAGACTAGAGGTCGATCTGTGGTCGACATACGACCATATTTTATTCATGTTTTTTAAGTTTTAACTTTATTTTTAATCTCTTGCCTCTTAGATAGAAAAAATCAAAAAATTTACATATTGTGACAGATTTGCAACCGTCAACGTTTCAACAAAATTATATCCATCAAGGTCACGGTAGTGTGTTATTAATCTGAGGAACTGTGTTTTTTTTGTAATTTTTAATAATTTTATGTATTTCTATTTTCTAAACATTTTTTATAATAAATATGTTAGCTTTCTGCACAGAAGACTAACACAGAAGCTAAAAAATAAATCCAGTACATAAACTTTAACTGCGCTAAATGTCATACTCCTCCGTTCGCACAATTTTCGTAAAGCTGTAGTTGCTTCATGTATAAATGATCTTAACGACCTAATGCACAATGACTAATGTAAAATTTAAGAACATTGGGTCTGGATAATTGGCGATTATTTAAGTCAGTGCACAGACCAGAAAATGTACCGGTACAGTCACCGGCAATTCTGGGGTCTTTTTACGTTTTCAACCAAAAGCCTTTCGACAATACCTACGTAGTACCGTCTACCGAGTACCTAGGGACATTTCCAACCTGAAGTCCAATTCCAAACAATTCTACAACCCGTAGTGCTGCGGGCACGCGTCACCGCCACGCTACCGGCACAATTATCATATCTAGACCACTCTCACTGAATCAAAAAGAACGCCGCAACCCAAAGAAACCATCAGGTGCACGTTTCACTTTCCAATGACTTATCTTTACCGCCGTGCTATTTAAAACTCAACCTTACTCGAAGGCTGTATGGTTCAAAACCCCCTGATATGTCCAGACATAGTAATTATCAAGATTTGCACGGAAACCCTTAAGCGTCGCTAATTGTGCCCATGCCGATAGTTCGGTTAATGCATTAGAAAATAACAGTAATGACCCTGCTAATGGATTAACTTCAATGGAGTGGACATTTTGGAATCCAATACAGTTCCGCCGGGAAAGGCTTGTGTTAATTTTGTTTCATTTAGTGAATGATCATCATCAACATCGATCACCAGTACAGATGTTTCTTGATTGAAGGGAACAATCTACGAATCTGCAAATGCTTTGCATATAATTTGCTCTCCATTCCAAGGCGCAAAGCCTTCCAAGGATAGTCTTACATACATAGTAAGTAATTTATCTGCAAAGCATTACGATGTTCCTATATTATTTGTAAATCTTATTACAACATTGTTCACAATAAGTACTTATATCTTTTGCAGCAGTCAGCTATTTTGTTCAACTCTATTACGCTATATTTACGCTCTTAGGAATATATTTTTGCAGCCAATTCTTTAGGCTGTTTTTCCACCTATAGGTGCTTAGGAATATATGTCATATTTTTCTATTACCTGCCCGGCAACGGTACGACGATGTCTCCCATCTGTGACCTGACAAATTGCAGGACTGGTGCCGGGCCCGTAAGTATCTTTGGTGATAAATATTAACAAGCCAAAGAAGCTATGTCTGGGGCATATCGATTATTATGTCAAGCAAAGGACATTTGGGGCATAAATGGGTAATGTAAAAGAAACAACTTACCACATTCTGGCCAAAACCTGATGATAAATTCGAAGCGGGCGAGGGCGCATGCGAAAGGTCACTCGTATGTGGCGCAACACGAGTTGAAAGGACATGGTCTAATTGCGAAATATCTCGCTTAATAACGTCATTAAACTCGATTTTTGGAACTCATTATACCTATATTTATTATGACTTGATCAATGACTTTAAACTCGGTCATGATCTTTAGCCCTATTACGATTCACCGCGAAAGTCGAATGGGGGTTGAAAACGTGTCAACAAGAGACGTACGCGACAATATTTTGAAAGACCTTGAAAGAAGAATATAATATGAAAAAAGTACTAAAATCGGAAACGTAGGTACGCAGCTATCTGTCTCACAAAAGATCAATGACAAAAGCCCATAAGAGTGAAAGAGAAAGCAAATCCATGTCTTTTTGGTTTTTTCTAGTTACCTATAGCGTTTTGTTACTCTTGTCGCGGCAAATTGTGCTTATCAAGTAGATTATTATCACTCACTAAGTAGTTGGACTAACAACGCCAGTGGTCGTAAGTTCCCCATTTTGCCTCAATCACCATCACGACTACAGTTAAACGAACAAACAAAACATGATATATCAAACAAACGTTCACAAAAAACGTTAACCCACATGCAAATACAAAGCATTAACACACATACTTAACCGACATAAAATATTATCTGCGCTTATCAAAAGATCTCATCTATTGGGAATAGGGCCGGCGAGTGATAAAAAGTAAAATTTTTAAAAAATTGGACTAATTCTATTACAACACAGAACATACGATAAAAAAATCTAATTAAAACAAAATGTATTTTTATTAAGGTCAGCATAAAGAAAAAAAAGATTACCTACAATTACCACCGGAACCCTAATCCGGCAGGTTTATAGACATTAGACTGCTGCAGGTCTTTTCCTCTTCCTGGAGAGAATCATATTCTTGTAGCAGTAATAGTCGTAAAAGACGTAACAAAGAGGTTTTTGGTAAAGGCAATAAGCCCTGGCAGTAATACAACTACTAAATAACAAAAAAAATCGTCTTCATTCTGCCAGAAACCTTAAAAGCTTCTGGTGCCTGTGTAGGATTAGTTTTGATTAAGCCCACGGTGTGGTCATTTTTGTGTAAGATTTGTCAGTTTTGACAGCCCTAGAGTTTACCACTCTGTGACCGTCAGAAACATCGTTAATGACACGTCACTTAGTCCACATGGTCAGACCTGTCAGAACGATGGAGCTGTCAGAATCGCTGATGATGCGATACTATAAATATTCCAATTACGCTTTCATTTGCTCCACTTAAAACAAATCCATCATCGTCAAAGCTAGTCGCAGAGAGAGAAAGAAAAGAGGAAGAGATTTCCTCGCTAATAAGTACAACTCTATGTACTTACATAGAGTACATACTTACATAGAGATACAACTCTATGTATTTACAAAACTATACGCGCGTGCGTATAGTTTTGTTAATTTGCAAGGTATTTCAAAAGCTATATAATCTTGAATTTAAACGCATAATGCAATAAGCAAAATAAACCCTTAAACATTTATATATATTTTTATTATAAAAAGCTCATCGTTTTACATTTCATACAACTAGAGAACATTACTTTAAGAAAATAAAACATTGGTTTTGTTTACATCAGTATCCCATTCATTTAGCTTGTAATAGATACTTTGAGACCTGTTTACCTAATAGAATTTGCGATTTGCATGTATATTTTTCTTATCAGCGATATAAACTGTACAATAAATAGTATTGGAAGTTCTCAAACAGGTTTGAGTCTCCGAGGCAAGTGTTTAAGTGGGTATTAGCAATTTTTATTGTCAATCATTATACGAGAAAACGAGGCCATGGTTATGTAGATTAGTTGAATGGGAACGCATAAATGCTTATGGTTAACCTAAACTGGAGGTCAGGTTAGGAATATAATGGTTGTTTTCTTAAAGACTTAGGCATATGGAAACTATTAAAGAAAGTGACTTCGAGGCTCGAACATTAAAACAAGTGTTCCCGGTATTACTTGTGTTTCTCTTGATCACTTTATATTCGTAAGAAGACTTCACAATCAAACAAACAATTTCTATCTTCTCATCAGTAAATAGTGTTCTAATTAAGTGATGACTGATGAAGTCACAGTCACAAATAATTTAGGCGCAGAGATGCAAAATCCCACATCCTGGCACAAAATGCGAGGAGAATTTTAACGTGTATTCGTCGACCTCGACATTCTCCAGTCGTTCCCACGTCAGCCATTTACAAGTCAATCAGTTAATATCTCGAACTGTTCAATACTTCACCTTGATATCGCTGTTTGTTTAGCGTTTATTTGACTAACTTCAATGAATGTGAGTAGTGTTCCGAAATCCTATTGTTAAAATTTCTACAATTCTAGATTAGCAATCATAATAATCAATACAGTTTGAAGAGATGGTAGGCATGCAAGACAATTTTTGTTCGTTTAAAGACTTTTGGGAGTAAACATAAAAGTCAAGGGAATCAAACGAAGGTTTAGCAATAATTTCAAAAATAATACACTTGCAATAGCAATAAACATAAAATCGCAGCGTGAATTGTTTTTTGTTACAGCCAATAAAAAAGTTATAAACGAAGGTGAAGCGAAGGATACTGAGGTCAGAGAGGATACAAAGATTGATTAGAGGTCCGCAGCGGGATCAGTTAGTTTTTATGGCACCATGGGACATCAATATGGCCAGAATTGAAATGTCTTAATAAATCCCGAAAATTAGGTAATTAAAAAAAATAAACACAAAAGGTTGTGATAATTAAACACTTTACATATAGAGTTCAAGAAATGAAATATTTTCGTAATGACAAATTCGCTAGTGTCTCAAATTTTCAAGGCCAATTTGTTTCAAAGAGTTTGATGATGATAAAGACAATAATGATGTCTAAAAATAAACATAATATATGCGAGAATTGTCAGATTTTCCTCATTACATAATCTGTATAATATTTTCTCATCATAGAGCTAAAGGGAAAGCTGACCCTGGGGGTTCATCGATAATGAAGTCGGATGCAATCAGTGGACGCTGGCGTGGCAGTGATTAATGTTACCAGCTGGAAAATGTTGGATGAAAAACGGCAACTTCAATAACTTGTCATGCCTTGGACTGGGTATATCTTGGGTATATCCTTGTTTAATCATAAAATAAATAGTAATAGTGAGTTGTTAAATTGTAGATGAGGTGTAATTAGAAACGAACAAAAACATAAGTTTATGAGTAAGAAATTGGCTGGCAAAAAGTATTGTATTCATGCAAAGTATCCGAAACATGGAGAATAACAAAACCATAAAATATAACCTGCAATAGCAGTTTTATTACAATAAGTTAGATACGCGTAAACATCAGAAACCAATAAGAAGATATAAAATCATTATTTATGGCACACCAGACACAAACGTAAAATAACAATTTCATTCTCCGCTAGAAGTGTTTATTTAATATACCAATTTATGTCTTCCCAACAACACAAGTTTAACACGCTTACGAATTATTTAATTTAATATAATAATACATAATATCGCATGAGAAACAGAGATAAGTGGAAATGAACTTATGAAATAAAAGCAAACGCTAAGGCGTGGGATACATTGTCTAAGTAGGTGTGACGGATTCCGGACCATCAGTGTTGTAACGATGATTACCTTATAATCGCACCCCGATTCTAGACGTGGACTCATTTGCGGCAGAAGGAGAAAGTGAATAACTCGTATTGATTAGAAAGGGATGGTGTGCGGACGTCGCTATGAAGTTTTTCAACCCTACTCTCAGTTCGGTAACATTGAAAGGCTCTAGACCCCGAGCAATTATTTCAGTTCCTATTTACGGCCGTAAAGTAAGTGGTAATATGATTTAAAGCAATAAAACAAAGTATTCGTGGATGTTTTTATCGTGGTAACAATAATGTAATACAATCGTGTTTTAAAGTTAATAAAAATGCGTTTATAGTTGAACTTTAAGATCGCGAGGTTATTATTGCATTCACAATATGACTCTTGGTTCTTACAGCTTTCTTTATATCCCTTCGCATATTTCTCGTCGAATGTAGCAGCCTAATGCCACATCTAGCGTCTATTCCTGGTGTTATCGGAGGACTATTCTAATTTTTCTTATTATAAAATTAAACTGGGGTCATTACTACCACTTTTGTTGCGTGGAATCTTAATAGGCAGTGCACTATGCGTTGGCCCGTGCTGCGTCTTTTTCTGTCCCAGACGAATGCCGGTCTAGCCGCATTTCGTCGCATTCCTGTACTTGCCTCAAATTGCGCTCCTATTATAAATTATAAGCCGACAAAAAGTGGTCGGATTATAATTGTTAAACAAATAGTACGTGCCGTAGGTGCAACCTGCTTTTGCACTCGTTTAGTATTTTATAGCCCCAGTTGTAGATATTGCGCTATCTGAATTGTTCATCTTTATCTTATGAATAGGAGTCCCTTAAAGGAAAAAGCATATTGTGATTTTTATAGACCAACATCAAAGCATATGTGTTGATGAATTTTATTTATTGATATAATTGTCCACTATGAACGAGTTTGCTAATAAAGCCCTGTAGACCTCACAGACAGATGTACATTGAAAAACTTTTGCAGATTTCATTTTAAATGTAGTTTCTATATTCTTGGTCTACGGATAGTTACACGTTACATCCAAATATTAAGTTAATAAGCTGAGTGCTGATCACTTCCTGATCGGATCGTATTAATTAGCTATAACGCTCGACTCCCGAGTAATCTCAGACAGTTTAAATCCTACATATTATAAGATATGTAGTTCAAAATCAATTACGAATATTTTAAACATAATATGATCTACTGCTTATATAAAGACGTTTGAGCCGATAAATAATAAAAAAAAATAATATGTTAAATAAAATTACTTCTCAGAAACATGTGGTTCAAAGCGGGAGCAAAGATTTTGCCTAAATAACATCATCAGCTGTGTAACGTCAATTACCTTAGCAGGCTTATATTATACATACTAATTTACTCATATTACTCATTCCATAAGCGTTGCTTTGTAACCTATATGGAAATAAAACATTTTTGATTTTGATTTTACTCGTAATATAATTGTCAAAACTCTAAAAACTGAAATCATTTGCTAAGTAGAGCCTACATATCTTGCCGATATTTTTCCTGATCTGTAGTCAATAATATGTTTGATCCTGGCCAACATAATCACAGTCTATAAATATATCTTCTGCATCTACAACCACATCACAAATCTAATTATGCAGGTCTAGACAAAAAGCTGGGACTATGAAATATAATTTCAAAATACTAGTTTTTAGTTGCGCACGCGCAGCTGATGTATTTTTTTATGCGACCATTGATTACTCGTAACGGATATGAACTATTATTATTTACGATCTGCTAGACTATATAAAACGGGTTGTGAATCAAGTATCATGAAGATAAAAAGATTGATCAAAAAACTGCATCTCGCTTCTGCCAATGTTTTCGAGATTTTATTGTTATTGAAGATAAGTTGTTATTGCAGTCCTTCTTGTTTCTCATTTAATAATTTAGTGTTTTACGACATAATATTAGTCAAGTTACATTAAATGAAAATGTTTATTTCAAAATTAAACGTAACAAGTTTTTCTCGGAATCTACACTAATATTATAAAGAGGAAAACTTTGTTTGTATGTTTGTTTGTTTGTTTGTAATGAATAGGCTCAAAAAGTACTGGACCGATTTCAAAAATTCTTTCACCATTCGAAAGCTACATTATCCACGAGTAACATAGGCTAAATTTTATTTTGGAAAAAAATAGGGTTCCGTAAGATATTTGGGTTTTTCGGATACAAGGTGTAAAAAATCAACCATAAAAGTTACTTATTTTGCGTACGCTGCCTAAAATATAAAAGATACGAACCATAAAATGTTCGAATTAATTGTAGATCTTATAAATATCTACAAAAAAGTCCGCGACACACTATACCTATCTATGTCGAGTGAGGCACAACAACCATTTTTTTATTTAGAAATTTTGATATTTTTTTTGGACTATATTTAAACGCGTTTATTTTACTCATGCTATTAATCCTTATCAAAATAAATTATTTCATCTCTAAGTACAGTTTATGTAGATAATATTTGGTCTTTGAATGATTAAAATTGGATGTTTGGTTTTGAAGTTATAGGCGAAATTAAAATATTACGATTTCTGCTGCACGGCCCGTTGTGAAGTGGGTGTCACCCAAGGAATTTGTAAGTGTTGTATATAATACTTACAAATTCCTTGGTGTCACCAAGGCGGGAGACCGCGTGCGGAGTTTAGATTATTGGGTATTTTTTTTTGTTTTGTGTTCGTTGTAACTATGATGGATAGTTACTTGAATACCTATTTATTTAGTGTTTGTTGTATTGTTAGTCCTGAAGAGTACAGGTATTTCATACGATAAAAGTATACCCACCTACTTATTTCATTGAGTTTTAGTAGGTACCTATATTAATTTGTTTCTGTTTGTTTTGAACTTTTGACAAAATTTCGCCCGTTTGGTAGAGGTTTAAAGACATTCTGTAGTATTAGTATCAGTATTATACCCGTGTGAAGCCGGGGCGGGTCGCTAGTGTCTACATAAAAAGGCTACCATAAGGTTAGCCCATAGTCCATCCATTAGTTACATGTCAAAAACTACTTCTATTATATGAGGTTTCGTAACATTTACGCATCTTCGTTTTCCTTCGCTTTGTATGCTTAAGGCTCATTTGTCATATAATTAATTCCTTTCCTCACCGATTCACTAATTGCTGAATTAGAAACCGAACGACAGTTACGTGCGTGTGACGCAACTTCCGGCGGAAGCGTGTGATGCTAATCAGATGTTACGACTTGCGAATTACGGAAATACGTATTCAGTGTGAATATGAGTTTTTTTACAGGTATTCCTAGTTCCTACCATCAGATCGAATTATAATATGAACGAACATACAAACCCTTTGAGAAGAAGTAAGAATTAAGATGCATAGCAATGTATTACTCAACTATGCAAAAGCTAGGTCATCCCTAGTCAGATACTAGAGATACCAGTAACACCAAAAGCCTGGTATCCGCTGGTGACGCGACCAATTTGACACCGACCATACAAAAGGTTCTGTTGGCACTATGTCCAAGTACGCCAGAGCCGAGGACCCTAAACTGTGTACACCGATAGCTGAAATGTTTGTATACCCTAGTCTTTTCAATGTTAAGATTCTTCTCGTACTTTTCGTTATAATCAAAGCTTATAATTTGAGTAAATGTGGCGGACCAATTAGCGCCACGATCCTGAATCGCACTATCGAAGTTCTTTACAAGTGGGCTTCGGCTTAACCGCGCATACCACCCGCTCCGTTGGATAATATCCCCTACATAAACATCAAAAATCTTTCCTTGCACATTTTCCACATACATTTCGAAACCAAACACAAAAGTAGACGAAATAGCAATGATTGACAAGTAAAACGCGCCAAAACCAGCATTATGTTTGTAATGACCTCAAAAGGTTTCTCTGTATGGTTAGGCTGAGTTTAGAACGCATAATGGCCGCGTTAGAACATGGCCTTTTTATTGACATTCCTCGTATTTGCTAGTTGCTACTGTTTAACAAATATACTTTACCTCTCCTGTTAAGTGTATTTTAAGATTAATAATAAAACTGAAAGTGAGTTATAGGTTTATTGTTGTAGATAGTAAGCTTTTAATGACCTAAAGCTTTTATTTTCAGTTTATTAGCCCAGTGTTTGTCGACTTCCAATAAAATTCATCAATAAAGTCTATGTTGGTGCCCGTTGAAATACGAGGTCATTACCAAATGGCCTTTAGGTTTGTAGAACCTCTAGAGTCCAATGTATAGGACCTATTATGTAGGGTCTTTTATATAGGGCCCAAGGTCCACAACACAGGGCCCATTTATAATATAGGGTCCATCAAGTGTAAACAGAAGCAAGATCTAGGTCCCTGATTTACAAGCGCGAAATCGTTGAGGATCTTTTATGGGCCCATAAAAACTTTTATTATGTACGACCATTAAGGACGTGTTGATGAATGTGGCGATGCCGCATAAAATATAGACACACAAGTGATCAGTGACCTTAATTCTTCGAATGGTGAATATATAAACATTTACTACACACTCGTTTTTAGGGTTCCATAATACTCAAGGAACCCTTATAGTTTCGCTCTGTTCGTCCGTCTGAAGCTAGAAGAACGGACGCGCTTTTACCTTCTGTAATTATAAATATAAATGAATGAAATTTGGTATAGTTAAAGATTGTGTATAGATCTCGGTTTTAGCATCATAAAATAATTTTAGGGGTGGCTCTCCATACATGTGAAGTAGGGATGACAATATTTTTTCATTCTACTCCATCGTTTGGGGTATCGTTAGTATATATAGTCGAATAGGTTTTCTAAAATAAAGGCACGGTTACATTGGTTTAATTTTTTAACAAAGTAAACCATTTTTGAGTAACCGGATTCCAAAGTGGTTTAAAACATTAGCGCAGTTCACACTTCAATTTAAACTGTAAACGTGCCAAATTTCATACTCCATCGTTTTACGGTACTGTGACAACATTCAGAGATTATTAATAATAATAATAATATGGACGCTTCACACCACGTCAATCTGATCCCGTGGCAAGTCCTCGAAGAACTTGTGTTACGGGTACCAGACAACGGAAATATATTTAATACTTTTTATACTATACACATATTTAAGATTTTTATTATATTATACACATATTTAATACACATCCATGACCCAGGAACACAGAAAAACTTTTTGTTCCTTCGGCGGGATTTGACGCCGCAACCCCCGGCTTGAGCACCAACACGCTCAACCAACTGAGCCACAGAGGTTGTCGATTTCAGAGAATCGATATGTCTAGCTCTCCGACGTCGATGTAAATATTAAATTGGATTTGTGTCACATGAGTCACGCCGTATCGCTGTATTTAGCCGTGATTTACGGCGCGGGCGGCGCGGGCGGCACAAATAGGTCAGCTCTCTGAAACAACACTTGACATTTGGTGTATGAAAAACTTTGTTCGCATTTAGAAGACGAGCATGGCAGATACGGCGAAAGGCCCAGAAGTATATCGAACGACGAACGGGAACCATACACTATGCCACGATGAAAAGCTTATGTAACTTCCTAACATCAAATAACTGTACAGAACAGGGGGCTAGCGACATTTCCAACGCCATAAAACAAGTACAAAACATTGTATCGCTTAACTAGTGGATATTTATTTTTATTAACCCCTTTCGGTTAGTGTTTATGGTGTGATTAAGTAAAAGACAATATTTACGCAATTTTAGTATTAAAATATATAGCACTAGCTTTTGCCACCGCGCCGCGTTAGTACAGTATCCCACGGGAACGCTAATTAAAGCTCTTTAAAGGTTCGGGTTAATATTGGCCTATGTTTTAATCCGGAGCTTAAACTAGGTATTATCATACCTCATCAAAATCCGTTTAGTATTTTTTGCGGGAAAGAGAACAAACATCCATCAATCAATCCATACTCACAAACTTTCAGATTGATAATAATAGTACCTATAAAGTTTTTTTTTTTTAAACCTATGTAGTAGGATGTAAAGATGTCGGGATAGGATCTGGCTCTTAGCGCAAACCAATGTGATTTTCATCGTATTATTTACGCCGTGTCTGCTCACTTCCTATGTCTATGTTGACGGCGACGCGACGCGGACTATAAATATCAATCGTCCGTTTACCTTTTTGACACGATTCTTTCATTTCACTTTTTTCGTGCTCCAATAATATGGTCTCGTTCTTTATCATTGGATAAACTCGATTTCGAACTTTTAAAGGTCGTTGGCCTGAATTGTTATTGATTTAAGGCTTTGACCTTTTGTGATAATTGTGAAAATTATTGGCTAAAGGACTCAGTGTACATAGTTTTACTTAATTATCGAAAAACAGCTTGGACCTCATTAAAATCGGTTGTCAGTAGCATGATGATAAATTCTCACAAAACCTTACAAGACGGTAATTTAAAAAAACATTTGCATGAAACAAGGCCATAATGATCTTAATAAGATTCAAATGAATGCAGCGACCATACATCCACACATCCATACATCGAAATTGCTTTTTGTTTGTATGTAGGTATTATGTATATGCAATTCGGGGTAATGTATGTTTTAGCCAATAACTGGTTAGTCGATAATATTCAAGACACCTGGCAATCAACTCGGATTTGTTTTTTTTAAGTGAAATTTTAAATTTTGCAAACTCAGTTTGCAAAGTGAGGGTTTTCACATACTAACTGACGATGCAAATTTGAAATGACTATGTAACATATTTGGATTTTTTCACTGTACCTACTTTCATAAAAGTCTTGTCCTTCATCAGTATCGTCATATTCCTGAATCTAAAAATTAATTACTTAATTCTTTTCACAGTACAAGAAATAAGAAAATAGTAAAAAATATCGAATGTTCAAAAATTATTTAAAATTCTATAATTGTATTATTAATATTAGGAAAAGTACTATTTCTATCGAAATAGTGTTTTTTCCTTACCACTTGTAAGTATAACAGATCTCGAAAAAAATCAATTACAAAATCCGTTCTTCCCAATCGCCTTTGGAATTGAATCAGGTATTTTTAATTTAAAAAACGATCGCTCATATCGAGCCAATCATAAACAAAGTTTCAGTTAAAAAAGAGAAATTACACAAAACTGGTCCTCCGAGCCGGATAACTGAAAATAAAAGTATGTTTTATATTAACACACCGATAAATCAATAACCATAAGGTGTAGTTTGTTATTACTGTGATCTTCCGAACCAGTACAAGAGCTACTCTTATAGCAGTTTATAACATGTTTACTGTATAGTATACGGCCAAAAATAATGTACATATTTTTTATTTTATTTATTAATATCTAAGACATACAAAAATATATTTTTGTTCACAGTCATCATCAGAAGCCCTACAGGGGCTTATATTATGTGTACCTTTGAAAAGAGATATTCACAGAACGTCCTCTGTGGCTCAGTGGTTAGGGCGTTAACGCTCAACCTGGAGGTCGCGGGTTCGAATCCCGCCGAGGGAACAAAGTTTGCAACGTTCCTGGGGCATGGATATTGTGTATAATATAATAAAACTCTTTTATATTATAAAAACGAAAAATTTCTTTGTTTTTTTGTATTGAATAGGCTCCGAAACTACTCGACCGATTTTGATGAAATTAGGCACAGATACAGAGTGGACCACGGGGAAGGACATAGGCGACTTTTTAGCGCGAAAAACACTTTATACGGTTGCGGGCAACATCGAGTTATACTACACTAAGTATTAAATATACGCCCCGTTGTCTGGTACCCATGACGCAAGTTCTTCGAAACATAGTCAGATGGACGTAGTGGAAAAGCGTCCATAGATAACACTATTAGTTTTCATTTCATTTCAAACTATTTGGGTATCGTCTGTGTAGAGCCTCATCTCTCAGATATACAAAAGGAGAACCAACCATTACTGACAAGTCAAGCAGGCGCATAAAATATGAGCAAGTATTAAATTACCAAGTGGCGACCTTGTAAAATTATTTACGTTTTTTTTTTTTTCATTTTTCACTCAGTCGGGGTTCCATGGACGATAATTGGTTATTACACTCTTGTCGAAACAACCATAAACAATTGTTAAAACCTCCGTACTTTATGGTAAATTACGTTTTGTAAAGAATTTTTACTTGAGTCATTTGCAATTTAAATTTTAAGTGAAAAGAACAATTACTGGACAAAAGATTTCTAAAATGTTAGTTGGGAGTGGGACCGGTGTTTGGTATTAGAAAGGATGGGCTTTGTGGCCTGCTTTTTAACCAGTTACTAAAATATCCATAGGTTTTTAATTGGCTTACATAATAAGCGAAAATACATAATAAGCTGGGAAATATTGTCCCTGCAATGGCATATCTACGATCAATCGTTGACGAAATACAGTCATCAGTCATCACAAAAGTTAGATCGTTGGGGAACATAAAAACAACCTATACAAATAAATACATGACAAATGACGTCACTGGTCACAACCGCAGTAGAAAATGTATGGAGATGATTTAATTAACTTAACTACTGGGTATGAACATGATTGTTTTAAGAAAAAAAAAAAAAAAAACATAAGGATTTGAACGGTAATTTTCGTTTTTCAATAAGAAAAATCTTCGGTTGTTTAGTCCTGTAACTTTTTAGTTTAGCATCTTACATTACTGTATTTTTTGCATTTTTCGGTCCATATTTATGTTGTCTTTTGGAGAACACTTTTAGTGATTTAAAACAAAATATGTATATTAGTAATTTTATTAGCGCTCTCTACATTTGAACAAAACATGTCCCTCTGTTTTTCTACAGTTGTTTGTACGTTTAAATAAATTCAGCCGCAAGTCTTCGTTTTTTTGCTTTTGGTATACCTCTGGAAACTGCAGTTGCAAGCAACGGTTTATCATAATATCCAAACTCATCAATTAAATCAATAGTCGTGTGCTACTCCAGCCCCAGAAGGTTTTGTAGGTTAGTCGACCATGGTACGTTGACCCCCCAATAATTAGGTGGCAGTGGTGGCACACAATAGGTTGGGTCTGGCATGGTTGCACGTCCAGCGCAGGCGCCGGTCGGTACGTGACGACGATGGAGGGGAAAGAGGGAGGGGGAATAGTAGCTGTTATGAATATTGAAATAGGTTTAGATTAAGGTCACCTGATGTGTCATATTTGATAGACTTGTGACTCTAGGCTTGTAAAGTTAGAATTTAGAAAAATATAAAATTAAGTCCCGCGAATTGTCAAGCAGAGAGCGAGCTGATGATGATGAATTATAGCTAGGAACACTCTCGATCATGTCAGCTTTCAAACAGAATAAACTCAAATATGCCCTTTAGTTTAGGAGCTATGATCGCGATGCCACGGAGACACAGTCAGACACATCAAACATCTCTTTTTGCGTCGGGGGTTAAAAATAATAATTATCCTAAACGTGCATCGCATGCTCAATTAAACGTGCAAAGCAGTGGCGAAGGCTGGTTCTCCTTCATAGGGAAGACGTAGCCCGTATATAGGTAAGGATTTGGCTGAAGGTCTTCAAAAGGTAAGCGGTAAGGGAAGCCGATAGGAATGGAGTTATAGAAACCTCTTGCCACTGGTGCAAAGCTCAATTAAACAAGTAACTATGATTATTATTCCAAATTGCCAGTAAGAAAAAATAGTTTCCATCGCTGCTAAACGAAAAACGGACTCCCCACTCTACTTTCGAATCGAATGAAATCACTGAAGCAAGTGTGATGAAAACGTACGTAAAGAAACTAACTAGGTACTATGTTAGATACACGGCAAGTGGTTTGATATAATTAATAAAATAATTTCGAGCAATTTATCATTCAATTAATTAACTATTATGGCCTACCGCCTCTTTAAATCATTTCATAACTTAAGTATGCCTCATTATAAATATGCGGTGTGCCTTATTATAAATTAACTGTAAACTTTTTATCTATTTAACATTTATACGGGTAACGTGCTTCGGCAGTTTTCGCCGTAGCTTAGCATTCAACAGGCATTGGAGTATGAAATCACTTGGGTATGTGTTATGTGTGTACCACTCACTGTATGTCCGCGTCTTACACAGAACACAGTTGACCATAATAATAATAAAGACAGTTGTAAAATTCAATAAACTCTAATGTTACCGTAACATCATGTTATTTTTTACAGTAAGAATTGTAGTACCTACAGGCCGTTAGATAAGTGTTGGCGCCTACAACAAGTATACATGTTACTGTCTTTGAATTAGGGATGATATGGAGCTCCGTAACTGTAACAAAAACTAACGGATATCCGAAATAAAAAACTACGCGTAACCGTAATTGAATCCGCTGTAATGCTTTGGATAATTTCGGATATAAACGGAGTCTATTATGACGTGTTTATTTAATTTTCGGGCGGTGCCGACTCACTAGCCAAATTATTAAACTTGTAAACAACCGTCACAAGCCTAATATCCGTAACCACAATTATCCGAAACTAACGGATAATCCAAAATAATATAATACCCTTACCGTAACCGAAACAGATATAATTTTATTCGTATATCCGTATCCGCATCCAGATCCGAAATGTCATAAAATTCCTAACATATATCTGCTATGAATAATCATGACGTGCCACGTTTTGACACGTGCTTAATTCATAGACAACACATGCGAAATAACGCCTGATTCTATTTACTATGTATATTGTATATGTCACCGTAAAATTTTAAAAACCGTTAGATTGTAATAAAACTAGTGAAATTGTAAAATGTTGATAGACTTCCGATGCGAATATGCTGCCTATAATTTAACACATTATTTTTCGTTAGATTATAAAAATATAGTTTTTAATCTTTCGACATATTTTTACAATATCGTTAGTTATTTTACAATCTAACGGTTTTTACAATTTTACGGTGACATGTACAATATGATGTAGGCGCCAACTCTTATCTAACGGCCTATACTAAACTTAATTTTTTTTTAACCGACTGCCGGAGAAGGTATGGCCATTTTTTTAGGGCGTAGGTATTATACAAATTTTTATATGATATTATTAACTTGCTATGTTTAATGTGTACTTTTAACTTTGAAATTAGCTTCTAATCTGTCTTTATAATGCTGCAGAAAATTATAATAAACAATATACATTTATTAATTAATACCTGTAGCAAATGAAGAAATTATAACGTTCCAAAAATAAATTTTTTACCTTTTTACAAGTTTGACCTGTACAGAATATCGTTTAACTTTATTGTAGCGCTAAATTCAATATATTTTATCACTTTATTATCATGCGAGATTAAATTCCAATGCGAAAATTAACATAAGATGTTCATTATATTTAATGATTTATTGTTCTCGTAGCCGACTTACAAAATGAGGTTATTATTATTCGCTATTTTTAGTTTATCCAATCTTGTTTTCTCAGTTTATATTAAGTAAGTTATTAGTAATTCGGTGAGTCAAAAATATTGATTATTCTGAGGTATTAGGTATTATGAAGTCATGGTTTCTGAGAAAACAGATTTTGTTTTGAGCTTGAGGTTACAGGAAAATGAAAACGATAAACGGAAGTTAGTCGTCTAGTAGAGAAAATATTCGTTCAGAGAGACTTCCTGTTGAAGTAGCGGGAGGCTCGGACTGTATGATCCGGGATCCGGCGGGCCGGGAAAAATTCAGAGCACTGAAAATATATAATACTCTGCGCTAATAGAGTTGAAAATCGATGTGTCAAGTGCCGATCTGTCATATATGACACCAGATGTCGCTCGCAACTTCGTGCGCGCAAAAGTCAATTTCGCAGACACCGTACATTTTTCCGCGATAAGAAGTAGCCTATGTCCTTCCCCATAGTCTACAGTCTACACTACATCTGTGCCAAATTTCATCAGAATCGGTCGATTAGTTTGGAGCCTATTCAATGTAAACAAAGAAACAAACTTTTCCTCTTTATTATATTAGTATAAGATTGACATTTGACTCGTGACATTAACATTAGATTCGAAACTTGTGTTTCAGATTTTTAGCTCTATTGTATTAGCGTAGAGTTCTACTTTCCATGCTTTCAATTTTCTACGGCCTTCCGGATTCTGCATGATATTAGTCCCAGCCTTAGGTGCCCCGCCTGCTGCTTAGTATGAATTTACATGGAGCACTATACAATATACAAATCCCGCAATCACATCGCGCGACTATACCTTTTGCTAGCCAGAGAACCTGACTCGCTGGTCGCGGTCGCGCGAGCAGTCGCTAAGAACAGAATCATACCTTTAATTGCGTCTTTAGTATTATCCTCCCAATTTCACGAAAGCCTGGTAGTGTTAATCGTTTGTCTAAATATCATGCCTTCTCTTTCATTAATACGAAGAACGAGAAAGATAACATGATATTTGATCAACGTTTAACTTTAACAGGCGCTAGTGAAATTGGCACTAAAATTTACAAACTACAAAAATTATTAACAATTTCTACTCAGACATTGCGTAAATTGCTGGTGAAATTATAGTTTGCGTAACTAAGTTTTTGTTAACATGTAGGCCGAGCTAAACTAAGTCATTAAACTTCATAAGTTAGTACTTAAGTTAGTAAAGCTGTTTTGAGAAATGGTTTATGCTCTACTTTACAGACTTAACTACACATTATAATCTTAATATTTATTTAAACAGAAGAATAACTGTTTAGAAACTGCTAAGAGGTATCTCATTATAATATGATGAAGATATTATAACGCCATGTTTAGTTCATGTTATACTTTAAACGAGACAATTACGGATATATATAACTAGCTGTATATACGGATATATATTATAGTATCCCTCGGGAACACTGTACTTTTTCGGGATAAAAAGTAGCCTATGTTATAATCTAGAGCATAAACTACTACCATACCAAATTTTACAAACAATACATAAATAATTTCGACTCTATTATGTCAGTGCGATTAGCAGGTTTTGTTTTGTTTGAAAATTTGGTATGGACCATGTAGAGACGCTTGGCTACGTTGAATGTAAGAGGAAGAATGGATGGTAAGAATGAAAGTGGACGAAGCGAAAGAAGTATGTAAGGATCGTAGCAAGTGGAAAGAAGTGGTCTCTGCCTACCCCTACGGGAAAGAGGCGGTCTCTGCCTACCCCTATGGGAAATAGGCGTGATTAAATGTACCTATGTATGTATGGATGCTTCACACCACGTCAAACTGGCCCCGTGCTAAGTATCCGAAGAACTTGTGTTACAGGTACCAGAAAACGGGAAGTTTATTTAATACTTTTATACTATACATATATTTAAGATTTTTACTATATTATGCACATATTTAATACACATCCATGACCCAGGAACACAGAAATACTTTTATTTCCTTCGGCGGGATTCGAACCCGCGACCCCCGGCTTGAGCACCACTGAGCCACAGAGGTCGTCGTCGTCGAGCCACAATGTTCATATATTTTATATAGCCTGCTCGCGGCGTGATCATGATATATTCGAGTGAGTGAACTTCTGACTGCTGAGATTTGTCATAGTTACCGCAGCGCCCGCGCCGCAGCGGCGTTAGATCGTGCATCGCATTACCCAGGAATTCGCTTTAGGGTTCACTCGACAGAACCGTCGAGAGCATTGTTGAGCAAGTATTTGATGTAAGGAACACTAAATTATTTTGAACTAACTGTTGCCCGCGGCTCTGTGTACTTTATCGGGATAAAAAGTATCATGTGTTGTAATCCAGAGCTAAAACTACTACCTACGGCCTACCATACAAAATTTTATCGAAATCCGTTCGGTCGTTCTTGCCTGAATCAGTAACAAACATCCACCCATCCAACCATATAACCTGTCACTCACAAATAACGTAGCCTTCTATTGGTAAAAGAATTTACAAATTCGGTTCAGTAGATCCGTAGATTACCCCCTACAACCTCACAAACTTTACCTCTTTATATTATAGAACTTTTACTTTATATTATAGTATGTAGATTTAATATATAAAGTAGACTGGTAAAATGTAGACAAAAAAAGAAATTGTAGGGTAATTAATTCCATAAATGAATATAGAAACGAAACCTATATTATGACCATGCATATCGTAAACCGTAATTGTAGACATAAGAATCCTACTACATACTAATATAGGTAAACGTGAAAGTTTGTGAGGATGGATGGATGTTTACTCTTTCCGCAAAAACTACTGAAAAGTTTTGGATGACATTTAGTTGACTGAAAAAACCGTTAGATTGTAAAAGAAACTAATGAGATTGTAAAAATATGTCGAAAGATTCATGACTATTGTTAGTTAACTCTGAATTAACACATAACCTACTTTACATCGCGAAAAATTACAGTGGTCCCGTGGGATACTGTATTTACTCGGGCGGAGCCGCGGACAAAAGCTAGTTGAACATAAGGTACGTTTCGCGCCTACTTAATCGATATTTCGAGACCAAGAACTACGGAACTGCGCGCACGCGAATCCTCACTCGCGCTCGCCCGTTTTTTCTCCGGCCCGGGGCCGTAATTAGGCCGCCATTTGCCTGACACCCCCCCCCCTCCTGTCCGACGGCGTCACGTCAGGCCTCGCATTATCCTCGATCCTTCGAGATTGATCCGCGTATGAGGATGGAAATTAAGGAGCAACGAACCGAGAGATATCCTGCTGCGCAAGGGAGACGGGTGATCTGTCTATGTCTAGCAGTCTATGGATCGGAAATTAAAGAGATTAGGTTATTGCAGTACCTAAGTAGTGACTACATTCTAACCTAACGCGCGCCAAAAGCGGGCCCACAAAAAATATAGTTTTTTATTGAGTAAAGTTAATAAAGTTGGTGACAGCTAGATAGCTACTACTTACGTATTCTAATATCTAACAGTAGAATAACTCTACTAATTAATTCCTACTACTAAAGTGCGGTCGCGGAGCACGAAAAATTTCGTACATTGATTTATCACTACTGGTCTCTTTCACTCGCGCAGAAATATGTTATATATTATGTTAAGAATATAAATTGTTAATCAAAGTTTTAGCAAACGCCTGAACAAAGCTACTAAGTTTGTCCTCTTTTAGCAAACGCCTTAACAAAGCTACTAAGTTTGTTTTGTTTTAGTAAGCGCCTGAACAAAGCTACTAAGTTTGTTCTGTTTTAGTAAGCGCCTGAACAAAGCTACTAAGTTTGATCTGTTTTAGCAAGCGCCTGAACAAGGCTGTTCTAAGTTTGTCCTGTCAATATTTTTGATATTGTACCTAAGTAGGTATTCTAATAGCTATGCTAATAAAGTTTTAAAGTTTAAAGTTATATTGCTATTACTCTTTTATGAAAGAAATAATAACTCCTATCTATCACACACAAATCATAATATAAGCTGTAGTGCCAATAAAATCTGTAGTCTATATAATTATATACCTACCAACAAAATATATTTTTCAACATTAATATTAATTGCACCAGTTTTAGAATGTAAACATGCCTAATTCATAAAAATACGCCATAAAACATATTTGTTACTGCGCCAGTGTTACCATAACATACCCGGTTCTCAACATTAGCATTTATTTAAACTGGCAACCCGATATAGATATAAATCTCACTCGAATCTCACCTTAATTTCTCTCGAAGCGGGTCGCGGAGTAAACTTTAAAGTTTATATGAAAGGACAAGTGTCTTACCTGCAAATATAAAAAAACATTGCATAAAATAACGAAGTAACCCAAAATCATATTTTATCACGACCTCTGTGACTCAGTGGTAAGCGTATTGGCATTCAAGCCGGAGATCACCGGTTCGAATCCCACTGAAGGAACAAAAAGTCTGTGTTCCTGGATTACAGATGTGTATTAAATATGTGTACCTACTCTATTTTATAATAAAAATGTAAAATGTAAGTATTGAGTAAAACGTATTTTAAATATATTCCCATTGTCAAGTATCCGTAACACAGATTAAAGAAAGACGAACAGATAAACAGCTACATAGTTAGCTTTCTATTTAGTTGCACTACTTGCTGTGTTAAAAATCGTGGACCGTTGAAGGGGACGTCAAAATCTTTAAATTTGGTTCTATTTGGATCGTTCTATGTATCTCTGTACGTAAGTATATTAGTCTGATTCACAAGATCCATTTCAATTTCTGAATTTCTGTTCAAGAGCACCTAAAATGATGATCCAGGGCTCATTAGATTCGGAATCTTTTGAAACATTCGAAAAATTTCAAAAAAAATAAAAAAAATTGCAAAAGTTATACACAATTTAGTAAAAAAGGAGGTATGGTTTTTTGAAAATATCCCAGAAACTATTAAAGTTATCCGAATTTTAACAAAAAATCCTTAAAGAGGAGGAAATTTTAATTATAAATATTGGTGATAGAGTTCCAGGAGGTGGGACTTTTTTAGGACATTGAGAATCAGACTATGTAGTATGTATATAATTATATTTTTTACTCTGTGCCCGTAACACAAGTTCTTCGAGATTTTCCACGGGACTAGATTGACGTGGTGTGAAAGCATCTATATATATTATAATTATATTATACTAGATAGAATCCCACTTAATAATAAAAAAATACATAGTGGATAAGTTATACAATGTTATGTCTTATACTATCTTTATTGTATAGCTTATTAATTGAGTAAATATTTTTATTAGTAAGGGGGGGGGGGGTATAATTCTAGTCAGTATTCAGTGGCTTACTAGTTACTACTCGCGGTGTAAAGTATAAACAATTTTAACCTACTTTAATAGCAAGCACAGATTTAATGTATTGTATAATGTACGTACTTAATGTTTTTGTTAACTTTAAATCAGATAATATGTTAATATAATTATATTAAACATAATTTTATGTAACAAAGACATTATTACGTAAGTCGTGGTCGTAAAGTTTCTAACTGGACATTAAAATTTCCGCAAATTAACGCCTAGTGCCTACTTTATTTAATTATTGCTACATTTATACAAATTAAAATTACATTAGCACATTTTGTTTCATGCTTATACTCGTACCCCCTTACTAATAAACGCTGAATAAGCTTTGAATAAGTTATACAGTGTTTTGTTCACATCACACAAATGACATGTTTAATTCGTTAGGAGACAAAACACTGTGTAACTATTCAAAGCTTATAATAGCGTTTATTAGTAAGGGGGATAGTAACTACGGACACATATAAATAAATAGTTACTACGGATGCAAAAGTCATTCTGTCCGGTCTTGCGTCATCACGCTAAAACTACTGAGCCGATTTTAATAAAATTTGGTAGATATATACACACACAGTAGGCGGAAAAATGAGCGGTTGCCTGATAAATGATTCCTATTTGAACGAAGTTGTGACTTACCTCTAGTGTTGTATGTTAATTTAGTTTATTAATAAACGTGTGTAGTAATTAATAGTATTATAATGAAGGGATATGATTTGCATGCTGTATATGTTTACATATATATTAATATTAACTGTATTAGGCCCTTAAATGACTCAGGGTCTATATACATAATATTTAAATACATGCCTACAGTTGAAGAATATTAACGCGTAAATAAAGGGGGCGTCCGTAAATACGGTCAGAATAATATTATAGATCATGAACTCTAGACAAATTTTAAATAAAAAAAAAATTACGTGTATAATTATTAATTACACACATACACAGAATACAGAGCACAAAGTTAACCTACACGTGGCAAAATTAAAACTTCAATAATCATTTAAAATCAAAAAATAGCCTCATCGTACCTAAAGCACATCACTAAAGAATAGAAAAATTAAAATTTGTTCCTACACCTATGTAGGTACTTTGGAAAGTTAAGTTTTTATGTAAGAATCATGAGCAGCTTCCGACAGAGGACGTCATGCTGATGGCGATATATCCAAAATCGTGTTGTGACGTGACGCGACCTTCAAATTAAACTCTAAACGCTGCTAAAGTAGTTTCACTACGAACACCTGAAAAATATTTAATGTACGTTTCTGATACGAATCAAGGTCTTATTTTATTTTAATAAAAAGTTTTAAGAGTGTATAATTAACCTCTGATCTTAAAAACTCGTATTAAAAATGAGACGGTCCATACAAAGGTTACACGCCCATGTTTGGTCGCCATAACTGTTTTTTGCTTAAAAACCCCGGTGGAAAATTAAATTCTACTATTTATAGTTATAATTTCATAATTATTGTTGGTTTGAGGAAAAGACTACTGTTTCGCACTTATATACAACTCGATGTTGCCCGCGACTTTCTGCAAATGGAAATCCCACTGGAACGGTACATTTTGCTGCGATAAAAAGTTGCCTTTGTCATTTCCCGTATTCTACTCTATATTTTTGTCAAAATAGGTTCAGTAGTTTCGGAGCCTCTTCAATGCAAACAAACATATCTTTCTTCTTTATAATATTCGTATAGATATAACTAAGAATTTAATAATTAAATAGAATATAAAAAATTGATCCAATTTCCAAGCAACACAATACCAAACTGCTAATCGGACTGACATTATAGAGTTAAAATTTTTGATATATTATTGCAAGACGACAGAAATAGTAGATTGTTAGCCTAGGGTTGAAAAGAATCAATTCTCGAGGTAGTTAGTCCGAGTAGGAATTCATTCTTTTACCCGTGGCATACACTCTACTTTTCATTTAGAATATATGGAAAATAAACCCAAATTCAATTCAAATCTTAGCACAAAAGTCCGTCACAGATACATACATAACAGATTTTAGTATCCCGCTAATTTGTGTTGACTTTTTAAATTTTAAATATGGAACTTGCCGCTCGCCGCGTAATTGTCGCGGCACTCGCGGCTTATTCCGCTCAAAGAAATTCACACTGGCTGTTTAGAAAGTCATGTCATTTTTTAATACCTAGTTTTTTTTTACATAAAACTCTTCACAGCTGACAGCAGTTCTATTTTTGAAGTTTTATATGAGTTTTTCCCTCCCTATGAAAGCAGCATTTTCCACCCAATAATCAGATCAAAACAACACTACTTTCCGAGTATGAGAAATGAAAAACATATTATGTACCTATATAACTTAATAATGCTCAGTTTCCCTAGGATAAAACCTAGCTAGAGCGATTTTTCCTCCCTAAAACTCCCTGCATATCATTTAAGTACTTGCAGCTGTTGCCGAAATTACGATTATATACGTACAAGATTGTCTCGTTTAAAGTATAAGATTTTTATAAAACATACGATACGTCATTTTCTAATGACTCGAACGTCAGAGTCAAACTGCGACCAACGTGTTTTGATCGTAATTAAATAAATTATGTTCGTCGACGACGGGTGCATAAATCGGTATGACAAGCTCGTTGGTCCATTTTGGGACGTGTTTCAAATTATGATCATGACAAGTGGCCATATTATGGCCTTTGAATTTGCATCTAAATGAGATTATCGATTGATTAGCTACAGGCATTGTCAAACTATAACGTCGAGATTAGCATCTATTAATCAATATTCATAAGCACAATTTCGTAATTAATGTACATTGTAAGTCGGTGAGATGATACAAAAAATAGACCTGCTGGTCTAAATGGCCACATTAAGTGAATCGTTATATATGAAACATCAACTTTTGAAGAAGTTCTCTTACAATAACTTCTAATGATTCTCATGACTAGCTGATGCCCGCGGCTCCGCTCGCGTAAGTACAGTAACCCACTGGAACCGTATATGTCCCGCGATAAAAGGTAGCCTAATTTAGTGGTGGGTCGTCGACGCTTTTTCGATCAACGAAACGAGACCGTTTATCGTTAATCGTAAACTAGTTGAAAAAACAGTTTTTTTTTTTCGACTAGTTTACGTGTTCGACGAATACTGAACTGAGCAATAAACTATGACAAACAAAGTAGTTTTGTTGAATGAACGACTTTTTGCATTAACTGTTTTGATAAACTTGTTGTCGTTTGCTGATCGACGCGACTAGTGATGACGACGAACGACGAGACGGTTTAATCTGTGAGCGGTGGAAATTGTTAGCTTACTTTAAAGTTCATTTTAAACCCCCGACGCAAAAAGAGGGGTGTTATAAGTTTGACGTGTCTGTCTGTCTGTCTGTGTGTGTGTCTGTCTGTCTGTCTGTGGCATCATAGCTCCCGAACGGATGACGCGATTTCGATTTAGTTTTTTTTGTATTAAAGGTGACTTACATGCGAGTATTCTTAGACATGATTGATGAAAATCGGTTGAGCCGTTTAAAAGTTGTTGGGGGTGAAAGCGGGGAAGAATAACCGAATGTGCAAATATACTCGAGTGGGGTCTCAAATGAAAGCGCACTGAAAGAGAATATTAATGACTTAATCGAGAGTGTTCGTAGCTTCATTCGATGAGAAAACTGGTGGTGGGAAGATAGCCGTTTGAAGATGATCAGCTCTTTTCTAGTTGATGAGGGGATCTGGAAGAAACGGTCTCTGTCGCACGCACCGTTCCGGCATATGGCAACCGTTCACGCATAGACTAGTTTATCAGTAGGCGCTAAACTAGTTTACCCGTTCATGACAAATAAACAGTTAAATAAAACAGTTCGTTCATTCAACGCCCATCCCTATAGCCTATGCCCTTCCTCATAGTCTTACTTTATATCTGTGCCAAATTTCATGAATTATCGGTTTAGTAGTTTTTACGTGAAACTGTGTATAAAGTATACCACGGGATCCGTACATTTCCCTGCGATAAAAAGTAGCCTATGTCCTTTCTCGTGAAAGACTTACAAACAGACACACACACTTTCCCATTTATAATATTAGTATGGATTGACACTTAAGCAATTCTATTAAGTGTACCATTTTACGCATTTCTTTGTAAACTGTCAAAATATAGTTGTTATAAGTTACTGTAAGAGCAACTTCTTCAAAAGTGGATATTTCAAGTAAAAGTAAATTTTATTTATTCAAAGTTTGTATTTTAAATATACTTCGTGCGTAAAGTGCGGGTTTATGTCACACTTGCTATAAAATAGTATACGATACTTGTGGCCTAAGTAATTGTCTATTACTGTACATCGGTCGGATGCCTACCAGAGGTTCGGAAACTAACCACATGAGAAAAACCGGCAAATAAACTCGCGCGAGCCCTCTTAAAACAAAAAGATGGGAAATTGGCCTTTTTTAATAATAACCTAACCAAGAGCATGTCAGGACATGTCTAAGGAGGGTTCCGTAACTATAAACGCGTAATATGCTTTTTTTTAATTACTCCAAAAGTTACTGTCCGATTTGGTTCACAATAGTTTTCCTAAAGAGTTTTTAGCATGATCTATCAGCATGAAAATTTGCAAGTTTCTATCTCCTATAGTTTAAAAATGCTAGGGGGGGGACCAACTTACAAACTAATTTGGAGGCCGATTACTCGAAAATGGTCAACTTTATAAAAAAGTAACGTATGAAACCTTGCCTTTATTTTAAAAGACCTATTCTACGATACCCCACACGATGGGGTAGAGAGAAAAAATATTTTTCATCCCCACTTCACATGTATGGAGAGCCACCCTTAAAATATAAAATTATTATTTTTTTATGATCCCGAAACCGTGACCTATACACAATCTATAACTGCACCAAATTTCATTAATTTATATTCATAATTACAGGAGCTAGAGGCGCGGACAGACAGACAGACAGACAGACAGACAGACAGACAGACAGACAGACAGACAGACAGACAGACAGACGGACAGAGCGAAACTATAAGGGTTCCTTAAGTATTACGGAACCCTAAAAAGGCCAATTTCCCATGGTAGGTAGGTATATAATAACAATGGTATGACTAAAACTTAATGTGGCTATTTTAGACCTGCAGGTGTTCCAGATATGATATTTAATGAATAGAATTGTAAATCAACAGCCAGTAACATACAAAACCAAATATTAGTATTACGCTGATACATTTTTTAATATTTGTATTTTGTTTACAACGAAGCCTTCATTGAGTAGTCTACTAATTAGGTAGGCCTGCCAGCGCATGCATCACAGATATTTTGGACATTTCATTTTACTTTCACAACAAAATTCTTTGCAGTTTTATCATCAGCATCACGTCACCTCAGTTTAAAAGGTCATACAAATTCACTTTCACACACATAAATCGGTAATCGAATTCAGTGAGCGATCGTTTCGTAAGGTGCGTTTATACTTTATGAGAATTCGGTGTCATGCCAAATGCCAAGTATCGAGACCTGTTCGCTGCCCTACAATTTTTTGTGTCGCACGTAATATTATTGCGACATTTCATCAATTTTGATAGTAGCTGTCAATGAGCAAGTAGTACTTATGTCGAAAGCGTTTTAAGAATCATAAACGAGAGCTACTCGTTACATTTGGCAATATGTTACTGTTTTTAAGCCTAGAGATGTGTCAATTCGATTAATTAACTTATGTATAAAGTTATGCTGAGTTCGAGTTAGCTCGATTTATTATCCCTAGCGCGGAGATCGAACCTTCGACCTCCACAGTCGAGAGCCAAGCTCTAAACCACTGGACCACGGAGGCGTCTAACAACACAAACACGTAATTACATTGACGTAGAATAATTCTAGAAATGGCCTTATCTCAGAGAATATTACCCTATTACCTGCGTTGTTACTATGAATCACTAGTAGATACCAAAACATCTATTTTATATCATTAAGACAATAACTATTCTCAGAAGGGTTCTGGATAACCCTGACCATTGTTTTGGCCTTAAACGATTCTACTTATATCTTATCACTGATAACGCCTGACGTCATCATGTCGTCATAATATCAAACTTTACCTTTATTTACTTAGGCAATGATAGTGTTGGCCTTGGAAATTCTATCATACATACTTACTATGTAATGGTTCTTTTAAAAAAAGCGTTTAATAATTCTCCGAATTGCTTACCATAAGAGATACTAACAATGAATAATTTCAGTGCTAAACGTCCCATTTTCTCGACTGTGCCTATTAGTCGATAAATGAGGGGTAGTCCTTATAATAAGCGTGTAATTATTATTTACGATCCATATCAAATTTTATTATCATAGTAATTTAAATTGAGGAAATGATTAAAGTCGATTCTAATATGATCCAATACTTACAACCAATTAATTTATTACCAATCATAGGACCTAGGTAAGAACGACTTTTTAATAAGGAAGTTTAAATAGTTTATATGTTATGTATTATTTTGCATAACCGATCTCATTAGGGTAAGCGTAGCTATCAGTGACGTGGGGTTCCTATAACTCCATTCCTATCGGCTTCACTCACCACTTACCTTTTGAAGACCCTCATCCAAAAACTTAGGTATTTTCATCCGTTAATGGATGATTTATACAGTATTCTCAGAGCGAAGTAACCACTCTTGAAATACTGTAGTGCCTGGTTCATTCGGCTTTTTAAATGTCGTATGGTTGCCCAAGCACATGGAAATTCTCACAACATAGTTAGCCTAGTCCAGAGGAATTAACTGGTCAATACGTCTGGGACCAACTATGTGCGGGTTTCCTCGCGATGTTTTCCTTCACCGTTAGAACGTCTGTATAATGTACTTTAGATCTGAAAAACTCTCGTTGGTACACGCCACCACAACACACTCTCTCGAGTGCGAACCAAACAGTCTACCCGCCAGGACACAGACTTCATGCTGCATCATCCAAAACCCTACCTATTATACAGGCTAGGGCTTCCCTATGAAGGAGATCCAGCCTTCACCACTGCAGTCTACAATACAGTATGTACCCAAAATCCAAAAACAAAGCTATCATCACGGTGATCATTCCTATCACGACGGTGATCGTTTCTATCAGAACAGTGATCGTTCCTATCACGACGGTGATCTTGTCTGGCATAGTGATCACGACAGGTGGTCACGTGCCGAGCGTGGGCGGACATCTATTGTCTAAACTCTAGGGCCTGTACAACAGTAAAACCTATGTTTAATAGCAAGACTGAGTTCTGTGTAGTATTATTACTCAAACAAGATTATGTTAAATGAAAGATAGGAGACAGTATAGAGGATGTATTTTAATTGTTTTAATATTTTTTATTACCACCTTATTTTAATCCGAATGAAATGGTTAACCTAAAATTAGGTTACAATATTACTTAGGTATCTACGTAATGACAGTATGCATAACATAAAATGTTCGCAATTTACAGAAATTAGCAAGATTAACATTTCCTGACAACTCGCACTATGCATGGACAGTGGACACCTTCAACAGCCGTACAACGCACGGGCTTTGAAGGTCACGCGCCCTCTGCGCAGTATCGGCCTATATTATGATAATCTCTAAGACAAATTTTAAGGTCACATCACACATGAGAATCTAATACTGATTAGGCTCCTTTTATATTAATTTTTGTTTTGGAGACATTGCGTGTAAAGTAAACGATTTTTTTAAGAAATATAATTTAAAAAATGTATCGAAGGAGAATTTATAGAAAAATCACCAATTTTTTTGGTATGGTCTTCATTTACCTAAAGAGACTATCTTGTTTTATCTGATAACATCAAAATGTCTAATCTTCAAAGTTCAAAGTCAGTAAGTATAATTTCTGTACAAAAAAAATATATTTTTATAAATATTTGTTTTTATTACGGATTATAATAAAGCGTAAAATACATCAAAGTGATGTTGTAAACATGTAAATAACGAACAAACGAGCCAATTAGCGCCGAGTAGCCCGCATTATGTTATCTAACGGTATGATTTAATCTGTCTTATTAAGCCGTAGCCCTGCTGTGCCGTTACCCGGAGAAATGATGAATATGAGCAGTTGAGCACGCGTGTGGTGTTAACAGATGTCTCACTTATTTCTATCCTGTATGATTCTCGATTAGGTATACGGCATCAACATTAGCGAGAAGGCTCAGTAGAAGTCTCTTTTATGACGAGCCTCTGCGCGAGAAGGCCACCTTCACGGGAGAAGTGTAAAGATGAGAGCTTCACGCTTCTCGGGGATTCTCGGCGTGAGACATAGGCTTTTAAATAATAGCCCTGACATTAGAGCTCGCACCCACAAGAGTTTTTTTTTTGTGGACGCGACAGAAAAAACTGTACTGTAAATAGAGGTCTGCGGTAATAAAATAGTAAAGAGCTGAAAATCGATGTGCCAGGTGTCAAATGTCAGATTTGACACTCTACACGATTTTCAGCTTTTAAATATAACTGTGCGCTAATTTAAAACAGCTGAAAATCGTGCAGAGTTGTCAAATCTGACATTCGACACCTGACAATGCATTGTTTCCATCGCGGCCACAATAAAACTCTCGTGGGTACGAGGGCTTAGCATAGTGTACAAGTACAACCTTTAAGAAATCTTGAACGAGTGAAGAATTTTTTGTATAGTCGGAAAATTTTCTTTTGGCACGACATTTTCCAATAGACTTATACTAAACTATGCTCGCTTTGAACAACCAATATTGTATATTAAGTAATTATTCAAATCATATTTAAACATAGTCAAAAGTCAAACAAAGTATTGTACAATAGCAGTGACCGCAATGAAACACCGCAAAATCAAGTTAACAAACAACGGAAAACCTCACATTTGTACTGGCGTTACTTCGAGCAATTCAGAAGATCTTCTTTTGAGTCAACCACAAATTGTTCTATTTTGTAATACTAAAATATTAATATTTATACTAACCCGATTTTTAACTCTTAGTCCAGGGCTTACACACCAGTGGCGAGGGGTATATAACTCCATTCCTATCGGCTTCCCTTACCGCTTATCTTTTGAAGACCTTCAGGCAAATCCTTACCTATATACGGGCTAGGGCTACCCTGTGAAGGAGAACCAGCCTTCGCCACCGTTACACACGTGCCGCTACTACTAGACCGATTTTGATTAAATTTGGCACAGATGTAAAGTAGACCCAAGAAAGGACATAATATCGCGGAAAAATGTACTGTTTCTGCGAAATTAACTTTTGCGCGCACGAAGTCGCGGGCAACAAGTCAATTAGGAAAAACAAATTAATTGTGCCTATTCAAAAAAAGAATGTTTACAGCAACAGCGCATGTTGTATGTAATGTTGTATGTAATTATTTAACAAATTACCTAATGAATACAAAAATATAAATAGTAGGGTAACACACCCAATTGCTAGCACTGTACCTAATTATCAGCCCCCCGAACAAATAGTAGAATTATAAGCTTCTCTGTAATTAATTTTTGTTTCCAGTTAATAAAAACAAAACTTGAATGTTTCTGGAATCTACTGCCAGCGACACCATACTTTAATCTATAAAGTATTTTCCTCTGTAATAATCGAGGTTATAATTGGACCCTTTTTTTAAAGTGCTGATAATTGGTACTCTCACCCTACATTGTTTAATAAAATGACATTTAAATTGTTACTGTCAAAATGTTACTATACAAATAATGAATATTTTAATGACAAACAAATAATATTATAAGTAATTGAAATTCTTAACATTATTAAATAATGACGTAGGTAACAAATACGATATTTTTTTTTTTTTTTTAATGAAATATGGGGGCAAACGAGCAAACGGGTCACCTGATGGAAAGCAACTTCCGTCGCCCATGGACACTCGCAGCATCAGAAGAGCTGCAAGTGCGTTGCCGGCCTTTTAAGAGGGAAAAGGGTAATAGGGGAGGGTAGGGAAGGGAATAGGGTAGGGGATTGGGCCTCCGGTAAACTCACTCACTCGGCGAAACACAGCGCAAACGCTGTTTCACGCCGGTTTTCTGTGAGCCCGTGGTATTTCTCCGGTCGAGCCGGCCCATTCGTGCCGAAGCATGGCTCTACCACGTATTATGATAATTATTATAAAGTGACAAATTAAAATGTAAGATATGACTATTATATTGATTATTATAATTAACAATTGACATTAAATTCTTATTTATTATTCTTTAATTAAAATGACAACTTATATCCAATAATAAACCAAAATATAATTTTGTAAACAAGACAAAAATAATAATAATAATTAATCATAAGCAAAATTGTATACATATATAATATAACTGATCAGATGTAAGACTGTACTGATTCAATAGTCAATATTCTTGATAATTTGCACGCCACATGTAAGGCAAAATAAGAATGAACAAATATACTTACTATGTAACACCATATTGTACCTTATTTAAGCAAATAAATGATTTCTATTCTATTCTATTCTAACATCTAGTCTTTAGTATAGGTAAAAATATTTACACCACGCATAAGCTAATTGCTTTTTCAACGTATCAAAGACAGCAACATGGATTAGCGTATCCGTGGTGTAAAGATTTTTTTAATAAGGGTGCAAGTGTTTTGATCGACGTATACTCAGTTTTACAACTTGGTTAAGAAAAAGTCAAAATGTTTTGCCGTATTGTAGCAAAAATATACTGATCATTAGTGATATTGTTTTATTATAATCCGTTATTCTTTTGTGATTCATTCAAAAATATTTAGTACTGTAACTTTTTAGTAATCCTGGTATAACTTTTTTAGTTAAGCTTTTAAGCGTTATCTTTAAATCTGCAGATGTTAATATCTCTGTCAACTGAGAACTACCTATTGTTCTGTCACTGATTGTTCATGAGTCATAACACACAGACACACGAATATTGCTGACCGATTAGCATTAACGTTAGATTTAATACGTGAAAACATTAAGCAACGGTTAGCAATTCAAATACTAATAAGAAAATACTATAGAGGTCTCGTTGTGGTCGATATTCATCCATAGTTTAGCATATAAGTTTTAAGTTTGAACTTTACAAGGGTTATTTTGCTTTGGCGCGGATTTATCGCTCCCTGCTCTAGTTGCCGCTATGACACGGAGCAAGGAGGTTTGGGACGCAGCTGCTACTTTTTGCACCGTAGTCATGGTGCAAAAGGAAGCGGCGGAGCGAGAGCGTGAGGCTTCGGCAGAATCGCACCCGATGCGTCGTAGACGACATGGTCGGCGGCGTTTAGCGCACCTAAATGCGCCATAAAATTGATCCGTAGACGGCATCTGGGGGGTTGCCGGCTACTGAAGGATCAGTAGATGTAGGGTTCCCTTATGTCCGGGGAACCCTTAGGGAAGGAAGATGGCAGCATCGCCGTCATCTATAATGAGATGATGCCCGATGAGGCAAAACGTCAGCGGGGTTGTGGTAGTCACAATAGTTCCCATGGCCCCGCCATAAAGCGTGAAGAAGGACATCGGGGGGTTTTAGTTGGTAAACCGGTGCATGGGAGTGGACTCCAACATAACCTTGCGACCCTCCCCTGGGTCGTGTGGTATGCAGAACGCATTTCCCCTCGAAAAAAAAAAAAAAAAAAAAAAAAAGGGTTATTTTGCTTCTTAGAAAGAAAAAAAAAACCGTCCCAGTGCGAGTCGGACTCGAGCGCCCAGGGTTCCGTACAAACCTGTAGTGATTTTGTTACAACTTAAAGGTATTATAGACCTGAGTATTTGATATGAATTTCAATTCGCGTTCATGAGGAAAGTGGTTATAAGTTTAAAATTATTAAAAATATTTTTTTCTATAATATGTAATGATGTAACTAAAAATTTACGGTTTTCGTAATTTTTCCTTTATCTGTGCTATAAGACGTTGCTTCGTATCAAATTTCAAGATTCTGAGTTCACGGAAAGTACTCTGTAGGTTTTGATTCTCGAATGTAGAAAATTTGCGGCATAAACGGCTGTATCTTTTGATTGCGTTGGCTTAGAACTTAGAAGTTTGATTTTTTTGAGTTCCTGAGAAAAAGGGTCTTGACAGACAGACGGACGGACAACAAAGTGATCCTATAAGGGTTCCGTTTTTCCTTTCGAGGTACGGAACCCTAAAATGAAAATGTTGTGCTTGTAACATATTGACAAACGTAACGTGTAATAAAGGTGTAATAAAGTTGAATAGCTATTGAACTCACGGTAGAGTGTGTTAATAATCTGAGGTCGTGTGTGTTGTTGTTATTGTTATTTTTATTAATAATATTATGTATTTCTAAGCATTATTTAAAAATATATCTCCAAAAAAACTTTAACTGGACCCAATATCATACTTCTCCGTTCACACAATTCTCGTAATGGAACTTAGATTCACAGAAGGCTTTACTTTAAATAGTCTGGCAGAACATGCTCACCGTATCGTAGTAAAATTATGTACAAACTAACTTTTGGCCACGGCTCTGCTTGCAGTATCCGACTAGTTTTTCGGGATAAAATTTAGCCTATGTGTTTGCTCGTAGCTCGAATCCGCTTCGATTCTCACGCTGACTCATTCACACAGGCGTCAAATCAAGCGCGCGCGAGCGGGACAGACTGACAATCGAACCGATATTCGAGGTACGAGAATCGGGGCCCAGAACTTAAACTACTTCTCATACCAAATTTCATCAAAATCCGTTCCGTAGTTTTTGCGTGAAAAAGTAACAAACGTCTATCCATCCATCCTCACAAACTTTTATATTTACAATCGTAATTCCGCTAGGACCTAATAGGTACCTACCTAAATAGAGGACCTACAGACTACAATGAAAAACTTACAAAAGCAACGACGCGCACCATGATTTTTTTGTAGTGCGATTATAAATTTTACATACATTTCTGCGACAAAATAATCGCACATATGCGCGCACAGACAAATAAACCCATACGTTGCATTTATGCGACAAAATAGTCGCACTACAAAAAAATCGTGGTGCGCGCCTAGCCTTAATAGGTCATGATCTCAGATATCGGTTGCTAGGCAACCGTAGAACAAGATGGCTGAATGCCCCCGACCCGCCACGTCCGCCGCAGACGGCGACATGTCTGCGCATACGCACCAGTAATTGACTGCACTGATAACGGAATGTATATCACAGTGGATCGTCGAGATAAGATTTAAAGGCTATTTCAGTTCCTTTTGGAATACGTTAACCAGCCGGCTTAACATGGCCACCGTATGGATCTATCCCAGGGGTTTCTAAACTTTCGAGATAACGAAACACAAAATAAATACCTTTTATGTTATTGATGAACTCCATTGGATTACAGTGCCTTAGCACAGTGTTATAAAGAGATAAGTGTAATAGTTCTATAGGCTGTGGCCTTAGTATGAAATTAATTCTTGCTTTGTATAAAAGAAATGTACGTCCTTCTCATCACATTAATTTATCAAAGTTCGGTCCAGTAGTTTCGTATCCTATTCAATGCAAACAAACAATCAAATCTTTCCTATTATGGAAGAAGAAAGCTATTATGTTAGATGTACGAGTAGGTACTATAATGTAACAGTAATTTCCCTGTAAACCACGGTAATGACAATTTCTCCCCGCGTTACGGCGCGGAAACGTGCCGGATTTCCCCTTCCGTCCCGTACGTAATATTGCATATGAGAGAACTCTATTGTAATTATTTGTTACTGTTTAATTTTCATGCTTCATTTGTCGTAGGGCTTTTTACATAACGACGGAAGTTTTGTCCATTGCCAGAGTGATGCCACGAACTCCCGGAAAACTGGCGTTGCAAAAGTTGATTGCGTTCTTTCTTCCGCCACCAGATGGTCCGATGAGTCGGGTCTGCATCCTAGCGGTAGAAAATAAAAAAACCTCATTGGCGACGTTTTAGATGTATTACAGAAGTCGTGAAAGAACACATGAGATGCTCGTAGCAGTCGTAGCCACATTTACTGTAAAATATTCGAAACTAGCTTCGGCCCGCGGCTCCGCTCGTGTAAATACAGTATCCCACGGGAACACTGTACTTTTACGGGATAAAATGTAGCCTATGTTTTAATCCAGAGCTTAAACTACTACCATACGTAATTTCATTTTTCAAACATTTCATCAAAATCCGTTCAGTAGTTTTTACGTGAAAGAGGAGCAAACATTTATCCATCCATCCATCCATCCATCCACACAAACTTACACATTTATAATAGTAGGTACTAGTTGTTACCACTGTTGTAACAACTGTACTTTTTCTGAATAAAAAGTATACTATGTTTCCAATTCAGAGCTCAAGTTACTACCATACCAAATTTCGTCAAAATCCGTTCAATAGTTTTTGCGTGAAAGAGTAACAAACATTCATCCATCCCATCCATCCTCACAAACTTACACATGCATAATTATAGTACCTACATATTCAAAATATGGAAACATGACGCATGTATTATGGACCTACTGCATCGTATTAACTTGAAAATGACAAAGTAATGATTTTAAGCGTACATAAACCGGACGGAATGCTTGTTTTGGGCAAAAATACCAATTTACCTCATTGAGTTTCGGAAAAAGAAAACGATTGATACGACTATAAGTTTTTATGCGTTAATAGCGCGTAGGAAGCGAAGCCGGGGGACGTAATTTGTTTATGTGACACACGAACAGTCGCAAACACACTTTGAACCTTATTGCCATTGTGATAAGATCGTTTTGTTACACTGCCTTCGGTGACTGTACATTATACATTCTCCACACCTGATCCGCTGAGTAAATTGTAAAATATTAACTTCGATGGACAAAAATAAACATTAAAGTTAAATAAACAGTTATATAGTAACTGTTAAGTTAATTAAAAGCTAAGGTTTTAGGTGTAAAGATGCGATCGGATTTCCAGTTTTCACGTTTCAATAATATGTAAGTAATTAGATATTAATTTGTAATTATTAAATTAATGAATGTTTAAACGAATAAAATTACTCATTGCACATAAAACACACCTGCGTGGATCCGAATACAATAATAATTATAGAATCTTACTGGAGTTTGTATAACTTCCAACACAAGCCAAGGCCCTTAAGCCAAGACGCCAACGCTATTTACGATGTCAAAGTTAATTTTAATATCTTCTCGACTTTATCGAGATTATCACGCGAATTGTGCTAGAAATGCCGGTTGGCAGGTGATTCGTGTTAAAGTGTACTGATCTAGCACACTTTAACACGAATGGACTACCTATTAGTTTTTACTTTTCTCCCATTCGAATGACAAATAGGCGCAAAAAACGGCGCCATGTAACAAAAGTAAATTGTAACACAAACCGACAGATACGTGGACATTGGACCTGTCGATCGCTCTCCTTCACACTCTGAATACGGCGGCCGGTGGTGCGAGTCACAGGCGGTAGAGGTGTGTCACGTTACAGGCATATCTAGACCTAGATGTTGAAAGTATTTTGTATTTAGATTTTCGTATAGCTACTCGTAATTCGTAAAGTAATGGCACAGATTAAAGAAAGAGGAAGAGATAAACAGCTTTGGATTTAATAGCACTGCTACATGCCATACGGTGTGTCCATGATTGTGTGAAAAAATTGTGTGCCGTTGAAGTGGATTTTTTTTTGGATCGTTCTATGAAAGCTTTACGTAAGTATTTTATGTATTTTCTACTCTGTAATAAATGATAATGATACACTTGTAAGACGCCATGAGACGAATTCAACAATAAGTAAATGTATCTAAGACTGTATGTTTAATATCATTACAGAGCTCAAACAGTCAGCACATATAGCAAATTTTTGTATTTATCTTAATTTTGAATTTCCTCTCTATTTTTAATTGCTCAAATAGCTGACTCTATTTAATACGGAGAACTGTATGTCCACAGAATCGCTAATCGCTGCCGCTGCCGCTCGTCGCATGCATCATACGCAGCAACCGCCACGGTCTAGTAGACCGTCCAGCTTCGTGTTACACGCGACCACTTTCTGTTCGGAATCCGGGCCATGTGCATATGCATAGGGATATCTAGTATATTCCAGTAATATTGCTGCCAGCTCCTGTATATGGAGTACACCCATCGTAGCGAATACATAGGCTCAACAAGCACGGTTGGCACTGTCCAATGGGCAATGACGACCGGATAATAGATGCTCAGGAGATAGAGTAGATATCAAAATCAGATTTGAGCTGCCTGAAAAGCTGCCTACTTTTAGCCGCTAAGCTTACAAGTAACAAGTAAAATAGTTTATTATATTATGCTGATTAGGATGCGTCCATAAATTACGTAATTTTGTCTGGCAAAAAATAATCTCAAAATGTGAGAAATTTAGGTTCAATTAAAAAGTTTGGCAAATCAAATTGTCCACGTCGTCTGTTAGAATATAATCTCAAATATTTGTATTTACTAGTCTTAATAAAAGTAGTAAATATATATTTTTTTTCAATTCTGAAAGAACGGTGTTGCTCAAGACGTACGTAGTACAGTACAGTAGACAATATCTTAGCGTCTAAATAATTTCTAATCTCTACAGAACTTCTTTTGTAAATATCAAAACAGATAAAACATAATCTAAATAATTAGTTGTTTTAATTACGTTTTGCTTAATCAAGTTAAAACAAAAGTGAAGCTATTAGCAAGAACTTTAACCATATTGTAGTAAGAAACATGCAGGTGTGCCGTTTCCTCCATTTACATAACAAAGAATATCAAAAACACGGCGCACTCGATAGCGAATCGATTTTCCGGCGCGTATCGAGTAAGTGATTTATTCGATATGTCATCTATACTGCGTTAACGTGCGAGTTAGGAAGGAAACATAGACGTAAACTGTTTTAAATATTGTCATAAAGGGCTAGATTAAATATTGTCAATTGGATAAAGTCAATGTTCCTCTAGACCTTGCTCTACGTCGTCTCACGCCGGGCCCTTGAAAGGGGCCTTGGGCGGGGAATCACGACCAGTGGCTTTGCCCCTCTACATGACGTGGGAGAACTCTCTAGACCTGGAGAGAAAATTAAGGCCCCTCTAGTCGCAACTAGCCTTAAATTAATTGTATTAAATAATCTTACAGTAGAATGAACATTGTTAATTGTACCACACGATGGTTTTTAGTTGTAGTTACCACTACATACCTGAAACAAGACAAACCATAATAAGTAAAAATTTTCTTAACAAACTAAAAAAAAATGTTTTAAGGCAGATCGAGCAAAGAGCAAACAATAGTGGTCCTAAAATTGATCCCTGAGGAAAACCTTTTTTTAATCTTACAGTAGAATGAACATTGTTAATTGTACCACACGATGGTTTTTAGTTGTAGTTACCACTACATACCTGAAACAAGACAAACCATAATAAGTAAAAATTTTCTTAACAAACTAAAAAAAAATGTTTTAAGGCAGATCGAGCAAAGAGCAAACAATAGTGGTCCTAAAATTGATCCCTGAGGAAAACCTTTTTTTTTATCTTGATTTCTTATAAGGATTCTTTAAAGTGCAGAGGTCATTTTTGCAAGCTAATGTAAAGTGCTGATGTTGAAAAAGGGTTCCATAGTATGTTTTAGCTGAGTAAAATGACGAAACTGGTAAGAACGCATTCTTGGAAACCGTCACAAAAGCACTCACAAAGTGCTTACCCGGTTATGATGCAACTTTGTTATGTTAATCATCCGCGATTATGCGCAATTAGACGTAATCTGCACCACAATATTCTTTTAATTTACATTGAAAGAATTTTTTAGTAATTGTAGTGTCGGTCTTAAACGCCTATTAGAAAACAATTAGTATAAATAGGAATGCTAAACATGTTCGTTAAGGAAAAAAAGTAAAAAGATTATAAGAAGTTCTACCGTTCATTGTTCTTAATTCCTTTAGGAGTACCAGTTGATTAACAAATAGAAAGTATTTAAGAAAACCAATAAACAGTGAAAATATAACCTAAATTAATGAGAGAAATTGTGCGAGCGAGACGCACTTTTTTCCAGTTTCGGTATAACACTGGACATTTACATAAGCACGCATCCGAACTTTCACAAGCGACTGTCATGGCCGACTGACAGAAGCCGTCAGGTGCAAAAACGCGCGGTCCCGTTAAATTTGTTCTAACATTGGCCCATTCATAAAAACGGCGCACGCGCAGCTCGTGGTCACTACGATTTGTACTTTCTTCGGACATTCCCCTGACCTTATGAAGCTATTTCAGCAGCGACTTTGTACTTGAGGCATTATATTAAAATACATATAAGATGCCATATTAAAATAAGCATACATAAAGTAATATATGATAAACTAGCTGTTGCCCGCGGCTCCGCCCGCGTAAATATAGTTTTTTCGCGCTCGCGGATAAAAAATACATAAAAACAATCCTTGATGCGGATTATACATCATGCTAAAATTTCAGCTCGGTCGGTGCAGAACTTTTTGAGGTTTTGAAGCATACACAAACCAACATAACATTTTTATATATAAGATATCTAAGTTATATGCACTTAACCAACGTAGCAGAAAACTTGTACAAGTAGAAAAAAAATCAAACCAGACCAAATCTAAAATCGAACAAATCCTAGTAAAACTGTACCAAAGTCTGCATATTTAAATGAAATTAAACAAATGTGTCCTAGTAAACCACATTTCGTGGTCACCACATACCATCTTACAAATGACAAACCAGAACATAATCTTCAGTAAAAGCAATTTACGACATCAAAGACCGACCCGTTGTGATGGACCAGTTGAATTCGCTTGAAGAGACTTCTTATAACAGACATAATATAGAAATTAGGTAGTACAGATAAAAAGTTATTACTACAGAGATCAAAAATTAAGTACTGTTGCCACTTGGCAAAGCAATGTTAATAATACATAAAATGTCTTAATATAACAACAAAATATAGGCGAATAACAATTTCAAATCGGAACTAGTTGACCAGCTGACTAACAAAGCAGTGGTAAGCCCAGTTGTAATAATTGAAGCAAAACCCGATACTTTCAAGTTCATTCACCAATATACATAAACCAACGAACTATGCAATAAATATCAAAGTATCAAATATCGATAGTGTGGGTATAGTGGAAGCCCCAAAGGAGATCTCCGACCGAGCGAGATAGTATGCTCGGTCAGGCCGAAGCCCACTTGTATGCGTTTAAAATGTATATATAGCGCCGATCTTAGAAAACTTCGATAGCGCTATTCAGAATTGTGGCGCTAATTCGTCCGCTACAATAGCAATCGTGGTCCTTTTCCCGGCTTTATACATAAGATTGAATCGATCAAAAATCGATTATTCCACGTTACTTTCGTAATAAATCTTCGATAAAAAATCGATACTCGAGACCCACTGCCCTATTTATTGGGCGATCCATTGAAAAGCCTTAGTCGATTTGCATGAAATTAAATTTACTTTTTGTATGCAAGCGGACATACACTTTTTGTCTGATTCAAAATTGAACTGACAAAAAGTTTGCGTTAGTATATTTCATAAATAAAATCGCTTCTAGGAAAGTATCAGAACAGAATAGTATTTAACAATGAACCTATAGCGTCAAAATGAACTGACAATAAATCTATAATGGTAGCATAGTGATTTGAAATAGTAGCAATTGATGATGGTGATATTTGAACGCGACCTACACATGAGTTAGATCGTAAAGATATCCTTTATGTCTTTGAGGTCGCCACAAACCTGTTCTCAATTGAAGACATAAATTGTTTGAACACATTAAACGTTAATGTTTATTTAAAAAAGGTCGTCACTTCCTTTGTAATGATATTAACCACATTAGCGAATTAAAAAGTAATTTAGTCAATTTAAATATAATACGTGTCAGAAAATACATTTATAAATCATTTGTACCTATAATAAAATATTTGTAACTAAACTAGGCCTTCCTGAAAGTGATGACCTACACATCACTTTTAGAAAGACCATGTTTAGTAATAGGTACATGTAAAATTATTATTAATATTTATCATTAGTTACAATTATTGTTACAAACAGAATACAACTATGGCAAGTCAAACTTTGGGATCACGTCCAAAGAAAAAACATAACGTGGACAGAGTACGTAGAGATGAGTACGAGGCAGAAGTGAATTTTCATGCGTTCGTGCCCAAAGAACTTCACATCAAAAAACTTTTGAAAAATTAAAACTTATACACCTAGCACCTAGCACCTTACACAGTACTAAGCCGTACTTTAGAAAGTTAAATTGATATGCAATAACTATAAGTAGCTTCCGACAGATTGGGTTATATCCAAAATTGTGTCGTGACTCGTGACGCGACCTTGAAATTTCACTGTCAACGCCGCTAAAGGAGTTTCACTTCAACAACAACAGAGTATTGATAATGATGCAGAGGCAAAGAGTGACACATAACACAACTGATCTTGAACTAGTTGTAGTCATAATACCCGTACATATTACTTAGATAGAGCACGTCCATCTAGACAAGGACAACAACAGATGATCGAGTTACAATGTAACAGGTGAATATAAGATTACTGACGCGTGGGCCAGTTTTGGAGATATCGTATTGCTTTCCCAAAAACCGTTCCCTTAAATCCGACAAAGAGCTCGAATTGACGTCTGCGGTTAATTTTTCCCAAACAGGTGGATTTGTGGGATACGATTACATAAACTTGAAAAGTTAAAGAAAGCGAGAAATATCAGAAGTTACCTCTTTTGGATTCATTTTGTCTGGCAATCGAATTTAACCAAACTTAAATTGAGCATGTAAATATTGTTTACTAGCATATTATTACGGACATAAGTATAAAAATATACACGTACTTTGACGCCCACCTGCGCCCGCGCACGTTCGCAGCTTGCAAGAATGCACAGCACCAATTATATGAATGAGATAATTGAGCACCTCTGTTCTTAGAGTGCAAAAACAATACACGCCCAATAAAGTTTGGATGGTTGTTAATGCATTGTTACATTTTATGAGAACAGGCTTAGCACGCGACGAACGCTTGCGCGTTTTTCTCGTGTAAGGATATTGTTGACTCTCTTTCCACCTGCAGGTCTAAAATGGCCACATTAAGAGAATCGTACTATGTCATAAAGAACTTTAACAATTTTCATATCAGAAATTCATCAACTGTCAAAATTGATGAATTTCTAATATGATTGGTTCCGTGATGAGTCTGACACGTAACCTTTTTTATATTAGGTTGGGGAAAAAGTTTCTTCGCATTTTATATAAAAATTCAAAAGGTTTTTTTATAAATTTTATTTACAAGTGACTAAAGTATATAGGTGCCATTTTGTTCCATACCTTTTTGCCATCTTGTTGGTAGGTACATGATCCCATTACTATAAAATTTTTGGGGCTTCTGATGAAAAAACTGCGACAAGTGGTTTTGGCAGTCCTCTTGTGATGTCAACCTGACACTGCCTAAGGAATTCTGCAGCGACCGAAACATGTGGAAATCTGAAAGTGCAAGGTCAGGACTATACGGCGGATGCATTAACACCTCCCAGCCAAACTCCCGTAATTTTTTCTGAGTGGCTAAAGATGTGTGAGGTCTAGCGTTATCATGGTGAAAAACCACACCCCTTCTGTTGATTAATTCCGGCCGCTTTCTCTCAAATTCTTGCTTTAATCTCATCAGTTGTTCGCAGTACAGTTCAGAATTGATGGTCCTGCCTGGCGGTAACAGCTCATAATGAATAATGCCCTTCCAATCCCACCACACACACAGCATCACCTTGTTGCGAGTTAACCCGGGTTTCGCCACAGTCTGTGAAGCCTGACCGGCCTTTGACCACGATCTTTTTCGCACGTTCTTGTCGTACGTGATCCACTTTTCATCACCAGTTATCAGCTTCTTCAAAAATGGTTCGGTTTCATTACGTCGTAATAAAGAATCACAAATGAGTACACGGTTCATTAGGTTTCTTTCAGTGAGCTCATGAGGCACCCAAATATCGAGCTTTTTTGTGTACCCAGCTTTTTTCAAATGCGCCAAAACCGTTTTGTGGTCAATCCCCAGTTCTTCAGCTACATCGTAACTACTAATATGCCGATCTTGCTCCACTTTTTTAAAAATGGCAACAGTTTTGTCCGTAACAGGGCGACCAGAGCGACGTGCATCTTTGATATCAAAATTTCCGGATTGAAAACGCTTAAACCAAATTTGCGCTACTCTCACAGATACTGCATTAGGTCTAGGGAATATTATTCGAATATTCGAATATTCGTTTTATTCGAATATTCGACGATTTCATTATTCGAATATGACTGGGTTCAATATTCGAATATTTCGAATAAAACGAATAATAAAAATATTTTATTTATTTACCAAAAATATGTTAATAATAGCAATAAACTTGTATATAAACCGGAATGTTTCGTTATTTAATACATTACTTTTATTATTTATTAATATTGTGGTCAATAATATCCTAAAACAGATTTTACTACACTGTTTGTGAAAGAATACATACAAATAAAATAATATTTAAGGTGAATACAGACGTCAGCGAAAGAAATCCATACTCACACGCTTGTCAAAATAACCAAGAGCGTGTTATGATTTATGACGTGTCTAAGGAGGGTTCTGTTACTATAAAGCATAATACGATTTTTAGTTTCTTAACCTTACTGTTCGATTTCGTTTAAAATAACTTTCCTAAAGAGAATTTACCACGATCTACCAGCATGGAAAATTGTAAGTTCCTAATCTTCATAGTTCAGAAATGACAGAAAGGGGTGAAACCAATTTGGAGGCCGATTACTTGGAAATGGTTGACTTCGTAAATGTCATGTATAAAACTTTTCCTTTATTTTAAAAGACATAATATTCAACACACTTGGCAACCGGGATGGCTTTCCATACACGTGAAGTGTTTATAACTATGTAATAAAATTATATTTTTTTTATCAAACTAAAACCGATATCTAGACGCAATATAACTAGAAGAGCAGATAGAAAGAGAGACAGGTAGACGAACAGAGTGAAACAATAAAGGATACAACAGGTATCCTTTATTGTTTCACTCTGTTGATTATTACAGTATTACACTGGCCCGCAAAACACTTGTTCTAACAAATCGTTCAACACATTTACACGTTATATAAAATTGCAGTTTTGAATAACTCCTCGAGGCCTGACAACAGCTTGGAGGAGGTTTGTCATACTGAAAACGAGGTTTTAGAGCTGAATTATGCAATATTCTCTCCTATTCTTATATCAGGGCGTGTTTTAGTGCTGTGAGGGTACTAACTGTAGGTGATAATTTGCGGCTTCTGACTAGCCTTCTAAGGTCTTCTCAGGGTATACTTAATCGGGTTGAGGTGAGGACATTAAAGAGAATCTTTAAGAATCTCTTGACCATATCTTTCTCAGGGTAGAGGTCCAATTGTCATTATGTGGCCACATACTCAGCGCGGATTCCTGAAAGTATGCCAGCCCATTGTATACTGGACATACTGGACTCTATCTGAAAAGTAAGCTTGAAGATATCCCCTACCAGGTCACGTTTACTTAGCCTCCCTTCAGAAGTTCACTTTAAATTGTGAAGTTAAAGTGAGTAAATCCACTCATCTGGGACCAAATTCTGGACCATTCTCGTTCATCCTTTTGTATGTGTTCACGGACGTATCACAGTGTTGCTACTCGATACTAGGGCTCTCGAGTTTGGTCTCGAGATGAGACCACTCATCCTTCGCCTCGGTCTTTAGGGTTTCAGATTTACTTAAGCAAGTCTTCATCACTGTGTTCTTCACACCTTCCTTCGGGTCAGAAGAAGCTGACTGCATTTAAGTGTTGACAATTTTTAAATCTATTGTTTTTTAACTTCCTTTTTGTGATAAGGCTCATCGTTGAAAAATTGAAAACATAAAGATACCAAAAACACGGATAACTTGAAAATAGAAAAAGGTTATTTTGTTTTAAAGATTTTCCTCCCACTTTTTACCAACTATGAAGTTTTTTGTTATGATAACATTAAAATCTTTTTTGAGTACTTTTTATTTTGACGGTTTATCTTGTTTACTTATTACGGTTTATATACACATGTACCGATTAGGTCTGGAGCAGACCATTATGACAGCACGATACTCGTATGTTTAGAGTTTTCACTTTTCAGCTGCACTATATTAGAACAGAGCACTATTTACAGTGCATTCCGATTTCTGTGCAGTGTTCCAACTCTGCAAATATATTTCTCTCCAACTCTAAAAAATCTTATATATAAATAATAAAGAAATATGTTCTGTAATATTCGTGTTCTTTATAGATATACATTAAATTATACTACCAAAAGTTTAATTTAAAAAGAGAGACAGTAGGTCTGACTCTTTAAATCGATTGACTATGTTGAATCGATCAATAGCTTAACTCAATTAAAAACCAGAAAATACGAACCTCTAAAACAAACCCCATAAATTTCTCCCGCCTAGAGGATCTTTTCCTTAATTTTTTGAAGAAACCACTTAGTTGACAACCAAATCCATGATCTGCTCCAGACCTAAACCGTTCATGTGTTAATAGTTTTAAAAAAGTAATTGCGATTTAGTATTTTAAGTCTGAAACTTAAAAGAAGATTTTTTTATCAAAAAGACGTTGATTTTTTTTAGAGTAATTTGTGAAACATGTCACATTTTGATATTATTAAATATGCAGGTATATATAAACGCATTATATTACTTGTAATTAAAGTTTATTACTAATATTCGTATTATTCGAATTATTCGAATTTATTCGAATAGTGTTTGGCCATTATTCGAATTATTCGAATAGTAAAATTTGTCGAATAATAACATTCCCTAATTAGGTCCATAAACATCACAAATTTTTTTCGCGGCTTGTGTTGCATTTTTACCTTTTTTGTAATAAAATTTTAAAATGTATCGAAATTCTTCATAAGAATCACTCATTTTAACAATAAGAAAAACAAATGAAAATCTCAAATTTACCTAATTTGAATTTGGAATTGTCTTCTGTAAAATTAAAACTTTTTAATGATACCAAAATCAGCCAGATACAATTGGTATAGCCCAAGATATTTTATGACAAGTTCATACATACTATAATGCGAAAAGACTTTTTCCCCAACCTATTATATACCTATAAAACCATGGACGTATATATGTTGAGACAAAAAGTGTCTCCATTTAAATGGCCCCACTTTTGATATTTTTGGGGCCATTTCGACATTTGATGTATGGTGAAAACAAGATGGCTGACATATTTTGAAGTATGGTGTAGACCAAGACGGCGTAACTTTTTACCGTATGACGTTTTGTTCTGTCAAATGTCATATCATCTTGAGTTTTGAAATTTGTCCCGGCAAACTTTGTACCGCCTTAGAATTAAAAAAGACAGTGCCGCCATCCGTCGAAAATTGGTCGTACGAACTCAGAAAACTTCTCTGGCCCATGCACAACAACTTTGCTAAAGATCATCACATGATCAAATGCATAGTTTACGATTCTATAAAGGACATACAGACAAACATTCGTTTTTATACAAAAAGATGATACAAATTTTGAATGTTATATAAAACACCCGAAGTGTCCTCTTTAGGCCTGCTGATATACGTTTTTACCGCCTTCCAAAAGAAGGACAGTGCGGGCTCAGAGCTCGATTATAGTACCTATATAATTCCTTTTAACATTATTAATTTGAATTCGATCTTAATTTTTGATCTTGCAAATTATTAACCCTTTAACTGCCAGGCCAGGCAAGGCAAAATACTATGGTTTGTCAGGCACATGTGACTGACATGGCAGTTATAGGCTTAAAGGGTGTTCAAAGGTGTGTGTTTTTCTATTATTAGTCAGATGTAAGTATTTTATAGACATTTTTCACAAATTTAACAATTTTCTCATGCATTCATATAATATTACATAATATTGTCATTTCCTAAGATTTAATTTTCTATAAATTCGCCTACTTTAGAAACCACACACGTGACAACATTTCCGTCGTTGTTTTATCCAAATCGGCTCAGTTCGTGAGAAGTGGTCTGCAGCAATGATGTAACCTTTTGTTTTTAATCTTTTCACACGAGACAAAGGTGCCTCGTCGCGATTTGCGTGCGAACCTTCTTATTTATGTTACTAATTGTGTTAGTATAATATATTATTGTTTTAAAAATCAATATCTATTGTTTGCAAACGACAGAAGTGAAACCATCAAATTCTATAGCATAATAAATCTATCTCTAATCTGTATATCGTATAAAAATCAGACGGGCAAAAGAAACACTTTGTAACACTTTAACAAAATAATTTATTGACAAAACACTTGTGATCTGTCCGCTGATTCGAATCAGAATGTCACCTCCTTTTCCATCCCGCCATTATCACAAGTCTTCCCACCAAAACCAAAAATATTAACAATTCGGAAACGGAAGTAATATCATACAAAATAAATTAATTAAAAGTACTTCCGGTATAATTTTAAGAAAATAAATCGATACAAAAATAAATATAAACCGAAAGATAATAAATTATAGTATTTTCATTTGATAACAAATTAAAATAATAAAATCTTTTAAGACCCAATTTCATTAGACAAACTATAAACAAATTTACAAAATTCCATATATCAATAATAATGATGATAGTTTAATATAAATTACTAAATCTAACATTCGGCCTTTCCTGACAAAAAAAAAGTTTGTCCTCAAACTTGCTCAGTTAAATTTAAATAATTACATTTACAAGAAAACATTAACCATCTAGCTTATAAAGTAAATATCCGTCTAATTCTCCTCAAATCAATCAGTCCATTCAATCACTTTACTCAAAAACCATGACTGGCAATTAGTGGATCCATCAACACTGCCTTGCCAGCCAAAACACTAAGTCTCCAACATTGGCTTATCCAGACATTCCGTCTACCATCAACTCTATGGATCTATCTGTGCCTCACCTCTGAACCTTCCTGTTGATAATTAGTGGATCTATCAACACTGCCTCATCAACAGAAATCTACAGTTACAACGCACAAACGATCCACTACGACTCATTAATATCTAGAAGCTCCTCAATATCATTTTTCAATAATTCAACACTAAATAATCATATCACTTAAACTGTTTCGATTAATAATAATAAGTAGGTCTTAACATATTTTATCAATCTTATTTAGACCCAAAAACTATATCAAATAAATTATAGCATGGTAATATTCACATTAATAATTTAATTTATAACAATCTCATTTAAAAAAAAAAAAAAACAACCATTTAGATCATTAAACAAAGTTATAATTAACTTAAACCTGTTCAGATCATTACACACATATAATTTCATATAAAGATAAATCTCTGCACTAAAAAACCAAAAAAAAAACCATTAAATCTGATATTTTAATTTAATCATCACTTTGTGTTTGTTCACTAGATTCGGAATCACTTTTATTAGAAAGGGTAATCCATGGCTTAATACGATCCGCGGCCCAAATATTGCAATAATCTTTTTGAGATACGTTTGTGCCTGGAATGCTAGAAACCTGGTACCTGTCATTATCTAATACTTTAGTAATTCTGAATGGTCCGCTAAACTTTGGAAGTAATTTTTTACTTTGTCCGTCATTACTCTGTACTGGTTTTAAAATCTTAACTAAGTCTCCTTCATGATAAACCCTAGCCTTTATTTTCTTTTTGTCATATCTATTTTTCTGAGCATGTTGATCTCTTTCAATATGTTTACTAATCTCTTCGCGAATATTAATCAGAGAGCTAGGTCGTCGTGTTTCTTTTAAAATCTCATTAAATATATTTTCTCCCTTATTTGTCATCTGGGTACCAAAAAGAGCTTCTGATGGTGTTTTACCAATCCCTTTGTTAAGCGTGTTGTTAAGACCCCATTGGATTTTTCCTAAAACCGAGTCCCAGTATCTCTCCCCTATTTTATCCGAGTAAGCGGTTAGCGCATCAAGTACTGTACGATTGTATCTCTCCACTTGACCGTTAGCTCGTGGAGAGGCTACAGCGTTTAAGATATGTTTAATCTTTGATTCATTACAAAACTTTACGAACTCTTGGGATGTAAATGAGGTGCCTCTATCCGTAATAAGTCGATTAGGGTAGCCGAACGTGCTGAAAATATCTTCTAATACGCGAACTGTCGGAGCAGTTTTCAAATTTCTAAGAGGCTTAAGAATACAAAATTTCGTAAATCCGTCAACCAAAACAAGGAGATAAGAGAAGCCCCGAGTGCTTTTTACAAATGGGCCTAAATGATCCGTATGTACGGTATCAAATGGTATATCTATTTTATGGATTGGGTGTAATAGACCTTCTTTAGGACCACTAGGTTCTTTGCCGTACGCACATTCGATACAGGACCGCACATATTTTTTAATGAAGCGTTTCATCTTGGAAAACCAAAAATCCTTGCTAATCTTTTCATAAGTTTTCTCAAAACTAAAATGACCCATGTCGTCATGGTTTAATTTACAAAGCTGGAATCGTGTTGCCTTTGGCACTACCCAGTTAAGTCCGTCACCTATTCTTCTATATAACTTATTATTTTTAACTATATAATTTTTCTTTATATCAGAGAATTCTTGGCTTTCCAAAATTTGTTTAATACGCTGAATTTCAGAGTCCTGTAATTGTTGGCTTAATAACCAATCCTCTTGACTAATACGTAATACAGAAGGTACGAGATCCATATCTATATTATTTAATTCGATCGGTTGTGGATTTCTACTCAACGCATCGACGTGTAGCATAGCAGAGCCTGGTCTGTATTGAATAACAAAGTCGTACTCCTGTATAGCCATCCACCAGCGCGCAATACGGGGAAGTAGGTCGCGTTTAATAAATGTGGCTCGTAACGCGCTACAATCAGTGACGAGAGTAAACCTAATCCCAATCAAGTAAACTCGAAAGCGTTGCAAAGAAGCAATAACTGCCAATGTTTCAAGTTCATATGCGTGATAGTTTTGTTCATCTAAAGTAGTTTTCCTACTGAAGTATGCAATAGGTTTTGTTGAACTTGAAACATTGTCACTTTGTAATAAAATTCCGCCTAATCCATGTTTGCTTGCGTCTGTGTGTAAGATTGTTTCATTATGTGGATTATATAAACCTAAAACTGGTCTCTGTACCAGAGCATCCTTTAATTTCTTGAAAGAGGCCTCTTGTTCAGCTTCCCAATACCATTGACAATCCTTCTTTGTCAAATCTGTTAAAGGGCGAGCCAAAATTGCGAAATCTTTAATATATTTCCTAAAATAACTCGCGAGCCCGATAAATTGCCGGATTTCATGTACGTTTGTAGGCGTCGGAAATTGCTCAACAGCCAGAATTTTGGATTTGCCAGGTCTAATTCCACTCTCGCTTATTTCATGACCTAAATATTCTATAGTTTCTTTAAAGAAATTGCATTTATTTAAATTTAAAGTTAATCCGGCTTTCTTTAACAATTCAAAAGCTTCTTCTAATCGTTCCAACTGTTCATTAAAATTTTTTGCAGGAATAAGTATATCATCCATATAAGCGAGGGTGGATTTATGCCGGCTATTACCAAGTATTTTATTTATAGTTCTTTGGAACACTGCTGGCGAGTTAACAAGGCCAAATGGCATTTTTTTAAATTGGTACAAGCCGTCTGGAGTGACAAAGGCTGTAAGATATCTACACTCAGGACGAATGGGAATCTGGTAATAGCCGCTGGCAAGATCTAAACTTGTGAAGAATCTATTACCATTTAAAAGATCCAATTGATCGTCAATTCTAGGCATAGGAAAATGATCTTTCTTCGTTTTGCGATTCAACGCCCTAAAGTCGACACATAAACGATAGCCACCTGTTTTCTTTCGGACTAAAATAATGGGACTGGCATAGGGTGAATTAGATTCTTCGGCAATGTCATTATCAAGCAACTCTTTCACCATGTCACGAACCATATCTCTTTCTTTATAACTCATACGATAAGGACGGTACACAACTGGTGTATGGTCTTCTAATTCGATCGTCATCTCGGAAACATTAGTACAACCTAGTTCTTTCATATCAAGAGCAAAACACATTCTATATTCATTAATTAATCTCATTACACTATCCAATTGTTCGGTATTAAGGTTAGTATTAATATTAATTTGATCTCTTGTGATAGGTAAAAGATCAGATGACTGTTCAATTCTACTACATGAACGCATAGTTTTAACATTACTTTGTTTGACGACTTCACCCCGTGCCAGTACCATTCCGCGCTTCAAAGTCAATGGCTTATTAGTAAGATTACAAAGAGCAACACTACCCGTTCCGTCATTCAGATTGTAAACACCTCCTATAATAGTGTAATCAGTATTGCAAAAATACCGGTTGCTATCATATAAAAGAAAATCACAATCAGTCTTATTGTCATCCACACAAGTTACGAAATTAAATTTATTAATTACTATGTCAGAACAAATTTTTAATACTACTCTATTTTCCTGTTCGCTATTTATAGGCAGTGTTTTAAAATTAAAATCCAAGTCTCTCTTTAGAATATTCAGATTGTCATTAGTTTTAACAATAAGTACTTCAGGGAGTTCTGTAAAATTTTGTCCGACCAACAGCGATTGACTTAGCAATGAGGAATCTACAACAAATGCGTCTATCTCGGCCGTCACTTCGCCCAAGGTTAAAGTGATACAAGTTTTGGCTTTAGGTTTGTAAGAACCATTACCGAAACCCCTAATTACAGGTAAGTCATTCTCAGTTTGAATTAAGGAATTAAGTTCAACAAAGGTTTGACTTATGAGCGTGCAATCACTTCCGAAATCTATAAAACAATCTACTTTAATATTATTGTTAATGATGCCCTCTTTATGATATTTCATGTCCGGTTTGTTAACGTGAGTTAGCATTGTTTTATTTTCCACAGATTTGTTTAAACTATTCATTTTTAACGGGCACTCCGTCAAATTATGTCCTAGCCGATTGCAACGATCACATTTAATAATAGGTTTCGGACATTTATTTGAATAATGTCCTTTCTCTCTACAATTATAACATGTTATTTCGGAGCTAACATTACGACATTGAGCACTACGATGACCGGTTTTATTGCATTTAAAACAAACAATTTCATTATTGGATGTGCCTGTATTAATTCTAAATCTATTGAATTTCGTAACAGATTCCTTACAGATATCTTTGAAAAATTTCAGTAAGTCTTCCGGGTCAATTAACCGCGCGGACGATGCGCCGGCTCTAAGGAGTCGGTCATCTATACCGTGAATAAGGCAATCGACTGCCTTTTTACCTTTTATGTCACACGCATTCAAAAGAATAATTTTATCGTAATAATATTGGTCGACCGACTCGCCAGGTTTCATTCGTCGTTCTAACATATCTGTCAATAGCGTACCGTAATTCGTCTCAGAAGGAAACGCCCTAATTAGTCGCTCTTGCCACTCCGACCAAGGTAACATAATGGTATTTTGCCCCTCGTACCAGTTTTTAGCATGACCAGATAACTTGGGTAGCGCGAAATGTCGAGTCTGTTTGTCTGACCAGTTATAAATTTGGGCACATTCATTTACTTTAGCTATCCAGTTTTCAATTTTCTGATTTTTATGTGCAGGATTAAATTCAGGTATAATATTCTTATCGAAACTAATTCCTTGTACATTTGAATGCATTAAGTTCTGTAATATAGTAGAGAATTGAGATATACTAAGCATAACGTCTTCACCACTCGTAACCGCACGTCTCGAACCTCCAGGAGCCGTGTCGACGCTGACCGGCTCGGTCGACGACGCCACCCGCGCTGCTCGTTCTGGCTCGGCGCCACCTGCCGCAGGGTGCTGCACTGCATAATATTCATCCTGGACACCATCCTCCGATGGCCTCCTAGTCCCACCTTGTAGTCCACTATTTGAGTGAATCGCCTTCTGAAACACCAATTATTCGAGCATCATTTCTCACGCAATAACTACAAATTCTTATAGACCCATACAAATGCGCAGTTTATTGTAAGAAGTAAAATATTAAAAAAAATACTATGTAAGTAAAAAGTTGCTTAAAACTACCTTCCTAAACTTAGAATATTTCATCATTATAACGATTTAGGTTTATTTATTAATTATACATAAACAAAATTATTTTATCTAAGGTATGACTTGAAATATAAACTATACTTTGATAATTGCGAGTTCATAAGGCTTTAAATTAGATTACCTAGCACAAAATAACTAAGAAATTAAAAGGACCACCCTACGAATAAAAAAAAAAAAATAACAAATCACTCGCCTGATTAGAGTTCAGAGATTGTCCCATTACCCCAACGCTTCGTGGTGTGTCAGGGTCCTCGCAGACCTCCGACGTCATGACCCGCATATTCGCCGAGACTGACGGCCGCACCGACCTCTCCCGGCGCCTGTCCTGCGTCTGCGATCGAGACCGCAACCGTCGCTCCCGGCTGCGCCGTCTCTTGTTATCACGACGATGTCTTGATCGCGCCCGATGGCGTGCACTCTCTACGCTGTTCCTTTCCGGCGTAGCACACTCACGCCTCCTACTTTTATTATTATCTCGACGAGACCGATTTTGTAATTCACTATCCGATGAGTCCACGCTTACACTCTGATTTTTGCGTTTGCGCGGACGAGATAAGTGTCTAGGATTATTTCTTCCCATTTTGTGAGCGCCTTTCTTTATACCACTTCTGATATAAAAATCAGACGGGCAAAAGAAACACTTTGTAACACTTTAACAAAATAATTTATTGACAAAACACTTGTGATCTGTCCGCTGATTCGAATCAGAATGTCACCTCCTTTTCCATCCCGCCATTATCACAAGTCTTCCCACCAAAACCAAAAATATTAACAATTCGGAAACGGAAGTAATATCATACAAAATAAATTAATTAAAAGTACTTCCGGTATAATTTTAAGAAAATAAATCGATACAAAAATAAATATAAACCGAAAGATAATAAATTATAGTATTTTCATTTGATAACAAATTAAAATAATAAAATCTTTTAAGACCCAATTTCATTAGACAAACTATAAACAAATTTACAAAATTCCATATATCAATAATAATGATGATAGTTTAATATAAATTACTAAATCTAACAATCGGATGTTACATCCTTTTTTCATTGTCGCTTATTCTTTATTTTATTTATTTTCTAAATAATATTGAAAGGAAAGAAGTTAATATATTATGATATATTAAGTGATTTTTTAAATAAAATGTCTTCGTATTATGTTACCGTTACGCAGTAAACATTTTTCGCATCTTCCAGCCAATTTAAATAAAACCTCAGTATGTAACCTCATATATCAGAACCATAAAAGGAACGTTATGGCGGGTAAACGATTGTAATAATAATTTCGAGACGGGTTCCCATAAGCAATGTGATACTTGTGGTGGAAAAGATGACCGAACCACAATTTTTTTTGTCCTTTTACTTAAAGATGCTACTTATATGATTATAGTTGGTAAATATTCAATAGATTTGTAATAACCTAACCAAGAGCATGTCAGTAAATATACCAAGAGTAAATATAAACGGGTAATAAGTTTTTTTTTTTTTCAAATTACTTCAATAGTTACTGTCCGATTTGGTTCAAAATAGTTATAGAGAAAACCCCTAGAATATAAAATTATTATTATTTTATAATGCCAAATCCGAGATCTATATACAATCTATGACTATACTAAATTTTATCCATTTATATTCATAATTACCGACGCCAGAAGCGCGGACAGACAGACAGACAAACAGACGAACAGAGCGAAACTATAAGGGTTCCTCAAGTATTACGGAAGCCTAATAAAAAGAAAAAAAAATCTTAATAAGAAAAATCTTCTTTTGTTTTAATAACAATAAAAATTTGAATAATAATTATAGAGATGATTTAATGCTCTGTTATTAAAATTAATTGAACACGTGATTTTATATATTTTACATACTATTTTTGTTTTGTTCATTTTAATTTAAGACTGACTGTCTCTAAAAAAGTCATATAATTTATAGATAAGTGATAAGTGTTTTTTTTTAGTAAGTATTAATTTTTAGTTTATTTTTTGTCTCTATATTGTATTGTGTATTAGTAATAAATTTAACATTTTTAGAACTCCAAATGATATACTATTTACATTGTTTTAAAAAATTATGTACGAAACCACAAACCCCTGGTCCCAACAAAACGTTTGTATCAGTTGCCGTTCCAGATTTTAAATAATTTTTGTAGGTTTACCAGCCCCAAAATGGGGGTATTTTGACTGGGCCATAATAAATTGTCTACTTTCTTAGTATTCTCTCGAATATAAGCAAGTAGTAAGTACTCAATATTATAATTACCTACCTATAATTGTTTATATTTAGATTTAATCCTAGGGGAGTAAGTAGCAGTAGGGCGTAGTGTCGAACGGAATATGTGTAATATAGTCTAAGAGCCAATGTAGCAGAGTTCGTTTCATTAATCCTAAGTCCTAGTTTCTAACGGAAAATAGTTGTAGTCGAAGAGCCCATGTCTCGTTTGAAAAACCTTAGTGTCTAACGAAAAAGTGTTGTAGTCCAAGAGCCCATGTCGCCCGTCCTCGTGTCGTGTTCATCGGCGCGTTTGTACCTCCGAAACACACTTTTGCAATAATGTCTGCGCTCAACACACAATAAATTCTAATACCAACTCAGGTTCTGGTCTGGACGTCAGTGCCTAATGGAAAAATCCAGAACATTCGTACAAGTTACAAGAAACACACCTAAAACATCAAATATATAACCAAGACCATGTCAGGACATTTTTAGGAGAGTTCCGTAACCGTTTTTTTTTCTTCAAATAACTTCAAAAACTATCGTTAGATTTCGCTCAACTTAACTACCTAGAGTATTTAGTATGGCTTTTCTACCTCTTATAGTTTAGAAATGCCAGGGGGACCAACTTGTTAACCACTTTGGAGGCCGAGTACCTACTCGAAAATGGTTCACTTTATTAAATGCTCGCCTTTACTTCAAAATACCTATCTGTCTATACGACGCAGGATGGGGTGGAATCAGAAAAAAAAACATCCCACTTCACATGTCAGGGAACTCAGGAAGCCACCCTTAATATATAAAATTATTATTATTTTATTACGCTAAATAATGTAATCTTAACATATTTTTATCTGTACCAAATTTCATTTATTTATATTCATAAATACAGAAGTTAGAAGGGCGGACGGACAGAGTGAAACTATAAGAGTTCCTTCATCCTTGTGGTACTGCGAAACCCTTAAAAAGTGCGAAAATAAAAGAGTTCAAACGGGTTAACTCTACAGTCTCAAGTCTCTATAAAACTATATAATGAGGATTCCCTTAACTAATACTTCTTTGTTTTGCTAATTAAAATGGACAAAGCTTTTTGTTTTCGAGTACCGTCCACAATACACATCCTCAAAACTGTCAAGAATCTAGGCTAACAGCGACGACGAATCTTCAAAATAACGTTTAGAAAATTAAAATTGTACACTGATTAAAATATCCAATTCCCAACAAAAACATCGACCATATTTAGTAAGCCGTTTAACAAAAATCAGGTTCGTTTGTGACCGACCGAAATAATAGTGGGTAATTAACTTGATTACTTCGATTATGACCAATCAAAGAACGCCATATTAGATTCAAATACGAATGCGGGTCGAAATTTGAATTAGTGACGTCCCGGGCAAAATTAAAATTGTCGATAAAAAGTAAAATTGACGATAAATCATCTAAGAATTTGCCGCTAGATTGTCCACAATAAAACCTGTCGTGGTAAAAAGCAAATTGGCCTACATATCGTGGACACAAATGGAGGAATTTTACACGGACAACGATAAACTGGTATGGCCCGTTATGTATTGTGTGCGGCAATTTCAAACGGTTTAGGGCGAACCGCGGATTGATACGGCTAACTTAATGAAGTTGCGATGGTCCTCGAACCGGGAACCGCTCATTACTAATTTTACCGTACTCTTATCTATCGCTATTAACCTATCATGATACAAGGAAAATAACGGTGCCGTACAATTAACTAGATAGTTCCTAATTTAATGCTCATTGTAAGATACGAAGGATATAAATATGATGAGTTTGACGTGTCGTGCGAGAGATAAAATCAACTAATGGGAAAAGCTTAATGACATTGAGTAGATTATATTTTTAGTAAAATTAATAACATAATATATGATACATTTAATAAATATAAGATTTAGGTTTTACCATTTATCCCAGGCGTATAATTATTAAAATCGTATTAAAAGTAACGTATTGCACTCAGTATAAAATACATAAGGTTAGTTTCATCTTCACATAAAAATATTATATTTTATTGTCACCAATAAAAACTCGTGTTCTACCGTTATTTATTCACAGAAGAAACATTTATCGATATCTTCATCGAATCTCATCACTAATTAATCAAAACTTCAAATTGATTTATCATTCTATTGTGTATTTCTTTTATTTAGCAAATGATGCCAATGAGATGCTGATATTACTTCTAATTTTAATAAGTTTAATAAGAAACTCGGCGAAAGTCTGCCAATTTTTCAACAGATCAATAAATGTTTGTTAGTAGTTTGTTACAAACTCACGCATATATGACTGAAAAAATAGCATAGAATTTTTTTTTACTTGGATACATTATTTGTAGTCTAGGATAAAGCTTTAAGATATATTTTGATCTCGATAAGGGCTATTCCCGTATGAAAACGACGACACGGATCACAAATGGCAATAATATGGCATCGTCAGAATTCTTAAATGTTTAGTAATACCGTTACGCAAAATACGATCCACGGATTCCTACTTAGGGTACATAGTTTACTACTTAAGTAAAAAATTTTTGGGCAGTGATACTAAAAAACCCGCTAATCGCAGCCTACATTTTTTAAAATATTTATACATTTTTTTCGTTTATGATAATTATTTAACCTACAGGCTTTACATAAGCAGTAAATCATTTGCCCAAGTTTCCGTAATTGATTTAGCGAAATCTTATTTATAGTTTTATTTTATGTAATAGTACATACTATATTTATAGCTTAATTGTATGATAAATGTTTATGAATGCATCTAGGTGGAAGGTCGTCAAAGTCAGTGACTCAATGAGTCATCTGTTTCGCAAAATGTAATTAAATACATGAATAATTTAAAACAATTACAACATACATACATGTACAATGTACCTAATACATACATTTATCAATCATCATTTATCAGTATTCCTTGTGAGTTTTGTCTATAGGTCGTGTTTTTAACCGACTACTTAAAAAAAGAAGGCGGGTATATTGGTACAAACAATTTATAATAGCTTAAGCTTAAGTTAAGGTGCTGCGACTTCGACGATTGGATCGCGATCTCGATCTATCTTTATGAGATTCTCTATGGTCGTTGCGGTCTTTTTCATAACTCGAAGCTTTAGGTGAGGATGTCTTTCGCTCAGGTTTCTTCGATTTTGATTTTAAATTATATCACTCTAGTGTCCTTATATATTGTAGGTACTGGGTCCTGGGTAAGCATTGCTCGGAACTCTAGTAGAATTAAAAAAGAATTGTGAATTACTTGACCGCGATTCGAACCCACCTGACAATTGGACAGACAGGTAGAGTCGAAATAATTGATATATTATTGCACGAAATAAAAAAACACAACTTAAAATTGCATCCCAGGGATAAGACCTAGCTAGATAGATTTTTCTCGCCCAAAACTCTCTGCATACTAAATTTCATGTTAATACTTGCAGCCGTTTCCGAGATTACGAGTTACAATACAAGATTAGCTCGTTTATATTATAAGATTCAGTTTATACGAAACCTTTACGGCTATGTTGTAGATGAGTTGTTACAGCAGCAAAAAATTATAAGTAAAAAAAGTTTACACGTTTTTTGTAAAGTTTGTGGAGTTACAAAACTTGATAAAATTCGAAATGGAGGCATCCGAGCTTCAAGATAACCCCAGTGTCCGGAAAACTGACAGAAAGACGCTTAAGATGGTATGGTCACGTTATGCGCAGAGACGAAAACTATGTCGTCAGAAAAGCGTTGAGTCTCTCAGAAACTAAATGAGGGAGCGGTAGACCTCCAGCAGGTGGACCAGTATGACCAAAGCATTAGCTGTAAATAAATTGCCAAAAGCGACAACCCAAGATAGAGTTTCTTGGCGTAAATTTACTAGGACAACCGACCCTACGTAAAGTGGGAGAGCTAAGAAGAAGAAGTTTTTTGTAAAGTTTGCATAATATAAGTAAGTACCTTACACCCTCAGATCAAATAAAAAAAAAATTTATTTGATCTGAGCCTTACACCTATATTAGTAAATAATCATAGACTAAAGATTTCAGGGTACGGGAATATATATTGGCCTTAACGTCTATTGCAGACGATTTAAGGCGTGTTGTTTAATTATTATGGACCGTTAAACAGCTTTTCTCGTGGCTGTGCAAGCCTATACGAGAACGGCGTAGCCTACCGCAGAGCCGACAAGAGAAACTGGTGGTGGATGATGAGGGACCTACATGTCGTTTCTGTCTCTTGTCGGCAAGGGCTTGGAACCAGGCGTCATCGCAAATGCTGCGCGACCATCCGATACCCGTTTGCGTTATGAGAGAAAATTCACTCATACTAAAATTATTGCTCATAATACGAGTATTAGCTTGTACTAATAGAAGTTATGAAACCATACCTAATCTCACTAGGTGTTAGTAGATGTTTAGTTCCTGAAACATACTATGTTGTGATCTTGTTCTGCCATAATCGTAAGGTAGTAATAAAATACCGAACATTATATGCTCCGAATTGACTTGATAACAGTAAACAGGGCGCATAAAACCGAATGTTTATCGATTTTTGATAACAAAGTAAAATCGACTTCCGTAAAATCTCAAAATAACTTTGTAACCTAATTTAACGGAAATATCTTAGGGGCGTCTATATATTACGTGAAGTATTTAGGGGAGGGTATCCAGCTGAAACTTACTTGGGAGAGGAGGGTAAATCACGTAAATATCAGTAATTATCACGTAAAAATAGTCTCAAAGAGACAATTTTTACAAGAAAATTTGGTTAAATTAAAAAGTTTGGAAAATCCAAAAGTGCACGTCTCACATACTTGTAAGAAATCTCAAATGATAGTCTTTACTATACTTAGTCTTAAAAGAAATAAAACAAATTGTGTTATTTAATGTAAAAATGTATAAACGAGGTTTAAATCGTGGGAGACCTATGCTTCTGCACAAATAGGTCAGCCTGGTGTCTCTAGTGATGTCATGTCTTACAGGAGGCTTGCTGGACAGCCGCGTTACCTACAACTTACTATTACGCGTTGCTACGCCACCGACTGAGCCGCCCTTGTCAGTTGGTGTTGCGGTTGTAGCTTAACAGCAGGCGATCCGTCTGCTCGCTTCCCAGGTAAATTTGACCTGCGTAATTCGGGTACTTTCTAGAGAATTCTCTCACAAACGTCACAGATTAGTATTTCCAAATGGAGGACAATCCTGAGACCCTTTTATCTCCCATCTATTACTGATACCTTATTAGTTTACTTAGGCCCATTTGCGCCAATCCGGGTTAAAGTTAACCCTGGGTTAAAAATCATGTTATCTCTCTCGTTCTTCGTATTTGTGAAAGAGACAGCATGATATTTTAATCCAAGGTTAACTTTAACCCCGATTGGCGCAAGTGGGCCTTAGTAGCAAGTACAATGCCATCATTTGATAGAATCGAGTCGACTATCGAGCCAACTATCGAGACGACAATCAGGTGGACTGTATCGGTAATCGATTAGAGTATCGATGCCGTTTACAAATATTTCGACACAGATAAGGATCGCAACTCGCAAGAGCGTTGAAAGTAGAAACGGGTTAACATTTCGACATTTCCGCGACTGAATGTAAATATGTAATTACAGGTTAAAATTGGTTGAAACTGGTATTTGATATTTAATTTTAGTATTTTATTGCGTTTCATAACATTTTTATGATGCCAATTGCTAAATGTAACTACCTACTTTACGCGAATTCTTTAAAAAATATTTAATAGTTTATTCATGTTGGAATGTTTAAAAAATATAGAAACAACTACCTTTTGCTCGCGGGCTATATGGGTGTTAGCTTGCACTGCCTAGAAAAATTAGGAAAATAATACATATCTACCTAAAAATTCAAATATTATATTCGAATTTATTTCGGTAGCCTGGGTGTGTGTTGATAAAAATTTGATATCTTAGATGATAAGTTAGCTGTAAGGAAAACACAAAACACGTGAGATTAAAATTTTTAATGCAGATTAAAATATAATTATTTTAATCTGCATTAAAAAAGAAAGATAATTAAAATCATGATGAATCGCCATAGAACAGGAACCGGTAATAAGAAACTAACGATGCCACATCTGACACGCATTAACTCTATGGGGTCACGGGGCCTCACCAATATTTATTTGTGTTTTGACTTTTAAGAATCATGTTTGTGTGTTCTTAAAATCCTACTAATACTTTTATAAATGTGAAAGTTAGTGAGGATGGATGGATGGATGAATTGATAGATGTTTGATACTCTTTCACGCTAAAACTACTGAACAGATTTTGTTGAAATTTGGTATGGTATTAGACAGTAGTTTAGGTTATGGATTAAAACACAGGCTACTTCCGAAAAGGTACAGTGTTTTCGTGGGATACTTTTTAGCTGCGGGCAAAAAAGGTGGCAAAACCATGCATTTTCCAGCGATAAAAAGTAGAATATGTTTTCCAGAGCCTATAACTACTACCAGACAAAACGTCAAAATCCGTTCAGTAGTTTTTGCGCGAAAGAGTTACATACATCCATCCATCAATTCTCACAAGCTTGTACATTTATAATAGGAGTAAGATACCTACACTGAAAAATTGTCCCGCGTTAAGCCATGCTGGCTTAACGTAGGGTTGCCAACACGAAATTGAAAAAAACAGGATTTGAAGTTGAAAAAACCAGGACAATTCAATTTAAAAACAGGACGCAGTAATAGAGTTGCAACAGTTAATTTAATAAGTTAAATGAAATACATGTGATCATATTTTTTATAATAATAATATTATAAAGAGGAAAACTTTGTTTGTATGTTTGTTTGTTTGTTTGTTTGTTTGTTTGTAATGAATAGGCTCAAAAAGTACTGGACCGATTTCAAAAATTCTTCACCATTCGAAAGCTACATTATCCACGAGTAACATAGGCTATATTTTATTTTGGAAAAAAATAGGGTTCCGTAAAATATTTGGGTTTTTCGGACACAAGGTGTAAAAAATCAACCAGAAAAGTTACTTATTTTGCGTACGCTGCCTAAACTATAAAAGATAGAACCATAAAATGTTCTAATCAATTGTAGATCTTATAAATATCTACAAAAAAGTCCGCGACACACTATACCTATCTATGTCGAGTGAGGCACAACAACCATTTTTTTATTTAGAAATCTTGAATTTCTTTTGGACTACATTTAAACGCGTTTATTTTACTCATGCTATTAATCCTTATCAAAATAAATTATTCCATCACTAAGTACAGTTTATTTAGATAATATTTGGTCTTTGAATGATTGAAATTGGACGTGTGGTTTTGAAGTTATGGCGAAATTAAAATGTTACGATTTCTGCTGCACGGCCTGTTGCGAAGTGGGCGTCACCAAGGCGGGGGTGCGCGTGCGGGGGAGTTTAGATCTATGGTATTTCATAGGATAAAAGTATACCCATCTACTTATTTCATTGAGTTTTAGTAGGTACCTATATTAATTTGTTTCTGTTTGTTTTGACTAGATTTCGTCCGTTTTGTTAAAGGTTTAAAGACATTCTGTAATATTAGTATCAGTATAATTGTACCCGTGCGAAGCTGGGGCGGGTCGCTAGTTTTTTATAAAAGTATATAAATAAAATTAAATTCCAAAGAAAATTTTAAAAGGTGGCGCGCGAATTTTACAATACTAACTATATCAGGGAGCTATAAAAACCCAGGACGCTGCTTTGAAACTATCCAGGACAGCCCAGGATACTGTAAAAACCAGGACATGTCCTGGGCAAACAGAACGGTCGGCAACCCTAGCTTAAGGTTACTTTAGTGCAGGAAATTTTCATCTAAAAAATAAAATATTAAAATTAATGGTACTTTAGTGTTTTTCACCTAAAATGTTGAATTTATTCATGGTACTAAAACTTATACTAAAAGTGCCTTCTAGTCCTGGATTTCAAACATAGTGCCAACATTAAAATTTCTCGGTACGCTCATAAGGAACAGTAGTAAAACTTTAATAGCTTTCAGCACTTGGCGTATGGTCGCGCGCATTGTACATAATTGTGCAAACGTCTGTGCCTCGGCACGTTTGCTTACGTGCCTGCCTCTCTGTTTGTTTCGATTTCGCTCAAGTCTAGAGAATCTGGAAGTAGCGTTCTCTTTGTCCGTCTGTCTGTTTGTTTGTTCCGGCTAATCTCTGAAACGGCTAGACCGTTTTTACGGGATTTTCACTGGCAGATAAACACCTAATAAGTGACAAGTAGCTTATCGAGCGACAAATTTGCGCAAGAGAATATGCCACGGAAACCGTCTTTGTTACCGCGATAAAGAGTAATCCACATCCTTCCCTGCGGTAGTCTCTATATCTGCGCCAAATTTCATCAAAATCGGTCCAGTAGTTTCAGAGGCTATTCAATGCGAACAAACTAACAAATCATTCCTCTTTATAATAATAGCGAAGACATATTGTTTTAATTTTAGGTTTAAGCCGCTTTCACCTACAAGTCAACTGCATCCATTTGCGTCGCCACTCGCCAGTAAATCCTATTGACTTGCGGCTTTGGCAAATACTGCTTACATTATTTGCACTCGCTAGGCACTTGGCGTGGCATATTTGTGTGTATGTTTGTGCATGCAGTATATGCAATTAGCACGTATTTTACAAATATTTACTTGTAATGTGGGAATATTGCACTTGCAATCAAATACAACTCTATTTGAAGTTTTTAGCAAATAGGGTAAATAACTACATGTTAAATATGTAGACATATAACATAATATGGCAGAAACAAAAATACAGGTCAAACTGAGAACCTCCTTTTTTCTGAAGTCGGAAAACGAAGCTTTCGAACGTGTGCGGAAGATAAAGGCTTAGGACTCTGTATCGCACCAAAGGGTATATTAAATAATTATAGAATCCCCGTCAAATACATATTTTTATGATTATTTTTATTTTTTAAAATCTACTTGAACTCAGGGACTTATTCATTATAATATTTTTTAAGGACAGGCGGAAAAAAGAAAACTGACCCAAAGTATTATTGTCGACAGAAAGCTATATATATTATGTCGCTTTTCATACATTCCTTTCACAGTGTCAATAATAATAATCTTTCGCATAGTAGCTACCTGCTGTCTGTCATATGGTCATTAAAAATTAAATTATCCTCGACTATTTTATCTTAAATCTCGACGCATTCTTATACAATAACTGCTGGCCAAGCACTTGTACCTCCATGAGAAATATGATGCGATGAAAAAACATACAGTGATTGGGCGCTGTCTGCTATGAGGGCTGTTTTTACAGCAAACATGGCTGTGCGCACCTCGTTCACGCCCTTTGTGAAGCAAACGAGCGGCCGTCACCTCGTGGTGTGTAAACAAATCGACATGTGGATCAACTTTTTATAATTTATAAATAAATCTACTGGGTGATTTTGCTTCTGATGAGTGGCAGGTTAAGTTTTCACAATAGAATCTATACACAATAGCGTTTGTTGTGTCATAGTTGAAGAATTTGAAAATTGGAAAATCTTTAAAAAAACATGAAATTAGGTCACCCTACTGCGCGGGCGACGACGGGACGCTTTTTCAAACTCACACTATAGACAGGCTGCTGGATTTGCAGGCTGGACCGTGACTATAGCCCTTAAGTCAATAATAGTTGTGTTGTTTGTAATGTTTTTCTAATAAACATGTTTTTGTTTCAGAGGCAAAAGCTCAATCTTTAAAAATCAAATTATTTATGGATTTCGACCACTGGGCCACCGCTTGTTATGACACTTATAATAACAAGATTACAAACAACTTTTAAGCAAAATTTTAAGTTAAATCCAGATATTAATTAAATACGACCTAACTTAATCAGCACATAGTAATTAATGTCTTTTATTCTTAAATGTAATTATTATTTTTGTGAAATTCGCGGTTGGGTTTCAATGTCAGCTTATGCTATCTCACTATCACACACGCAAAAATATTACGCGAGTTACCATTCAGATTGAAACAAATTTAAAGATATAAAATTAAATAAAGGTTAAAAATAATAATTATTGTATATAATGATAGTATTTTTTCAAGCACATCACCATTCTAGTAGCAATACAGAAGTTATAGGTCAGACGGAGAAACGCGCTTTCCACATGCACTCTGAACCGGGAGAAAACATTCACGATATTAACTAGTCATTTTGACTTTTAGGCGGGGATGTGAATGTGTGATGTTGTTTTTGGTTTCTTCCATAATTGTTATATGGGAGCCTTTGAGTATCCAAACAACATGTGGGAGCCCTCGTTAAATATTCATTTTAATATATTATAATAATAATAAAGTAATAATAATTTTATATTCTAAGGGTGGCTCTCCATACATGTGAAGAGGGGATGATTTTTTTTCTACCCCATTGTGTGGGATATTGTTGAATAGGTATTTTGAAATAAAGGTAATGTTTCATACAACTTTTTTATAAAGTCAACCATTTTCGAGTAATCAGCCTCCAAAGTGATTTATAAGTTGGCCTCCCCCTGGCATTTCTAAATTACAATAAGACTTAGAAACTTGCAATTTTCTATGCTGATAGATGATGCTAAAAACTCAAGTTTAAGATTTGACATGCCAATTACCTAGGTAATAACATTTTCCATTTTCCTCCCGAAACCGTGATGGCACTTCGTAAACAATGATATATTTTTAAAAAACAATTGAAGGAAATGTATAAGTGCCTTCAGAATAACAATTGTCATATGTGGCTTAAAAAGCCACGTGGGATTTTACGCGTGTAGATTGTTTTATTTATTAAAAAATAACATTATCCATTGTGATATGAAGGGTGCGGGACCTATTGATAAATAAACGACACACCGATAAGATTTCTTATCATAATTAAACACTGTAATCTAACTTTCTCCGGAAAATTACGCAACATGACACCTGATACTAAAAATATGAAGTAAACGAACTTAACATAGTAAAATTACACAATACCACAACTCATGTCTAGTGCAATAAACACTGTGCCCATTTTTAAACACCTACACATTCACCTATTCTGGTCGATATGACAACGTCTTCTTTAGTGAAGGTGCTAAATAAAATATGACTTAACCATTTCTTTGTTCATGTCGTTTGATTCTTTCCTACATTTTTCTTAAGTTTTTGGCCACTTTAATGTTTTTAGCTCTTTTACCTACTTGGTACTTCCATCGGTGTACGCCTCCGTGGTCCAGCGGTTTAGAGCTTGGCTCTGGACTCTGGACAAAATTGTTTTCAAGCTGCTTAGAACAATGCAGGCTGATCACCTGATTGTGTGACAAGAAAGATGATTGCGTCGTATGGGCATGTAAAAACTCCTGCGCCTGATTTCTCGCCAGTCGTGTCGGTCATCCGTCCCATTGGGTTACGAGTGTAAAAGCGGGGAGAGTGCTCTTGTGTATTGCGCACACACTTGGGTAATATAAAATAACACCTGCGTAGCTGGTCTGGATTCATTAAAACCGGCCATCGTCACCGACTTCGGTGTGAGGAGCTATTATTATCATTACGGTCCATATCTACATTATTCTTAACTCTTTTGGCCACACAATTCCAGCTCTAAATTTTTCTTGCCTCTTTAATCTTTTGTTCCTACACAAATTGCGTAACGTGAACATACATCATACGAGTCAGTTGAGTAAATAAACAGCGCGGAAGCATTTCCTACTGTTCCCATATGTGCATTGTTTCAATAAGGAAGCTACAAAAACACTGACACGGTCCAGCTACTATATCCACTGGACCGATACATGAATTTAATCGCTATTTTAATACATAATATTATGTAACTTAAATACTTGAAACCACGAAGCGAAATAAATTTTATAGACAGTGAACTTCGGTATAAATCAACCAAAATTAAAGCAACTAGTGTTATTATTGAGATATATTGTGTCATTCAAAACGAATGAGCAATTTCACTTGGTCGTATTATAATTAATTGTCCGACTCATGGATTTTGCTACATATCCAAGTCAACTCATGGATTTTGCTACATATCCAAGTCAACTCATGGATTTTGCTACATATCCAAGTCAACTCATGGATTTTGCTACATATCCAAGTCAACTCATGGATTTTGCTACATATCCAAGTCAACTCATGGATTTTGCTACATATCCAAGTCAACTCATGGATTTTGCTACATATCCAAGTCAACTCATGGATTTTGCTACATATCCAAGTCAACTCATGGATTTTGCTACATATCCAAGTCAACTACCAACTAACGAAAACTGTTTTTCTATTTGATCCAAATGTAAGCCTGTGAATGTTTTTCACAAAATGTATTTCGTTTTGTGGCTCAGAGTGTAGTAAACTCTCGATGTATTATTGTTCTCGGACATGCCCGTGGGGTACAAAAAGTGATTTCGCTTTATAAGCGCAGCCGGACACCGCTTATAAGTCGCGATGCGCAGGCGCATCTAACGGCGCTCCTGACCTTCTATTAATTACCGTTCCTCCTACCGGCTGTGGTATTTCTTCCTTGACAACTGGATCTATTCACTTCCATACGGGTCCAGGTTTTTATGCCCGACTCAAATTCAATAGAAGGAACTTTGCGATTAAAGACATTTTGATGGCGCATGGAATTTCTAGAACGTAATGGCTTATGATATCATATTCTTATAGCATGACGTCTAATTACAGAAGTGCAAGATCTAAATGATTGACACCCACATGCGTTAGATACATTACATCTATGAGCTAATACACAGGTACATAGAAGATAGAACTAAGTCAAAAAATACTCACATATAATACCACAAGAGCTTCAAAATTATCGGATATTTCCCGATAGGTTCGTTGCAAATAAAAGAAGGAGAGTTATTTGTTTGCAGGGAACCTTGAGGGAAATGCCAGATCATTTTGAAGCTCGTGTGGTATTCGGGGGATTATTTTTCCGTCCCAAATGTCGGCCAATAGAATTGCACCATGAGACGAAATGTACAGATAAGAATTTCAGTTTGACGTGTGGTTAATTTGACTGGATCATGTTTTGCATAGCAACGACCAGAGAAAATTTTCAAAAAATTTTCAGTATAATACCATGTAGGTTGTACCACGTGACGTCGAATGGTGCAATTCTATTGGTCGATATTTGGGTCGGAAAAATAATCTCGTATAATTTCTACCCTTTGACACTAACAAAACTTAAGTTGGGTTTGAATTGTCCGGAAACCGAGCGGCCGGAAAAATTGTCATTTGACTTGACACTCGTGTGTCCAATTTTCAGCTCTACTGTGTTATCGCAGAGTTCTCTTTTCAGTGCTCTGAATTTTCCCCGGCCTAACGGATTTCGGACAAGTCCCAACCCTACGTGTGGTGAGGCCACACTCGACTATTGATGATTAGTTATACATAACTAATCATCAATGGTCGAGTGTGGCCTCACCACACGTATGAGTGACAGTAACAATCGCGGTTGCGCACTTGACGGCTGATCTGCAAGCAAGGAACGATTATGCGTTAGGTGAGTAGCAATGTCAGTTCCGCATTTGACCGTGATGATGTGTTAGGCGAGTAGCAATCCCGGTTCCGCAGTTGACCGTGACAGAATCCGCACTCCGCAGCAAGTGGGCCGTTGCGTAATGAACGCAAGTAGACCACCCAGCCAATGAACACGTTAATTCTCCGTACCGTTTGTTGGACATCATCATAGTAACAGCAGAAGTGACTATTGATTTCCCAGACTACCTTTATTGGTTAGTTTTATTCTGACATCAGTGATTCAACCGCATCATCTAAAAATATTTTTGCTTCATCTATCAGCATTCAGCATCGAATTTTTTGATTTACCTGCTGGTGTTGGGTAGGCAATGGTGATCTTATTTGGTTTTTGAACCAATATAGCTGATAGCAATTAGATTTTTTGAAAATGAGAATTACAAACATTTTACATTCCACCTCACGGCATGCAAAAATGTCACAGTTTATTCACATCATATAAATTTATTTTATTATCATATAACCCTGAAAGGCAATACTGATTTAATTATTTCTTATAAATACCTACTTGTCCTTACCTATTTCATTACAAGATATTCTACTACCGGCCATGCACTGCAATCACTAACAGACACACTGGCAAGTCCATCATAAAATCCTTACACGGAAACGAGTTTCAAGAACTACGACGCGATAAAGAAGTGCAATGCGGGGCAAAAAGTGGAAGCTTCTAACGATCAGTTCAGGGATTTTAATTACTGGAAGTAAATACTTTGGTAACAACTTTTTTTGTTCTTTCAGATTTGGTTGAACGTGATTTTTCAGGTTCTATTAACAGATTAAAACGGACTAATGAGATTCGCAATTTACAATAGTCACTTCATTTTTTCATTTGCAGCTGGTCCTTGGATGATCTTAAAACAATACTTCTTCCTACGTCTTTAACATTTTTGCCTTCAAGTATTCAGCTAATAATTAATATTTTTCATCCCTTACGCTAAAGCAGACACAACTTCTCCGAATAAGAATTAAGGAGTTTGAATCAGCTTAGGTACCCATAGTTAGTCCTAGCCTTGGCCTTGTATCGAAAATGAAAACGAAAAAAATTTGTTCCAAACGAAACTTAACAAGCTTTTTTCGGAAAGTCAACAGAAAAAGCTACCACCGGTTCGCGCGGCGTAAGAAACTCGCAACCTGAGATACGTCTATTTGATTCCGAACTATAAGCTTACCATTGAAAATGAATATTCTATCTTTTTGCTGATATTAGCATCGCCTTGAAACAATGGCCGCGCTCAATTAACCGCATTAACATCAATTGTCCGGGCGCTGCATTTGTTACTGTAATGTAATTATCTGCTGCACTTAGAGTTACCATCATTGGGTATATTCCCCATTTTTCATTCAGGACCAGTCTTTTGTGCGGGCACTGCATTTGCAACTGCAGTATTTATTGTTAACATATTCGCTATTTTTCAGGAATAATTCATTGCTCAGACAGTGTTACCACCACAAATCATAGATAATCGTTCATCCCATTTAGATACATGAAAATAGCATAGACTCCTCAATAAAAGCATTAAAATTAGCATCCTAACATTGTTTACTTACGCCCGAAATTAATAACGTATCTAAAATCTTAGATTGACTTCAATCTTAGAATCTCAAACAATAATTGACGTAAATTGACGTGAAGTTAATCCTAGGATCGTTGCAATGTATTGAAATCTTAATCTCAAATAGCTAAACTGATATTTAGATTGATTATTATTAATTTCGGACGTTAGACATTTTTTTATGTATATGTCACCGTAAAATTGTAAAAGCCGTTAGATTGTAATATTACTAGAGATTTATAAAATGTCGACAGATTGTCAAAAAAAAATTCTCCTAACAATTACGGCACGGTAAATATTACAATTTACAATATAACGAAAAATAACATGTAAATTTTAAGAATAATTTTTATTTGACAGTATGCCGACATTTTATAATATCTCTAGTAATATTACAATGTAACGGTGTTTACAATTTTACGGTGACATATACACTTAAGCTTACTGTAATGGGCTATGATTCACTTCTAACTTAGCAAAATATTCTAATCTCTTGTGACCTGCTACTTTATATAGACAGTTCTTTGAACCAACAAAAACCTCCAACTACGAAAGATAGAAGATAATTCGATTCCAGTAACTAGTCAACATAGGATCATAAAAACGTAATGAAAAATGTAAGTACAAGCTCAGAACGGGTTAGTTAATAAAGCTAGATACCTGGGTCTAGACCGCAAAGGTAGACTGCGTCCGGTGCAAAAAGTCTCTATGTAACCTCATACGAGCTTGGTTACGGAAAAATTATGAAACATGTCCATATGGTGGGCTTAGAGCCGCCTTAGACGTTCAAATATCTAAATTGTATGACTCTATTTTGGCAAACCAGCAGAACATATAGATGAAAAAAGTATTCAGGGAACCAAAAACCAAAGCAAAGTAAACCAAATCTCAAACTATTTGTTTTTTATAAAATTGGTCAAATCGGCTGATTCAAATTGTCATCTCAAACTAACAAGAATATAATAGTGTGCTAGGTGTCATAGATATTCAAGCAATTTTATTAAATAATTAACCAGCTGGCTCAAATCTCTTTTCAAAACAGCAAGAATATAAATATTGTGTGGTGGCATTTTACAAAAAATAATTTAATTAGAAAAACACGTTGGAACGTGTATAGCGGCCTTTACATTCTGCGAATCGCATTGAGTAATTACTAGAAATGTTACGAGATAGACGCTGTAACTTGTATATTTTCATATTACTTTCGAACCAATCATGGGTTTAAAGATTTTCTTATATAAAGTTACAAATCAACTACTTACGAATATTTTGGACATAATCTACTGCTTATGTAAAGACGTTTTTTAGGCAGAAAAATAATTGTTGTAGTCGAAATAAATTTTCCATTATATGGGCGAGTTTGCGTTGCTCCGTGCTCGCAGCTTCATCCATACCTACATGAGATGATTTGTTACTTTGAGTATGACAATATTTTTTGCCTAAATGTCTTTAAATGAGCTGTAGATCATAGTATACCCAAAATATCCGAAGTTGATTTTACCAAACCTTATATTAAGTAAGTATGTATAACGACGACAAAATTCCTGCTCGATCGGTTTCTTAACATTTTCGTTTGCACTATGACGGCTCAAAATATTCAAGCCCATCTTATGACTGGTTGACAACTTGTTCGATAGTACATAGACTATATTCCAAATATTTCTTAAATATCAAAATTCACTTATGAAAAGGTTTTCATTTTTTAATAAAAAGCCGCGATATTATTCTCATCAAATTTAAAGAAATTGTCGATTGATCTATTGATGATGATGATAAACATTACGTTAGAAGTTAGAACTGGGCCTATGTTATGAAACGCATTACGGTACGAGCATCGCACGGCCATTCTTGGAATAAGCCACAAGCAATTACTAGGATATCTAGGAATACTTATAAAATTACGACACTTAAATGTTTACATCGGAATTAAAAATTAAAACCGCCATAGGTAAACTTATACCCCTCTCCCGGGGAAGGCGTAACGACCTTTCCCCTGCGATATCAAAAAAAAAAAAAAAAAGGGTCAGTTTACAACGAGGCTATAAGTACGTAACGCAGTGTTACATTTTTAAGACAGCCATTCAAAATTGAACTTTATTCACTACACAAGAACATACACATTTAATAGGCAATCGGACTAATTTTTTTAATGCATGAATGAATAGTACTCTTATATATGAGTAACTTCTCAGAAGAAACCGTATATCAAAAGTCAATATTTTCAAAGGTACCTACTACAGCGATTTGTATAAAAAATTTCGCGAGCCTCCTAAAAACGCTCCATACTAAATTCGACCTACAAATGACGTCACTTGTAGGTTATGAAGTAGTATATGAAGTATATGGCCGCCGGAATATATTTGTAAATATCTCCCATATTTGTGCGTTTAAGTTCATACTTACCTTAATGAATGTTTTTGTATATGATGTGAGTAAACTAATGATGTAGGTTTTGTTTACCAATTTCGCAAAAAAAAAAATATTTTTGGTGCTTTTTAAATGTATTTAATTAGTAAGTAAACTACATATAAAATAATATATTTTTTTTACATTTACCAAGTAGTTTTTACGTGGTAGAGCCATGCTTCGGCACGAATGGGCCGGCTCGACCGGAGAAATACCACGGGCTCACAGAAAACCGGCGTGAAACAGCGTTTGCGCTGTGTTTCGCCGAGTGAGTGAGTTTACCGGAGGCCCAATCCCCTACCCTGTTCCCTTCCCTACCCTCCCCTATTACCCTATTCCCTCTTAAAAGGCCGGCAACGCACTTGCAGCTCTTCTGATGCTGCGAGTGTCCATGGGCGACAGAAGTTGCTTTCCATCAGGTGACCCGTTTGCTCGTCTGCCCCCTTATTTCATAAAAAAAAAAAAAAAAGTTATGCCTCAATATTTCTGAATATATTAACGAAACTACATATTTCAGATGTAGTCCGATCCCCTATTGCAAGAGTTTGAATGTCAAACTGCACCGCTCCACATAGCGCGGCGCCATTGACAATGAAACGTGTATCTTCTTGTGTACTGAATAGAGTTCAATTTTGAATCACTATTTTTAAAATTCAACGCCGCGTCGCGTATCATCTCGTTTTGATGTACGACGTTATCGACTATGAAGGTACTTATAGTGCGATTGAAATGAGAATAGGATCGAGTCGGCGCCATATTGTTTTGAATTAAGACTGTTATGATAGTTAAATTTATGTTTAGATAATCGATTACTATTTAACGTTTTTATTTAAATTCCATCCAAGACTATTAATATTTATATGCATATAAGTTTTTTCTGAAAATCGCTCTTTTCAAGTGATATTTGACAGAAAAAGGTCTTGACGTTCCTATTCTCATTTGAAACGCGTTATATCACCGAGATGCGTCGCCGCGCGCTCATCATTGAATTTGCGACCTGAGCAAGAGCGGCATATGTATATTTTTGTGTAGCGAATAAAATTCAATTTTGAAACCCCGTTCTAAAAAAAGTGCGCGTCGCGTCGCGTTTCTGTGTGAGCTGACGCTTAATCGCAGTCTGTCATGTCGGCCCTGCTTATAATGACAAAGACAGAATGTGACTCGAGAGCCTCTTGGTTTAAGAAGCGTTGGAGAAATCTGCCGTTCGATATATAAACTAACCATAGACCTTATGTATATTATTTTTATATGAAGATTATTTCTGCCAAATGTATGTCATACTCATAGTCCATCCTTAGTTTTGTAATCATTGATTAGCCTCAAATTGCAATGAGCTAGATGAGTGTAATTATTTTATAATGTATAAAAATCAAAAATAAAATCTTAAAAATATTAGTGAAAGAATTTTTTCGATATCTCAAAAACTGAATTTTTTATTAATTTTTAAAGTTGGATGTTTTTAAAATCAGCGCGAGCTTGACCGCTCAACGCGTGACGTCATTTCGCCGGCTCTGACCGCCGCGGTAAGGAACTCGTGCAGTAATTTTGAAGTTTTATTGAAATTTTTGGAATTATGGTGATAAAATAATATATAGATATAATTGTATAACACCTTTATGTATAATACAACGGTTAGCACTCCAGAAAAATACTTTTTTCATGTGCCCAACGACAAAATCTGAGAAAATTAGTTGTGTAAAGTGTTGAAAAAAGTGTTATAGCTACAAAAATCAGTAGACATTTATTGCGAAGAATATTTTAATGTGAGTACTGAGTAGGTACCTAAATAAATACGAAACATCTACCTACATTTTTTTTGCATTACTAAATGTTTAGTTTATAGAATATGCTCAGAATGAATTCAGTATTTTAGTGACAATGTATTTTAAACAATGGGTTTTACATAGAGAAATAAAACACGAGTCACGCAGATATGTTAGGTACCTACTTAAAAAATATATTTAATCTATTGAATGAAACTTAAAAGATGAAATAAGACAATACAAAAAACTCCCTACCTACTTTTTCCCCTCGCTTATAACTATGTTTATGGTGTAGTCACTTGTTTGAGATCTCGACAAAAAACTTTATGAACAAAATGTCATAGATTGACTATTATATTTTAGTATTTTTTAACCGACATCCAAAAAAAGGAGGCGGATATACGTTAGGGCTATATATGTATATAGCCCTAACGTATAAATACGTAAAATTAGGACCCCTCCTACCCCCTTGTCACACGATGTCACACTTCGTCGACCCCCTACCTCCCCCCTAACGTGTGACGTTATTTATGGATGGCCCCTAATTTGAAATTGGCCCTTTTAGACTATAGTCACTAAAGTGGAAACCTGATGATGGAATCCATGAGGAATCGTGGGAACTCCTCAAAATGTATAGGTACATCTTTAAGAATTTGGCCAATGTGAAGTAAATTAAGCATATCATACCAAAAAGTAAAATTTTGTGTCAAGGGTATACCCTAGATCCAAAAGCATTGAACAGAACTCAGTCTTTAAAGACACACGTTTGGAAATCGCGTAATAGGTTTTTCAAGATACTTCAAAAGTTACTATCCGATTTCGCTTAAAATAATTTTCCTAAAGAGTTTTTAGCATGATCTATTAGCATAGAAGGTTACAAGTTTCTATCTCTTATTATTTAGAAATTCTAAGGGAGGGGGGACCAACTTACAAACCACTGGAGGCTGATTACTCGAAAATAGTCGACTTTGTAAAAAAGTAATGTTAAAAGAAACCTTACCTAAATTCAAAAAGACCTATTCAACGATACCCCACAAATGGGGTAGAATGAAAAAATATTTCATCTCCCCTTCAGAGCTACCCCTAAAATATAAAATTATTATTATTTTATTATGCCAAACCTAAGATCTACACACAATCTATAACTGTACCAAATTTCATCCATCAATATTCATAATTACGGAAGTATAACAGACGGACGGACGGAGCGAGCGAAACTATAAGCGTTCCTTGTGTGCCCTAAGTGGAGCCCTAAAAATGGAAAACATTATAATTTTGAAACAAAAAATGAAAACAGACTTCCAAAGTAAAAACGCACAAAAAAGTATGAAAAAAATCTTATTTTCTAAATAATTCCCTTTTTAAATTCGCCAAAAATGTTAATTATTTCTCTCATAGACGTATACTATCTCCAGTTAAATGGTCCCATTTTTGAGATTTTTGGGGCCATTTTGACATTTGAAGTATGGTGAAAACAAGATGGCTAACATTTGAAGTATTGTGAAAACCAAGATGGCGTAACTTTTACTTGATAAAGATTTGTTCTATCAAAATAATGTACTTCATAGCCCATTTTGAGTTTGAAATTTTTGATTTCTCTACTCGATTTTCATAATTTTGAAGTTGGTTGCCAACTTAAATGTGAGTTCTATAAAATATTGTTTTATCAGGATATTGTTTGGGCTGGCACAGACTTCAAAATTAAGAAGATTGAGTAGGGAAATAGTTAAAATTTTAGCCGAATTTAAAAGGAGAATTATTTTTACAAAATAAAATTTATTTCATACTCTTTTGTGCGTTTTTACTTTGAAAGTTTGTATTAATTTTTTGTTTAAATTTAACAATTTTCCCTATTAAGTCATATTTATTATAATAATATATAAAAATGAATCGAAATGAACGAAGGTAAGTTTACAGAGCGCGTGTCAAAAACATACTGTATGCACATTGCATAGTTAGCTAGCTACGCACGGCGATGTGACGTCACAGCCATTACTCGACGGGCGCAATCAGTTTTCGCGCGTTCCCATATTGATTTGCTTATAAAAAACTCAATTTTCGTGATATCAACACAATTTTTTCACAGTTAGTCTTATTATTGCTTAAATTTTTTGTTAGGGCTGAAAAAGGGGAATAAATTTTGATTTACATCTTCCTCATTACGAAAGTATTTGCAAGAAATTATGGCCCATTTCCGAAAAAAAGTCCTTAAATAAATCTGCAGTACCTACTCTAATAACTACCTACAATCTAAGATACTAGATCTTTAAATACTGAAATTTACCAAGTTGAGTTTTGCAATTTAATTAGCAATTATTTTATGTAAATATGTGAATTGGAACGTAACTTTTGAAAGTTATTCTACAAGAGAGTTGATTTTTGCTTCTTTTTTATCAAAGTATACCTACTATAATCCATTAAGATTTTAGTGAAATTAACTATCAAAATATATTTCATGTTTAATAATCAAAAACATTTTAAATAGATAGTTTTACGAAAGTAGCGGATTATCATTTCAGCTTATATAATAAACATAGACAATTAGACACAAAATAAAATCTAAATTCAAACTTTGTTCGCAAACATTTGAAATCGTGTAATTTTTTTTAATTCAAACGCTTCGTGCACACAAATCCTATTCGTTCAGCCAGACATTCAAATATTTAATCTGTCTGCCGAGTATTGATCGCTGAAGCCGACAGATCTCGGACAGACAGACAGCTCGTAGATCTATATGTATTTATTGATTGGGGCTCACGGAGCGGAGCTATTTGTTGGAAAATGTTGGTGCATATCAATTCTGTAACCGGTTGTTTCCGGAAAATGTGCGTACAAAAAATAGAAATAATAAACCTACCTATATGATAAAAGATAAAATAAAATATTATTATTATAAATAAGCAAAAACTTTAATACAGTCATACGATAAACGAACGGAGGAGTATGATATTTGGCACAGTTAACGTGTATGTGGAGCAACGTGTGCAAGAAGATAATATTTGTTTTAATAATGCTTAGAAATACACTAAATTAATTAACGTTACACACACCACCTTAACACACTCTAAAGTACTTACTGCGTTTGATAGATACGATTTTGTTACACTTGTTACACGTCGACGTTTGTCAGTTTGTCACAACATTTTCATTTTTTTATATTTTTTCTAGAGGCAAAAGAACTTAAAAGTCCAAATTTAAGAATTAAATGAATTACTAGATGTTGCTAATTTCGCAGAAACCGTACATTATTCCGCGATAAAAAGTAACCTATGTCCTTCCCCGTGATCTACTCAACATCTGTGTCAAATTCAAATTTCCAGTACTTCGGAGCCTATTCAATGCAAACAAACAAACAAACATTTCCTCTTTATTATAATATTAGTGCCTATAGAAGTATAGATTATTGATAGACGAATTTCGACCACACAGTGACCTCTAGTTAATAATTAAATATTCATATATTTTTTCAATAGGATATATATACGGTTCCCGTGGATACTTACACGGGCGGAACCGCGGGCATCAGCTAGTTTATTATAATAATCCTCATTTTATGCGACTGTGTTTCTATGAGTCGTAAAATACTAAGCAGAATATCAATAAATATGTATAATGTATATCCTAGATCTTGTTTTAGTACCTGTTAGGTTTAAATAGATTCTAATGATTCCACCCACTTACCTCAATTCCCCCTTCATCATCTACTTCATCTACTGTGTATTAAAGGTTACGCACAATAATTACATACTAAATATATAATCTCTTATGCTGTCCTAGTAACTAGTGACCAGTCCATAATAGGTATAGGTAAGTGCTATAAAAATATATTTGCAAAAATACAAAAAAAAAATACGAAAAAAAAAATCAAAATTGGTTCATCCGTTTGCGAGCTACGATGCCAGAGACAAACACGGTACACACTGACCCCTCTGTTTTAGTCGGGGGTTAAAAACTACGAGAAGTACTTTCGCTACTTTACCTACTTAGACCTAGTAATAAAATATAAATATAATAAATATAAAATCGACTCAACGAATTCGTTTACGATCAGAAATTGCTTAGATTTTTTTAAAATTCCACATAATATTATGTCCAGGGCCAAAATCTCTGCTTTTTATTGCGACATACATACGGATTCCACACATAAAAACATAAACATCTTCATTTACATTAAATGTTTTGGACAATACTTTTAAATTATAATCAAGTTTCACAAAACGATGTTTTATTATTATATTTGTTTACAAATAGGCTGTAACTTCATAATAAAGTCTAATTTAAAAATTATAGATGTCAATTTTGAAAATGGAATTTTGATTAAAGTAACGGGTTTGGGCTTAACATTTTAGATGAAAATCGTACAAATCATTTTCAAATAACTTATGAATGTCAATGATCGAATATTGATGGTTGAGCCGACCCTTGCCCTTTGATTTGACAAAGCGTCTTCAATGCGTTATATTGCAGGTCGTCGACATTCTGAATTCAAAATTACTTTGTCATTATAATCTTAGGTTTGACTAGAAGTCTTTGGGTTTGACCCTTTTTTATCTTTTTTATATTTTTGCAAATAAATATATTATGTATTGTCCATACGTCCAGAGTCCACCTTTAGCCTATTGCGTTGTGACTTGTGGCTTGTCAACGAAGCGTCTGGAGCAAGTCTGGAGTTTTTGGCGGGATGTAAATGTGTGACGTTATTGCTTTTTAATTTCTTCTATTTTATGTTATTAATTTCTTTCTTAATGTGTAATATTGGTAGAATATTAAATATTTTTGCGTGCACAAATGTGGGCAAGTCAACTTCAAAAAGCGTGCTATTTTGTGTTCTCTCCAAAAGTCCCCGGGAAGTTTCAGTAAAGCATTTACCCCTGAATCGACGACTTGACTCATTGTCTCATTGACTGCAAAACGGTGTTGAAAACATTTACGAAAATTATTTTCCCGCTTTTTTAACTTGACACTGGCAATGGTTAATACTATACCGCCATAATTAAAAAAACGCAGCGTTTGCTCGTCGTCTCAAGCTCAGCTATTACCTAATATTATGGACTTTTGAACACAATTTAAAAGTTCAAACGTCAAAATGAAGCCCATTTAACATTTTAACTTTTTAAATTGTGTTTTAAAAAGTTCAAACGTCAAAATGAAGCCCTTTCCCTTGCCTTTCCCAGTTGTCAGTTGAAGTCCATAATATTAGGTAGGTAGGTACCTACCTAATAGGGCAGCAGAGCCCAAAATGCACATTGCCAACCGGCATTCTAAATTCAAACATCTGACATTTTCCTCTTTTTTTTAACTACTCCAAATAAGCATAGACTATCGCCTTTCGGTCGTTCGGTCTCTAGTCCAGTTCTAGAGTCCAGACAATATCGATGTCCTTTGCCCTTTGCATAGTGATTTGACGCGCGTCTGCGCATGCGTTATTTCGGTAAGCAGGTCGGCGAGGCCAACGACCGGCGTCGCGACGCCCAGTATAGATGGCAGGTGCAGCGTCAAAATAGCTGCAGAGGAAATACCAAGATCTGATATTCTACAGAGTTGAATCGAAGTGACGCGCTTTTAAGACGTTTAGTTCAGTTAATTAAAAACACTAAAAGGTCTCGTTTTGTTATTAATTGAAAGGGACAGAAGCGGTAAGACTCTCTCGAAAAAGAAACTCGGCCTATTTAAGGAGATTAATTGTATCGATGATGGATACAAAAGTATTTTTTGACAAGACGTTGGTCGTACTGCAGGTTGGTTTTATTAACCTTTTCGTTGCCTAATACGCTCTATAGGTGTCTTATGCTAGAATTTTCTTGGATTTTCCCCGCAGATCTCACGTATTCAGTACTTATCTAGAAGTTTCGGCAGGTTCCATGTAACGGACGATTAAATACAAGTATAATATATGTAAGAGTCATTAAAGTAGTTACACTTGGTCAGTTAACATTAAGAGAACTCTCTCTTTCTAAATAATTACGTTTGGCCATTTACGGACATTATAGTTACCGCCAGCGTTAAGATTTTTAACTGAGATTGCAACTGAGATATTAGAGATAACTAGAAAGTTAATGAAAGCTTATTTATTAAAATGTATTAAGAAAATTGTACGATTTTCTATTTTTAATCATAAAGCTTTACGATCGATTAGGGCTGTGTCTCCTAGAAAAGTATTTTCCTGGATTCAAGTGCAAAACATCTTTAGGCGAGTTGGCCATCTTTTAAGACGGACTCGACACTGTTACCGACACTGGTGAGGCATGAGGGCGGACAGGTCGCGCGCCTGATGCTTGCCTGTGAGCTATTTTCACTTCTGTTGGCACCTCCGGAGTGCTACTGGTTTTTTTTTTAATGGAAATGGCTCTCACCTTCTCATCTTTCTGTCGTTATAACAAATACCAAAATTTTTGAGAATAAATGTCCTCGAAAACTCAACGAAATCTTATCTTAGCGACAGACCAACTTTATGAACTCGTGACGTCATTGTTTCGGCGACTTTTGTACGGAGCGTTTTCAGGAGACTTGCGAAATTCTGGTAACGCTGTACTTACTCAAATTTTAGACCTACTATTAATTTATGCAATAAAAAATAGTAATCTGGCCTATTCATAAATTACGCAACAGTTTATAAAGATTTCAGTTCTAACTAATGACTACGTTAAATAACAGTATTAGTTTGAATGTATTGAAGATTGACCATAATATGGCGACCCGTTCAAGTCATTACGTTTAAGACCATTAAGCATCAGGCGGTATTCGCTTTTAAATTACCACCTGGGTCTTTACTATTTTACAATTTGTGTATATGATTACCAAATTGATGTATCGAAATTGGTTCCACGTCGGATGCATTGAAAGTAGTAAAATGTCCATTGACCAACCTAAAAAGATGGGTCAAATGTTTAAAATTGGTTTTTCAAGAAGAAGATATTATTACATGTAAATCCTTCTACTATTATTATTAATGTGAAATTTCGTGAGGATGGACGGATGTTTGTTACTCTTTCGCGCAAAACTACTGAACGGATACTGATGAAATTTATTATGGTAGTTGTTTAAGCTCTGGATTAACACATAGGCTACTTTTTATCCCGAAAAAGTACAGTGTTCCCGTGGTACTGTATTCACGCGGGCGGAGCCGCGGGCAAAAGCTAGTTCGGAATAATTTAGACAATAATAATTAATAATAATAATATAATAATAATATCTATGGACGCTTCACACCACGTCAATCTGATCCCGTGGTATGTTCTCGAAGAACTTGTGTTGCGGGTAGCAAACAACGGAAATATATTTAATACTTTTATACAATACACATATTTAATACACATCCATGACCCAGGAACACTGAAAAACTTTTTTGTTCCTTCGGCGGGATTTGAACCCGCAACCCCCGGCTCAACGACCAACACGCTCAACCAACTGAGCCACAGAGGTCGTAATAATAATAGAAAATAAAATATTTAAAACATCACCAAAATCAGCCTGGGTGGATGATGAAAAAACTAACAATGCAATAGTTAAAACAATTTAAACGTACCTATAAACACGAGCAAAGTCGTGGGAAATGGCAAATAAAAATGTAATCAGCTGAGACAGGAGCTGATAAGGGCAGATATGATAATGTTACCATTAACGATACCAAGCTAAAATAACCAGCCACTGGATGTCCATTAGGTACCAAACCCGTTCACCTGGGACACCGAGAGCTTGACTATGGCAAACTTACACATATCTATGAAAACTTGTACATACATACATTAGCATACCTACTATATAAGTAAGTATATACTAATACTAGATGTTGCCCGCGACTTCGTGCGCGAAAAATATTATCTTGCGGGAACCGTAAATTTTTTCGCGATAAAAAGTAGCCTATGTCCTTTCCCGTGGTCTACTTTATATTTGTGGCAAATTTAATCAAAGTCGATCCATTAGTTTTGGAGCCTATTCAATGCAAACAAACACACAAACAAACAAACTTTTCCGCTTTATAATATTAACCCTAGAACCACAACATTGGGTCATGGGTGACCCCACGCACACGTATTTTTATTTTAATTTAGCGAGTTTTGCACCTACAACACTGTGCGTCTAGGTACCTTCCGTAATTGGTAATCAGTGGCCCGTGACGCATGGCGGGGTGCGCACGCTCATTAGGTTCGGAGATATTGCAGTTTGGGGTCGCCCGTGACCCGTGTTGTGGTTATCAAAACTATTTTTTTGTGATTAACTGTTGTGTGATTTCACGTTTATTTCACGAATAGTCTTTCAATATGGCCTCAACGTCACGAGCCCTTGAAAGTAATGAAATTGAGCAACTTTTGGAGGAATATGAAGGTGAAACCTCCAGTTCTTCGGACGAAGATGGATCTGAAACTGCAGAAAATGAACATATATCCGAACACTCCGATGAAGATGATTTGTTTGATGTTGAATCTGGATCAGATGATGATGATGTTCTTCTGTCTGATTTCTGTATGGTCAAAAATGGTTATACTTGGCGAAGAACTCCGTTCACTGTTCCTAATACACGCACTGCAAGTAGAAACATCGTGATAAATCAACCTGGTCCTAAAGGTATCGCACGCGATGCAAAAACCGAGTTAGAAGCGTGGAAGCTATTTTTTCCAGACGAAATATTGGATATTATTCAAGTTCCCGCTGCTATTTATGCACTAGAGCCAAAGATAGGAAGGGCAGAGAGAAATGTGTTAAGTGCTCCAAAAATATATGTGCACAACACAGGTTACCTATTTGTCACCAATGTATCTTTAATTTTTTTCCCTTAAGCATTCCATTAATATCCAAAAAACCTTGTAATAATTGTTTAAATTTATTAAAGTTTAATATTTTGTAAGTAATCATTTTTTTATTTTGGGGTCACCCATGACCCATGTTGTGGTTCATTTAATTAAATTTGGATGTTGTAGTTGTAGGGTTAAGTATAGATAGTAGATATAGATAAAAGTTGAAGTTTGTGAGGATGGATGGATGGATGGACTGGATGTTTGTTACTCTTTCACGCAAACACACTGAAGGGATTTTGATGAAATTTGCTATGGTAGTAGTTTAACATCTGGTTTAATGCAGTGTTCAGCTGAACTAATCGATTACAGACTAATTTTTCATTTAGTCTGTAGGGTTCCGTACCCAAAGTGGAAACAAAAAAAACGGCACTCTATTACTGAGACTTCACTGTCTGTCCGTTCGTCTGTCCGTCTGTCACCACTTCACCAGGCTGTATCTAGATAGCTAGACAGTTGAAATGTTCACAGATTTCAAATGTTTCATCACAGTTGTCAAATCTGACATATTTTGACACTTTACAGTTCGATTTTCAGCTCTATTGTACTCAAGGAATTTGTAATAAAAACAACTACAAATTCCTTCATTGTACCACAGCCTATAGAACTATTACCTACAGTCGTCCAACGGACACGTCTAGACAGAGCAATCGTGCGGGGCGTGCGGGGTGAGAGAGGGGCGGTAGCGAGCCCAAGCTGCCATACACTCGCTTGGGACACGTCAGCCGGGGTTGACGCTTTTTAATTTGATTGTTTTAAGTGGTTTGCGACAGTGTTTCGTTTGAGTTGTATGTAGGTACTTATTTACAATGGTCAATTATATGAACAGCTAAAGAAGATTAATTTTAATACAAAACCATGCGCCTGTTTCCCGTCAGAATTTTTAGTAAAATTGTATCTACGTATGAGAATTTACTAACTACATCGTCAAATTCAACAATCGCAATCTAATAACTAGTAAATCTAACTGTCTTAAACTGTCTTTTACTGTCGAAAATACCTTTCAGTTTCGCATTTGTAGCTTTTGCAGGGTTCGTAAATATCCGATATTTATAATAAATATCAAAATATCAGATATCTTTGATTATATATATCCGATATTTTTGATTTTTTGATATTTTCAAAATTACATACAAATCTCATAGGTACTCTGATATGTTTTTTCGTAATAGTTGAATCGAAATAATTTGTATGTCTGATAATTTGAAGATAGGGAAGTAAAATTAAACTCATTTATTTATTATTGATATTAAAAGTTTTCAAATCGATTAAAAATCAACGATAGATACTTTTGAGTATCAATTTAAATAAACCATAAAACCATAAAATGACTTTTGTTTATAACCAGAAGAAAAAAAAGTGTATTAATTTTATCAGTCGAATTAATTTGACACATGATATAAATGGTATAACAATAGTATAATAACAAACAATGAATTTTCTTCTGAAAAACAGGGGGTCACGTGGGTGTCATATGCCGTTACAAGCCGCGTCGACGGCTATGATTAGTTAATGTCGTGTCAAATAGCAAGTTTTTGATGACCTAACTTGTGAAACTCTCGGAAAATAAGACCTGTGTTGATGTAAGATTTTTTACATTTAAAACATTCTTTTACATTTTTAAATATAAATATCAATTTTGATATAATATATCAAGCATAAATATCAATTGATATATATCATGATATATATATACGATATATATCAATTGATATATTATATCATGCTAACCCTGAGCTTTTGTATACGCATTTGTATTTTTTATAATAAAACTCCTCATTAATACTTCTATATATATATTTTTTTTGTTTTATTCCTAGTACTCTACATACACATACTACGAATACCTACACAAAATGTAGAACAGATTATAATAAAACACATTATTGTGACAACCCTGCAGCAATGACGAATACCTACACAAAAGCGGCATTTCGCGCGACTTCAAACGCGTTGGACCACTGTATCTCTTTATTACACTGTGATTGTACTATGTAGGTACTATGTATTCAAGGGCGAGCGCAAAGTTAAAATATTACACTATTTTTCTGTCGCAACCAAAAAAAGCTCTCGTGGAAACGTAGCCTTATTTTGCATACACGGTTTTATATTATGTCTTAGGAATAAAGGAGTATTTTCAGCCGCAATTGCCTGGCGCCGCTTCTATTAACTTCTGTCATCTGCTCGTGCCGTCTGCATAACTATCGTTTCTTCGAACTGAGACCTAGAATATGTAGTTGCTAATAATAAGGGAGCTAGACAGTGCATATAAGGGTCAGTTTACACCTATACGAGACACGACGCGACGCGGTACTGCATTTTAATGACGATTCAAAGTTTTTTTTAATGCAAAAACATTTTTTTTTATAAAAACTTTTACTATCCTGACTTCTGCCAGCTTTAATTTCACTATCTATAAATTGTATAAGATTTATTTAAAGGCAGAAACGATGGACTATGGTAAAATTTTTGTAATATTTTTATCTACAATTTCAAACTTATTTATACAAAATCTGAGCTATTTGAGCTAGTGTTTCCCAAATCAGTCTTGGTCTTGGTCTTGCAGCAAGAGTCTCGCAAGAGTCTCGCAAGTCTCGCAATTACCTATTAGCCTATTGCTATTCATTAAACGTTATTTTAGATCTCAGAACAACGTTATAGAGTAGGTATTACGTTACGTTGTTATATTAAGTTGTTCTAATATCTAAAATAACGTTTAATAAATAGCAATAGGCTAATAGGTAATTGCGAGACTTGCGAGACTCTTGCGAGACTCTTGCTGCAAGACCAAGACCAAGACTGATTTGGGCAACACTAATTTGAGCTCGTCGCTATATTTTCCTAGCTCACAGTTTACATAATTGTAGACTACATTACGTCTAGTATCAACGACGATAAAATCATAATAATACTTGCTTAAATTGCATAGATGTATATAATTAAAGCTAAATTGCCACCAGGTCCCTAGCTACTTTAACGTTCTATTTCCGTGGTTCGGTAGTAGAGTTGCACTTGTGGCAATAATTTCCCAGAGCACAGCTAGCGTACATGCAATAATGTCACAATTGTCATTTATCAGTACCGAATACCGATGTGACGTGACGTGACACGCAACTGTGACGAAACGTGCCGCAGCGATGTGACATTGTGACATTTTACCGGTTGCTACGTCTATACATTACCTACTAAGTACAATACGGCCGATGTATCTTGGCGAGTGTGAACTTCGCGCAGAAGGTTTTTTTTTTTTTTTTTGGAGTCCCCCCTAACATGATCAGGGCTGTTTCATTTCTGTTTTATTTCTCTTCTCTTTTATTTTAATTTCTTTTCTTATTCTTTTTTAATGATTTCGTACAGTATTAACATTATTACATTATTTTCGCTTCTATACATTCCTTTGTTTTTCTTATTATTAATTTTCCACATTTTGTTTCCGTTTTTAACAATTTTCAGTTTTTTAGTATAACAATTTTGTAATTTTTCTAGTCAGCTATATAATTCTGATAAATTGCAATATAATAATAATGTAAATACAATAGTCATTTCGATTTATGATAATGTCAATAATATAATTTTCCAATAAAATGGTAATTCAAAATTAATAATTCAAATAATATTATTCCAATATAATAATCCACTAAAACAATAATACCAATAAAATACAATTTAAATACAATTCATAAATGTCAAAATAATAAAACAACGGCACAAAGAAGAGACTATCCTACTATACAGCTAACCTAACATATAGAACCTAACTATTATCACAGAGTATATCACAATTTTTCTTACAAACTACACCCACGATCTTCCTGCAAAAAACAAGGAAAAGATCCCTCTTTTTACCCCCCAGGATGGAAGGCAGATTCTCACCCGTTATGGATGTGCCCAACTTCTGCTCAATATCATATCTATTGCTAGCAAAAATTGGGCACTCCAGCAACAGGTGAGAAACCGTCTCCTCAACTCCCGGCTGACACAGACACGACGGATCCTCCTTCAGCTTGAATCTGTTCAAGTAGAAGGCGAACCCGCCGTGTCCGGTCAGAATCTGTGTGGTGTAGTGTGTGATGTCTATCTTTTTGACTATTTTGTATGCAGCAGCAGCGCTTGGGAAAAAGAGCTTCGTGACTCCGGCCGTCCCTCCCACTTCGTATCTCCTGTCCCATTCCTCAATCGTATCCTCTCTTAAGATACGCTTGACGAATGAAACAGGACACAGATCGTAGTCGGGTTTCCTTTTCAATCCCAGCGCGGCCTCCTTGGCTAATTCGTCAACCCTCTCATTCCCTCTCAACCCTGCGTGCGCCTTAATCCAAAACAGGGAGACCTCCCGCTTATGCAATGCAGCTTTTCGGAGGGCCGCCCGTGTTTGCACTGCCAGGGGATGAGGGGAACTAAGGGTGACTGCCTGGAGAGCCGATCTGGAATCGCTAAGGATACCGACCTTCGCCATTCCACTCTTGCAGGCTATACTTACTGCTCTCTGGAGCGCTAGAAGCTCGGCTTGGTAGACGGTGCAATACGGCGGCAAGGCAAGCTTGACGGCCTTCGTCTCGGCCTCACCCTCCCATAAGGAGAGTGCGGCTCCGACTCGACCCTCAATCTTGCTGCCGTCCGTATAGATCCTATAGACGTGGCTGTTAACCACGTCTGCATACGAGTCCTCGTCTACCAACCCGAACCTCAGCTCTTCCTGCTCTGCCGGATGTGGGTCCTCAATCGCTGGAGCCATTCGCTCCACCTCCCTGTCTTTCAACACCGGGTGTGACACCCCCTTCTTGATCTCATAAAGCCTCGAAGCTTCGAGGATTCTGAGATCAAGAGGGAGTATCCCAGCCAACAGCATCGCAGAGTTCAGGGAGACGGTTCGATATGCTCTGCAGATCTTTTGGGCGAAACCCCGTTGGACGGTGTTAAGCCTTTTTTGGACCCCTATCTTTTCCACGGTGGGTGCCCACGCTGCTGATGCATACAGAATAGTCGGTTCTATGACTGCGGTATAAATAATCTTAACTACTTGGGGGTTAAGCCCCCAGCCTACTCTCGCTGCTCTGGCTAGCTGTTTGTAGCGTGTGATCGCTTTCTTACAAACGTCTCCAATGTGTTCATTAAATGTAAGGCCGCTGTCGATCGTAAGCCCAAGTATTTTTAGAGAGTTGGTGTACTTTATTTCGCGCAGAAGGTTGCGCATTAGCTGTTTCTAAGTGTTTTCGTATTTATTTTATTTGTACTAATTGGTCAACTGTATTAGGGAAATTGTATTAGTACATAGGTATATAAAAATAATACAATAACAGTTTTCTTCACGAGTTGTACATGCGCTAAAGTTCGCAGAGCCTATGTTCAGACTCGTCAAGATACAGCGGCCGTAGTGTACCAACCAACTCCTCCTTAGGGTCACCTCACCCCGAGACGCGACATTCGGATGACGAGAACATTCGGAAGTACCCTATATAAATTTTGATGATCGTGAGTGAGTCAGTGACGTATTTACTTAGGGGTTTTAAGATTTCAATAAAATCAAATTTATAAGAACTATGTAATTAAAACTTTACATCCTATCTACTAATATTATTTAAAATATGAAAGTTTGTGAGGAAGGTCGATGGATGGATGTTTGTTACTCTTTCACGCAAAAACTACAAAACGGATTTCGATGAAATTTGGTATGGCAGTAGTTTAGGCTCTGGATTAAATCTTAGCTTACTTTTTATCCCGAGAAAGCACAGTGTTCCCGAGGGATACTATATTTAAGCGGGCGGAGCCGCGGGCAACAGTTAGTATTCAATAAGTTCGCCTGTAGGAACATAATATCTCTAAAATTTCGTTCGTCAGGGCCCCGATTCTCGTGCTTCGAATATCGGTTCGATTGTCGCGCTGTCTCATTCACACAGGCGTCAAATCTGTTCTGTTCGCGCACGCATGGTTTGACGCCTGTATGAATGAGTCAGCGCGAGAATCGAATCTCGATTCGACGTACGAGAATTGGGGCCCTAGTATTTAATCGAAACGCTTCGAGAAAATGTGGTTAGGTAATAGGTACCCTTGCCGTTCGCCTGGCTCGTCTTGGAGGGTACTAGCAAAGAGTAGAAAGTATATATTATTTATTTATTTATACCTACGTATACCTACGTACAGAAAAATGTCTTTTATAGAAGGATTTGAGTATTGTTTTATGAAAGCTTCTTTGTACGATCCAAATTTGAAAATTTTGACGTCCCCTTCAATTCAACGGCCCATGATTTTTCACATAGTCAAAGCTAACTGAGTCAATAATTTTATTGACGATCGCACACCATGGGGATAAGATGACCACCTGCTATTGGCTTTGTTTATTGTAATTAGCCATATTAAGCGCTTAATTTCACTTTCTAACATAAAAACAATAAATTCTCAATAATATTATTTATAAGTATAGTGATAACAGTAAACCGAGCAAAGTGCGAATTCACTTTCTAGACATTTTCGCGTGTGAACACTTATGTTTACATTACATGTAGACAAACGACTGACTATTAGCCTACATGTTAGGCAGGTGTAGGTACAGAATTAGAATATTTTGAGTGAAAAAAATAAACTAATTTAAATTAAAATAACCAAGAGCTTGTTTTGTAGTCACCTCTTTTAGCTACTTTAAGTTAGAAAATTTTACGAACTTTTACTAAAAATATATAGGCAAACTTGAAAACGAGCAGACGTGAAAAAGCTTATCAATGCTGAGTTATGAAAAATAGCAAAAAGTGGTTACTTTTAGTTTCAATGTTTGTCGACGAAAACAAAAACTGTGCTATTGTTTAATAATATAGGTACGTTAAGTAAAATCTTAATGAACTCTTGCCGACTAAATCGTCCATTCACGTTATGGCTGTGGTTATGGTATCTACAGACACACGAATTTGGTACGGAGCGGACCAGCGGACTGCCCTACACAAGATCCACCAGATCCGCTGAAAATTCGTGTCTGTAGATACCATAAGATAACAGTGCAAATATCAAAATGGCTTACTAAATTTAATTGGTGACGGCTTTCTGTAAATTTTCACATATGCACTGATTAGGGAATATTATTCGAATATTCGTTTTATTCGAATATTCGACAATTTTATTATTCGAATATGACTGGGTTCATTATTCGAATATTTCGAATAAAACGAATAATAAAAATATTTTATTTATTTTTCAAAAATATGTTAATAATAGTAATAAACTTGTAGATAAACCGGAAAAGTTTCGTTATTTAATACATTATTTTTATTATTTATTAATATTGACGTCAATAATATCCTAAAACAGATTTTACTACACTGTTTGTGAAAGAATACAAAACTATTTTTAAATAAAAAAAATATTTAAAGTTAATACTTCCTACAGGCCTCAGCGAGGAACGCCATGCTCACACGCTTGTTATAATAACCTAACCAAGAGCGTGTCAGGACATGTCTAAGGAGGGTTCTGTTACTATAAAGCGTAATACGATTTTTAGTTTCATATTCTTAAATAATTACCTACTGTTTGATTTTGTTCAAAATAACTTTCCTAAAGAGAATTTACCATGACCTACCAGCATGGAAAATTGTAAGTCCCTAATCCTCATAGATCAGAAATGAAAGGGGGGGGGGGGGGGGGTGAAACCTATTTGGCGGCCGATTACTTGGAAGTGGAATTTTGGAGGCCGATTACCTTTATTTGAATACATAATATTCAACACACATGTGAACATAATATATGGAAAGCCACCCCTAACTATATAATCAAATTATATTTTTTTATCAAACCAAAACTAATATCTAGACGCTATATAGCTAGAAGAGCAGATAGAAAGAGAGACAGGTGGATGGACAGAGTGAAACGATAAAGGATACCTAGTTGAGTTGATTATTACAGTATTACACTGGCCTGCAAAACTAAGTACAAATCGTTTAAAATATCATAGTTTTCAAAATATTATAACAAGATTTAACAGCTTTCCTTAATAGTAATAAATTATATAAATCAGTATGTTATTTTTATATTTAAACAAAAATTAACCATTTTAACCTTAGTCTTAAAGCCTTTTACATGTTATGTCAAATTGCGGTTTTGAATAACTCCTCGAGGCCTAACAACAACTTGAAGCGGGTTTGTCATACTGAAAATAAGGTTTTCGAGCCGAATTATGCAATATTCTCCCGTTCTTATATCAGGGCGTGTTTTAGTGCTGTGAGGGTACTAACTGTAGGTGACAATCTGTGGCTTCTGACTAGCCTTCTAAACTCATCTCAGGGTATACTTAATCGGGTTGAGGTGAGGACATTAAAGAGAATCTTTGGGAATCTCTTGACCATATCTTTCTCCAGTTAGAGGTCCAATTGACATGGCCACGTACTCAGTGCGGCTTCCTGAAGGTATGCCAGCCCATTGTATTGTACTCTGCCTGAGCATACTCTTTCTGAAAATTAGGCTTGAAGATATCGCCTACCAGGTCACGTTTAGTTAGCCTCCCTTCAGAAGTTCACTTTAACTTGTGAAGTTAAAGTGAGTAAATCCACTCATCTGGGACCAAAATTCTGGACCATTCTCGTTCATGCTTTAGTATGTGTTCACGGACGTATCACAGTACTTCAACACCAAACTCGAGAGCCCCAGTATCGAGTAGCAACTCGATACTAGGGCTTTCGAGTTTGGTCTCGAGGTGAGACACTCGCCTTTCGCCTCGGTCTTTAGGGTTTCAGATTTGCTTAAGCAAGTCTTTTTCACTGTGCTGTCGGTAACATAGACTCTTCATGTTTGAAGAAGCTGTTGCTAAACTTAACTGCATTGGAGTGTTGATTTTCAATAAGTGGAAACAATTTAACGACCTTGCCGAGCACTGAGTCTGCCAATAAAGTATTGCACAGCCTTGTCAAATGTTTTTCAGTCTCTTTGTACCTTTGCTTCATCTTTGGAACGGTTCGTAACATGACACACTCCGTTCTTGCAATACAATGCCTGATGTCTACTTCTGTACCGATGCCTAGTTTTAGAAAAATCATCTGCACATTCTTCAGGCTATCATACAATTTTTCAATCTACTGTTGTCTAACTTCCTTTTTGTAATTAGACTCATCGTTCAAGAAAAAAAAAATTGAAAACATAAAGAGACCAAAAACATGGTTAACTTGAAAATGGAAAAAGATTATTTCTGTTTTAAAGATTTTTCACCCACGTTGTACCTATGATTTTTTTAAATAATAACATAACATTAAAATCTTTTTTGAGTGCTTTTTATTTTGATGATTTATCTTGTTTACTTATTCTTACTACGGTTTATATACATACGTACTGATTCTAAGGTCTGGAGCAGACGATTATGATAGCACGATACTCGTGTGTTTTGAGTTTTCAGCTGCATTGTATTAGAACAGAGCACTATTTACAGTGCATTCCGATTTCTGTGCAGTATTCCAACTCTGTAAATATATTTCCCCCAATCTTAAATAAACTGATAAATAAATAATAAAAAAGTATGTTTTGTAATATTAGTGTTCTTTATACATTAAATTATGCTACCAAAAGCTTAATTTCGAGTCTGACTTTTCAAACCGATTGTCTATGTTAAATCGATCAATACCTAGCTTAACTCAATTAAAAACCTCTAAAACAAACCCCAAAAATTGTCTCCCTTAGAGGATTTTTTCCTTAATTTTTGGGAGAAACTAAGGGGGTTGGCAACCAAATCCATGGTCTGCTTCAGACCTAAACCGTTCGTGTGTCAATAGTTTTAAAAAGTTATTGCAATTTAGTATTTTAAGTTTGAAACATAAAAAAAGATTTTTTTTTACTAAAAATACTTTGATTTTTATAGAGAAATTTGTGAAACACTTCACATTTTAATATTATTAAATATGCAGGTATATATAAACGCATTATATTACTTGTATTTAAAGTTTATTACCAATATTCGTTTTATTCGAATTATTCGAATTTATTCGAATAGTGTTTAGCCATTATTCGAATTATTCGAATAGTAAAATTTGTCGAATAATAACATTCCCTAGCACTGATGTGTCACTTCAAACTTAATGCGAATAGACTAATTCGCTATAAGTATTATATACTTGGATCCAAACAGTTTGCCTCTACCATTTTATATATTGGTACCTACTGTACTTACAATACAGTGGCTGAAACTGGTACTCCTTCACAGGGTAGCCCTAACCCGTATAATAGGTAGGGATTTGGCTGAAGGTCTTCAAAAGGTAAGTAGTAAGTGAAGCTGAAAGCAATGGAGGTATAGAAACCCCGCGCCGCGCGCCGCTGCTATACTAGTTACTACTACTTACAAGTAATACTAACAGCTACATTAATACTCCAACAAATTTGCATTGCAGTAAAACTTAACTCCCTCCATTAGCATTTGTAATCGCCAAGTTCATTTAGGTCTAGCGTTAATATTAGTAAATATGTCTAGCTAGTACCTAGGTTGGTACATTAATACCTGACCAGGTGCTATCAAACAAGTGTAATAAGCATTCATTACCACTATTAATATAACTAATTCAAGAAATATAACCGCTTTGCCAACAATTAAAAGTTTTTCAATTATAAGTTAATGGCTTCTCTACTTCTCTACCTTTAAGATTATCTGCGAGCGTCTTAATAAGATTAAGCCTCGTCCAAACTACTCGCGAGGTAGACCGAGTTTGGCCGAATAAGACAGTGTGGGCACGCACTTCGCTTTGCCTTTTCGTACTTTGGGTTACTACGCGGAACACTTCCTCTGCCTACTTCGCAAGCAGTCTGGACGGGACATAAGACAAATCAATTCATGTTATTACAGCGCGTTAAAAAGATAGATAAGATCTCCATAAGATACTAATCCTAATGTAGACTTCATGTGTTACTACTCCTCCAAGTATTTTAACAAAAGTTGAAACAACAAAATAAGATGTCACTTGAAAAGGCGACGACGTGAAATCGTGGTTCAGTTTAGCCAACATTGAGACAAAACATGTCGGTAGTTGGTACCACTGAGGCCATGACCGCCATTCGCCGCGGCGCGGCGTGTCACGACTTTGTCATTGTCGGCTCTTCACTTAAACTGGTATTTTGCATTTCATTACTATTTAGTCTTATGGTATTGAGTCTATTATTTAGTGCTGTTTAAGTAGCAAGTATTTGAGACAAATCAGAAGGACCATAACCAACTTATTGCAACAGGAGCGAAATTCTTCTTTCTAGTCGTATCCTCATGACTGAGGGACGTGACCACCAAAATTTTCTGTATGGGATAGGGTTCTCCACTTCTCCCTGTTATTGGCCTGGTGAAATGCCTCCTGGAACGTGCAGCTGGCAGCCTCGACTATTGCGTCCGTCCATCGTATAGAGCGAAATAAACATCGTATAGGAGCGAAATAAACAAAGTTAAAAATGTTAAGTAACACCCGAATTATCAAGCGATGAGCAGGCTGATGATGATGAATTCTCGATCATGTCAGCTTTCAAACAAGATAGACTATATCAAAATTGGTTCATCCACTTGAGAGATTCGATGCCACTGACAGATACGTCAAACTTATAAACCCTATGTTTTCGTAGGCTAACCTAAGTCCTAACCGAATACCCACTTCGTTAGACAATAAAGACAGACCATGCGATATGTTAATAATTCTAGCTATTTCGAAAGTGGCACATGACATCTATTCTTTGGACTTCCTCCACACAACACCAAAAGTAAACAAATACAGGTTTTCATTTAGCATATCCATCTAATAAGGTTCGTACAAAAGTATAATGCGAGCGTTAAATAAATCGTAGCGTTGAAAGTGAACGTAGGCGCACCTGTGACGCCGTGACCGGTCACAGCGATGAAGCACCGTTACCTTTTTAAAATTGGTACACACCGCGTTTCCGAACGGGATCTGGTTTTAGAACGCAACTGTCAAACGTCAAACTTCACCTGTCAAGTCTGACGTTTGTCATTTAGCGCGCTTTTTTATATGAAACGGATACGGCAATGGAAGATTCGTAAAAACTCCCAACTGAAACGTTAACCGTTGCACATGATTGAGTAATAATTCATGAATTATTTACGATGTGGTAATTTTCCGACAAGCCTTTTTAGGTATTTCGCGGCGGTCCGCAGCTTGTTTGAAAGATATACGGGTTTACAAAATACGTTCCTTGTACGCGTTTACTTGTAAATAACTCGGACTCAATTCTTGATTTAACTTTTAGAATAGCATGAGTCATACTTTTTTTAACTGGCATCCAAAAGGGTTGTTTCATTTCTAATCGAAACGGCACAAGACGCTTGATTTTTTTTTTTTAATTTAGCGCTACAACTGCAAGCAATTTTGTCGGAATTGCAGAATGGGAGCTTATTTTTTAGACGCCTGACACCTCCCGACAACATAATAATTGTTTCTAAGATAGAAATATTTATTCGCTTAAATAAGATACAATACATAGTAGATACATTTGTTTATTCTTATTTTGCCTTTCACGTGGCGTGCAAATTATAATATACAGAATATTAATTATTAAAACTATTAAAATATTCAACTGTCTATATTCTATAACTTAAATCCTTAGATACCTACATCAGTCTTACATCTTATCAGTCATACTTATGCAATTTTTATTATGATTATTATTATTCTTGTCCCATATGTATTTTCAAATACTTTAGGCAAATTAAAGAAAATTTACGCCGATTCGTGGCGCATGCCTTCCAAACGGCTAGTTTCCTTTCCTGGCTGATGTGTTACACACACGTTTGACGTTACACAAGCACGGCACACTGCCCCACATGATCGCATACACAAACACAGTGACCGCATATAAACGTTGCGGTTAGCATTAAGTTGTTCGGGAGTTTATTGCGGTTAGCGAATGAGTTACTGGACACTAACGTCAAGATTAGTATTTGTTTCAAAGTTGAGAAAATGATTTTGTTTAGACTGGAGACTCTATAAAGCTTAGACTCTTGATTTCATTGTATATTTCGGAAGAGCACCACAATCTTTATTGTTTTTTTTTTTAATATTGCCTTTTGTTGTAAGGCCCTTAAATATTAATTTTGTTCTGTTTTTAGTACAAGTATTTGTTGTTATAGCTGCAACAGAAATAATACATCATCTGTGAAAATTTCATATTCATATGTACATATGTCTAACTATCACTGTCTGTCTGTATGTCACAGACAGACGGACGGACAGACAGCGAAATCTCAGTAATACCCAATGGGTAAAAACGGAACCCTAAAAAGGCTGGCACGGGCGTAAGACCTCTATTTATTCAACTAGGTATACAAACTATAATTTTCCTTAATTTTCAGTTAATTATTATTATTATAGCTTTCCCATCAAACTTAACCCAAACCTTCCTCAATTTACAAAGTTCGGAGAAATCGCCGATTTTGAATAATGTTACTGGTTGCAAATAACGAAACTGGTTACTCAGTTACCGGTAAATCGAAATTAAAATCTTCCCAATCCATCATGCACCGGACTTCCGCATCCAACCTGTTCCGAGTCAAAACACCAACAAGTTTCATTGCGAGGGCAAATTAAAACTTATCACTTATGATACAAGCACTTACTTGATATTGATAAGGTAATTCAATATCCAGTTAAAAATATAGTTTATCAAGATAGGGTTGCCAACCGTCCTGTTTTCCCAGGACATGTCCTAGTTTTTGCAATATTCTGGGGCGTCCTGGATAGTTTTAAAGCAGCGTCCTTGGTTTTTAAATCGCCCTGATAAGTTCATGTATTTAAAAATTCGCGCGTAACTCTGTCACATTATCAAGGAGTAAATTGACAAATTTTCTTTCGAATTTTATTCTATTCAAATACAATATTCAGAAGGTCATTGACCTCGTAACTCATTTAAATGATTTAATTGATATTGAAATTATTTTGAAATCAGCTTGAGGTTAATGACCTTCTGAGTGTTGAAGAGAGAGATAGTTAAAATATCATTTTTTTCTACTTTAAGGTCATTAAAATTTCTGTTGTTGATGTCGCAAAACTTTATAAAACCTCAGCACTGAAATTTTCCTTATTTCATGTCACACACCAGCAAGCTCTTGCCATCTTTCACATTAAAAATGCTGTTTACTTACCAGCTTTTTGCCATTAAATAGAACTTAATGGCAGGTAAAGTGCGAAAAACTATTTACACTAAGAAGCAGTGGGCGTCAGACCCTCTCTTGTGTAGTGTTTGTTCCTCTTGGCCAAACGTTTGAACAACTCAAGTTATAACATCAAGCTTTGTTTATATAAACAGAAAGTTCTCAGACTGCGCTGAAAAAATATCTTTAGGCGTTTTAAAGACTAGACGTCGAATGTGGAAAGCACGAGGGACCGTATATTTTGCCAATAACCTATAGAATGACCTAGAATAAAAGCTAACTAAGCTAGATCCCTCTATGGTCTAATCTATATATATTTGCCAAATTAGTTAAAGAAATTAGTTATGCAAATTTGCATTAAACAACTTTAATTACTACTATTTTACCCTTAAGTGAATAACAAATATCATAACAGTAATTGTTATGTCCGAATTTATAGTCGCTGATTTAAACTTAGAAACAAGTAAAAGTTACTACCAGCTATTTCCTGCACAACTACAGTTAAATATTCGTGTACCGTTATCCCTTGGAATAAAGTTATTATATAAGCTAGGCATATTATATACTGGCTGGTGGCTGCAACTTCGTTTGCATAGAACTAAACCGACTTCCAAAGCAAAAATACACAAAAAAGTATGAAATAAATCTTATTTTCTAAATAATTCCCTTTTTAAATTCGGCAAAAATTTTAACTTTTTCTCTACACGATCTTCATTATTTTGAAGTCAGTACCAGCCAACTTAAACGAGCTTTATATTGCGGTAGAAAGCAATACTTACAGCACCCACGAGAATTCTTTGTGGTCGCAATAGAAAAAAACTGCACTGCAAATAGAACTCTGCGCTAATACATTAACACAATAGAGCTGAAAATGGAAGTGTCAAGTGTCTAATGCCAGATTTGGCAGCTGTACACGATTTTTAGCTCTATTTTATTCTTGCACCGAACTCTGTGGCCTAGTGGGTAGACCGTTTGTTTAGCACTCGAGAGAGTGCAGGTTCGAATCCCAGGTTGTGGCGTGTACCAATGAGACTTTTTCAGATCTCAAACATTATACGGACGCTCTAACGGTGAAGAAAAACATCGTGAGGAAACCCGCACATGGTTGGCCCCAGACGTATTGACCAGTTCATTCCTCTGGACTAGACTGACTGTGTCGTGAGAATGCCGTATGTGCTTGGGCAACCATACGACATTTAAAAAACCAACTGTCCCAGGCACTACAGTATTTCAAGAGCGGTAACTTCGCTCGGAGAATACTATCCATTAACGGATGAAAAAGACCTAAGTTTTTATTACTGCACAGTTTTATTAAAAGTGCAGTTTTCTGTCGCGACCACTAAAAACGCTCGTGGGAACGTAGATACACTCAAAATTATTTATGTAATCAATGAAGCGGCGTTTTTACTTTTGTTGCACTTGTTCTTGGCGAAAGGTTACTTCCGCGGAAGCCCTTACATGGCGGTCTGTAATATGGCGGTCTGTATTATGGCGGGCCTTGCATGCCTGAATACACCCGAGACGTATCGGTAATGTACACTTAATTGGTATATTGACATTTTTTATCGCGGTCAGAAACGATGGTCAATTTTAATTACGCTGACATGCGATTAATTATGAAAGTATTATCTTCCTTGTGGTTTCAGATACTTATCGGCGAAATATGAGTTTGATAAACACTTCTTGTGCCTACATTATGTTTAATTATGGACAAAACATTTAAAACATTAAATCTCCCACTACTATTTTAAATGTGAAAGTTTGTAAGGATTATTAGTATTTATTATTTCTTAACACAGAATATAATAATATATACCTACAAAATTGTTCTTCAGTTTGACTGTAGTATCAACGTTAGAAACTTAATATAGACAGAGTATAAAAACAAAATGGATGGATGTATGTTTGTTACTATTTCACGCAAAAACTACTGAACGAATTTTGATGAGTTTTGGTATTGTAGTAGTTTAAGCTCTGATTTAACACATAGGTTACTTTATGTCCCGAAATAGTACTGTATTTACGCGAGCGGAGCCGCTAGCAAAAGCTAATTACACTTATTGAGCTAGTAATGATTAGGCAAAAGACGGCTGATAACATGATGAAGCTATATTATGTCGCCGACTGGCAAGCCGAGGTGTAGCGCTTAGGAGCGAGACACAGAAGACTGGGGGAGAAAGAAGTTGGTCCAAAATTGACCCAGTACGATAGCAACGAAATGGGTGATCAAAACCAAAAGGCCAATTCCAAAATTCGACGGGTATCTAAGAAATTATGAACAAAAATATAAAGTTAAAGGTTTCAATCAAATAACGGGTACGAAAAACGAATATGTTAATGACGAGTGGCTTAATTCCTGGTGAGCAACAAAAAAGCATTGATTCGAAATTGGAAATTGGCGCGTACACCACGCCTGTCATAATCTGTCCAACAAAAACCCACCGAATGCGTGCGACCGCGGTCCGCGACACCATCAATTCGACAATAAAATCGTGATTAAACTTATAATGGCGGGAGAAAATAACCACTGACATTTTTGCATTATGGGAGAAATTCTCGCGTTTTGACTGGCTTGTGTCTTTCGAGTGATCACTGATACCTACCGCGACACTAAAATAACCTAGCCAAGAGTAAGTCAGGACATGTCTAAGGAGGGTTCCGTAACAATCAACGCGCAACATATTTTTTTTTTTTTCAAATCACTTTCTATTGTCCGATTTCGCTCAAAATAATTTTCGCAAGATATTTGGGACAGCTCACACCGCGACGGCGAGGCGATGCGGCGCGTCTCGGACTGAGCTTACCCTTAGCAGTTAGCTAATAACTCCCCTAGTGTAGCGGTACTGTACATGGGCAGTGGTGACCGCTTTCAATGAGGCAATTCGTTTACTTGTTTGTCTGTCTCTAATTCTCTAATATATTGAGACTATTTTTGCCCAAACATTCGCTTTGATAAAACTCTGTAGGAAGTTGTCGAATTTTTGAATATGGTCGTTGAACTTTACAGTTAGGTAATTCGCTTTTATGCTTTGATTGGTACTGAATGTGTTCGTCAACTTGGAATACTGACGTTTCATTTGAGAAATAAAATAATATTATCACTAGCTTTTGCTGCTGCGCTCCGTCCGCGTAAATACAGTCTCCCACGGGAACACTGTACTTTATCGGGATAAAGTGTAGCCTATGTTTTAATCCAGGGCCTCAACTACTACCATACCGAATTTCATCAAAATCGGTGCAGTAGTTTCTGCATGAAAGAGTCACAAACATCCCTCTATCCATCTATCCTCAAAAACTTTCATATTTATAATAGTAAGATTTAGTTATGTTACTAAAATTAAAGAGCAACTAGCAAACATACTCGTACATTGGTTAGGTGTGTATTGGTAACTTAAAGACTAAAGAATTTGGGCTACACAACCATAAACGACGGCAATATGCCGCCAGTTTTTCTGTATAACGGTTAAACGGTAGATAATAAAATCAAGAATCTAGCTTTAATTCTAATATTTAGCAAGTTACAGCCACTACTAACTAGATTATAAGGCAAAACACAATATAAAATATACCACTTCACCAACCTGTATCATAGCATGCTGCAAATAAGAACTATAATGGTTTAACATTGCAAAATAAGAAGAATAGGAAAGTAAATAATTACGATTGCAAATATAAAAATACTCACAATAAAACCTCATTGTAAATTGTAATCTCGATTTAAAGTCGAACTTACCTGAAAAAAAAGAACAAAGTTAATTAAAAATAAAGCGATACAGTTTATTAGCCACTCAAAAACCTCATTTTACAGAAGGTTTATAAGCCCTAAAAGTAACTCATCAACATAAAATATTGTTCGTATAAACGAATTAAAACGATTTATTTCAATTTTATTGTGGTTTAAATTTAGACCATTAACATATTACTTTTTAGGGTTCCTTAATTGAAAATTGAACCCTTATTCTGGATTTCAAGAGACGATATATAACTTTATACAGCGCGGCGTTCTCTCCAATGCGTAAGTGAAGCGGTATGGTACCACTGAGAAGGGTGCTGGCCATTAAGGATGTTGTGTTATGTCATGGGATACTCTTCCCAACTTACCTGTCCGGTAGTTGTGGTATAGTATACGGGTATGCGACCCCGGCTTCTCTAGCTATTACTGTCCTATCCCTTGCCCTCCTGGGCGGTAATATCCTACATTCCCTATTTCCCACTCTAACTTACCAATATTCCTTTCCACACCACCTATCCTTCCCTTTCCCTATTCCTACCCTCTCCAACAATCCGTGGAAACGCAAAGGATAATCAAAAATAATTTAATTATCCAAAATGGCGGCGATGTGGTTCGCCACTCATCACGTCTCGTTTCTCGCGGAGGCGAAAAGCGGACCATGGAGAGACGCTTGGCTACGTTGAATGTAAGAGGAGGAATGGATGGTAAGAATGAAAGCGGACGAAGCGAAAGTAGTATGTAAGGATCGTAGCAAGTGGAAAGAAGTAGTCTCTGCCTACCCCTACGGGAAAGAGGCGGTCCTGCCTACCCCTACGGGAAAAAGGCGTGATTATATGTATGTATGTATTATGTTATGTGCCTTCGCTATTTTGATCCGTAAACATTCGGTTGATGCGATCAATCTTTTTCCTGATATATTTCCTTCTCAGTGCTAGTTTTATTTTTTAGTCCGACGTTTGGCGTAGACGGGCCACAAAAATTTCCAATCGCTATCGCAAAAACAATCATAATTTTACTCAAAATTATGCCGCGGAAAAATTGTCTGTGAAACATGTCAATATGTTGTTGGTCACTTGTGGCCTGTGCCACAGATTAAAGAAAGAGGAACAGATAAACAGCTACATAGTTGGCTTTAGATTTGATTGCACTCCTACAAGGATAGTACGATTCCACGATTGCGTGGAAAATTGTGGGCCGTTGAAAGGAACGTAATTTTTTTTTGAATTTGGAGATATTTTAATCGTTCTATGAAAGCTGTTTCTGTATACATTTACTTTGCTTGTGGCCCGCCTGCCCCAAGCTATTGCTTATAAGTTATTAAAAAAAGTAATACTTTTCCGAAAATAGGTTGAACTTTTTTTAGAACATGAAAAAAAATGTAACGTGAAACCCCTTTTAGAAATGCATGGGAAAAATCTGCTATTGATATTAAAAAGACCAATGGCCAGCCGCACATGTTCAATATTATTGACTGTAAATTTGTCAATACTAGTTACATACAAAAAAAACGGCAATATGGCCCGCACACAAGGAATATTACTGTCAATATGAGCAATATTGCATTATATTATGGTGTCTGTGCGGCGAGCCATTGAATTAAATATGGTAGAAATAGACGGCAATGAAAATTTTGTCAATATGTATGCAAACGATGTCGTTATTTAAAAGGGTTTTCACTATAATAATATTGTTAGTTACTAACGTTTTCCTTTGTGCGAAATTAAAACAATGTTATCAGATAAATATTGTTATTCGTTGCAATATCAGACTAATTAATCGTTATCCCGCTATCGATCGTTATTTGTACTGTTGGCGAGAAAATATCAAAATGCATCAGTTTATTTTTATATTACTATTTACTAGCGACCCCGGCTTCGCGCGGGTGCAATGTGTTATACGTAATACGTCTTCCTCTTGAATCATCTATCTATCTATTGCTGAAAATTGTTTAACGGCCCATTTCAATAACGTATCTATCTATAACTATTGGTTAGAAACGTCAAATTTGTATCGCAAAAACCGGCAAATGATTGAATGACGACGTTTTTAACAAATAGTTATAGATAGATAGGTTATTCAAACTGGCCGTTAAAGATCTATGCGAATTGCGATCAGACAGCAGAAGCGACTTCGTTTTACATACTATGTAAAGGAAGGTTTACTTCTGGCAAAGAATATTATGTGATAGATGCACAAAAGGTTTCTACTTTGAAATCATCGAGCCATGTTGGAGATAATATATGGATATTGGGAGCTAGCATAGCAGCTTATGATAATATGTACTAGAGGTCGAACCACAGGGGTCTAAATTGGCCCTTAATAATTCATATTATGATTTGCACTTCCGTTCGTGGTCCTTTAAATCCCAAACCCCCTTAGACCTCCTTGTAACCTCACTTACTCGACGAAAAACAACGCAAGTGTTATTACACGCCGGTTTTCTGTAGGGCTGTGGCATTTATCCGGCGTTCGGCGGCGAAGGTGGTGTTCTTCCAGTTTAAAGTCTAATTTTTAGAATTTAGATTCATGATTGATGAACCAACGAAATTCTAGTAATTTTTTTTTTCGCGACTGTACAATAAATTCGAGAAGGATGTCACGCGGCATGGAAAGTTACGATAATTTTTATTGTTGTATTATCAACTATATGTGGGTTAAAAATGGCGACTAATGCCTATGTAAATAACTAAATATAGCCCTTTTGTTTCAACGTCGACCTCTATAATATCGGGCTTTACATACGCGCGAACATTTTGCGAATAAGCGCGAGTGTGGATGCGTTCGTGTTTCGCAAAAGAACGGCGGCAATGCGGGAAACGCCGCGAAGCAATGCGGTTCACGTCCGTCGCGGGCTTTCGCGGTGCGAGTGTAGAGCCTGCTTGTGGTTTGCTAATTCATCTACACTCGCAATTCGCGCTGTTCTCGGGCTTTCGCGGCGCGAGAGTATAGCTAACAATCGGGTTAATAGCGACTATGTATTCGTTTTGTTTCAATTGAAACACGTCAACATCTGTTTTAGCTACAATCAGCGCGTAGGCCCGTAGCCCACAGACGCTGGAAGCCGCAACCGTGGCGCCCACGGGCTGTCGAAATGTTTGCCTAGACAAGGGCAGGGACCGCATCAGTGGACAGACCTTGATTAACTGTCGGAGACATATTTGGATGAAATGCGCCGTCGCGTCGTTGGAAATCATAATTATTTTTTTATATTTGGATGAAATGCGCCGTCGACGTTGGAAATCATATTTTTTTATTTGAAAAAATAAAAAAAAACTTACCAGCACACTGAGTGCGAGTTTTTGTCAATACTCGCCGTGAAGTTGTTGTATGTCATCGAATTAGTTGCTATTGTTTCCCACTCAGGGCGTTATTTCGATGTCATACAAATTGTAGTTAACTTCTTCACGAAGAGTAGTGATAAAAACTCGCATTCAACACATGAATAAATATTCCAAAATATCCGATATTAAAAAAAAAAGAAACATTCCCTAATTTATTTACTTACTACTCTGGCCCTTTCAACTAAAACTTAGGCCTTTACATCCGTTAATGGATGATTTATACAGTATTCTCCGAGCGAAGTAACCACTCTTGAAATACTGTAGTGCCTGGGACAGTTGGTTTTTAAATATCGTATGGTTGCCCAAGCACATACGGAATTCTCACAACATAGTCAGCCTAGTCCAGAGGAATGAACTAGTCAATACGTCTGGGGCCAACTATGTGCGGGTTTCCTCACGATGTTTTCCTTCAGCGTTAGAGCGTCCGTATAATGTACTTGAGATCTGAAAAAGTCTCATTGGTACACGCCACAACCTGGGATTCGAACCTGCACTCTCTCGAGTGCGAACCAAACGGTCTACCCACTAGGCTACGGAGCTCATTTTTCAACTAAAACATGGTTACAAATACCTGTTAGAAATATTTTACAAAGTAGTGCTGTAATTTATAAATTGCTACGAATATCGAATGGACAATTCATTTTTTATTCAAACAACCTGTCGCCGTAGGAAGTAATCAAAATGCAATCAACGCGCAATCTCGGCTGCGAAATCGTTGGGCCATGGTCCATAGTCCATACATACCAGTAAGTAGTAACTAGTTGGTCCATCGCTCTATTGGACAGGTGCATTCGGTTTGCACAGTAAGCTGATGGTAATGGTTGGTTCTATACCCTGTTCATATCCAATTTCGTCGACACGTAAACGAAAAGATCTAATTCGACCAAATTATTGTCATTGCACTTCTTGTATTTTACGGCATTGTACGGCTTGGCATATACTACAAGTGGTCACCGAGGGGAGGTTTCAAAAAAACTTTAAAAATAGGTCACGTAGTATGGGTACGTTCCATAATACGAAACAATATGGCGCTAAGTCGATCTTATTCTCAATCGAATCGCATTGTATAGTATTTCGATGCTGACAGCATGCAGCAAAACGGACAAGTACAAACGTTTTGTGTTAAGTTAATACACTACAGCAGAATTTTATATCAGCTAGAGCTGTATGATACGGAGGACATCGAAAAGGCGGGCCTCGCCGAAGTACATCTATATTTCATAATCGCCTTCAAATGGGCTTACATTTGATACAGTTAAAAGTAATTTACATTCTACTATTGGATGAGCGTTTGAATGAATAAATAATTGAAACAGCGACGAGCTATCTTTGAGTTTTGACTAGGCAGAAAACCTTTCTTTATTAGCAACAAGTTATCATGTTAGCGTTTAATTTTGATTATATCAGGCGAATTAATAAATAGATCAACGAGTATACTAATATTATAAAGCTGAAGAGTTTGTTTGTTTGTTTGTTTGAACGCGCAAAACCCCGGGTTTTCAAGTTTTGGATTTAAAAAACTACCCACCAAAAACGTTATTTATTGATAACCACTTATTTTATTTGGTTAAAAATAGGATGCGGGCCACGGGGATTTGAGTCAGTTTCTCGACTACTGTCAGCTTTTCACAGAGACTTAACTGAAGCGGTCAAAGTTAAACAACTTTTTAACCGAGTGACAGGCGATCAATCACTGACTAAACTTTTTTGGTCCATACGCGTCTTGTGTGGCGGTTGACGGTTGACCACGACTCTAAATCATATACTAAAATGGCGTTTCAATCATAGACCAAAGAATAGAAAACTAAATAACAACTGGCGGTATCAAAAAAAAAATGTAACCACTATTGGTTAGTTAATAGAATCAGGCGTTACTTTGAGGAAATCCATAGCATACAATTTATTTAATATGATAAGTAGATACCTACTAGGTATCTAGCAATATCCTGCGAAAAAAAATCTAAATATTGCTAGATATATTATCTAATTTTAAATTTACTTAATTGTACTCTTGGTTAGGTTTTTATTTTAATGTTAGGAAAATTATATGTATAACTCCTTAGATTAGGTTACATAGGGGTGCCGGGCGCAGGAGAAGGGCGGACAACGCCCTTTTCCGGCCCCCATGAATGGGTCCAGGGGCGAGGGACTTGGGGAAGTCCCCGCCTCTTATCCGATGGACCCGAGGCGGAGGCGCACCCGGTTGTCGGCGCGCGCCTCAGAGGCGATGCACGGGGTAGTTAAACACCTCACTACCTCACTACCCCGTGCAGGAGACGAGGCCCGGACAGACCGGGTCAGCACTAGTGTGGGGCTACGGAAGAATTTGGATTCCCGCAGCCCCACGCGCACGTGCGAGGAGACAAAAAAAAAAAAAAGGTTGCATAGGGGTTTTTATCAAATTATTTCAGAAATTATTGTCCAATTTCGCTCAAAATAATTTTCATACTTTAGGAAAATTATTTTGAGAGATTTAGTATGATTTAGCATGATCTATCAACATGCAAAATATAATAGTTAAGAAATGCCAACTTAGAAAACCAATATTATAAAGCACTTTGAATTAGGTACCGAGTCCGACTCGAAAATGGTTAACTTAAAAAAGTCAGTAATGAAGCCTCGCCTTTATTTAAAAAGACCTATTCGATGATACCTCACGCGATGGGGTAGGTATAATGAAATAAAAAAATCAGTAGTTTAGGCGCTACGATGAAACGAACATACAATAATACATACATACATAAATACATACGTAGACTACCAAAATCATTACCCTTCCTTTGGCTTCGCTCAAAAAGATTTTAAATTAGCTAGCTACAAGTAGTTAGTTAGTTTCTATGGTACCTTTAAATAGTTAACTTTCCAGTTTCGAACCCAACGTTAAAAGTTAATATAATACTACTAATATTGTAACACCTTTATGTCACCGGGATAGAGTCGTGAATCGCCCGTCAATGACCAGAAAATCGACGCTCTTACATACATACACATAAGGACGTAAATCGTTCGTGACTGAGTTTAGGAGTTATGTAGATACATATTACATACAACGACGAATATGATGGATAGGCTGCAGTTCGCGTGGGCCAGACCAGGTATGCTAATAAACCAAGAAGGTTTACATTAGAACTTAAATACTCTGTAAGTAATCGAGGCACGCGAATACAATATCAGGCGATCTGTCTGCTCGCGTTATTTAGGGTTCTATCTCTTAGGCCTTTACATCCGTTAATGGATGATTTATACAGTATTCTCGCCTGGGACAGTTGGTTTTTAAAGTCGTATGGTTGCCCAAGCACACACGGCATTCTCACAACTAGGGCATCGAGACCGGTTTTACCCGAAACCGAAAACCCGGGTTTTCCCAGGTTTTTGGGCCTACAAAAAAACCCGGTTTTCAAAATATTGAAAACCGGTTTTCGGTTTTTTCGAGCTTTTTTTCACTATGAAATTCTACAACAGTTTATAACAGTTACAGTCGTCAGTCACAAACCGAGCGTTATAGTGGCTTGTGATTGTCAATGTAGAACTTTAGAATAATAGTTATAATGTTTCCATGTTGTATGTAGTACATTTGGGGGTACGGTAGTGCCCCCGCCCCGCTAGGACGAGTGAGCGAAGAGCAAGGGCACTACCAGACTACCAGTGGCAAAGGCTGGTTCTACTTCATAGGGAAGCCGTAGCATGCATAATAGGTTGGGATTTGGATAAAGGTCTTCAAAAGGTAAGCGGTAAGGGAAGCCGATAGGAATGGAGTTATAGGAACCCCTCGCCACTGCAGACTACCTTATCTCGAAGCGATTCGTCGATTTTTTGCACCTTAATAACTTGGTATAATATAATATTCGGTTCCATCAGCGCTCAGCGCGAATTGCTCTCCGTTCCCATGATACCCAAAAGTCGAGTGGGCCTAACGGAATCCGTCCCATTGTGTTGAAAATGTGTGCTCCAGAGTTGGCACCGGTCTTAACGCATCTTTTTCGGCTCACCTGCTTATAGCACAGTCCTGGCATCTTGGTAGACAGCTTTGGTGTGCTATCGCCTGCCCTGTTCATACTGCATATCAATGATAATATGTGATGACGACAGTACGGGTGATGCCATACACAGGTCGCCCGAACATCTCTCGGCAAAACGTCATTGAGAGTCGAAACGAACTTGTCTCTCAAATTAAGATTTCATCGGAGAAGATCTCTGAATGGGGTAGACTTAACTTAGTCCAATTCAACACCTCTAAGATATATGTTTGCGCGTTCATCGCTAATAAGTTACCGATGGTCGTATGTGCTCGTTTTGAAAGCATACCCATAACTGTCTCCTCCAACATTGGAAATTGGAATACTTGGTGTTAGCATATCGAGCGAGGTCTAGTTCCGATATCATCTGGAGGGCAAGGCCAAGTTAGCCTCCAAGAAGCTTAGCGTTCTGAACAGGTCAAAGAAGTATTTCAGTCCGGTCCCACCACGCCTACAACTCTATAAGGCGCAGGTTCGGCCTCACATGGAATATTGTTCTCATCTCTGGGCAGGAGCGCCAAAGTACCAGCTTCTCCCTCTGGATCGTATCCAACGAAGGGCCGCTCGAATTGTCGACTGCCATAGTATTTCAAACAGGCTTTACTTCTAGAGATGACCATCGCTCTGCATCCTATATCGGTTATATTACGGGGAGTGCTCCGAGGAATTGTTCGGAATTCTACCTGCTGCAACTTTTCGCCACCGTTCCAAGGGACAAAATATTTGTCATCCTCATCACCTTGATGAGTGGCAGTCCTCCATCGTGCACTTTACCCAAAGCTTTCTGCCGCGCACTGTAAAACTCTGGAATGAACTATCACCAACAGTATTTTCGGACCATTAGGACCTGCACACCTTCAAGAAGGCAGCGTATTCCCTCCTAAAAGGCCGACAAGGCACTTACTTTACAAACTCTACACTTTAGTCAAATTATGTGGCTTGGCCATTTCATCAGGCAACGTATTTTGACTAAGGTGTAGAGTTTGTGAAGTTATTAATTACTTTACATGAAAATGTTTACGGTGGGATCACATTTTACCAGTATTACGTTGTAACAACAGAAAGCAGCTGATAAAAGTAAAATTTAGGATATTCCTAACAAAATTCTACAAAATCAACAAAAAACCCGAAATACCCGAAAAAACCCGATTACCCGGTTTTGAAGATGGCTGGGACCGAAAAACCCGGTTTTTTTAAATATGGCCGGTCTTCGATCCCCTACTCACAACATAGTCAGCCTAGTCCAGAGGTATGAACTGGTCAATACGTCTGGGACCAACTATGTGCGTGTTTCCTCATGATGTTTTCCTTCACCGTTAGAGCGTCCGTATAATGTACTTGAGATCTGAAAAAGTCTCATTGGTACACACCACAACCTGGGATTCGAACCTGCACTCTCTCGAGTGCGAACTAAACGGTCTACCCACTAGGCCACGGAACTCTATAGGTTCTATATCCAAAGGGTAAAATCAGCTTACTAAGACTGCGATGTCCGTCCGTCTGTCTGTCACCAGGCCAAACCGTGAAAGCTAGACAGTTGAAATGTTCACAGATTATATTGTATTTTTGTTGTCGCTTTAACAACAAATAGATTCTAAAATACAATAAAATAAATATTTCATTGGAGCTCCCATACAACTTGTTTTTTTTTTCGTTTTGTACCGAACCCTTCGTGTGCGGGTGCGACTTGCACTTTGGTTTTCTTAGGGAAGAAGACCTGCAAACGAGCAGACGCGACGCCTGATGGTAAGCGATTACCCTCGCACATGAGGATCCAGAAGCCCCAACACCAAAGGGCCATTTTAAGCATCCAGGGTACATTGAAAAAAATAACAGTAATTTCTTATGGGTTTCTATTAAAATATAATAATAAAAGTTTTCGTTCGCCATCAAACCTATTTGTAATTATTTGCTGCGACTGCGATATAAAATAGCCTATACCTATTTATCCACAGTCTAGACTACTACCAGTGGCGTGCGCTCCATAAAGGCAGAAATGCAGTGCTTTACTTACTTACCATTCACAGATATTTTAATAAAACGTTCGGACGTTTTATATGACTTTAATTAATAGTAAATAAATGAATAAACAAAATATAATAACTTAAAAACGCCTAATATTTTATAATAGCACCTATTTACAAGTACATTATGTTTGGCAGGCGTTTAGCGACATGTTGGTGATGCGACTCCTGCCTTGTCGTGTAGCAGTAGATTTGTTCGCATGTGTGTAGTAATTTTAGTGTCCGTACACAGTTCGCAAACGCACACACCTATGAATATCCCAAGGCGCGAGTCGTCCAACTCCTACGGCATGCTTATAGACTTCGGCGAAGTTCGGCAGTTGTCGGGACACGGAAGTAATCGGGTATATTCGTGGCACGGTGGCCTATAATGCGAGTAATTATAATTGACGTAAAATCTAATTACTCACTACGCACATGATGCGTTTTTGTTTTAGTAAGGTTTTATTTGTTTAAATATCAGATTCAAGGAAGCCATTTTTTTCATGTGAAAACGCATTGTTATTTTTCGGTTGCCATTATATTTAATATTTATAGTTTTCTTAAAAGATTTTTCATTTTAACATTTGAAAGTGTGTACATTTAACAGTTTATTACTGAAGTTCTATAAAAATTGTAGGTAGTGATTTGCTTTTTAATTGATTTGAGTGATAATAAGTTCTCACAATTGTCATTCAGTAAAAAGATTCAAATTGTGTCTACTAAAGGTAGGTGTGTATCCGAGTTACAATAATTAAATCAGCAAAAAGGGAATGTAACTCGAAAGTTTCATGTTAAAAGTTATGAAGTTCTGTTAGTTCTGTTGGCATGGTTTCCGATTTAGAAATCCGTCGCTTGGCTGTGGCTATGCTAATTGCTAAAAATCTATAAAAGAAAAAGTTTTTGTGACCGACTACTCCGCCGCATACCCAGTGTCATAACCGTGTGCACGCCGCTGACTACTACCATACCAAATTGCGATAAAATCCGTTCTGTAGGTAATGCGTGAAAGAGTAACAAACCATACCTACATTCTTACAAGCTTTCGCGTATCAGTTACTAAAGAAAAAGACCAGAAACCCACCCATAAAATACTATAGCCAACTTTATTACAAGCCTTTCAAATATTGCACCTACTTGTAACATAAGACTTTCATTATCCAACAAGTTTACGAGTGAATAAGAGGAGGTAACACATTAGGTACTGTCTGTTTAACTTGTGCAGTTAATATTCTAGAATAAAAGACATAATAAGTGAGAAGCGTGTAGAAAATTTACTTGAATTGTTGGGGTTGGCGCAAACGAGCTACCGAAACTGTGGCACGCTACAGCTTTACAATTTTGTTAAATTTTTACCCGACTACGGCGAAGCCAAAAGGAGGGATAATGATTTTGGCACTCTATGAATGTATGTGTGTTTGTTACAACACAGCGCCTAAACTACTTGTCCAATTTCAATGAATGAGGTTTCAATAGATTCCTAATTACAGCCCGGGCAGTAACTAATATCTATTCTGTGGCCCGGGTAACATAAGTTATATAATTTACGTAGTCGGGTTATTGTTTTTTTTATAAAAATTGTAGTTATTGACATGCCATGTTACTACCGTCGGCACTCAAAATATAATATGAAATGTGCAGCGGCTGCGTGAGCAGTTCGTGGCCCGTTTGCACCGAGCCTTAGATAGTAAACAGAGCTGACGATTGGAGTCGCGTATACCTGATCCGTGACAATCAGAGCGGTACGATTAAATAGGGTCATACGAAACACGATTAAAAATAAAAGTACAGAGAACACGTAGCCAACTAGCCACTCATATTTCGGTTAGTTGGATAAACCTTAAAGCTCTGGTTTCCTAGGATACCGTTGCCGCCATATTTCGGCCATAATACGGCTGTATGAATGAACTTTTTCTTTTGAAAGACTGCACTCTAGGAACCGCGCCGTTTTGTTTACATCAGTGTTTCTCAACCTGTCGGTCGCGACCCCCCACTTCTGTAGGGGGGTCGCCGGAGGTCGACTTTAGTAAAAAAAGAACGAGAACTTTAGTAAAAAACAATAAAGATAAAAAATATTGATTTATTGAGTAAGAGAATTTTAACAAAAGGATATACCCATAAATCTATGTATGTAATTGTAAAATAATGTGTTTGACGTCCTTTAATATGTACTTATATCCGAATCCTAATTATGGAGACGTATAAAAACGTAAGGAATGAATATTTGTAACACTGTAACATACACATACATTACATGATAAAAAAGCGAAGGGTCGGGGGGTTGCGAAATATTTTTTTCATACAAGGGGGGTCGCATCATGAAAAAGGTTGAAAAACACTGGTTTACATCATAGTATAAACTATAAATACGCTGTTTACATGGAAAAAATTTCATTCACGGCTATACTACGGTACGGCCGCTATATAACAGCAACGCTAGCGTAGAAAAACAGAGCTTAATAGACATTCTAATAAGTTCAAAATGTTGACTGTCGCTACACGCCGTAAATGAAACATATAAACAAAGGTTTATCGACTATCGAGTTTAAATAAATCCAAAGATATAAATACACCGTCGACTACAAATAGAAGTTAGAACACGGGCGGAATATTAACAAGTGAAAAGACACATGATAGGGTTAGCTCACACCGAGACGCGGCGAAATTGAACTTTATTTACTGTACTAAAAGGTACACGTTTCATTGAAACTTGTATCTTTTATTGCTAACTACTACTACTAACGTACATGAAGTATCCCACGGGAATACTGTACTTTTTCGGAAAAATAAGTATCCTATGTTTTAATCCAGAACTTTAACTACCTACTACCATAGCAAATTTCATCGATATAAGTTCGGTAGTTTTTTTGCTTAAAAGAGTAACAAACATGCATCCATCCATCTATATATACATATAGCATATTTCACTCACAAATAACGTAGCCTTCTATTGGTAAAAGAATTTTCAAAATAATTGGTTCAATAGATCAAGAGATTGTCCCCTACAACCTCTCAAAGTTTACCTCTTTATAATATTTGCATAAAAATTTACACAAAACGCACCTAACCTTTTCCACGTTAATTCTAAATTAGCTCAAGATTACACGAATCATTTAAATTTTTAAGCCAGCACGTACAAAACAAAAGTCTCACAAACCACGAGTAAATTCATAAAACGTCGTCGGATTACAAAACAAATAATTGTTTATTACAACAATAATGTTTGCAATCCGGCCGCGTACAATTAGTAAACACAATGAAAGTGTTGATAGCACCATGAACCATCTCTGTTGACAGTGTCGAAATACAATCCCAAACATAAGACAATGGAATCCAACGGCGATGTAAGGTACACGGCTACACCAGACAGCAGACACCACTATCTACAAATGATTTTGCAACAAACGACAAATCGTCATACACCATACCTACTGCATATCATCCAATCGTCATGATGCGCTGCAGGATTGATCCAAAATGCAGTCACGTCTATAATCCATAATATGACTGTCATGCCAATCCATGCAAACGTCAAACCAACGTCAAAGCCATTTTGATTGGCCCAAACTACAAAAATTCGGATCGGGATGGTTGGCGCTCATTGGGGGAGGCCTACGTTCAGCAGTGGACGGCGATAGGCTTATAATGATGATGATCAAGACGATTCATTTATAATTCAATAAAATGACAGTTAATTACTGTCATTTGAATGAGTTAATTACTGAGACGAGTTAATAATTAAATAATCTGGGTTCTGAACCAATCGGCAAGTTGGTGCCGATTATAAATATGCCAATAGGATGTATGTTGAATGGCACAATGGCAGAAACAATTTTGTCACGCTTGTGTCCCGTCTGCACCGAACCTAAGTCGCGGAATCAAATCTTCGTTAACCTCTAGATATAATCTACATTATAACAATTAAAATGTCGTACATCTATGAATCAGCGGCATAAGGGCATCGCGATATACTAATAGGGATGTGAAATGTCAGCAAAAAACATCGATGACATTTTAGTAAAATCGAACGGAAATTAGGTTTAGCTTGAATCGGAACAGAAATTGTTGTTAGTAAACTCTTTGTAAACTGTTAGTAAAGTCTTCAATATTTTTTATTAGCTACACACTCTTCAAGTAATAGGTACAGTGATCTTTAATATTACCGGCCAAATTTCATACTCCGCTGGTTGCACAGTTCTCGTAATCTTTACTGAAAGTCTTTGCTTCACATAATAATACAATAATAATGATAGCATTAATTAAGTATACACTTCTCAATTATTCTAATCTTTTTTGCCGCCATAAATATTTCTAAATAAACTGATGAGATTGAGAAAATGCATGCATGCATATTGCATGTGCATGTTAACGTGCAATGCCACAATCTCACGTCCCATAATAAATTGTATATTTCAATTAACTACCTTCTCCGTTGATAAAACGCGTTTTTATTAGGTAGTAGATACTTTTAATCTTGCGTGGAACTAATCTTATACAGAGTCGTATCTTAGCACTAATTTAAATGTAAAGCTTTAAGTAGTCATGAATTTATAGACAAATTATTATTATACTATCTATACTTCTATACTAATATTATAAAGAAGTAAGTATGTTTGTTTGCATTGAATAGGCTCCAAAACTACTGGAAAGATTTTGATGAAATTTGGCACAGATGTAGAGTAGACCACGGGTAAGGCTGAAGGATATAGACTATTTTTATCGCGGCAAAATGAATGGTTCCCGCGAGATTTCTTTTTTGCACGCACGAAGTCGCGGGCCATATCTAGTTTTATAATATATTTTTGTGACGTCTCTGTGGTCCAGTGGCTTAGAGCTTGGCCCTCAACTCCGGCGTCCGGAGGTCGTTGGTTCGATTACGCGTTGGAAAAACAAAAATGTTATTTCTAGGTCCAGTAATAGGACAATGCAGGTTGATCGTCTGACAAGAAAGACGATCTATTCGTAAGATAGGCATGTAAAAAGTCAGTCAAAAATAAAGTCTAAACGCAAACTGTTATACATATAACTAGGTAAACGAAATTTAGTTTCTAATTAATATATTTCATACATAATTAATAATTACCGAAGTTTTCAAGAGGACAGAGCAAAACTATTGTAGTTACAACGGAACCCTTAAAATGTTAGATGGTGAAAAGGTAAATTTTACCCGTAAGTCGTAACAATTTGGCAGTTTACCATAACGCGTTACGAAATGGAAAAACAAGAAACTTTCTCAACTATGGAGACTTGTTATGTAATATGTTTTAAACTTACTGTAAAACGCGTTTTTGACTTGCTTACCTATATTCCAACATGTTAAAATCACAAATAATTTTATCTAGTAACTATGTACTTATTAAGTATTTAGTAATCTGTGCTTATACTTCGGAGCCTATATTCAAGTTTTCCTGCGACACCGAAGCGCCAAGAAACTCGTTTGTTTAGGACGAAAATATTCACCACAATTTTCTTTATAGCTAAGTTTTGAAATCATCATCAACGAATTAAACTTCACTTGATAATAAACAGAACCACTAAGCTTTAATTTCAGAGGAATTCAGTCCTAATTGCTCTGCTGTCGCAACTGCTGACTACGTCAAATACCATTCGTGTTTATACTTGACTACCTATTGCCCGCGACTTCGTGCGCGCAACAGATAAAATCCTCCGAAACCGTACATCTAGCCGTGATTTAAAATAGCAGGCTTATGTCCTTTCCCATGGGCATCTCTATTCTCTACATCTGTGCCAAATTTCATCAAAATCGGACCAGTAGTTTCGGTGGCTATTCAATACAAATTGCGTATTGAATCGCATCTCCACATCTATAGGTTGCCTACCCCTACCTTAGGATATTCCCAGTTTAAGGTGGTGATCTGCCATCGATCATCAGATTACATCTGCGGTTGCTGTTTCCACCAATACCAGTTACCTACTCGTAAATTGCCGCTTAATTAAACATTCAGATTAGGGATGTGCCGTGCTGATATATCGATATTTTTAATTGAAAAGAATATTTATCGGCAGCTTAACGCGGGCAAATATATTGCCGTTTTATTAACTGTGAAAGATGCAGACTATATCGTTACTATTTAATATTCAATTTTTGTAGATGTTATCTTCTGACGTCTAATGACTTAGTGGGGAAATTTTTAAGATTCTTGTGCAAGAATCAAACAAATTTAGAAAATTAAATAAGAAAAAGTAGAACAACGATTAGGATAAATAAATACCGTAAGCTATATCGGAAGGATTCGTCATAAATAATTAGGTACATTGCAATATGATAAGACCAAATATTTAGACATTTTTAAATGGACATTAACATATTAATTAGTCTAATTAAGGCCAACCAAAAACAGCAATGATTTCTTAATTCAACACATTGTGATTTACAAGTTTTAAATGTAGAAGAAAACAATCTCTAAAAGTAAAATAAACATGAAATGTGCCGATAAAACTTAATAATTAAAAAACATTAATACAAAGTGACTTTGTATCGATGTTTTTAATTATTAAGTTCCCTCCCTTACTCAGAGTTAGAAGAAACGGCGCCGGCAGTAATGATCATGTTCCATTTTCTTATTGCATAAGTGGCTTAATGCGTTGGTATTACATATATAATATGTTATATCTCATATTTTCTTTTTTTTTATGTGCAATTTCATTAGCCCCATAAAAACGTTTCTGCGCATTAAGTATAGAGGCTCTAAATAATGGGTTATAATTGTGCATAATCAGTAGGATCTTACTTTTACTTATAATGTTATCGTTATTTCAAATCGACCTATACCTACCTTTATATTGCTTTTGATATTATGAGTTTTTAATCCGTTTTCATAGATTTAAATAAACATATAACATCGAGCAATTGATCATCATCAAATTCATCGATACATCCTACTTATAAATTATAATTATAAATTTGAAAGTTTATGAAGATGGATGAATCTTTATGATGAACTCCTTCACGCAAAATCTGAAAACCAGTTTTGATGAAATTTGGTATAGCAGTAGTTTAGGCTCTGGATAAAAAACATCTACCTAGTATAAAATATAAGAAAAACCGGCCAAGTGCGAGTCGGACTCGCACACCGAGGGTTCCGTACAAACCTCTAGCGATTTTAAGGAAGGGTTTGATTCCCTTGCGAGTGTGAGAAAATTTGCGGAAATTCGCGGCATAAACGGCTGTATCTTTTGATTGCGTTGGCTTAGAAGTTTGATTTTTTTAAAGATCTAAGGTTTAGTAGACCTGAGTATTTGATATAAATCCCAACTTTATATCTTCACGCGTTCCTGAGAAAAAGGGTCTTGACAGACAGACGGACGGACGGACAACAAAGTGATCCTATAAGGTTTCCGTTTTTTCCTTTCGAGGTACGGAACCCTAAAAACAGTTAGGTTTGTTTTAATATTTTCATTGTTAACGTCAGTTCATTACAAGTCGCCCTTAGTTTCAGATCAAAGTAGGTAAGTACTCAAACTTTAAGCAATTTATGATTTGTTTTTGCAGACAGAATAGACTTAATAGCAGTAGTAGGAATCGCAGCAACATTGTATGGATAATTCCCATCAATTTCACAGGCAACGCAGGTAATGAGCCTATAATTGCTGTGCTAAACTCCTGCTAAATATACGGTCTTACCCTAACGAGAACCGCCAATTACGAACACTGCTGCATAAGGCGTTTTAGATAAAAGAGGTTACGGTAAAAAACTACTAGGGATATGATCGAACATTATATTCACTTTTGTTAAAGGGTGTACTAAGATGTCAGTAAATATACGAAATGTAAAAAACGTAAGATATTAATTGGATAATTTCAAATCAGAAAGATTGAATAGGTACATATGAATTTAATAATTCGCATCTAATAATATCAATAGTATGAAATAAAAATAGCGAAGGTTCTAAGATAGGATACTGGGGTACTTCGTCTTAAAAGGACGCTATAACACGTCCAATTTACATATCTGATATACTCAATGAATAGTATCTACAAAAAACGCTTACAAACATAATATTATTTAGCAGGTAGATATACGTATTGAAAGTACAAGGGACACAAAATATTGAAGAAGTCGTTGTCAAACGCTTTCTGCAAGTTTGTGCATATTAAAATCATTATGGTCGCGGACGCGCGTACCTCTTCTGGACCTTATTGTTAAAACGATAAGGTCAAAAATTGGTTATCAGACGCTAATGGAATAAACCGGCGAGAGTTGACATTCGACGTCTTAACTGGAAAGGTAAAAATAATTCCCACAATTAAACGCACGTACGTATGCAAATTTGCCACCATATTGACATTTTATAGTAAGTGGAGATTGTAATTTTTCATAATTGAATGTGAAACGCGACTGTTGGATTTAATGATGACTCTAATTATAGACTGTATTGATATGTTCTTCATCAATACAGTGAATGGAAGATTTCATCAAGACATAAATAAGTAGTATTTGAAAAAGATTTTACAGATGTCATAAGTGTTTAAAGTTTAATACACTACTTAAGGATAAAATACATTCTAATAGATACTTACATTATAGGACCATTGGCTTCTTTATTTCAATTATAATTAAAACAAAAAAAAAACAGTGGCACTCCAGGAGTGCCGACAGAAGTGAAAATAATAACCTGTCTATAGCGCACAAGCAAGCTTGGGGCGCGCAACATGCCCGCCCCGCCCTACCCCATACCGCACCGGTGTCGGTAATAGTATCGGGAATTCAAAGGTTTCCCCCCATCTCAAAAAACGCCCAACGCGCCCTAAGCAGTTTTCACTACAAAATTTCAAACGTCTACTTAAAGTTACGTTAGGTCCCAAACCTTTAGGTTCGGTAATTTAAGGGGTGGGGGGGGTCTACTTTTAAGTATTCAGCTGACAGTCTGCTTCATAATTTTGACTACACATACCACAATCATCTCCAATATAATATAAGTAACTGTATTTTAATACACTTCATGTGAGTCACACTGATAAAGTTTATAAATAAACATGCTAATTGGTCCTTCATTAGCTTAATAAAGCTACTTGTATGTTGCGATAGCGATAAACATGTAACTCGCATTAGCGGTATTTACATCCGAAAAATCATCATGCGGTCGCGGAGAGCGTAGAATTCCGTACATTGAATCACCGCTACTCGTCTCTTTCACTCGCGCACGAATATCGCGCTTAGTATAACCATTTGGCCGGTTTTTATTATCATTATCATCGTTTATGCATAACAAGGATTTAAACAGCTCGGTTAAAGTTGACCGTTTACGTCATCGCAATGCGGTTTATATCTGCCAATCTTGAGGACAGCGAAAGGTCACAGTCACTATATCTACGGCCTACCGCCTAATACTACAAACGGTACAGAATGTGCATTCAAAACTGGTGCATTGTCCGTATAACACAATCCTTGTGAATATTATAGACGCGAAAGTTTGGGTATATATGGATGTTTGTTACTCTTTCACGCAGTAACTACAGTAGGCAACATGAAGTTATAATATGCCCGCGACTTTTATATATTTTGCTGCAATAAAAGTAGCCTACGTGTATATCTAGGGTCTGAACTCTGAACTACTACCAAGTCTTTATATCATTGTTTGAACAACAGTAATTTTCATTTCTCAATCATAGAGGACAGGCTTTTCCTACTTACAGCCGAATACTGTAATAAAGCTACTCAAACATTGAGAGCCCGTTAATATTTAAGTGACGTTATCGTTATCCCCTACCCTTATCGACCTATCGATCTATTTTCGCTATTATAGTTCTATAATAGTGTCATAACTCATAACATAAACAATGTCGGCGCCATAAATAAGGTGTTGGTTTAATTGTCATCGACACTACGACCGGCGACCCACATTATACCGGCATTGTTGTCATAACGGTGCCTGTATAGCTTTTATACCTATATACAGCCAAATATTGAGTATATTTATCCGAATTAAATGTTCAATACAAAATTAGGTAGTGCTTACTACTTAGTAATGACATTAATTAAAGATTTGCGTAAAAATAACATGATTAACAGTTCCTGATAAAACGCACTACGCATGGCCACCCTCGTAGCTCGTACAACGCCCCGGCTTAGAAGGTCACGCGCCCGCCGCGCTGTATAGCGCGTGCGGTTATGAATAGAATAGAATTATCCTATAGAATTCTGTAGGATAATGTCAAAATTTAAGGTCACATGTCATATTGTGTTAGAACGAGAATCAAATATGTGCTGATAAGTGATAAGGATAACGCTCCTTTTTTCCAATGTACAGCTAGCAAAAAAAATCAAAATTGATTATTTCTTGCACAAACAAACAGAAGCTTTTAGCAGTAGGTCCTTAATATTATAAATACGAAAGTTTGTACGTTTGTTACTCTTTCACGCATACTGAACGGATTTTGATGAAATTTTTCATGTTAGTAGTTTAGAGTTTAGACTCTAGATATAATTATGTGTCATTAAGGACCTGATTCACAATCTATGGATAAAATATGTCAGATAGCTTATTTAGGTACATGTTTCATCTTCGTCGCTCGATATACAGTAAGTAGCGACACAACTTCCGAATTCCGACTAAGTTATCCCACACTTATTAGAAATAAATGAAAAATAAGAACGCACTGCGCAGCACTATACTGTTAGAAAAGATTTACAACATTCGGCGCCAAAAGGGATTGAATATCAAGTTATAAAGTCAGGCCGCTTTAATACGACCATAGTAGATCTAATCTCGTTTGGGAGTGTAGGTAATATTGATCGAAAAATAATAATACAACTTTCAAAGAATGTTTTAGTTTAGTCCTCAATAATAATTATAAAACTAGATGTTGCCCGCAACTTCGTGCGTGCTAAAGATCCCGCAGGAACCATACATTTGGTCGCGATAAAAAGTAGCATATGTCCTTCCTCGTGGTCTAGGTACTCTATATCTCTGCCTTTCATCGAAATCGGCCCATTAGCTTCGGAGCCTATTCATAATTCAATACAAACAGAAATATAAGTAAAAATAAATATATAGGTATGTATAATTCATTATTTACTATTTATAACCGAATAAGTTAGGCTTTTATCGCCAGTAGGTACCTACTTAAATTTGTTTACATAATATCAATGAGACCCACACGAATTATGAATATGAAAAAAGTTCTTAGCCATTCATGTAGGTTCTGGACGAATTCGGTCCACCTAATACAAAAATTTGGCCCGGGGGCGTCAAGGTTGTTGCACCTGGCCCTGCGGCCGCATTCCTTTGTACCTTGGCCTCTAATCTGGTCCTTAAAAAAAGTAGAACCCGCTTTATCTATTTTTTTCTATCTCAAGGATTCGATTCGAGTTTTTGTCTACGAAATCGAAGGTTGTCGAGTTCGGGAGCATCAAGATTCAAGTGAAAACAAACTTAAATAAATTGAAGAGAATCTGGATTGTTGAATAGATAATATATTATAGTGTTACTTTCTTGTTTCGTTATTAAATTAAAGCACATTATTTTTAGGTCGCAGTCACATCATATTAACAAGGGTTAATAAGTACATATACCTAATTTATTTCTACAGTTTTATACAAAAAAAATCGCATTATGTAGTTATGTAACTAATTTTATAAATTGGATCGATTTCGAAGAGATCTAAGAGTAGGTCACGGGGAAAGACACCATAGGCTACTTTTTGTCGCGGCAAAATGTTGACGGTTCCTACGGGATTTCCTTTTGCGCGCACGAAGTCGCCGGCAACATCTATTTAGGTGTAATTTGAAAATTATTAAGTACTTACATGAAATATTTACCTAAGTACCTAATAGGGAATATGCACGTATTTTTTTATTTATTTATATAGATCTATCTTGTTTGGTAAACCGTATGGTAAAATCAGTTTTTTGATATCATTAAAAATAACGAAGATATGAACGTTTAAAGTGGTCTATTAGACAGAGAGATCCGACGTGTATCGTGACGTCACATAACACGACTTTCATAGAAAGTTCATACTAAATTTCGTTTTGCTAGAAAGAGATAGATTACAAACTTTGACCGCTCATATCTTGCTCATTTATCAACAGATATTGAAAATTTTCACGGCATTTTCTTTATTTTTCTGTCTAGTATCATATTATTATATTTTAAGCTATTTTTATATTTTATGCATATTCCCTATTCTTATTAATTACATACACAAAAGTGTTTCTATTGAAACTCAAAATGTTTAATCACCCTGTCGCATTTAATAGTGTACAGTAAATTACATTTTCACTTTATCGAAATTAATAGTGACACATTCAATCAATTAGTAAATAGTCAGGTTTGTCGACTTTCTTGTACAGTCAACAAAATAACACAATATTTAGATCTTTTAATATAAGTACACTAGCATTAATTGCCCGCTGCTTCGCCCGCGTGAAATTAGATTTTAAACTTTCATCCCCTATTTTGCGCTTGGGGGTTGAATTTTTAAAAATCCTACCTTGGTGGATGCCTACTTCATATGAAGAATACTTGTGCAAAATTTCAAATTTCTAGCCTTAAGGCTCTCCTCACGTATATGTTATATTATAGTATGATACTATACATAATGCGATTTTTTTTGATACTATTAGTATCCCACGGGTATAATTACTGCACTTTTTAGGGATAAAAAGTAGCCTATGTTTAATCCAGAGCCTGAACTACTAGATACCATACCAAATTTCATCGCAATCCGTTCTTCAGTTTTTGTATGAAAGTGTAAAAAACAAACATCCATCCATCCATCCATCCTCACGAACTTTCACAATTCACATAATATTAGTAGGATCAAGGATGATAGAATGAATAGAACGACTATATAATATATTATAAGATGACAGACTTGAAAATAAATAAAAAATGTAAAAAGTAAAAACTATTAATGACAACTCCACATTATTGAAATGCGAACAAATTAAGAAGACAATCAATAAACCTGCTAAACATTCATTTTCCTTGACCGTACATTATTTTGCTATCAGTGTGTAAATATGGCGGCATTTGGGGCACGAGCGAGGAAATTAGCGGCCAACCTCGAAATGATAATATGTAAACAAAACACAAAACTAACAATATTGACGCCCACTGAATTTTGTTTCTAAACTTTACCGATTTTTTTATTACAAAAATAGAATACGAAATTTTGAAATTCGTGACAGCAGACACGACAAGGACCGTCGTGCTACCAAGCGACGCCTGGTGACAGAATTTAATCCCAGTAAGTAAGTAATATTATAAATGTCAAAGTTTTGTGAGGATGGATGGATGGATGTTTGTTACTCTTTCACGCAAAAACCACGGATTACGATGAATTTTTGTATGGTTTTGTTACGTTTTTGATACCACTAGGTAGATGAGACTGTGGAGTTGGGTCTGCACTCTGCCCCCTAGCGGCAGAAAAAATAACAAAAACCCTCAATATTAAATTACGATATGCATTAGGTATCTACCTACATGTATTACCAAACTAAGTACCTACCTGAATTTGAACTGAATTTGAACAAACAAAACTCGTTACTCGACATTTTTGGACAATTTATAAAGCTTTAAGTTATTAATATTTGAACTCAACACTCATAACCACTTTAACTATCGCAGGTGAACCACACTCGAGTTTAACCTTGGCTTTGACAGCTCTCAAGTCACAAACCACTAACGAGTAACGCTTAGCGCTCATTCGTTTCGTGATTGGGTTGTTAAGTGTAGCTTAAATAATTAATGGCTCCCCACACCGATGTCGATGACAAGCAGAAGTAATAAATATATAATAAGCGCAGTAACACAAGAGCACTCTCTCTTCCTTATCCTACTCTCGAAACACTAGAATCTAGATGGACGGACCGACACGACTGGCGAGAGATCAGGCGCAGGTCCAAATTTTTACATGCCCATCCGACGCACGGATTGAGGTTCTGATCGTCTGACAAGAAAGATGTTCTTGTCATACGATCAGAACCTCAATTCTCGTATTTAAAGTAGACTATGATTTTACTTTGATTGAATTGAAAGTGAAGCGACATGTTATTGATGCAGGTTTTATTTAACAGAATTTCTGGTGATCAGCCTCACTAAAAACCACCCCCCACCTTCCTCCACGCCGCCCTGTGACGGGGCCACGGGAACGATAAACACATCCGCGACCCCGCCGACGGCAGCCAACAAGCAGCTCCATCCTAGGCCCGAAGGCCCCAGGCGCACCAGATGGTAGGGTGCGCCTCCCTCCTCGGCCTCCACCAGTACTGTAGCAGACTCCCCCCGAGTCTGCTACTTGGAGGCCACGGATACCAGCCACCATAACCGGTACCCGGTGGCAGATCTGAGCTATGGTTCTGCCACCGACCACACCTCGGCCGCAGAGGATAGGGCAAGCGGCGCACCGTAATACCAACTTGCCTCTTCCTCTGCGGCCCCACCAATGCCGTTAACCGTACGGAACGGCCCCACCAGCTCGCAGGGGGGTAGGGAAAGTGGCACAACACCACCACGCCTCTCCCCCTGCGATCCCTCCACGGCCGCAGAAGATAGGGAGTACGGCGCACCGTAATACCGGCACTCCTCTTCTTCTGCGGTCCCACCTCCTAGCGCGTCCGCAGCGGACTCCTCCAGCCCGCTGGGAGCGCCCTCCTCGGGCCAGCCGGTGGCAAACAAGCCGGCCCTGGTTGCCTCTTCGCTTCACCGTGGGTGTCCAAACCACGGTTACTAAGCCCCACCGCCACGTCAAGGCGTGCAACCATCGGGGGGCTGGTGATCAGCCTGCATTATCCTACTCCTAACCGAGCTTCGGAAAACATTAACATCAAGTCATGCCTTCCGTGTTGCTGCCAATCGCAAATAGTGACGGTTCATGATGTAGAGTGTAGAGGGTCCCTAAGTTAAGGAAGTACAGTATTTTAGATACCTTTTGAATAGTCATTAGTTATGGAGAATGTCGTCATGAAATCTGCATGCCTATAGCAAAGAACGAAAACCTATGTAGAACGTGACTTATGGAAGTTATCAATGAAAAATGTCAGTCCAATACATTTCATGTCGTTATGTACTTTGTCTAAGGACCCTCAAATGTGTCCTTACTCCTGGCCGATAATCTGTTTTTTCTTTAGCGTTAGCAATCGCTAACAAGCGCTTTTTTCCGCGGAAAACAGCCAATGTCTTTTGTCATGACAGACAGATATTATCTTCTTCTTCTTTTATTAATGGCAAACCGTAAATTATGGACATGACAAATTTCTTAATTATCGATCTGTCATTTTGTGTATGTACTTATTCTTCCGCAGAAAGAAACCATTAATACGGCAGTGGTTAATGGTTTTGCTACGCTTACTGGGAACATATGGGTACATTGGGTAGGCCTCAATTGGGTTATATTGTTAGGACAGCTGGTGCGCTATGTACACTGTAGTACTGTGTAACACATTACGATCGTATAACCATGGCAATAAGGCTCAAAATTTGCACATCGGGTTTATCGACAACTGTACAGTTGGAGAAAATGAATGTTTATCAGTTTGATGACGCGTTATAATAACGCGGTGTGAAGTGTCGTCAGTCGTCACCAATTTCGAGGGTCCTCGCTGGAGAATAGTCGAAATCTTCATCATTTACAATAATAAATTAAAATTATTTAATAAAATTAATTAATAACATAATAATTTATTATATTTAACAAATTAATAATAAACATGTGATACACAGCCTTGAGTTTTCGCCTTGACTGCTTATTTGTATGTAAATTAATGAGAAAGAGATAAATGTAAACACAACTTAAGCAAACTTGTTAAATATTGGTATATTATTATCATTGTCGACAAAACAAGCGTCAGTTCACACCGAGACGCGACGCGGCGCGCACTTTTTAAGATAGCTATTCAAAATTGAACTTTATTACCTACACAAAAAGATACACGTTTCATTGAAAGAGTTCGAATTGCGAGATGGTGCATCTTGCAGTTCTTGAACTTACGCCCTAATACAATACGGCCGATGTATCTTGGCGAGTCTGAACTTCGCGCAGAAGGTCGCGCAATAACTGTCTTTAAGTGTTTTCGTATTTATTTTATTTGTACTAGTTGGTCAACCGTATTAGGGAAATTTTATTAGTACATAGGTATATAAAAAAAATACAATAACAGTTTTCTTCACGAGTTGTACATGCGCTAAAGTTCGCAGAGCCTATGTTCAGACCCGTCAAGATACAGCGGCCGTAGTGTACGTCACAAAACGACGCGTCGCGGTGATTCGAATAAGGCATCAAACATTCGACAACTTGAAAACATCAGACTGCTCTTTTGGTACATTTTGAGACAGTAAATTGTTAGTAGTTAATTGTAATGAATAATTATTAAATTGTCACACACGATTTTGTTTGTTTCTCGTTTGTTTAGTTTTGTTTTTCTTAACGTTTAACGAAAGAGGGACGTTTGCTTAACTTTAATAATATTTTTCTCGAAAATTTCGGACCATTTAACAATTTAAACTGTCGGTAATTTGAAGTATTTCGAAAGCCCCTTGAATTTTGAATAATCGGGAGTCGAGAGTCGAGACGTCGACTGTAATTTAAAATATATATATATATTAATTAATTTAAATAAACAGTAAGTTTGTGTGCTAAATGCCATAAGTTTAAGGAGATTTCGTTGACGATAGCACACCATGGAAATAAGGTTACTTGTAACCTCGATGATCGATCCAAGAATTATAAGAGTTTAATCATTAATAATGGTTTTAACTTTTCAGGTTCAACAATTATAATTAAATAAATATTGGATCAATTTGAAGGAAATTTTGCTAGGACTATACTTAGTTGGTCTTGACATTTATGAAATTTTAAATAAATGTCCTGAGCATAATAATTGTCTGCCCTGGGTAAAAAAAATGAAACGGCCATTCAGCCTCTACAGAGTTTGTTTTTATTGAATAAAAAAAACATTTAGGTATGTACTTTGTCAACCGTAGAAAAACGCACTCGGAATTCTTCTGGTATTGCGCGTTTCCATGGGCGATGAGAGTCAATAGCTTAGTATCGAGCGTTAACGACACGTGGTTACACAGAATTGAAAACATGCAGAATGAGTGTTCGATCACATTTGTATGCAGCGCACTGTGTCCAAAACCATGGCGAAATACCGCTCCGCCCGCACTTTTTAATTTTACTCTTTACACTTACAAAACAAATCGCGTTGTTATATTACGACAATTAGGTAGTCAATAAAAATTAATTGAAAAAAAGTTGGGTAAAATATTCCGTTATTCTGTGGCAACATATTATGTGTGGATAACCGTTCCAATTTGGAGTGGTTGTGACGACCTCACTTTCAAGCGTATTGACGGCTTCTGGATGATTTCTGTATTCTGTGCGACTAACGTACGGCTACGAAATGAAACGTCCAACCTGACTTTACAGTGTTCTAACATTACCGGACTACCAGTTACTTAATTATAAAAACCATTGCAGTCGGTAAACGATAAGCCGAACTAATGGCGGCGTTTTGCGTCATTATCTAGTCGATAAGGTATCGACAACTTCATTAAATAATCAGAAGTCGTGGTGCAACGCAACGAAATTATTAGCTACGCTTTTTCATTTTGCAATTCCGACGAGAGATTCTACTTCTACTTACTAAGTATTTAAATCCGAATCCTAATATAAAGAAGCTCTCAGGTCACATGCAATCTGTTTTTAAATAGGTAATTAAGTTGATATCACATTGGTAGGTATAGTAAAAAAAAGTTGTTTTGTGAGCACAGAACACATATACCCTAATTTGTGAGTTGACAATTTAAAAAAAAAAAAATTTATTGTCAACTCCAAAGTCTAGTCAAAGTCCAAATAAATGGTCAATGAGTCAAGTCAGCAGAAGGTAGTACTTAAGCAGGTGGTAGACGCTTAACTTTTGCTTAAATTTTAAAACGGCAAAAGGCCAAAAGTCACAAAATAAGCGCAAAGCGGTCATTGCCAGGACATAATTTGATATTTTTGCGAGTGGATTAAAATTATTAATTCAAATGTAGGTACCCTCTTATCTGAAATGACTTTATGATGTAACTTTATTTGCATTACGATGAAAATCAAACAATGCGATTATGGTAAAAATATAAAAAGTTTTGTCAACCTTCAAGTCTTACCTTAACCAGTTTTTTTTAATCACGTTGAATGTTTTGTGTTTTCCTTAGGAAACTAGACTAGATCACACTAGGTAGATCAAACAGACTATATCAAGGACATGAGCATGATTGTGTTACCTACTATGATTTTGGCGGTAATTTACAGGTTTCGGGAAGTTTTCTGGACTTTAATTAGTTTTTCATTTATTCAGAACATAATATTATACAAAGCAACTACTATGCCTAGGGTTTGTCTCTTTTTTTTATATAAGTACAATAATTTTCTTAAAAATAGACCTATAGGTTCATATTGAAGTACCTAAGAAGGTACCTACACAGAGTTGGCGGTAGTCGGTACTTAGTAATAAAAGAAACCCTTTCGGGGTTTTTCGGTTTGTCGCTGTGGTTTGTCGTTAGCGCCGGTGGTTACCATGGTTACACTACTATATTAAACGGGTAGATTAGGAATAGAATGTATGTAAGTACTTATTCCGAGTTGAGTCCACCTTGTTTAAGATAGTTCTAACTATTTTTTACTCGACGACCGGTGTCCGTTAGATCAACAGTCAACACCTAAAGAGGCGAACGCACACATACACATTGCCCACGGCGTAAACACGCAAATCATGTTTCTATTTTTTGCACGAATTCTAACGCTAGTTTATAAAAAAAAAACTCACCCGATTAGATTCCAATGCTTCGGCGCTGTGCTCCTCCTTCTGTCTGAAGCAGTTGGTGCACTTGCTCTTGTTGAAGATGTTGGGTGCAAATTTCCGGCAATCCGAGCGACCAGACATTGTCAAAGGTCAGGGCCAAACCTCGGGCTCACTATGTCACCATGCAGAGCATGTTGATGCGGTAACACCAACACTTATATTCGCCTTATGAACACGTAGTTTATCACGCGCGCACCCACGGCTATCAACGAAATCACTAGTCAGCAGTATCGTCACGGACACAAACACAACACACTCTCCCTCGGAAAATAAACGCCGAAGGAGTCGAACGATCGCGTAAACAATAATCGTAATCGCGACAAAATAAACATCGATTTTAAAGCAAACACGCGGAGCACATGACCGCGCGACGACACGACCGCCCGATCATATTACATCTGATAGAAAACCAAAGCGGCAACACAAGCAGCGCGGCAGGGTTGTTGTTTTACAACTTCTCTTTTCATGTACAGCGTAAGTTATGTGCGGCTGTAGTAGTAATTTGTATGCGTGTGTGTGGCGTTTTGTTTCTCTTTTACACTCATATAAATTCTGGTTGTCTGTCACCTTCGAATATTTCAATAAATGACAACACTACGTCATGATGACATCTATTGACAAATGTGGTAACTACCTGCATTGTTCAATAAGATACTTGTAAGTAGTACCAGGAAATTCCGATAGATGTCCACAAAACAGTAAAAACTAAAATATAAGGAATACTAAAAAGACAGGGACCGTTACAATGACTATTTATGATCATTTGGCGTATTATAATATGTCTTCTTCGTTTGTCTTAGTTCATGTCATAATTAAAAGTAGTTACGGTACCTACTTATTTATTAATTTGCTTCATAATTATAATATCCACTATCCACACTATCCAGTATACCCAAAGACTTCTATAATAGTCTACCGATATGGATTTTTATTAATTCTCAATAGATGGCGCGTTTAAAAAACAATGTTGCCAATTGTAGTTTGTGTATGTTTTTTTTTTTACTCAAAAGGTGTATAAAATTTATACAGTATATTGTATAACCTCGCGTGTTTGATTGTTGTTATTGAAAATAATATTATAAAAGTAAAGACAGAGCAGTGGGACTACCAACTGAATTTGGTTTAAATTACGCCTCGCTGTGTACCTACTTACAGCTTACACATGTAGTATAACAACGCTTCGATTATGGTTTATAACCTACTTCCAAAAATTCTTGTTTCTTAATTCGTCTGTGTATTTAGGAGTTAGAAGTAAGCTCCGTTGTTTAAGTTTATAATTGTCACTAAGTTATAGAACTGGTGATGAGATCGACGAGGAATTATTGAGGGGACTCCTCGACATTTATTGGGACACATTAAATTGATTGACTTTTTTGAAATAACTCAAGCTGCTACCAAAATGTAACATTTTGTGCAACGGTTAACCTGGATCCAAAAGTAATGAACAGAACCAAATAAACCAACAAATAACCTAACCTAAAACAAACAAATATATTTATAAAACTTACGTTCAAGCTCTGATCTGACTTATATATAAGGTTTTAGGTTTGGTAAAATCAATTACGGATACTTTGGGCATATGATGTGCTGTTGTGTAAAGACATTTAAGAAGAAAAATAATTGTCATACTCGAAAAATTTTTTTGTCTATCCGATAATAATTTTATTATTTTATAATACTTTTTAGTGCATTTTAAGTACATTATTATTTTATTTCGGAATCCGGTTAAACAATTAAATAAAATTTTCCTCCTTAAAAGAGTTAAAACTACTTATTGACAAGTCAAAGTTTTTGTTTGTTTTTTTATATATTTCATACTTTTGAAACACCACATGAAGAAGGTAAGATGAGCTCTGATAGTGTTTCTTAATAAATAATAAGTAGACAAAGTAGTAGACAAAAAAAAATTCAGAACACGAAACCTTTAAACGAAGTACAAACTTCATTGAAATTGTTTTGTTCAATTGGATTATCAAAAGAAATGTTTAAAAAATCCTATTAATTTTTAAAAGTACTTCATAAAATATATTAGTTTATACTAAACTTAACTTTATTGAAATTGTCTTGTTCATTGTTGCATTGGCCACAAAGAAGTTGCAACCCTTTTTAAATATTTCCAAGCTAGCTATTGCCCGCGGCTCCGCCCGCGTTATTCCTGTATTCCGCGGGACCACTGTACTTTTTCGGGATAAAAAGTAGCCTATGTTTTAATCCAGAGCCCAAACTACTAAGATACCAAATTTCATCAAAATCCGTTTAAAGTAGTTTTGCGTGAAAGAGTAACAAACATCCATCCATCCATACATCCATACATTATTAAAGTGTATGTTTGTAATTTCAAAAACAGTAATTATAGTTCAAGGCTATAATATAAAACTATATTACAGGGAACTTATATACCGTATTAAGTTTTTTTAATCAATGTTTCCATTTTCGTTTGTCTCAATCGATGTTAGGAGCAAGTTTCTTTTCTTTTAAAAAATAAAATTATGTTTTAAGTCTGAACCATAATTAGTTTTAAAATACCAATCATATAGATTTAGATAATACTTGCAACATTTTAGTTGTAGTTTGACAGCTGAAGTTGAAAGTTGACATTTGTCAAATGTCAATTAATTTTAAAAAACCAGTCTCCGCTCCATAGATAATACAGATATATATTAGTATAGATGCGCAACTCTAAAATTGAAACTGAGTCTTGCAAAAGTTTCGGAATGTCGTTTTTAGATGGCGTTGTACCGTTTTAGTTACTATCAAACCCGCTAGATGGAAGTAGTACCACCTGATAATTTTTATTGAACTGAATTATGGACAGAAATTAAGTTTTATCGAAAGTCGTAGACACAACAACGACCAAGTTCCTCTTTAATAGTGGGATATGATTGCTGCCATAGATAATACAGATATATATTAGTATAGATGCGCAACTCTAAAATTGAAACTGAGTCTTGCAAAAGTTTCGGAATGTCGTTTTTAGATGGCGTTGTACCGTTTTAGTTACTATCAAACCCGCTAGATGGAAGTAGTACCGCCTGATAATTTTTATTGAACTGAATTATGGACAGAAATTAAGTTTTATCGAAAGTCGTAGACACAACAACGACCAAGTTCCTCTTTAATAGTGGGATACGGTTGCTGCATAGACTTAACATGTTCGCGAGCCCTTATAAATACGCCTTGTGTTAGCGATAGCGCGATGTAGAAGTCGCTTAGTGGCATCTGTTGTGACTATCCGAAAACTTTCAAACTGTTAGTACCGGATCGTCATTTTTAGATGTCTCTGTTCTCTGTTAATTTGTGCATGTATGAGAGTTTCACCCCCCTGATTGCTGCATAGTAAAATGTTCGCGAGCCCTTATAAATACGCCTTGTGTTAGCGATAGCGCGATGTAGAAGTCGCTTAGTGGCATCTGTTGTGACAATCCGAAAACTTTCAAACTGTTAGTACCGGATAGTCATTTTTAGATGTCTCTGTACTCTGTTAATTTGTGCATGTATGAGAGTTTCACCCCCCTGCTCCGCTCCCTTCATCTTGTCGCGTTACGTTTTGTCGGCGAAAATTAGATATTTTCTTACCATGCTTTTAGTCACAATTGCTTCTTTAACATAGTATTAAAAGCAAGATCTAAACAATAGCACCTCATTCCTCGCGAAGCCGACACAAGTGTAACAAGTAATTATCATAACCAACAAGTTTTCACACAAATCCAAGGTAACATTTTAGAGCTAGAGCACTCTTTTTCTTTTAAATTAGATCGTGACATTTAAGTAGAATGAAGAAGAAGCAGAGAACTTGTGGCCTCAGTATTTGGTATTGTATGTAACTTAACATAGTTTAATAGAGTTTTTCTATCCCAGAATGGAGGACCTCAGTTTTGTGCCTGATCTCCCGAGCGGGCTCCTGGATGTGTACAGGAGTACATCTTCCTTCAATTGGAAACGCCTCAAATTGGCTCTAGAGGGAGATATTGAGTTGCTCAAACTTAAGGTATTTCAACAATGATCTATTGCTTTTTTTTTTAATACTAGACGAAAAATATTATTACATTTTTTATTTATTAATACATTTCCATTTTATTTATAAAAAAAACAACAAATTCGTTTTATTAAATGAAATAAATATAATTTTTAAAGTAAATGTAAGATAACAATTTATTAGATTTTATATAATAAATACTTACTGTATATTTTCATCCCACAATTTTTTGTTTGCGGATATATTTTTTAGATTATCTATAGAAAATGTTATTATCAAAATACACTTAAGATTTCCATTACAATTTTATCTTAATTAACTATCTACTTAAATTTTAAAAACAGTTAATATTCCATATTTTTTTACATACAATGCATTGTGATTTCCTGAAACTTATATAGTAAATTTAATTATGTATTATTGTATCAATATTCCTTTCAGTACAAAATATGGCACACACTGGAGAAGGACCCTCTATTTGCCCATCCCATAGAAACCCCGTCAATACAAGAACAACAGAGGATTACTCAACTGCAACTGAAGAAGATTAACGATTATAAGTTCATTTCTAATGAAATGTTCAATGCCAGTTACAGCAAGAGAGTAAGTTCTACAACTGCTTCTATACTTCTTTATCTAAAATGCTTCTATACTTCTTTATCTATAAGATTAAGAATATGTTTATTTATCACTAGGTGTTGCTCACAACTTCATGTGCGCTAAAGGAAATATCACGGGAACAGTGCATTTGGCGCAAGAAACAGTAGCCTTTGTCCTTCCCCGTTGTCTACTCTACATCTATGCCAAATTTCACCAAAATCGGTCCAGTACTTTCGGAGCCTATTCAATGCAAACAAACAAACTTTTCCTCTTTATTATATTAGTATAGATTACACAACATACATCAAAATGAAATAGAAGGGAGTAAACTAAATTTAGGCACATGTAAAGATTCTATATGTTGTATGATGTCAAAAATCCACCCTAGCTCAGCTAAATACATCTATACAAATAAATAAAATAGAAGTGTCTGTTATTAAATTTTAAATTAATAACTTTGCAGTAAATGCATATTATGATATAAATTTATACAGTACCCATGTCCCACACCAAAAAATCAAAATTTTAATTTTTTGGCTGTCTGTTTGTTCTAGCTAATCTATAAATGAGTTCAAATTGGTTTTAAATAATGTGTAGTGATAAAATATTCACAGTTTCATATAAGTATATTATATTTTCATAATAGGCCTATTAGACTTTTTCAGATGTTATTACAAACTATAGATTGTTGGTTTTTTTGTTTTTTTGCTTGCTTGGGTTGGTTGCTTTCTCTTTATGTATGGTATTTTTTAAATATTTTTTAGGACTGTTTGTCGTAAAAATTACTATAAGTAAATGATAAAAAGATAAAGAGGAGGTTAAGGGCTGAATTGTTAAGTTGTTTTGTAAACACTTTACAAAACAATACATCTTTTGAACTTAATAATTTGGTTTTGTTTTAATAATATAATCTTTTGTTACAAATATTAATGTTAAATTTACAAATGTTAATGTTACAAATATTATATAAGATGAGCGCATCTCGCCTTCAAACACCAGTTTGGCGAGATATCATTTTATTGTTTCTTATTAAATTAATAAACTAAAAATAAAGATCTCAGACTTGTCAAACCAATCTAAATAGGAACTAATATAATTAAAAGTGCATATTTTAATGGGTCAATGATAGTTTTAAGATTAAAGTTGAGAAGTAATCAATGTTTTAACACTTTATAATCACAATTTCCTTCCTGTAATTATGATAAATATTTATTTTGGTGACAAATTACATATTCTAGATATCAGTCAACTGCATTGCCCGCGTGAAATTCGGTTTTAAACTTTCATCCCCTATTTTACCTCCTTGGTGGTTGAATTTTGAAAAATCCATCATATTATGAGGAAAATGTGTGCAAAATTTCTAGCCTTTAGGGTTTGGCATGTGCGTTGATACATCACTCAATCATCTTTGCTTTTATATATTATATGTATATAATATAGATAGATAAATCATGGAAGTAACTAAAAGCAGTCTAAGCAATATATTTACTAGTGGCCACACAGTGGTCTAAATTCGCCCATATTTCATACTTATGCAATTCTCGGTCTGTGCATACAATCCACGCGGTTTTGGCCAGCCGCAAGTCACAACCTTTGGACAAAACAAAATGTTATTGATGATAATTTTCGAAATTCTTATTTATTTTTCTGCCGAAACGTCTTTACATAAGCAATAGATCATATGCCCAAAATATCCATACTCGATTTCGAACTACCTTATATATTATGATTAAAATAATTTAAAAACTTTGGAATGTTTTCAGACTCGAGTGTTGATGACCATCAATGAAGCTATACAGTCGATAAATCCGAGTGTTTCCGTCAAGATGGCGATTGGAATATATCTTTTCTCGAACGCACTCCTGTCTTTGGGTACGGAAAGACATCTGAAGTTTTATGAATCGACCATAAAGAATAGAGAGGTATGTGTTTGTACTTTGTTTATTAATTTCACCTTGTGTTAATGGATAGTGTTGTATATGTCACCGTAAAATTGTAAAAACCGTTAGATTGTAAAACAACTAACGAGATTGTAAAAATATGTCGAAAGATTAGTAACTATATATTTATAATCTAACGAAAAATAATGTGTTAAATTAGAGACAGCATATTCGCGTCCGAAGTCTATCAACCTTTTTACAATTTCACTAGTTAAGGCTGCGCTAGTCGGTTTTTTCTCCATACAAACGCTGTTGGTGATTTACTCTAAAGTCAAGCATTATAGACCCAAATTCTAGCGTAATATCGATTTTTATGACACTTATCTAGGTCGGTATTTGCTTATATTTCTGAAATTCAAATTAGTGTAGAAGATAATAGCCTCCAAACATCGCATTTTTAGAACAACTTTGAACGTAAATAAAAATTAAACGAAGAATGATAATAAAAAAGCAAGCACGTACCGACACAGATCGATTATTCAGCAATTGAGATAATTTTACTTCAGACAAAAATATTATATAGTTTTTTCATAAAACACCAACAGCTGAGTGTCGATTTGCGTAATTTGAAGACGCCTAACGCCTTTTCTAAAATACTTTACACAGCTGCATAAATGTGTGCAGTATAGCTTCTCTTATAAGTATAGATTACTATTTTATGGGTATATCCTTTTTTCCCCAATATTAGGTGAAATAAGAAGCATTTTCCCCACGCGCATCACTGAGTTCGAGCCGTTGACTAGCGCACTCTTAAATTACAATTTTATTATATTAAAACATTTCTTTTAAAATATCATCATCATCATCATCATAATCAGCCTATCGCCGTCCACTGCTGAACGTAGGCCTCCCCCAATGAGCGCCAACCATCCCGATCTTGGGCAGCCCTCATCCATCCGCTGCCAGCCACCTTCTTTAAATCGTCGGTCCATCGTGCCGCAGGACGTCCTACACTACGTTTGCCTAAGCGTGGTCTCCACTCTAATACTTGTCTGCTCCATCGATTGTCTGTCCGTCTGCAGACATGGCCGGCCCACTTCCACTTCAGCGTGCTAATTCGTTGAGCAATGTCGGTGACTTTAGTTCTCTGGCGAATAACGTCGTTACGTATTTTATCCACCAGAGATACCCTTAACATTGCTCTTTCCATCGCACGCTGAGCAACTTTAAACTTATGAACCAAGCCTACGGTGAGTGTCCACGTTCTTTTAAAATATGGCACATATTAAATATTATGTTAGTGTGTCTTCAATTGAACCCTTATCCTATGAGCTATTGTCAATTCCTTCATAGAATAAGGGCCCAGACGTTTATGTAGTTTAAATGTAGACTTTATAACATACGTGTTTAGATTCAAATTCATGTGTATTAAGTTTAATATCCTAATTTGTAGTTCGAAATATTGATTGTGTAGCCTTGGATGAACCAGCATTACATGCGGCATATCACATAGCCACCACTCAGACAAAAATGATAATAATATATTATATGATAGACGCCAATTTGGCAAAAGACATATAAACGAATTTGAAATTAAACAAAATGCGATAGGTTTGTTCTATATCACCGTAAAATTGTAAATTTTGGTACCATATGATTAAAATATAACTACCGAGATTGTAAACTGTCGAAAGATCGTGAACCGAAACACAGCTAACAATCTAACAATTTAACGCATTATTTTTCGTTACATGTATAAATAATCTAGCGAACTGAAACTTTTAAATTACAATCCTTCGCGCGTCAACCATCCCAAGGACGTAAACAGTTACTGGTGTTTCTGAGTTTTGTTATTGGACAGACTCAATATCTGACATTGTAAATGTTATCAAATGAGATTATCATCATCTTACTTCGGTTATGTCAAAGAATATATATTACTAACGTAGTTATGTCTTATGACAAGACAATATCGAAGTTTTTATAGTTTGTCTAATATTATGAATAAGCTAGTTATTTATTACTCTTGATGTTATAAGATTATTGTTTAGGGGCCATATGACCCGGAATCCGGCGGTCCCGGGAAGCACTGAAAATAGAACTCTGCGCCATTACAATAGAGTGGAAAATGGTAGTATCAAGCTGTCATAATTATATGACATTGCCATTTGACTCCACACTTGTGTGTTAGATTTTCAGGTCTATTGTACTAGCGCAGAGTTCTAGTTTCCCTGCCCTTCCTGATTCCGGACAACATAGTCCCAGCATTACGTGACTATTGACTCCATATTAACTGATTTTACAATACGCCAGGAGGAAAATCCCATCTCGATTTACCTGTGCACAAAACAATAGGGACAATCATTAGTCTGTTTATTTTTCCTATGTGACACAGCATAATACAGTTAGTTGACTGTTGGGTTATATACTCGGTGGGTTCTCCAATCTCCGCTCCCCAGGTACTTATGCGTTGCAGAAGTTAAGGAAATAACAAGCTTCATCATAGGTTTTCACGATTACGTGTCATTGCAATGATAACGGGTTTTACATATTAATATTATAATTAACCGACTTCCAAAATAAGGAGGCGGTTATACTCGTAAGTTCGGCTGTTTTTTGTATGTTAGACCATTATTCCGACGTCTGTAGACCGATTTTCCAAATTATTTTTTTGATGTAAAGGGTATAATCCCAAGTTGGTCACGTTTTGAAAAAAGTGGTGACCAGGGCCCCGATTCTCGTGCTTCGAATATCGGTTCGATTGTCAGTCTGTCCTGCTCGCGCACGCATGATTTGACGCCTGTGTGAATGAGTAAGCGCGAGAATCGAATCGAGATTCGAGGTACGAGAATTGGGGCCCTGATAATGGGATCCACGTGGAATCGAGGGAACTTCTAGAAATTTATATGGATACAATATAATATGGTGATTTCGACTTTTTCTGGAGTTCATAGTCCAAGCAAATGCTACCAAAAAATAAGATTTTTCACCTAGGTATATCCTGGATCCAAAAGCACAGAACAGAACTCCTCAGTCTTTAAAGATACGCGTTTGGAAATTTCGGCATTGTTCAAAGAACTGCAAGCATATGCCACTATGTAACTTACAGTAATCATCATCATTTTATTAACAATACCTAATGGAAGCTTTAGAGCGTATTCAATAATTTCTCTACTCAATCTTCTTAATTTTGAAGTCGGTACGCAAGTAGCGCGAATGTAGTTGCTTGCACCAGCTAGTTAAAAATATTATTTCTTCAGCGTAAAATCTTGAAAAAAAAAACCTACCGGCCAAGCACGAAAGGTTCCGTACAAAACGGCGAGAAATTCACGCAATATTTTATTCTGTTTTTAGTATTTGTTGTAGTCGTGGCAACATTAATACATGATCTGTGAAAATTAAAGGTAAATATCACGGTTCGTGAGATACAGCGTGGTGACAGACAGACGGAGTACGGACGGACAGCGGAGTTTACGGACTATGGCTGGGACTATATTGTCCGCAATCCGTCAGGTCGGGGAAAGTTCGGAGTACAGAAAATAAAACTCAGCACTAAAGCAATAGAGCTGAAAATTGAACACACAAGTATCGAGTCAATGTCATACATATGACAGCTTGACACTTCGATTTTCAACTTTATTGTATTAGCGGAGATTTCTATTTTCAGTGTTCTGAATTTGCTCGGACCCGCCGAATTCCGGATCATATTATAGTCCCAACTCCCAGCCCTAGTTAAAGGGCTGGGAGTTGGGACGATATAACCCTAAAATGTTTACATTGTTGTTAACTTTTCAATACTTGAATTCAAAAATGTTTTCTTCAATATTTTTAGTCTCGTCAAATAATAATAGTCAGTTGTTGTTTCTGTCCGTTATTAGTTATTATTTCTATTGTAGTAATGACTTCTTGTTTATGTTCACAAGTTCGTCGTAATTGTCACTTACCAGTTACCAGACGACTAAGATATTATTATTTTAAGCGTTTCTAGTCGGTACTCGGAAGTAAAAGATAAAAATTTATATAGACTTATCACATTATACCTATCTTATACAATAAAAAATGTTTAGCGTATGTAGACAAAATAACGATTATACACCTAGTAGTAGACCGTATTATAGTAAAATAATATCATAATATTATTAGTTATTAGGTACTACCTCAGGTACTACAGAGTTACAGACTATCTACTAGAGCAGTGTTCCGCAAACTTTTTGGGTTCAAGGTACAGGGTTCGTTTTCTTAGATGTACTTATATCTAAGAAAACGAACATATTTGGAGATACCTACACCACAAATAAAAAAATTGTTTATTTAGTTGACTAAAAATGAGTTTTTAAGATTACCGCATTTTCCCGAGGCACACCAACTAATGACCACGGTACACCAGTGTGCCGGGGACTGGGATACACAAAAAATAAGACAAATACTTACGACCTGTTTATTTTAATAAAATTATGGATCATTTGGCTTGTACTCTATTTTTACTTTGACTGGACTTAGCTGGGGCCCTGAGCTCAAACCCAGCCATATGGTAGATCCGGCCCTGTTAACATTAATCTCATCCACAGATCCTGGCGTCATTCTCGCTGACGGAGGTCGCACACGGTTCGGACGCGCGCCTGATGCGCACCACCGCGACCTACGACCCCGCGCACCGCGAGTTCGTCATACACACGCCCGACTTCGAGGCCGCCAAGTGCTGGATCGGGAACCTAGGTGAGAGAGGTGCCGACTTGAAAGAATACAAAAAAAGTTTATATCCCATCTTAACTATCGTAAACGCAAAAACTTTACCACTTATGAAGATGCTTGCACCGAGTACGATATGTTAACTCTGGAACACAGACGCATTGTCCTCGATATGGGTGTTCTATATGATATTATAAATAGTAGGGTAGACTGCATTCACCTTGTCTCAAACATCGCATTTCGGACTCCCCAATATCGAACACGTAATACCCCTCTACTGCATGTTCCAACGCATCACACCAACTACGCACAAAATTCGGTCCTGACACGAATTACTCGCTCATACAATAAATATTTTAGTGAGGTTGATCTTTTTAATAGCTCTAAAGCTAATTTTAAAAATAATATAATAAAAACATTAAAATCCATCAAATAATGTATCATAAAATATTAATTGCTTGTTTGCTGTGTTATTGGAGTAGTACCTACTGCTACAATGATACAGGTATGTATATTGTTTTTACAAATACCTACCTAATCTAACATGGTAACTGTACAATTTTTTATTTTATTTAAGAGCATTAACGCATAGCGCGTGAAGTCAACTTTGGTGAAAAATACACACACAGCTGCAGCCTGCAGCGAGCGTCTTTGTGTGCGTGAATAGCTCGACGACTGTAAGCCAACTAACCCACATTGATACTTGCATTACTTTAATTACTTTACGATAATAATAATAATAACGATAATAATTATTATTGAATTTTGATTATGGTATACATAATATCATAATAATAATTATATTCTGTGTCATATTACTTAATATATAATATAACATATTATCTACACAAAACATACAATATCAGTAGGTAATGTAATACTAACATAATATTATGGAAAATAAAAATACCTTGAAATAATACTTTTATACTATTTTAATTAATATAATTTAGTTATACAGCTGAAATGTGTTTATTTAAATCTCTTTGATTTTTACCCGACTGTCAAGACGTTATGCTTTTCGCCCGGTTATGTTTTTCGCGCGTATCTTGCATGTATAAATGTATGCATGTATGCAATATGCATACATTACATTACATAGATTCTGGAACACAAAATAAACATTTTATATTTTAAACAAGACAATTTTATATACTTTTTTATATTTGTTATTTTTTATGACTAATAATTGTTCCTCTATAATTTTTAATTATTTTCACTACTAAAATTCCGGACAAAGCTCAGTCTCCCAGGTACTAACATCTTATATCAAGACGTCAAAATATTTGTGTTTTAAAAATTAAAAACGAAATTACCAATTTAGGTGCTATTTTAAAGAAGAAAAGTATTAGTTACTAATACGTATCTAGATGTACTTATCATTTATATATGTCACCGTAAAATTGTAAAAACCGTTAGATTGTAAAAAAACTAGTGAAATTGTAAAATGTTAATAGACTTCGGACGTGAATATGCTGCCTATAATTTAACACATTATTTATAGTTAGATAATAAATACTTATATAGTTATGAATCTTTCGACATATTTTTACAATCTCGTTAGTTTTTTTACAATTTAACGGTTTTTACAATTTTACGGTGACATATATAAGTTGTTTCTTTTCTAGGCAAAATGATTTTGAAACAATTTTGTTTCTAAATCATAAGCTCGAAATCCAGACTACCGTTTGCCGCATATAATTATGTACCTAGATAAAACTTGGTAATTAAGTAGTTAGTAGTTTTTACTTTGTACATACATACATAAATATAATCACGCCTTTTTCCCGTAGGGGCAGGCAGGTAACACTATTCTTTCCACTTGCTACGATCCTTACATACTTGTTTCGCTTCGCCCACTTTAATTATTCCCTTCATACATGTTCATCAACATTCATATTAGTTTCCATGGAAGGTGCCGGATGTCGTACCTGCACTTCCTCTCTTTAAAAAAAACTTTCAAAATACTCTTTACATCTCTTTAACACACGTTCTTCTCCTTTTATAATGCTCCCATCTTGGCTCCTGATTGTACGCAGCTCCGAGTTAGAAGTTTAAGAAGTTTACTTTGTACATACAAATTAAGAATCTACTGCTATCTGAGGGGATTATATGGATTATTAAATACGTACCTCTTCATTTCGAAGTTCTACTTCTTCTGTTTTACTTTACTTGAGTGTTTTGCACATTGTCTGAAGTTAAACCACAAAGCCGTAAACACAAGAATTTTGTTATTTGAAAGCAGATGCATATTAACAACAAAATGAACATGCAAAGTAGTATATTGTTATTATGGCTGCGCTAGTCGGTTTTGTCTCCATGCAAACGTTATTGGTGATTTACTTTAAAGTCAAACATTATAGACCCAAAGTTTATGTAATATCGATTTTTATTACACTTATCTTGGTCGGTATGTGCTTATATTTCTAAAATTCAAATAGGGGATCGGACTACATCTGAAATATTTAGTTTCATTAATATATTCAGAAATATTGAGGCATTACTACTTGGTAAATGTAAAAAAATATATTATTTTATGTGTAGTTTACTAATTAAATACATTTTAAAAGTACCAAAAAAAATTTTTTTTTCTAAATTGGTAAACACAACCTACATCATTAGTTTACTCACATCATATACAAAAACATTAATTATGGTAAGTATGAACTTAAACGCACAAATATGGGAGATTTTTACAAATATATTCCGGCGGCCATATACTTCATATTATACTACTTCATACACCTTAACCTACAAGTGACGTCATTTGTAGGTCGACTTTAGGAGGCTCGCGAAAATTTTATACAAATCGCTTTACCTTTGAAAATATTGACTTTTGATATACAGTTTCTTCTGAGAAGTTACTCATATTTAAGAGTACTATTCATTTTTGTAATAAAAAAAATTTAGGCCGATTGCCTATTAGTTAAGAAAATATCCGATGTTTGGAGGCTATCTCCAAACATCGGATGTTTAGCGCAACTTTGACCGTAAATATAAAACAAATCAAGAATGAAAATAAATAACCTAACCAAGAGCATGTCAGGACATGTCTAAGGAGGGTTCCGTAACTATAAACGCGTAATATGCTTTTTTTAATTACTCCAAAAGTTACTGTCCGATTTGGTTCACAATAGTTTTCCTAAAGAGTTTTTAGCATGATCTATCAGCACGGAAATTTGCAAGTTTCTATCTCCTATAGTTTAAAAATGCTAGGGGGGGGGGACCAACTTACAAACTACTTTGGAGGCCGATTACTCGAAAATGGTCAACTTTATAAAAAAGTAACGTATGAAACCTTGCCTTTATTTTAAAAGACCTATTCTACGATACCCCACACGATGGGGTAGAGTGAAAAAATATTTTTCATCCCCACTTCACATGTATGGAGAGCCACCCCTAAAATATGAAATTATTATTTTTTTATGACTCCTAAACCGTGATCTATACACAATCTATAACTGCACCAAAATTCATCAATTTTTATTCATAATTACAGGAGCTAGGGGCGCGGACAGACAGACAGACAGACAGACAGACAGACGGACAGAGCGAAACTATAAGGGTTCCTTAAGTATTACGGAACCCTAAAAAGCAAGTAGGTACATACCGACACAGTTTTATTGTTCAGCAAAGATGACTTAAATTCGGACAAAAATATTATATAGATTTTTCATAAAACACGAACAGCCGATTTGGGTAATTTGAGGATACCTTTTCTAAAATACTTTACAAAACAGTATAAATGTGTGCACTATAGTTTCTCATATAAGTATAGATAACTATTTTATGGGTATAAGTATCCTTTTTTCCCAGATATTAGGTGAAATAACAAGCATTTTCCCCTCGCGCCGCACTGAGTTCCAGCCGTTGACTAGCGCTAGAATAAATAAATGTAGACTAACAACAGCGCCTACAACAGAATAATTAAAAACGAAATTACCAATTTAGGTGCTATTTTAAAGAAGAAAAGTATTAGTTACTAATACGTATCTAGATGTACTTATCATTTATATATGTCACCGTAAAATTGTAAAAACCGTTAGATTGTAAAAAAACTAGTGAAATTGTAAAACGTTAATAGACTTCGGACGTGAATATGCTGCCTATAATTTAACACATTATTTATAGTTAGATAATAAATACTTATATAGTTATGAATCTTTCGACATATTTTTACAATCTCGTTAGTTTTTTTACAATTTAACGGTTTTTACAATTTTACGGTGACATAATATATAAGTTGTTTCTTTTCTAGGCAAAATGATTTGGAAACAATTTTGTTTCTAAATCATAAGCTCGAAATCCAGACTACCGTTTGCCGCATATAATTATGTACCTAGATAAAACTTGGTAATTAAGTAGTTAGTAGTTTTTACTTTGTACATACATACATAAATATAATCACGCCTTTTTCCCGTAGGGGCAGGCAGGTAACACTATTCTTTCCACTTGCTACGATCCTTACATACTTGTTTCGCTTCGCCCACTTTAATTATTCCCTTCATACATGTTCATCAACATTCATATTAGTTTCCATGGAAGGTGCCGGATGTCGTACCTGCACTTCCTCTCTTTAAAAAAAACTTTCAAAATACTCTTTACATCTCTTTAACACACGTTCTTCTCCTTTTATAATGCTCCCATCTTGGCTCCTGATTGTACGCAGCTCCGAGTTAGAAGTTTAAGAAGTTTACTTTGTACATACAAATTAAGAATCTACTGCTATCTGAGGGGATTATATGGATTATTAAATACGTACCTCTTCATTTCGAAGTTCTACTTCTTCTGTTTTACTTTACTTGAGTGTTTTGCACATTGTCTGAAGTTAAACCACAAAGCCGTAAACACAAGAATTTTGTTATTTGAAAGCAGATGCATATTAACAACAAAATGAACATGCAAAGTAGTATATTGTTATTATGGCTGCGCTAGTCGGTTTTGTCTCCATGCAAACGTTATTGGTGATTTACTTTAAAGTCAAACATTATAGACCCAAAGTTTATGTAATATCGATTTTTATTACACTTATCTTGGTCGGTATGTGCTTATATTTCTAAAATTCAAATAGGGGATCGGACTACATCTGAAATATTTAGTTTCATTAATATATTCAGAAATATTGAGGCATTACTACTTGGTAAATGTAAAAAAATATATTATTTTATGTGTAGTTTACTAATTAAATACATTTAAAAAGTACCAAAAAAAAATTTTTTTTTGCTAAATTGGTAAACACAACCTACATCATTAGTTTACTCACATCATATACAAAAACATTAATTATGGTAAGTATGAACTTAAACGCACAAATATGGGAGATTTATACAAATATATTCCGGCGGCCATATACTTCATATTATACTACTTCATACACCTTAACCTACAAGTGACGTCATTTGTAGGTCGACTTTAGGAGGCTCGCGAAAATTTTATACAAATCGCTTTACCTTTGAAAATATTGACTTTTGATATACAGTTTCTTCTGAGAAGTTACTCATATTTAAGAGTACTATTCATTTTTGTAATAAAAAAAATTTAGGCCGATTGCCTATTAGTTAAGAAAATATCCGATGTTTGGAGGCTATCTCCAAACATCGGATGTTTAGCGCAACTTTGACCGTAAATATAAAACAAATCAAGAATGAAAATAAAAAAGCAAGTAGGTACATACCGACACAGTTTTATTGTTCAGCAAAGATGACTTAAATTCGGACAAAAATATTATATAGATTTTTCATAAAACACGAACAGCCGATTTGGGTAATTTGAGGATACCTTTTCTAAAATACTTTACAAAACAGTATAAATGTGTGCACTATAGTTTCTCATATAAGTATAGATAACTATTTTATGGGTATAAGTATCCTTTTTTCCCAGATATTAGGTGAAATAACAAGCATTTTCCCCTCGCGCCGCACCGAGTTCCAGCCGTTGACTAGCGCTAGAATAAATAAATGTAGACTAACAACAGCGCCACCTACTGGGTCTAATTATGTTAAAATGTACTAAACTTTTAGCAGCTCTTGCCTTTGCCAAGTTTTCAAAATGTGTATGTTTTCTTTTTCGTGCGAACTTATTTTTATCTCCCATTATATCTATTATATATGTAAAATAATTTGTTATTACAATAAAAAATTATTAACTTAAATAACAATATTTATTATTAAATTAAAAAATATATTTTCCAAATATCAAAATCTTTTTATCGGGGTGGACCTCGTACGCACTACAAAGGTCAACAGAGTTCAGTGCAGAGCGCGGACCGATACGTCCACCCTCTGGAATGGCTCATGGCCGTCTGATTTGTAAACGCTCGTGCGCCTCGTTTTATACACTAGTTTTAAAAATTCATATAAAATTCGTCAAGCTAATTTACTTAAAAATTTAAATGGCATATTAAAGATAAAACGTTGTTCTTTTAGATTATGTAAGTAAGAAAGAGAAAGAGCAAGTGAAATACATAAATATCATCATTTTAAATAACTATAATTCCTGATAATTTCGCATTCTTTAAATTTTATTTTTATGAGATAGAAACGTATATAAAAATAATCTGACAAAGAGATAATCTACAAGAGGATCCAACAAGTTTGTAAAGATTTTTTGTTTTTAAAAAATGTAAGTGGTTTTAGCTATTATATGTTTTGAAAATGCCCCTGAACCTAAAGTTGTCAAAACGTCTGGTTAGTTTTGTCAGTTTTATTCAAAAGTTTGAAATTATTTTAAAATAAATGATAAGGGAAAAATTAGAATACAATATTTTCTAGTGTTTTTTTACATGTAAAAATCAGAATAACCAGTTTTTGTTAGATATTTTTGCTTTTGAAAAGTAGCATTTTTGTGAAATCTGAGTCGCGCGCCAATTAACGCTCTTAATTCATGGCAAGAGTTACTTTTTACTTTTACTTTTTTAATTAAAATTGTAAACCAGTTTTTTTTAGTAAGTTATAATAATTTCTAGATGACTTCTTAATTTTAAATTATTATTCTTCTTTTCACGTTAGCACTATTGTTAATAATGGGAAACCTGTTATTGGCTATATTTTTGTAAAATACTAATCTTGTAAAATTTATTTGTTTTAAGCTGTTGGTTTTCAAAATAAATATAAATAAATAACTGAGGACGGTTGTTGTCCCTTCCCCCTTAACAACTCCATTGAGTTACAGGAACCTCACGCCACTGATGTGCGCGTTAAGGGGGGTTTTAAATTCGTGACTACTGACAACTTTTTGACACGACAAGGACCGTTGGACTACCAAGCGCCGCCTGGTGACAGAAAAGGAATTGAAAATTCTTATTTAACGTTTTTGATACCACCAGCCGACGCTTAATTACGCCGCCAGATGACGCTTTGTGTGCGCAATAGAAAAATATCAAATGCTCTCATTCCTATAAGCTTCAGTTACCACCTACCTTTTGAAGACCGTCGTCCAAATCTCTACTTATTCTACAGGCTTTCGTATGAAAGAGAACCGGCATTCGCCACTAGCGCACATTATGTCGGGCCACAGCGCAAAAGCGTCCCATTTTGTATGGATCGTACACTTTTCCGGGGCGCAGCGGGCCACATTACTCCGCCCCGTGTTTTGGTTACGTGCAATGCGGACCGACCCGACCCTATACAGAAACTAGAGTCCGACCGAAACTGGTTTTCCGGCCGAAACCGAAACTGAAACCGAATATTCGGCCGTGGCTTCAGTTTCGGCCGAAACCGAAACCGAAACCGAAACTCACGTGGTCAAGTAGAAAATTCCTTAAAATACTGAAATTTGGTGCATTTTATCCATTATTCTGCATTAATTAGGACATGAAATGGAAACACGGTATATTAATTTTGTTGTACTTAATCATTTATTTAATGTAATATTAAAAAAATATTAATTATATTTTAATTATGTTTTCAAATTCAGTTGCGTTGTCAAAGCGTTGCCGCAAGAAACGAAGTTAGGCGAGCGTGCACGAAAACTTCCGAAATCAGTTTCAGTTTCGGCAAAAGTTTCGGCCACTTTTTGGCCGAAACCGAACCTGCCGCCGAAACTTGATTTTTGGCCGAAACTCGGCCGAAACCGAAACCGAAACCGAACTTTCGGTCGGACACTAACAGAAACTAGTTAGCAGCAGAAAAACAGTAAATAAACAGCATTCTTCTAACAACAGGCAAAAAAATATAATTCTTCGTCGAAGGCAGGAACTATTCATAACGTGAACGGATGGTCGGACTTCGGGCAGTATACTGTTCTCAGAATCTGTCAACGTTTAGCGGCCCGTCCTAATGTGCATAAAGTATAATGCGTTTCAAATGAGAATAGGAACGTCAATGACATTTTTCTGTCAAATATCACTTGAATAGTGCGATTTGCAGAAAAGCTTATGTGCATATAAATATGAATAGCCTTGCATCGAATTTAGATAAAAATGTTAAATAGTAATCAATTATCTAAACATAAATTTAACTATCATAATAGTCTAAATTTGAAACAATATGACGCCGACTCGATCCTATTCTAATTTGAATCATACTATACGTATTTATTTTGCGCTGCGATGATTGCGACAGCCCGTAGGTATAATGTACGCGTACATTAAAATGAAAACAATTTTATAGAACTAATTCTAAATCTGAGAGTTATTTTCAACATGAAATCAATTTACAATCACCAAAACATTTGATAACAAACGAATTGACAAACAAATTGGCGCGGGCTATATGCTGTTCAAAAATCAGCGCGCGAGTAGAGTTCCGTCGCATGCCATATCACAATCAGATAATTTATTTTCGATGCATTATAATCTAACGAAAATTGCTTACAAAATGTCCTGTCTTGGGGGTCAAAACCGGCGAGGGTTGCGAACTACCTAAAAGGGATTCTTTTGCGATAAAATTTAATCTTTTATTTTATACTACATGTTGCGCGCGACAAAAAGAAATCCCGCGGTAACCGTACATTTTGCCGCGATAAAAAGTAGCCTATGTCCTTCCCCGTGGTTGCCCGTGGTCTATTCTATATCTGTGCCAAATTTCATTAAAATCGGTCCAGTAGATACGGAGCCTATTCGATGCAAACAAACAAACAAACACACAAACAAACAAACAAACTTTTCCTCTTTATTATATTAGTATAGATTAAAGTCTCGTGTTACGGTGTAAGCTGAATCTTAGCGATATTTATGTTGTAACAACAGTTTCCTTAAAATTATATTTAGTCATTCTACTATAATAAAGCTTTGAAACTGATACACTATCTTTATAGATTGAAGTTTACAATTAACGAGTAGATTAAGATGGTGACTAATGTTTAACTGAAAAGTCTTATCTCTTGTTGTGATTCATTTAGCTGTAGGTTTCTTTATATTTTCCCGTACTAAGCGCTTATCAGTTTACTAGGTATTTTAAGTAAGATTTAAGAAGATGCCACGACCTCGCGAAAACCCGGCGTGAAATACTATACTTGTATCCATAAAATTAGGCGACAACGTCATTTCACGATAAACTGTAATTTACATATAACACAATAGGTGTTTAGTATTGTAGTCGAATAAAATCCTTCAGATAACAGTAATGCGTATATTATCTTCAAATTATTTACAATATAAAAAAACGTGTTGTCGTGTTCAATTGTTAATGTCGAATATATGGGAATAATTTTCAATTTTTTTTTTCCATCTTGAACGTCTTTTGTTTTAATGTTCTAGAATGTTCAGTCAATCGAGTAGGCCATGGTTGTCATAGGTGTGACAAAGATGGCAATCTTTTTGGTAAAGAGAGAGCGAAACAGACGAAGTGTATGAACATGCCCCCCGCCTTGGAGCAACTGCCTCCAACGGAAAAGATACTTTACTCGGTGAAAAGTGGACACAGCTTCGGGTAGGATCTCGTGATGATGCCATTAGTTGTTTTAATTCTGGCGACACGACAAAGTCCATCTTTTCCCTTAAATGTTTGTAGAATACGGCCAAGAGACCACCTCAGAGGCGGAAGGTTGTCTTCTTTAATAATAACGAGTGTGTCAGGTTTTAACGTTCCCTTGTTCTCTTGCCACTTTGTCCGCTTTTGCATTTCGGATATATATTCCGTAGACCACCGTTTCCAGAACATTTGTCGCATCTGTTCTATGCGTTTGTAGTGAATTAAGCTTGTCGATTTAGCTTCAGTTAAATTTTCGGCGACGGGTGCGACCAGTGGTCGGCCGATGAGGAAATGTGCAGGCGTCAGGGGGAGAAGATCTTCGGGGTCAGAGGACATAGGAGAGATCGGTCTAGAGTTAAGGACCGCTTCGATTTGTGCTAATAGAGTTGAAAATTCCTCGTACGTGAGGTTCGAATTTAAAACGCGTCGTAAATGATATTTGACGGATTTGACCCCTGCTTCCCACAAACCGCCAAAATGAGGCGAATAAGGTGGAATGAATTTAAATGAAATATTTTCTGAAGCTGTATAATTGAATATATTAGTTTGATTTGAAATTAAACAATTTGTAAATTCTTTAAGTGCCCCTACGAAATTTTTCCCGTTATCAGAGAATATCTGAGCAGGTTTACCTCGCCTAGATATAAACCTCTTTAAAGCCATCAGGTACGCGTCAGAACTCAAACTCGTAACTAACTCCAAATGTAAAGCGCGTGTAGCAAAACATACGAATATGCAAATGTAGCATTTTTCTAGCTTAGCGCCCCGACCTTTGCGATTAAAAACGACCATAGGACCTGCGTAATCAACACCGCTACGCAAAAATGGATGCCCCGCGTCTAACCTCTCGGCCGGTAAGTCACCCATTTTCACTGAAATGGTCTCTGCTCTTTGACGAGTGCAGGTGACGCATTTATGAACTGTTTGCCGAGCTAAATCGCGACCTCTAAGGGGCCACCAATCGTCTCTGATCGTGGCTAAAAGCATTTGGGGGCCTGCGTGAAAAAGACGTTTATGTTCAAACCTAAATAAGATGCGTGTAAAATGATGTTTAGAACAAACTAGTATTGGATGTTTTTTATTGTATCCAAATGTTTCTGAGTTCCGCAACCTACCTCCTACTCTAATTATGCGATTTTTATCCATAAATATATCTAGACTTGAAATACTTCGAGGTAATTTAATGTGCGAATTATTTTTTAAAGCATTATAAATATCAGCTAATGATTCTTGCTGCGACATTCGAGCTAATAATATAGTTGAATTATACAATTCTTCATTAGTGAGCGGACCAAAAGTACATTGCGCTTTTATTGACTGACGCGAATTATTGATAAATCGCAGAACGTATGCCGACGTGCGCCTTAAACGATTAAAATTAGAAAAACGTTCGAAGTTAAATAAGTTTATATAGTTTAATGACGATGTTAATACAGTAACATTCGATTTTATTTCAGGCAAATCATTTACGTTTAAATCATTATTATTTTGCGTATAAAATTATTTTGATTCGTGTAAGTAAGCTGGCCCGTGCCACCAAATGTCCGTGTTCTGAAGCGTGTCGAGGGTAAGCCCGCGAGACAATAAGTCGGCCGGGTTGTCTTTGCCGGCTACGTGTAACCATGGTAGGTCTCCGGTTATATCGTTGATTTGTACCACCCTATTCTGTACAAAAGGTTTTAATAGTGTAGGTGACGTTTTGATCCAACTTATGACAATTGTAGAGTCGGACCAGAAATAAACCTTATCGAATATTAATCGCCACGATTTTATTATGATGTCATATAGTTTAGCACCAACCAAAGCACCGCACAGTTCTAACCGCGGCATTGTGACGGGTTTGATTGGAGCGACTTTGGTTTTAGCACACAGCAACCTGACTGTGACAGGCGAGTGCTCGTCATAGGTATTGACATACGCACAGGCACCGTACGCATCTTGTGATGCGTCGGTAAAAATATGTAAGTCCGTATAATTCGTATATTGCCCTCTAACGTGCCGCGGTATTCGAATATTTTTTAAATAAGGAAGAGTGTTAATAAAATTAAACCATTTTTTGGAAATGTCGTTTGGTACTGGATCGTCCCAGTCAATTTTATGTAACCACAATTTCTGCAATATGATTTTTGCCAATATAATTGCCGGTGCTAGTAAGCCCAGAGGATCATAAATCTGAGCAATTGTGGAAAGCATCACTCGTTTAGTGATGGGACCCGTATTAGGTAATTTAATATTAGTAGTGAAATGCAAATAATCTAATGAATAATACCAGCCTAATCCGAGCGTTTTACTCGTAGAATGTTCGCTAAATGACAACTCTTTCGATTGATTGTCATTAGCCGAATTATCCCAGTTAAATAACCACTTGCGTAAGTTAAAACACGCTGACTTTAATGTATTAGAGACTTTGCTACAAATATCTAATAGAGCTTGTTTATCATCGTGGCCTGTTACCATATCGTCAACAAAATAATCCTCGTCTATAACACGTTTAATAGTATCGTCAGTGCATTCGATTGCCAGCTGCTTTAAGCATCGATTACTGAGGTACGGCGCTGATGCCGTGCCGTACGTGACTGTATTTAACTGATATACACAAAGATCTTCCGATTTATTTTCTCGCCAAACGATTAATTGTAAATTGCGTTGGTCCTGCTGAATGCAGATTTGTCTAAAGAATTGCTGAATATCGGCACAAGCGACGAATTTAAACTGGCGAAAACGTAATAAAATAGATAAAATATCGTTTTGTAATGCTGGGCCTGTATGTTGTATATCATTAAGCGATATACCGGATGTAGTTTTAGCACTGGCATCAAAAACTACCCTGAGTTTTGTAGTTACACTGTGTTCTCGTAAAACGCCATGATGCGGTAAGAAATAGTGAGGAGTCGATAAATTATTAAAACTAATTTTTGTCATGTGCCCTAATTCCAAGTACTCCTTCATAAATGCGCAATATAATTGTTTGTATTCAGGCGACCTTTCTAGTTTACGTTCAAGCGAAAGAAATCTAGTTTTCCCGAGTGTAAACGAATCTCCTAATATGTCACTAGATTTACTAAGAGGAATGCGCACATAGAATCTACCATTATTATCACGATAAGTAGTTTGTTTAAACTCATTTTCGCAATGAATTTCGTCTTTAGTGAAATTATTTTGTAAAGATATTTCCTCTATCTCCCAAAATCGCCTTAGCTGACTATCTAAGGATTGCGAATAATTGCATTGTACTCGATTGATGCGCGAGCGTTTATTATTTAATATTATGCCTGAAATTATCCATCCTAGCTTCGTGTTCTGAAGGTATGGACCACTAGTTAAACGTATAAGCCCTTCATCTAATAGTTCCCAAAACTTATCAGCTCCGACCAGTAGCTCGATTTTTAATGACGAATAGAAATTAGGGTCTGCCAGCTGTATACTGTTTGGGATAATGATGCGTGAATTACTGTCTAAAGATGACATCTGTGCTGTTATCTGAGGTAAAACTAAACATTTAAGGCGAGTATTATAATCTGATGTCTTTGATTTCATACAAATAACGCACGATTTTGTCGAATTAGTCACTGAGTTCCCTACACCTGTGATATGGTAAGTGGACTGTATGGTATTAATATTAAGTTTATTGCATAAAGACTCAGTGATTAGGCAATTCTGGCTGCCATTGTCTAATAAAGCGCGTACTGTGTAATAATTATTATGCGAATCTGTGATCTCTACCAGAGCTGTTGATAGTAGAACAGTCTCCGGGAAAAACGTATTTTCAGTTGCATTATATGAGGAATGCAACGCGAACGAATTAGATGGGCCAAGCTGCGGCTCTGATACCTCCGCTTCAACCTCGCTCTTGCCGGGTGACCGCGGCTGGGCGGCGATGGTGTCACTACGATCCCTAGCAACGTGAATCAATGTGTTGTGTTTCTCGTTGCACTTTCTGCACGTACCGAACCAACACTCGGTGTTCGAATGACCTGAGCGTAGGCAATTGTGACAAAGCCTGTTTTTATTAACAAATTTAATTCTGTCGTCTGTAGATAGGTTTAAAAACTTATTACATGAATAAAGCGAATGATTATTAAAATTACATAAAGTGCAGTTACGGACGCGCTTCAAATTAACTGCATTAGATTTATTTGGAACAGACTTATTATTATTTGAACGTGTAGAAACAAAACTATGTGATTTATTTACATTTGTTGATTTTTTTAAGTTTTCGGATAAACTACTTTTACTATGGTTTAATTGAATAGTCTCTAACAAGTCAGCTCTATCTTTTAAAAATTTAATTAAATCATTAAGGGACAAAATTTTGCGCATATTTGAATTATTATTATTGTTGTTTAGAAAAGAGCTTTTGTAGTTCTCCCACTCGCATTCTGTTGACTGATCGAGTTTAGTTGTAATTAAATAAATTAGTAACGTATCCCACGAGTCGGTGGGCTCGCCTAATGTTTTAAGGGCGCGAATATTTTTTAAAATTGTATCGATTAACTTGCGAATATGTGCTGCGGATTCTTTAGTAATCGAATTAATGGAAAACAAAGCCTTGACGTGATTTTGTACGAGTAAGCGACTGTTGTTGTACCTATTCTCCAATAGTTCCCACGCTACTAGATAGTTCTCCGACGAAAATTCCAATGATTTGATAACCATGAGTGCGTTACCTGTGAGAGATGATCGCAAGTAATGGAATTTTTGAACATTATCTATGTCCGTAGAGTTATGTATCAGAGAGAGATATGTGTCGCGAAACTCAAGCCATTGGTCGTATGAACCGTCAAAGGTTGGAAGTGCGATTGTAGGCAATTTGACGGCGCCAGTACCTTTACATGAATTACTCTGTGACTTAGTTTGAGCGCTTAACATACACTTGGCTTTAGTTGTGTAAATATAGAATAAATTTTCAAAACTCTCTCTCTCGTTTAATGCGTTTTCTAAGAGAGAATCTTGCAAATTTAACTCGATTTCATCCTGAATATCAGAGAATGACTGTAATAAAACTTCAGCTTTATTGAGGCGCGTCTGAAGTTCCGTATAAATATGTTCATTTTCTAATCTACCACTTAAAGAATCCACAAATTTTATAAAAAGTGTTAATTTTCCACGAATAATCCCGCGTTTCTTATTTAATGCTTTAGATATTTCTAGATTGTCACTAGATTGAGACATTTTGTAAAGATAAAATAAGAAAACAGAAGTCAAATCGCTACTACCTACGTATAAATGTTACCCGCTTATGAAAATGAAGAAAACGAATTATGTAATTATGAACGTATAAATAACACTATATTAGCACAAAATCGAATTGAAAATGGGAAAATATATGGGAACTATGGAATATGAAAGATATAGGAAAGCCTGACCTGACCACTGCTTCGTCCGTGTTTCTCCGATTTTCTCGTATATGCCGATTTTCGTATTTTCCGAATGTCCGGCGCTGAAGGTCCAAATTTTGTTTAGTATTGTAGTCGAATAAAATCCTTCAGATAACAGTAATGCGTATATTATCTTCAAATTATTTACAATATAAAAAAACGTGTTGTCGTGTTCAATTGTTAATGTCGAATATATGGGAATAATTTTCAATTTTTTTTTTCCATCTTGAACGTCTTTTGTTTTAATGTTCTAGAATGTTCAGTCAATCGAGTAGGCCATGGTTGTCATAGGTGTGACAAAGATGGCAATCTTTTTGGTAAAGAGAGAGCGAAACAGACGAAGTGTATGAACAATAGGGGATCGGACAACATCTGAAATATTTAGTTTCATTAATATATTCAGAAATATTGAGGCATTACTAGCGGGTAAATGTAAAAAAATATTATTTTATGTGTAGTTTACTAATTATATACATTTAAAAAGTACAAAAAAAAATATTTTTTTTTTGCGTAATTGGTACAAAAAACCTACATCATTAGTTTACTTACATCATGTATAAAAACATTCATTATTATAAGTATGAACTTAAACGCACAAATATCGGAGATATTTACAAATAATATGTTGCTGCGGCCGTATAAAAGATACCTTCTTAATACACTTTAATCCAATAGTGACGTCATTTGTATGTCGATTTTAGTATGGAGCGTTTTTACGAGACTTGCGAAATTTTATATACAAACCGCTGTACCTTTGAAAATATTGACTTTTGATATTATGGTTTCTTCTGAGAAGTTACTCATATTTAAGAGTACTATTCATTATGCAATAAAAAGAATCAGTCCGCTTGCCTATTAGGTTTGCGGTTTTCCTTCAGATTCAGAAAATTATTATTATATTATACTAGCTGTACACACGTTCTATCTTAAACTAGATGTTACCCGCAACTTCGTGCGCGCAAAAGTTAATTTCGCAGAAACCGTAAATTTTTCCGCGATAAAAAATAGCCTATGTTATTCACCGTGTCACAGAATATAAATTAGTTACAACCCGTGGTCTACTCTACATCTATGCCAAATATCATCAAAATCGGTCCAGTAGTTTTGGAGCCTATTCGATGCAAACAAACAAACTTTTCCTATTTATTATATTAGTAGATATGAACTAGACTGAATAAATGACTACACCTACAATGCAACCTACGTCCTAGTTCTACACCTCCTCCTACAATATTTTCCAATATTTCTCACTGTTTAAACCTTCCCTGAACTTCCGCAATTATTTCAAATCAAAATGAGCCAAATCGGTCCAGCCGTTCTCGAGTTTTGAGTCCCTCGGGAACGGGATAAAAAGCATTCTATGTCCTTCTCCTGGTTGTAAGCTACCTCCCCACCAAATTTCAGTCAAGTCTGTTCAGCCGTTCTTGAGTTAAAAAAAGTTAATTAAATATAATACTAGTTTTTGCCCGCGGCTCCGCCTGCGTAAATACATTATCCCGCGGGAACACTACCTTTTAGGGATAAAAATATCCTATGTCCTTTCCCGGGACCCAAAGTATGTCTATACCAAATTTCATAAAAATCGGTTCAGCGGTTAAAGCGTGAAGAGGTAACAGACAGACAGACACGCTTTCGCATTTATAATATTAGTATAGATTATATAGATGTCTGATAGGTTGGGAAAGCCACTTGACAGACACATACAGCATCATGGTTAACGTTTGTTTAAGCCAGAGGTTCCCAAACTTATTCCGTCTAACGCCCACTTTAAAAATCAGTTATTTTGTAGCGCCTCCCATTATTATTTTTCACCTTTAAAACCTAAATAACATATTAGTCTCGGCTGGAGAGTAGGTATATTTTATCTTTCCAAAATTAACCAATAATAATCAACATTGAGCAATGACAATACTACTCACATCAGCGCCTCCTAATTTTTCTGCGCTCCTTATCGTCCCCCTCTAGTCCTACAGCGCCTACAAGGGGGCGTTATCGCAAACTTTGGGAAAGACTGGTTTAATTAAGCTATTGTTCTTAAAATACATTACTGTTATATAATTTATCAATATTTACGTCAATTCCCACAATTGTTTTTATAAATAATCATTAAATAATATTGTATACTTAATAAATGTAAATATCTATTAATAAAAAAAAAATAGGAACAATAGTTTGTAATTAAGAGCATATTTTACATATTATATATTTTTCACATTGCAAAATATATAATATGTAAAATATGTTTCATGCGTAATAATCTTTGAATAGTAGTAACCATTTAGTTTAAACTAGATTAAAGACGTCGTTAACTCAAACTATTTCTAAGTTAAACGCGCTAAAATTACGTCAAAACGCACGTTTTGGTTTTGCACGTATACTTACGCGTCATTCTGCGTGCGTTCTGTATGGTGTGTGCGAATATTTGTTACTTCTCGCCGTGAACAAGCTAACTACAATAATTTGTATGGCATCGAAACAACGCCCCTGATGGCAAACAATGGTAAGTTATTGGATGCCATACAGATTGTAAATAATTTCTTCACGCCGAGTAGTGACTAGTGACAGAAACTAGCACACAGTACTCAGTGCGCACGCACATTCTGACGTCACATTGCGTACAGAAAGCATATTTATACGCCATTCTGCATACATTCTGATGTCACATGCACGCAATTTACCCGTTCCTCTGCCCCAGGTCGCACGTGCACGCACACGCTGGTGTTCGCGCAGTTGATCACGCCGGACGGCACGCACCACGGCCTGCACGGGTTCGTGGTGCCAGTGCGCGACCCAGACACGCTGGAGACCTACCCCGGCCTGATAGTGGGCGATATGCCGGAGAAGATCGGCGTCAATGGCATAGACAACGGGTGAGCATGAAGCATCATACTTAACACCTTCGGTACTGCGACTGAACTTGGAGAATTTCCCAAAACGCTATACGAAGCGGATCAGTACCCCACGAGAAATATAGTGCGTAAACGAGAATATTGTATGAAAATTTTAGTTGCTTTTACGTCCGCTAGAGGCGCTTCCATGGTTTTCATACAATATTTCTCGCTTACGTACACGTAACGATACCGCAAAATGTTCCTGCTTGGGGTACAGCTTATTCATAGACTTGCCATTCTGACTGCAGGTAACACTTCTGACTCGTAATCACCACAATGTTCGAAAGTCGATCTCTCCTTGAAAATTCTATAATTCTTTAGTTTTATGTAAAGTTGGCTTCTACATAAATGAAATTAGTTTTTTTTTGCCGTAGCTCGGGGTTTGCAAGGTCATTTTACGAGTTATTAAATATGTATCAAAAATGTTTATCAGTTATGATTCGTATAGCATTGAATGTGTTAAATTTGAACGTGGAAGAGCCATGCTTCGGCACGACTGGGTCGGCTCAGCAGGATGAATTCCATGGGCTCACAGAAAACTGGCGTGAAATAACGCTTGCGTTGTATTTCGCCGAGAGAGTGAGGTTACCGGAGGCGCAAGGGGTTTGGGGATTTTAAGGACTAGTAACACAAATGCGCACCACCAGAGCAGTAACAAGTGACCACGGGGAGGACTTTACTCGTTTCCGAATTACATACACTGCAGTGACGAAGGCTGGTCCTTCTTCATAGGGAAGCCTTAGCCTGTATAATAGATAGGGATTTGGATGAGGGTCTTCAAAAGGTAAGTGGTAAGTGAAGCCGATAGGAATGGAGTTTGAGGGACCACGCCACTGTGAGTGAGATCTCTGGCAAAAAGAAAGAACGGAAATACTGAACAGGCTCCTATTGCGGGTAATAAAGGTTTTTATGGTTATAGTGTTATAACTTATCACTATCGATAATACACAGGAGTTGTAGTGGTGATAATGTGTGGTAGGCCAATTACTCAAGTGTCCCCTGTAGATACCACAAAAGCACCCTTAGCACAACCACCGTAGAAATGATTTCTTTCTACGCGCTACGCAAGAATAGACGATGACAGATTGACAAAGGAAAGCTGTCGTATTGTCCATATTATCTTTTAGTGTATCTACTATTGTGTAGACAAAACGTATTTCTATGGTGGTCACGCTAAGCATGTAGTTTTGTAACGGAGTGGTTGCTGGTTCGAATCCCGTCAAACGACATTCGAGACATAAAAGGTTATGCTTATTTCATGGATCGTTGAGTTTGGTTAGTATAATAATTATAGATTTTATTCGCACTCTTAACAATGTGTCTTAAGTATATTATTAGCAATTTATATATTTTTTCCTATTTATGATATATAATAATAATAATTAAGCCATCTATTTCCCATCGCCAAGATATTTTTTACAACAATATTCATGAATCTTATATTCTATTTATAGTTTGCTGTAGTATATATTATATATATTTTTCTTAGATAGGAACTCCTATTTGGGTATAGGTCTCCTCTAGTTTCATCCAGTTTTCTCTGTCCTTAGCTTGACTTATCCAGTCTGTTCCTGCAGTTGCTACGATGTCGTCACGCCATCGTTTTACTGGTCGTCCTTTTCGTCTTTTTCCACTTGGACCTTTCCACTTCGTGGCTTCGATTGTCCAACTCATGTCGTTGTACCATGCCAAGTGGCCGGCCCAATGCCATTTCAAGTGTAGGCTATATTCTAAAGCGTCTATAATTTTTGTTTTGTTTCGTAATAGGTTGCTTCTTACTTTATATATTTTTCTTATTTTTTAGAATGCTTCTTTCCATGGCCTTTTGGCAACTAACGAGCTTAGTTTTTATTTTAGTATTATAGGTTCTTGTTTGACAGGCATACGTGAGAGTCGAGAGAATGCATGTGTCCATCACCAGTTTCTTTAGATGTAGCGGATAGTCGCCTTTCAGCACCTCTTTATGTGGCCAGTATTTTCTCCAGCTCATATTTATTCGGCGTTCTAGCTCTTCTTCTTCATTTCTATCTTCAAATGATATTTCTTTTCCTAGGTATATGTATTTCGGTACATATTCTAGAATCTAGTGGTTCTCCTTCTAATTTTATTGCGTGTGTGTGTCCATTTGTCATTATTTTTGTTTTTTCTTTATTAATCAATAGACCAACCTTTTGGCTCTCCTCCTTTAATTGATTTATCATTTTTTCAAGATTTCTAATGCTTTCAGCAATGATAACTATGTCGTCCGCGAACCTGAGGTTACTTTAATATCGGTTATTCATTTTTATTCCTTCGTTTGTCCCAATTCAGGTTATCAAAGATGTTTTGCAGAACGGCTATAAAAATCTTGGGGGACAGAGTAACCCTGCCTTACCCCACGTTCAATAGGTATTTGAGGTCCCTTTTTTTCTGGTTTTACACAACTTGTGGCACCTTGATATATGTTTTTCAGTATGTTTATGTATTTCTCGTGGACATGACAATTCTTCAATGCTTCCCAGATTGATTTGTGTGATATTGTATCAAATGCTTTTGCGTAATCGATAAATGCAACGTACAATGTTCTGTTGAATTCCTTATATTTTTCTATTATCTGCTGCATTGCATGTATATGTTCTAATGTTGAGAAGCCGGACCGAAATCCAGCTTGTTCAATCGGTTGAAGATTTTCAATTTTGCTACTAATTCTTGTTACTAATATGGAGGTAAACAGTTTATAGATGCTGGAGAGGAGGCTAATTGGGTGGTAGTTACCTATATCTTGGGGGTCACCCTTTTTGTACAGTAAGATAATATCTGATGTTTTCCATTGCTTGGGTGCTTGTCCTGCATTTATGACTTTGGTAAATACTAAATAAATTTGATAATGGGTGTGCTAATAGGGCTATTCCACGTTTTAGAGCCTCATTTGGTATCCCATCTGGGCCTTTTTTCTGGTTTTCGCCCATTTGCAACACAATATTTCGAGTCACGGACTCTGTTATTGTTATAATCTATCTGTCCATTTGTTCTTGAATTTTTTCCAAGAAGGTCTACATTTGGGTATCCATTTTCAGTTTCTTGTTCAATACTTTAAAATTTTTTGCGCCTCAGTAAATGGTAGAATTTAATATTTATGCATGTAATACTGGAAAAGGTTAACATACAACATAGTAAAACAATTAGGGATAGATTTTTTTTTCTTAGGTAATGTGTCACGCAACACGTCATTCCTTATCACGGTTATCATACAATAGGCCATAGGCCGGCAACCTTTTGAGTCGGAAATCGGAATAGTTAAAAATTACAATTTACGAAATTTCAAAGTTTTTGAAGAGCCACAATTTTTTTCCTTGCCAACAATAAATAAAGTTTTTTGATATTGATTTGAATTTTGATTGCGTCGGAAGTACATTTAAACCTACATAGAAACATACGATTGTTAATTATAATGCGAGCGAGCGAGCAAACATTTTTCTCTACAGGTTAAACTTTAAACCCGTAAAAAAAGTAATACACAACCTAAAACAGAATGTCGGTACAAAATAATATAGTACAAACCCGTCGGAAATATCTGCGAACCTCGCTGGAATGCGCTTCCCTCGCGCTTTACCGGACTTCGCCCCGTTTTCGCGCCTATCCAGTAACGTTGCCAATGCAAGTACCGCCGTACGTGTATTACATATCTATTTTCGCTTTAGTAATCGCATTATTGTTCCACTGTTTGGTGAAATATTCATATCAATTTGCATGACGTCACTAAGCCTGGTTCGCAGATATTTCCGACGGGTTGTACCTATGTTGTTTATATATTAAACATTAGCAAGCGGAGCAAACCAATCATTTGACAACAAATGAATTTTTTCATTGCATCTGAGTTCCGAGTTTTGCGTAATTGAGGCGCGAGGCTGTGGGCGGTGGTCCACGTCACCTACGCCTCTGGCTGCGGGGAAAGCGAGTAAAAGTGGCTGGGAGATAGAAATGGTGCTTTATCCTCGTTCATCGATTCAAGACGATTTTTTAATGTTTTGTTTTTACTATAAAATAAATAATATTTGCGTATAATACCAAACAACCGCACGTGGCTCGTGAGTCGTGAGCCACAGGTTGCCGACTCCTGCAATAGGCGATAGCTTATCGGATAACGCAAATACTCCAAACATGACTAAATATCAGTGATAATATTCGTACTTTTTATCGACGTCGCTTCATTGTGAACAAAAAAAAAACCGGCCAAGTGCGAATCGGAGTCGCGCACGTTGGGTTTCGTACAAAACGGCAAAAAAAGTCACGTTTGTTGTACGCGAGCCCCCATAAATATTTTATGTAGGGTGACACACCCAATTGCTAGCACTGTGCCAAATTATCAGGGACCCGAACAAATAGTAGAATTATAAGCTTCTCGCTAATTTATTTTTGTTTCCACTTCATAAACCAAAAATTCAATGTTTCTGGAATCTACTGCCGGCGACACCATACTTTAAACTATAAAGTATTTTCCTCTGTAATAATCGAGGTTAAATTTGGACCATCTCTTAAAGTGCTGATAATAGGCATGTTGCCGAAAATTTTTTTTTTCGTCTATTCGATATTACACAACATGTTAATAAACAATCCAGAACCCATTTTTGTAAATCTGAAAAAATAACGTAGATACAAACCGTTGAAATTTACAATATGAAAGAGAGCGATATATCGGCCTGTGACGTCACAATCTGCTACCGCCATACATTTGTCATTACAAAATGTATGGCGGTAGCAGGTTGTGACGTCACGAATCGTTTTGCGAGAAAGGGATGGACAATATTTTTTATTTGCTTATATTTTAATCCCGTCACTCTAAATACCTATTTCTTTCAGATTTATGTATCTATAATCAACAATTTTAAAATTTAATTTGTAAAACTGTGATATTCCACACCAGGCAACATCCCCTATTGGTGCTCTCACACTATTCTGTTTTTTTTGTATTTGTTAACAGCACATAATAATATACGTCATAGCGACAACAGAAATACGTCACATTTCATAATATTGTGGCTGCGTATGTATTTTAGACAACGAGCATATTTCTCCCGTCTGTCTGTTTGTTCTGGCTTAATTTCTGAAACAGCTGGACCGATTTTCACGGGACTTTTACTGGCCGATAGCTGATGTTATATGGAGTAACTTAGGGTACTTTTATCTTAGGGTTCCGTTTAAAAAAATAGGGTTCCGTTTCCATTAGTTCTAATCAATCGAGTTGCGGGCACCAGCTAGTTTTTTTAATATTTTACTTTTTTAAGCGGGTTATAGGCATACAACACATTTCCAATACTGCAATTGTGTTTCAATAATCCCAGTGGTAACCGCCAATAAATACTTTGGTAATCGGCCACAACGAATTTAATCAGAAGAATGATTGGTGAATTTGGAATTTTAAGAGATTTAATAACATTTATTTTCCAGATTCATAATGTTCAACCAGTACCGGATACCGCGCGAGAACCTCCTCAACAGGACCGCTGACGTCACGGAGGACGGTACCTACGAGAGCTCCTTCTCCGAACCTTCCAGAATACTGGGCGCCGCGCTAGAGAACCTTTCGGCTGGTAAGTGTGTTAAATTTTTAAATATTATCTTTTGCAGCCTAAAACGGAACGTCGATATTGAGTAATACATTTAAAACTAAATATAAAAAAATACATGTTAAATTTATTCAAATAATACCTTCAAAGACTGCCAACTTCGGAAAAATATAATTATACATATAAATATGTTAGACGAAAATAGAACATCGCGTCGCAACTAAATAATATATTATGTAATAATTAATATGTTCTATAAGTTAAATGCTAGCGAGCGATGTAAGCGAGCAAAAAATTTTTCCTATTTTACAGGTACTGTTGTTAAAACTTTAAACCTGATATACTGTGAAGTGTGAACTTCGGCATAATGCTATAAAATCTACAGGCTAAACAGAACATCGGTACTAAAATATAATATAAATATGTTCTTTATGTTAAAACACAAGCGAGTGTAGCGCGCGCGCAACATTTTTCCAATTTTACAGATTAAAATCTAAACCGTGAAGACTGAAACTTCAGAATGATATATAATAAAATTAACAGGCAAAAACAGAACATCGATATATAATTAAAATTAGAGTCCGACCGAAACTGGTTTTCCAGCCGAAACCGAAACTGAAACCGAATATTCGGCCGTGGCTTCAGTTTCGGCCGAAACCGAAACTCACGTGGTCAAGTAGAAAATTCCTTAAAATACTGAAATTTGGTGCATTTTATCCATTATTCTGCATTAATTAGGACATGAAATGGAAACACGGTATATTAATTTTGTTGTACTTAATCATTTATTTAATGTAATATTAAAAAAATATTAATTATATTTTAATTATGTTTTCAAATTCAGTTGCGTTGTCAAAGCGTTGCCGCAAGAAACGAAGTTAGGCGAGCGTGCACGAAAACTTCCGAAATCAGTTTCAGTTTCGGCAAAAGTTTCGGCCACTTTTTGGCCGAAACCGAACCTGCCGCCGAAACTTGATATTTGGCCGAAACTCGGCCGAAACCGAAACCGAACTTTCGGTCGGACACTAATTAAAATATATTTAAATTATATTGTATTCAGTGCTAAATAAGAGTATATATTGCTTTATGTTAAAACCTATTTCTTCAGATGCTCTTGAATACATTTCATTCATTAAGTGTTTCAGTCTTTATTAGATCTCACCCACTCACTCTAAAAATGTAAAATAAGGGTTAAAAGTTTGTATGAAAAATATTTAAAATCTTTAAGATCCGAGGCAGTAACTACAAACTATTGAGTGCGTATTTTATAGCTTTTTGAAATTTGTCCCCTAAAGGGGTGAAATGGGGGGTTGTAGGGTAAGTTTGTATAATGAAACTGAACTGAACAACTGGACGGATTGCGTTGAATCTTGGCATGCAGATAGTTATTATGACGTAGCAATCCGTTAATAAAGTATTTTCGAAATACACACCCCAGGGGGTACAATGGGGATCCACGCGGACGAAGTCGCGCGCAAAAGCTTGTTTATAATATGCAGCCTGAAATAAAGGTTATTTAATTTAATCAATTTTCTGTTCATTCGAATTTAACAAAAATAATTAAGTAAATTATGAGTTCAATATAATTATTATTTTATCTTAATAATTCTTAAATTATTATCTAAACAAATAAGTGAAATTGAAGTGTCTGTTTGTAATAATTTTAAATAAAAAGCTTTTCACTTAACGTATAATATTATGTAACTATATACTTTATTTACAATAAAAATGAATTTATTAAAATTTAGACTGTCTGTGTGTTTGTTTGTTCCGGCTAATCTCTGAAACGGCTGTTCCGATTTTTACCAGACTTTCACTGGCAGATAGCTTATGTTGTAAGGAGTAACTTGGGCTACTTTAATCTTAAGGTTCCGTTTAGAAAATAAGGTTCCGTTTCCGTTAGTTCTACGCAAACTTTATCCGCGGTAAATACGTGGTGTGAAACGGAAAATTTCAATCTGTCATTAGTCCAACCCATGTCTAAACTCTATTTAGCTTTTAAATACACTATAGAAAAGAAAGAAAAACACCTTATTTTAGTGATTCTTTACTAAAGTCATCACGCCTATTACACAAGCGAAATCGCAGGAATAGCATAGACATAAAGATAAAAAAAATATCAAATGCTGATCTATTGAACTCACTATCTTTTATGTTAAACAAAAAATAATTATCTCAGTTATGTAAGATTAAATCTTAAATAATTCCTACGAATCACGTGATACTACAGTCACTCATATGACGTATCGTAGTACAGTCAGAAACATGTAAACGATAACGTCATTACGTAAACGTGTGGTGTTCGGCGCAAAAAATATTTTTTTACGGGCACTGTTCTTGTAAAAAAATATTTTTGCGCCGAACACTACACGTTCACGTTTCCCACAGGAACATTGTTTTTTCCAGAGCCATATAAAGTACCACATCAAATGTCAACAAAATCCGTTCAGTAGTTTTTGCGTGAAAGAGTCACAAACATAAAACATCACAAACTTTCACAATTATAGTTTTACTTTTATTTTAAGCAAATGAATGTAAACCGATTTGAAAGTAAAAACAATCATATAAAGTACTGGCCCCGTTTCTCCGCCCGTGTAGATATACTATTGAGTATCCCGGAGGAATACTGTACTTTTCCCGCATAAAAAGTAGCCTATGTTTTAATCCCGCTTCACCGCCCGTGTAGATATACTATCGCGTATCCCGGAGGAATACTGTACTTTTCCGGCATAAAAATTAGCCTATGTTTTAATCCTGCTTCACCGCCCCTGTAGATATACTATCGCGTATCCCGGAGGAATACTGTACTTTTCCGGCATAAAAATTAGCCTATGTTTTAATCCCGCTTCACCGCCCGTGTAGATATACTATCGCGTATCCCGGAGGAATACTGTACTTTTCCGGCATAAAAATTAGCCTATGTTTTAATCCCGCTTCACCGCCCGTGTAGATATACTATCGCGTATCCCGGAGGAATACTGTACTTTTCCGGCATAAAAAGTAGCCTATGTTTTAATCCCGCTTCACCGCCCGTGTAGATATACTATCGAGTATCCCGGAGGAATACTGTACTTTTCCGGCATAAAAAGTAGCCTATGTTTTAATCCCGCCTTACCGCCCGTGTAAATATACTATCGCGTATCCCGGAGGAATACTGTACTTTTCCGGCATAAAAAGTAGCCTATGTTTTAATGCAGAGCCTAAACTACTACCATACCAAATTTCATCAAAATCCGTTCTGAAGTTTTCGCGTGAAAGAGTAACAAACATCCATCTATCCGTCCATCTATCCTCACAAACTTTCACATTTATAATATTACTAGCTTTTGCCCGCGACTTCGTCCGCGTTGAACAATACTTTGGGATATCGCTGAAATTTACCCGCGACTTTATTTATGACTAACGAAAGCGGAATCCTATTTTTTTAAACGGAACCCTAAAATAAAAGTAGCCTATGTTAGACCCTATAACATCAGCTATCTGCTAGTAAAAGTCCCGTGAAAATCGGTCCAGCCGTTTCAGAGATTAGTCGGAACAAACAGACAGACAGACCGACTGACAGACAGACAGACGGACAGACAAAAATTAAAAAAAAATTATTTTATTGTAAGTACCGAATATACTTTCAGATTCATTATGTAAAAAGCTGTTAATTTGAAGTTACAAACAGACACTTAAATTGTATTTAACTGTATAGATGTATAGATATTATAATGTATTATATTTTAAGATATTATCAATTTGATGTTTATAAAATAACTAAACTATTTAACTAAAGTAAACTAAACTAAACATTAACCCGCACGCGCACCCCGCCTTGGTGACGCCCACTCCGCAACGGGCCGTGCAGCAGGAATCGTAATATTTTAATTTCGCCATAACTTCAAAACCAAACGTCCAATTTTAATCATTCAAAGACCAAATATTATCTACATAAACTGTACTTAGTGATGAAATAATTTATTTTGATAAGGATTAATAACATGAGTAAAATAAACGCATTTAAATGTAGTCCAAAAAAAATTCAAGATTTCTAAATAAAAAAATGGTTATTGTGCCTCACTCGACATAGATAGGTATAGTGTGTCGCGGACTTTTTTGTAGATATTTATAAGATCTACAATTAATTAGAACATTTTATGGTTCTATCTTTTATAGTTTAGGCAGCGTACGCAAAATAAGTAACTTTTCTGGTTGATTTTTTACACCTTGTGTCCGAAAAACCCAAATATCTTACGGAACCCTATTTTTTTCCAAAATAAAATTTAGCCTATGTTACTCGTGGATAATGTAGCTTTCGAATGGTGAAAGAATTTTTGAAATCGGTCCAGTACTTTTTGAGCCTATTCATTACAAACAAACAAACATACAAAGTTTTCCTCTTTATAATATTAGTGTAGATAATATTAGTGTAGATTATAGTAGGATGAAATAATTCTTACCCTCGAAATAGGTTCTTTTTTAATTGAAGCTACTCAGTCTTATTTTTGAAGTCGATACCAGTCCAAATAATCGCATCCGCAACCATTGCGGATCTTTACCAAGTGGTCTCACTACGCAGTTTAGGTTAATACGTTACACCGTTACTTACCTGTATTTTGTCTATACTAATAAAGAGGAAAGATTTGTTTGTTTATTTGCATTGAATAGACATCGAAACTACTGGACTGGTTCTGATGAAATTCGGCACAGATATAGATTAAACAATGGGAAAGGACATAGGCTACTTTTTATTGCTGCAAAATGTACGGTTTTCGCGGTATTTTCTTTTGTAGTTTGTACATCTAGTACTGATTAAATTGACAATAAAGTGTTTTTGCTCGAAGGTAGACATAACTGAATTTAATGAGGAAGCTGATTGTATAATTGTAGTCCTATCGAATCTGTTTTAAGACAAAAACGTACGTGCAATGATGCATAGGAGGTCAACACTAACAATAAAATGCAACAGTGTTACGTTGAGGCCGTCGCTAAACGAAATTCAGGGTCAATTTGAGCCGTTATCTTGGTTGTTATGTCATTTGACTGTCCATATTACTTACTATTTGTGGGTTCGAATCCAAATAGGTAAATTGCATCGAATACAACAACAAGTTATAATTAGTAAACATGTAAACTATTAATATAATGGTACGGGACCTTACGTCTGCGAGTCCGACTCGCACTTGACCGGTTTTTGTCATTTTACTGTCCATTTAACTACTGTTTGTGGGTTCGAATCCGAATTCGAATATGCAAATTGCATCGAATACAACAACAAGTTATAATAAGTAAACATCTACACTAATATTATAAAGAGGAAAACTTTGTTTGTATGTTTGTTTGTTTGTTTGTAATGAATAGGCTCAAAAAGTACTGGACCGATTTCAAAAATTCTTTCACCATTCGAAAGCTACATTATCCACGAGTAACATAGGCTAAATTTTATTTTGAAAAAAAAATAGGGTTCCGTAAGATATTTTGGTTTTTCGGACACAAGGTGTAAAAAATCAACCAGAAAAGTTACTTATTTTGCGTACGCTGCCTAAACTATAAAAGATAGAACCATAAAATGTTCTAATTAATTGTAGATCTTATAAATATCTACAAAAAAGTCCGCGACACACTATACCTATCTATGTCGAGTGAGGCACAACAACCATTTTTTTATTTAGAAATCTTGATTTTTTTTGGACTACATTTAAACGCGTTTATTTTACTCATGTTATTAATCCTTATCAAAATAAATTATTTCATCACTAAGTACAGTTTATGTAGATAATATTTGGTCTTTGAATGATTAAAATTGGACGTTTGGTTTTCAAGTTATGGCGAAATTAAAATATTACGATTTCTGCTGCACGGCCCGTTGCGAAGTGGGCGTCACCAAGGCGGGGTGCGCGTGCGGGTTAATGTTTAGTTTAGTTTAGTTAAATAGTTTAGTTATTTTATAAACATCAAATTGATAATATCTTAAAATATAATACATTATAATATCTATACATCTATACAGTTAAATACAATTTAAGTGTCTGTTTGTAACTTCAAATTAACAGCTTTTTACATAATGAATCTGAAAGTATATTCGGTACTTACAATAAAATACATTTTTTTTTTAATTTTTGTCTTTCCGTCTGTCTGTCAGTCGGTCTGTCTGTCTGTTTGTTCCGACTAATCTCTGAAACGGCTGGACCGATTTTCACGGGACTTTCACTAGCAGATAGCTGATGTTATAGGGTCTAACATAGGCTACTTTTATTTTAGGGTTCCGTTTAAAAAAATAGGATTCCGCTTTCGTTAGTCATAAATAAAGTCGCGGGTAAATTTCAGCGATATCCCAAAGTATTGTTCCACGCGGACGAAGTCGCGGGCAAAAGCTAGTGTAAAATATAGGTATAATGGTACGGAACCCTACGTCCGCGCGTCTGACTCGATCTTGGCCGGTTTTTGGCATACAGTTTACTTTATGTAAACAGTACCCCAAGCAGGAACATTTTGCGGTATCGTTACGTGTACGTAAACGAGAAATATGAGGAATATTGTATTAAATTTTAGTTACTTTTACGTCCGCTAAAGGCACTTTCGTGGTTTTCATACAATATTTCTCGCTTACGTACACGTAACGATACCGCAGTATGTTCCTACTTGGGGTACTGTACCCCAAGCAGGAACATTTTGCGGTATCTGTTCTCATAATTCTCGCTTACGTACACGTAACGATACCGCAAAATGTTCCTGCTTGGGGTACAGGTTGCTAAAACTGAAGTTCTCCCGAGGACATAAGTTGAACTCAACGTGTTCGCAGGTCGCATCGGCATAATGCAGGAGAGCTGCCACTCGATATCGAGCGTGGTCGCCATCGCCATCCGTTACGCCGCCACGCGTCGCCAGTTCGGCGAGCGGAACAACGAGACGCCGCTACTGGAGTATGAGCTGCATGTGAGTACGAGGTCGCAATGGACAGGGTGTAGGGGAGATCACTACATGTCAAAAATAATGTCTCTGATATATTCCATTATGTTCATAAGTTTTGGCATAATTTGTAATGAACATCCGTACATTTATGTTTTCAAGTGAATAAAGCTTTCTGCACATCTAAGCAGCAGCGCGAAAGCTATACAAATACAAATCGCTCGCGGCAGTCAATTACTAGCTGCCATAAAGCCGGTCCACACGGCGCGTTCCGTTGACGCAGCGCAAACATGTTAACGCAATGCTGGCCACACGTTAACGCAGCGTTGTTGCGACGTAAAGGTAACGTGATTACCCCTCCCGCTTCGTCTCGGGGAATGCTGTCCGTTATTCGTGCGTCGTCACAGCGTTGCTACGACGCAGCGCACCGTGTGAACGGTACAGTTTTTAGTATGTAAAACGACGGAGCGACAGCGCTGCGTCGACGCAACGCTGTCGCAACGCGCCGTGTGGACCGGCTCTAAGTGTGTGTTAACACCCTAGAGCAGTGTTTTTCAACCTGTGGGTCGCGACCCCCTGGGGGGTCGCGAAGCTTCCGTAGGGGGGTCGCCGGAGGTCGCGAGAACTTTAGTAAAAAACAAAAGATTAAAAAGATTGATTTATTATGTAAGAGAATTTTAACAAATGGATATACCTACTCATAAATCGATCATCGATATCATCGATGTATGTAATTGTAAAATAAGTGTTTGACGTACTATATTATTATGTACTTATATCCGAATCCTAATTAAGGAGATGCATAAAAACATCGTATGGAATGAATATTTGTAACACTGTAACATACACACACATACATGATAAAAATGCGAAGGGTCGGGGGGTCGCGAAATATATTTTCATACAAGGGGGGTCGCATCATGAAAAAGGTTGAAAAACGCTGCCCTAGAGGAAATAGGCCATAGTATTACTTACAGTAGCTATACACTATGCTGCCTAACGTCATCATCGTTCGGTATCGACATGACGCATGACGGTGCAGGCTTGATCCAATATGCAGTTCGTCCATATACACCACAAGCGTATTACTGTCATGCCAATACACGTCCATACACGGCAGTGGCGATGGGTTCCTATAACTCCATTCCTATCGGCTTCCCTTGTCACTTACCTTTTGCAAACCTTCATAGAAATCCTTACCTATTATACAGGCTCCGGCTTCCCTATGAAGGAGAAGCAGCCTTCGCCACTGATACACGGTCATTTGTAACTGATCCATTCGGCAGCGTCATGCCAATTAGACGATAGGCAGTATGTTGCATGCATACATACATACATACATACATACATACATACATACATACATACATATAATCACGCCTTTTTATATAATAATAATAATAATAATCATTTATTCCTCTCTTCTACAACAATTACACAACCATAAATAAAATATTTACAACAAAAGAAAACAATAGTAAAATATAAAACAAAATAGGGTTAATTAAACAAAAAAAAAAACATTCTCCATAATATGGCAGTCAATGCCAAGAAAACAGGAAAAGGGATCCCTCAGGTTATGACAGCGACTTTCGCCGCTGTCCCTGGTCTTCCGTGATCCCCAATCCCCGTATTACAGTGAAACTTTATAAACACAAATTGAAAAAAAGTACATAGGACTTTAAAATAAAATAAAAAATAAACCGTGGTAAATAAAATAAAAATTCTTAATTAAAAATTAATGTTCACGAGTTGAAACAGGAAAAAGTGAGAAAAGACGACAATATTATAACATTTGAGTTTATTTTTGTGTTAATTAAAATATAATAATATTATGTAATCGGTGTTTAAAATAACATAAAATAATTATGTGCATAAACATACATAAAATATAAAGTATTCAGTAATAAATAATAAGAAGAAAAGTACTACATTTATATAAACAGTATGGAGAGACATGAAATTTACGTAGCTAATTATATACTTAAATTTAAGTTTAAAGTTGTTAAGAAATTTTAAAGCACGAAGCGGTGGCAGCAAATTATTCCAAACCTTACTAGCCACGTGTTTAAAGCTGCCTCTGAACGCAGCGGAGTGGTGAAGTTGAGACACTAATAAATAACTAGAGCCCCTAGTGGTCATAGATAGCTGTTTGCCACCAGCCCACTGCAGCTTGCTGTAAAGATAGGAGAGAGTTTTAAGCCTAATCACTCCGAAAAGAAGCGCGGCAAAATGCAGCGTCGGCACTCCATGTTAAGCCACCGCTCACTATTTATATATGGCGAAACGTGAGTGCGAGGAGGGATGGTCAAGCAGTATCTGGCACATGCATTCTGTACTTTTTGAATTAATTTTTTCCCGTAGGGGTAGGCATAAAGCGCCTCTTTCCCGTAGGGGTAGGCAGAGACCACTTCCTTCCACTTGCTACGATCCTTACATACTTATTTCGCTTCGTCCACTTTCATTCTTACCATCCATTCCTCCTCTTACATTTAACGTTGCGAAGCGGCTCTCCATGGGCCACTTTTCGCCTCCGCGAGAAACGAGACGAGATAGGTGGCGAACCACATCGCCGCCATTTTGGATAATTATTATTTTTATGATAATCCATTGCGTTCCCACGGATTGGTGGAGAGGGTAGGAATAGGGAAAGGGAAGGATAGGTGGTGTGAAAAGGAAGATTGCTAAGTTAGAGTGGGAAATAGGAAATGTAGGATATTACCACCCAGGAAGGCAAGAGATAGGACAGTAATAGCTAGGGAAGCCGGGGTCGCATACCCGTATACTATACCACAACTACCGGACAGGTAAGTTGGGATGAGTATCCCATGACATATGCATGCATAGACGTATATATTTATGGCAAAACTGTCTCTACTTAAATGGGGACTTTTGGAGTTTTTGGAGCCATTTTGACATTTAAAGTATGGTGAAATCAAGATGGCTGACATTAGAGGTATGGTGAAAACCAAGATGGCGTAACTTTTTCTTGTATGCAGATTTGTTCTGTCAAATGTACGTCATAGCCTATCTTTAGTTTTGAAATCTTTGGTTGCATGGCTACCCTCGGTTACATAAGACAATAGTAAATTTTCGTTCCACAGCAATGGCGTCTGTTCGGCTACGTGTCAGCAGCGATCGTGTTCCGCCTGTACATAGAGAACTTCACGCACAAGTACCTCGCCATCGTCGAGAAGTCCAACGCCGGACACAGGGTCGACAACTTGGTGAGTTCTTCCATACTTTTTTTTTTATGAAATGAACCAGGAAACGAGCAGACAGATCGCCTGATGGTAAGCGATTACCGATGCCCATGGACACTCGCAACACCAGAGGAGTTGTACTTGTAAGTTGTAACTCCTCTGGTGTAGCGACTTGCGTTCCTGGTCCTTCAAATCCCCTTGGGCCTTGGGCCTTCGGTAACCTCACTCACTCGGTGAAACACAACGCAAGCGTTGTTTCACGCTGGTTTTCTGTGACGTCGTGGTATTTATCCGGTCGAGCCGGCCCATTCCTGCCGAAGCGTGGCTCTCCCACAGTTATTACTTCCATAATAACATAATAAAGAGAAAAGGTTGCTTGTTCGCATTGAATAGGCTCCGAAACTACTGGACTGATCTTAATGAAATTTGACACAGATATAGAATGGACCACGGAGAAGGACATTGCCTACTTTTTACTGTGGCAAAGTGTACGGTTCTCTAAAAAGAAATCTCGATTTCCTTTTACGCGCACGAAGTTGCCGGCAACATCCAGTAAATAAAAATAAATTATAAATCTTTTAAAAAGGCATGTGACGTATACCCTAGGAATAAGAGAAATCCTGACAGACTAGTGCTTGACGTCATCCCGAAAAATGCATTGTATCAGAAACAATATTATGCCATGTGTATAAAAGCATATAATTCTATTCCATGTCATATAAAAACACTACCGTATAATAAATTTAAAAAAGAAATAATTAAATGGTTAAAACTAAAAAACTTCTACTCGGTAAAGTAATTATTTAACCTAAAAAATAACAATACATAGCTATTTGTTTTAATATTAATAATTAAACTATTGACATGAAGTAATGATTTTATATGACATTTAGTACTTTATTATGTAATCTTTGCTGACTTTATAATTAACTTGACATTAAAGGCCACTATACATGATTATTATTTTTATGGTGATTTGTATGTTTTCTGCATTTTTTTTTGTTTGTTGCTCATTTATGTCATATTATAAAAAATCCTGACTTATAGTACTATTGTTAAAACTTATTGAATTGACATTTGAGATGATGATAAAATGACTTTATTTTACATTTAATACTGGTTTAATCAATATTATTATCGACTCGATTTTTTGTACTAACTATTATTTTTGCGATTGTGATTATTATTCTATATGTGTGATGTAAACTGTATGATTTTTTTGTGTTTTTCTGTATTTATGTTTATTTTGTTTTTCTTACTTAACCTCTTATAAGTCTTGACATGTAATTATTAGTTTAAAGTAAAATGAGATAATTGGAATAGAATATTTATATAACAACGTTAGTATTTTAGAAGCATTAAATTTGAATTAATCATAAAAATGTTTGCATGCTATCTATATGTAGCTAAAAGTGTCAGAACCTATAAATTTTGTACCAACTATTGTACTTACCACTTTTACAGCAAATAAATGAAAAAAAAAAAAAAAAAAAAAAAAACAGTATAATCAATGAAACCATAGAAGCAGGCACAGAAAATTGCATAACAACCATGAAATATAAATCTACAAGTCCCTATAAAGTTAAACTACTATGACGAAAACTAAAAATATGTTTCAATAAATTAGATATTTATATTTTATTGTAAACTTATAGTGATCTTCTATAGCGTGACATTGGAGAACACTATGTGAAAAGTAAAATTAAAAATTTTAAAAACCCCCCGACACAAAAATAAACTCTTAAACATAATAAATAATATTTTAAACCTATTATAATTATATTATCACATATAATATTATGTAAGTTGAAATATTTTTATTTTTCAATCGTCGCCTCGGCGGGGGACCGCTAAACTTTTAAACGGCTCAACCGATTTTCATCAAACATGTCTAAGAACACTCGCATGTAAGTCACCTTTAATACAAAGGAAACTAAATTGAAATCGCTTCATCCGTTCGGGAGCTATGATGCCACAGACAGACAGACAGACACACACACACAGACAGACAGACAGACACGTCAAACTTATAACACCCCTCTTTGTGCGTCGGGGGGTTAAAAATAATTGTCCTTAAAAGGGTATTCAGATATAGATAATACTCTCGACTTCCGAAACTCCCACGGAAACCTTAAATTGTCTATATCTGTTTCTAAATTTCATCAAAACTTAGTTTCGGAGCCTTTTCAATGCAAACAAATATACAAATTAACAAATTAATTTTACTCTTTATAATATTATATAAGTTAGAAAGATACAAAACATCTGCATCAGATTCGTGTATGGCCTGCGCAAGTTTGATCATGTCTTCAGAGACATGATCAAACTTGCGATATTACAAGTCTCTGTCGATATTCAGATATCGACAGAGACTTGGTTGGCTGCCCATCAGGCTCCGTCGAGATGAGCATGTACTAGTTCTCCTGTACAATGTCCTACATGACCCACGCTTTCCCCCCTACCTGAAGGAGTGTTTTCAGTATCGTAGTGCTGACCAAAGTCGTATATTACGCTCTGAGTACAGTAATAAACTTCTTGTACCATTTACTAAGTCCGGTTACTTTTCGGATTCTTTCGCTGTGAAGTCTACGTACATGTGGAATGATCTACCACGTGATTCGAGAGTCAAAGTCACTTGCTATTTTCAAGTCGAAGCTACATAACCATCTACGGAACAAAGTCGCTTGCTAAATTAACTGTTAATTCATTTTATAATAATTATGTATATTTATTTATAATATATGATGTGTAAGTTTATAATATTTTTCTTATAATATATTACGTCGGTTTTTAATCTAAATGAAATGTTTTGCTCATTATAGTTTACGATATATCAATTATTCTTGCAATTACCTGTTTATACTTATTATCCTAGTCTTTTCTTATTATCTAGCTATTTGTTTACTTATTTTATCTCTCCTGTCCTGCAGGGTTGCCTGGAAGAGATCGCTTATAGCGATAAGGCCGCCCTTGCCCACATTTAGTTATAAGTTTAGTTTCTAGTAAAATGTTTGTACCTACTTTAATGTGAGCAATAAAGTGTATATCTATCTATCTATCTATTAGTAGTAGTAGATAAATGTCATTTAAATTTTGCTTTTTGGTTTTAACTTTATGTTCGGCCGTCGGTTCGGCCGTTCGTCCGCAGCTGCGTGCACGGTTTAGGCTTTAGCACGAGCCTCTGTTCAAAATCATATACGGATATTTTGGGCATATAATCTACTGCTCATGTAAAGCCATTAAGACTGAAAAATAATTGAAAAATTCAAAAATAAAATTATTATAATCATACTAAATAAAATTATATTGCGCTCTCTAAGGCGCTGAGGTCACTAACCTCACATAAATAAGTGATTTACTCAAACTCAAAAATATGGCTGTTCCGCGGAAAAAAGCACTAACAAAAAACGTTAGCAAAATGGCGACCGCTGGCACAAATCCAAATAAGCAAAATGGCGGATTATGTTAGCAGTATTGAAGCAAACGTGTCCTGGCCGATAGTCTGTTTTTTCTTTAGCTAACAAGCGCTATGCTTACCGCGGAAAACAGCACTTCAACACTGTCTTGGTCTAAGCACATGGGTGAGATCGGTAGGAGAGTTAATGGTGCGTGGAGTGCTCTGAGGCGCTTGCAGCATTTTCTGCCGATTCCAACCAAAATTCTGCTTGCCGAATCGCTTATCCTTCCTATATTGGATTACGCTGACATATGTTTCACAAATATTTCAGAAGAGCAGCTTAATAAACTTGAGCGTCTCCAAAACCTCTGTATCAGATTTATTTTCGGTTTACGAAAATTATCCGAATTTCGTACCAAACTCAAGTGGCTGCCAATCCGACTTCGGCGGAATGCTCATATACAGACCCACCTGTATGGTATACTGTATGATCCCAAGACACCTCCCTACTTGAAAGAAAGGTTTCAATTTTTGGACGATAGTGTAAAAAATTTTCGAAATTCTAATATATCATTAAAACCCCCTACACGAAATACAAAATTTTTTTACTCTTCGTTCACAGCTCGTGCAGTCAGCCTGTGGAACAGATTACCAATTTCATTAAGACGCTCTCAATCTTTGCACGTATTTAAAAATAGAGTAAAGGAACATTTTTTGTCATAACTAATATTATTGTGATCTTTACTACAATCCATAATTTGTATGTATTATGTGTGATATTTTATTATTAATAGTATTTAATAAATATATTTATTCTGTAGTACCTATGATATGTAAGTATTAGGTTGGGGAAAAAGTTTCTTCGCATTTTATATAAAAATTCAAAAGGTTTTTTTATAAAGTTTATTTACAAGTGACTAAAGTATATAGGTGCCATTTTGTTCGATAACTTTTTGCCATCTTGTTGGTAGGTACATGATCCCATTGCTATAAAATTTTTGGGGCTTCTGATGAAAAAACTGCGACAAGTGGTTTTGGCAGTCCTCTTGTGATGTCAACCTGACACTGCCTAAGGAATTCTGCAGCGACCGAAACAGGTGGAAATCTGAAGGTGCAAGGTCAGGACTATACGGCGGATGCATTAACACCTCCCAGCCAAACTCCCGTAATTTTTTCTGAGTGGCTAAAGATGTGTGAGGTCTAGCGTTATCATGGTGAAAAACCACACCCCTTCTGTTGATTAATTCCGGCCGCTTTCTCTCAACTTCTTGCTTTAATCTCATCAGTTGTTCGCAGTACAGTTCAGAATTGATGGTCCTGCCTGGCGGTAACAGCTCATAATGAATAATGCCCTTCCAATCCCACCACACACACAGCATCACCTTGTTGCGAGTTAACCCGGGTTTCGCCACAGTCTGTGAAGCCTGACCGGCCTTTGACCACGATCTTTTTCGCACGTTCTTGTCGTACGTGATCCACTTTTCATCACCAGTTATCAGCTTCTTCAAAAATGGTTCGGTTTCATTACGTCGTAATAAAGAATCACAAATGAGTACACGGTTCATTAGGTTTCTTTCAGTGAGCTCATGAGGCACCCAAATATCGAGCTTTTTTGTGTAGGTACCCAGCTTTTTTCAAATGCGCCAAAACCGTTTTGTGGTCAATCCCCAGTTCTTCAGCTACATCGTAACTACTAATATGCCGATCTTGCTCCACTTTTTCAAAAATGGCAACAGTTTTGTCCGTAACAGGGCGACCAGAGCGACGTGCGTCTTTGATATCAAAATTTCCGGATTGAAAACGCTTAAACCAAATTTGCGCTACTCTCACAGATACTGCAGTAGGTCCATAAACATCACAAATTTTTTTCGCGGCTTGTGTTGCATTTTTACCTTTTTTGTAATAAAATTTTAAAATGTATCGAAATTCTTCATAAGAATCACTCATTATAACAATAAGAAAAACAAATGAAAATCTCAAATTTACCTAATTTGAATTTGGAATTGTCTTCTGTAAAATTAAAACTTTTTAATGATACCAAAATCAGCCAGATACAATTGGTATAGCCCAAGATATTTTATGACAAGTTCATACATACTATAATGCGAAAAGACTTTTTCCCCAACCTATTATTTGTGTATGTATTAATTAATATTATAAAGTAGTGTACCGAAATAGCATATATTATATTATAATTAGTTTTATGATGTCTTAAAGTATTGTATGTATTAAAATAATTTTCTCTTTACCTGTTTTTAAAGCCACCTACCAGTATGTTACAAAAAATATTGTGTCATGAGTAAAAAGGTTGTCTGGCAGAAATCGCTTATAGCGATAAGACCGCCTTTTGTGCTTATTTATTTTTTAGTTTTACTATGTTCTGTGTGACCTATTTGTTTTGGGTGCAATAAAGAGTTTTTCATTCATTCATTCATTCATTCATTTCAGCAAATAAAAATATTTCCATATAGGGTAGGTTAGTTAGGTTTAGTTAAGGGCTACATGCTTGTGTGCGTGTACATCTAACATACATAATATGGTTACGCAGAGTGAAGCAGTATCGGAGATCCACGCGCTGGTGTCGTGCAGCAAGCCGCTGCTGACGTGGACGGTGCTGGAGGCGGCGCAGCAGTGCCGCGAGGCGTGCGGCGGACACGGCTACCTCAAGGTAAACGTTATGGTTCGTCTCGGCGGGCTTAGCGTGACCACAGCGTAGAAATGAGTCCTTTCTAGAACTCATTTCTACGCTTTCTTCTTCTTTTCTTCTAGAGGTTATTAAAGTAAGGACGAGGCCTAGCCTTTTAAAGACTGACACAAAAATATTTTTTCATTTACCACCTGTTTACTTGACTCTCAAAGAATAGAGAGTAGACAATTAATTAATATTATGATTTTAAGCAGATTTTTCCGCCAAATATTTGGCGGAAAAATCTGCTTAAAATCATAATATTAATTAATTGTATGCTATGAATTTCCGCAAAGTAACGCCTGATTCCATTGAATAGAAAGTAATTTAAAATGAGCAGGGAGATTTTTTGATTTTTTTTTCACTATACAGGGAAAAATTTCAACTGGACATGTTAGGTTAACTTTAAGGAATAGCAAAAAGTGCTGAAGGAGTTGCGAGACCGATTTCGATAAAATATTCGCATCATATAAGATTTTTGATATGTCTAGCCAGGAATCGAATCTACTGATTTTGGAAAAAAACACGCTGGTTTGATAGTTTTGCTAACCAGGAACAAATACTGCAAAAGTTAGGAAGTGACCTGGGGCAAACTTAGGAACTTTTGACATAAATGATATTCCTTACTTGTTTGTTGATGTCAAATTTTATATAAGATGACGCTGTAGTTTGGCATTTCGTCTTCTGGCCTAGTGGGTAGACCGTTTGGTTCGCACTCGAGAGTGCAGGTTCGAATCCCAGGTTGTGGCGTGTACCAATGAGACTTTTTCAGATATCAAGGACATTATACGGACGCTCTAACGGTGAACGAAAACATCGTAAGGAAACCCGCACATAGTTGGCTCCAGACGTATTGACCAGTCATTCCTCTGGACTAGGCTGACTGTGTTGTGAGAATGCCGTATGTGCTTGGGCAACCATACGACATTTAAAAACCGACTGTCCCAGGCACTACAGTATTTCAAGAGTGGTTTCTTCGCTCGGAGAATACTGTATAAATCATCCAATATCGGATGAAAAGGCCCAAGTTTTTGGTATTTCGTCTACGATGCTCACATGAAAAATTCATTCTGTATATTAACTTACGTACTCTTCCAGTGCGCGAACCTCGGTGACATCCGCAGCAACCACGAGCCCACGGTGACGTACGAGGGGGACAACAGCGTGCTGTCGCAGCAGACCGGCAACTGGCTGCTGCGGCAGTACGAGGCGGTGCTGGGCGGGGGGGCGGTGGACTCTCCCCTGGGAACCGTGGCGTTCCTCAAGAACTATAACACCATCATGGAGAGAACATTTGAGTGTCGGAGTACGGCGGACATGAAGAATCCTAAATGTAAGATTTTCTGTTGGTAATATGGGACCGGTTTCATGGAAAAGCATACTCAGTGGGGATTGCACGAACAATTGACAAGTACGTATTTTCATACAATTCCCTTTCGATAACGTAAGGTTATCGAAAGGGAATTGTATGAAAATTATGACATTGCCAATACAATTGACATTCGAAAATGTTACGAATACGTATTTTTAAATTATTTGTGCTTACCCCCTCTGATTTATAATAATTCGTGAAGTCAGTAGCGGCCGTTGTGTTTTGGCTATCGTTTTATTGACTAAGATTTAAATACAGAGTTTATTTTATAAAGTGGTAGACGGTTTGAAACATTATACATATTTATAATTTTGAATAATATAATAATTGAATTGCTTGCACAGTTGATACTAATAATAATCCTTATTTCCTTACTAATATTATAAATGCGATAGTTTGTATGCATGTATAGATGTTTCTTACTCTTTCACGCAATAACTACTAAACGGATTTTGATGAAATGGTATGGTAGTAGTTTGGATTCTGGATTGACACAGGCTACTTCTTATCGCAGCAAAATGTACGGTTCCCGTGGCGTTTGCTCGTACGAAATCGCGGAAAATATTTAGTAAACTATAAAAATAAATACGAATAATTACAAAGAATCACATTTTGTTGCTAGTACAATTTATTTTGAAAAAGATCTAACGTAATATTTATAATTTCAGTCATAATCTCCACATACAAATGGCTCATCTGCTGGCTTCTCAAACTCACTCACAGGAAGAACGAGGAACAAATCTCCAAGGGGCTAACCAAGGTCCAAGCGAGGAATCGATCACAGGTCTACCACTGGCGGACCCTGACTAAGGTCTACGCTGAATACCTAACCTTAATGTTCAGTTTGGAGTCCATAGACGCCAAAGAGAAATCTCTCCAGCCAGTTTTACGGAAGTTGTTCTCCCTCTATGGTCTATGGTCGCTGGATAAGCACCTAGTGGAGTTGTACCAGGGTGGTTTTGCGACTGTTGATATGCCGAAGCTGCTCCGAGAGGCGCTACTGGAGCTGTGCTCCGATGTGAAGACGGAGGTGGTTAGTGTGGCCGACGCGTTGGCTCCCACTGACTTTGTACTCAATTCGGTGCTGGGCAAGAGTGATGGACAGGTAAATATTTTAACTATAGTTAGGCCCACTTGCGCCAATCCGGGTTAAAGTTAACCCTGGGTTAAAAATCATGTTATCTCTCTCGTTCTTCGTATTTGGGAAAAAGAAAACATGATATTTTAACCCAAGGTTAACTTTAACCCGGATTGGCGCAAGTGGGCCTTAATCTATACTAATATAATAAAGAGGAAAAGTTTGTTTGATTGCATTGAATAGGCTCCGAAACTACTGGACCGATTTTGATGAAATTTGGTACAGATGTAGAATAAACCACTGGGAAGGACATAGGCTACTTCTATCGCGGAAAATTTTACGGTTCCTTTTGCAAATTAACTTTTGCGTGTTTAACAGCCGCACTCAGAGACGTTCATTAAATTAGCCCTAATCAGTATTTAACTAATGAACATTAAATATCTTAATGAAGCGTGTCTCCCAGAGTCAACATTTAATGGATCGTTAGCTAATGACAAATTTAATCATTCGTAGGGCGGTGCATCTTCGAAATAAGTTGTCGATTACTTAAAAACTTGGAGAAGATGTAGCCATACTTAAAATTAATTAATATGAAACTGTTAAGTTTGTCTTTAATAAACATCAGAAATCATGTAAAGTAGTAATATAGTTAGAATTTATTTAATTAACAAAGAAAATCGACAAAAAATTATCCAAAATAGCAATTTATCGAATATTTTGGTAAAATAATTTCAATTTTCTAATATGGCATTACAGTTGCTAACTGTCAAATCTTCGCGGGCGGCGAGCGTGAATAGGTACTTACCTACCTAATACAAAAAATCTAAAGTTTAAAGTTTATAAAAGGTAGTAATTATATTCTCTTTGAAGTTTATTGCACTCTACATTTTAGTATTAGTGTAATTTTGAATTGTGTTTCAAATTATAATATTAAGGTGAATATCCGTCTATGGTGAATATATGATTACCAAAATTGAAATTCGTTGTTGTTGTGAAGGAAGATTGAAGAAATAAAACAAGAAGCGGAAAAATATTAGAAAAGTTACAAAATAGTAATAAATAAAAGAAATTATTTTATATGTATTGTCTTTTATTAATCAAATCCAAATTCTGCTACATTATGCTTACCACCGGCGAGAAGAAAAATTGTTCTTTTCAAAAAATATTTTTTTACAATATAGTAACATAATCTAAGACAAAAGTCAATATACATATAATAAGTACATACATACATAGAAACAGCCTTGCAAGGAGCATATTATTCCCAAGGTGGTAAACTGATGAAACCATTGACCTTATATTAAGCTTTGGCACACAAACATTCTTTAACAACCTTTTTTAATTTATTAATGGAAAGAATCTGAACGTTTTCAGGGATTCTATTGTATACACCTTTAAAAATTAGTCTGATCACTCATCACAGGTATATCTAACTTATTTCTATTTCTTGTATTCCTTAGATATAATATGATAGTCGCTTTATTTTGTAATTATTTAAGTATATTCTTTCTGATATACATTGTCCATTGAATTGTGTATTTTTTCAAATGTATTGTGAAGCGACGGTCAGAATACCTATTTCTTTAAACTTATCTCTCAGAGATTCAAAGGAAATTCATGATTTGGTAGCTCGGAATGGAAAGAATGATGACATCTTATAAATAGAACATAAGTATAGCTTGCCACTGTAGCACAAATATTGTGTATTCTATTTCTGTACACTTCTGAAGTGATTCCTCCAGGACTTTTTATTTTAATAATGATATTTAACTCAATACACCCAATCACCCCAGGAAAGTGTGCAATTTCATAGAACTGTCATCTGTAACAAGAATATAATATTTAAATTACATAATTATAATATAATCATTAGATGTAGTTTAATTAATATTAAAATAATACATTATCTTGGCATACATTTAGTTCAAAACGAATAAAATATTATATCAGTAGTAGTATCAGTACCTGTACAGTAGCCGGGGAACTTGACAAAATCTTGCATTTTCATAGCAATTAATGCAGAAACTTTGCTGACAATTTGTGAGACCGATTACTGACAGATATTAATATAAAAATAAGATAGCAACATACAAATAATATTACTTATTACAAGCACATAGTAAACTCTCATGATTCTAGTTTTGTTTATTATTTTAGGTACTATAATTTAGAAACTAACCTGAAAACTGCCTGTAGCTAAATATCTTACAGTAAACAGAATCATTATTTTGGGAGTAGGTAAATGGTAATCCTCTTCTAATAGGTATCTGATCTATTTAAGTCTGATTTCTTCATACCTATTATTATTAAGTTTTTTTACAACATAGGACTTCGGAGTGAATCTATATCTAACATGGAATTCTTGGATTGAATATTTTAGTGAAAGGATCCGAATAATGTCTTCTATAGCGTCTTGGTCATCTTGGTCCCACATTTCTGAATCTTAAAGAAAAATTTTCAAAATCTATAAAGTCCATCTGATTAGACATTTTGCATAAAAATGGTAAAAACAACGTAGTAGTAACTGAGATAATAACTACAATAACTAGTAGTCTAGTAATAGCGTATTAGTAAAATTCAAATGTAATTTTTTTTACAAAAACAAATAAATAACCTCAAATTCGATCGACTTAATCCACAATTAGCAAGTTAAATAGAGGTTTTGCAGTACTTAAATTTAATCATCATTAAGTCACGTTAACGATCCGTTAACTGACTCTGAGAGTGAGTTTTTTTAAATCTATACTAAGTAATGGTTTAAGTAACAATTAAATGACTCTGAGTGCGGCCGTAAAGTCGCGGGCAACATCTAGTAAATAATAAATAACTTTTATTTCAGGCTGCATAGGCTCATATTATACCTTACAGACTAACATACATATTATTATACACTTAAAAACTACACTTTGTCACATGTTGTCGGCGACGTGATGCGCGCTTCGTTCCGGAGTCTCCCCCGGAACCTCCGGTAAACCACACCCGTCGGCCAGAAATCCTCCACCTTAAGGCAAGGGCCGTCTTCTTACGGATGTAGTCCACGACGTCCTCTACCTCCATAGACCAGTGAAGGCTAGAGACGTACGTTAATGACGACCTCTGAGGCTTGGCGACGTATATTTTGTTGGCTGACAATATTTCAAATTTATTATGATTATATTTTAAATTTAAATTATTCATATCCTAATCAAGAAAATTTACATTTGAAAATAATACATAATATATATTATAATAAAATATCTATAAAAATAAAGGATTCAAGATAGCGTTTTAATTTGAAATCTTAAGTGAGTGTGATGGTTCCTAGTTATAACTCATCATCATCATCAGCTCGATTCCTGCTCGACAATGTCGGCGGTTACTTAATTTTCTTTTTAAGTTACTTATTATTTTTTCTTTTTTTTTCAGTTGTATCAAAACCTCCAGAAGGCTTTCTACAGCAAACCTGGAGTTTTCGAGCGAGCGCCGTGGTGGAGAGACGTCGTACCGTCTGCCAAGTCCAAGCTTTAAGTGACGTCAGAGACAGGGCTACACTACCTTTGCTTAAACTGCAGGATGAAGAGGTTGGCCGTCCCTGAGTTGGTCAGTTGGGCTCTATATCATTTGCGTAGTGACAGGGATACTGGAACTTTGACATTAAATATCTGCACGATGACAAGGTCAGTTAACAGTATCACATTGGCAGGGCTAGCGAAACTTTGGCATTGGAGATATCTCAGCTGATGTCCAATGAAAAGGTTTGCTGACTCTGACTTGCTTAGTTGAACAGTTAAAAAAGTAACATTTAGGTTCGTATATTTCAAAATGTAGGTTTTTATTATGAAATGTCTAGTACAGCTGTTGTACCTGATTTATTACAAAACCTACGTATTATGCAATGCATAAAATTAAAGAAACGTTGGCACAAATAAAATAGCAATAAATATAATCTGTCATATTTTTATATAATTAATAGTATTATAATAATTTAATGCCTTTGTATTGCAACAATGTTTTTTTTATCAAGCACAAAAACGTACAAATATCTTAACTTTATGTTAATGAAATAGAAAAAACAATATATAGGTATATTTTTTACGATTTTTTTATTTATTTTTAATTATTACCTAAATGTTACTTTATGGAAAATACCGTTATTTTTTATATAATAAAAACTAAAATTAAATAAATTAACACGAATTTATTTATGTAAATAAATAAATTTTAAATCACTTTTATGGAAATTGTTTAATGCATATAATGCATTTAATTAGCATTTAAATAACTGTTTATGTTATTAACAACTATATTATTGTTTATATTTTATATGTTTTAGAGGCTACTCTAGTAGTAATAAGTAATGTAATATAATATGTATATGTGCTTTATAAATTTAATGTAATTCCAAATAATATTCTATGAATCTAACATTTTTTCATAATTTTAAATCCTTCTGATAAAATACCTAAAGAAAATATGAACATTTGACAACATGTAAGTATAAAAAATAAAACCCAAATATTATGTTAGTGAAAGTCATTCGTATAAATAACAAAATGGCGTCAATAACAACAATTTTTTTTTAATGCGATTGTTGGATATGATTTTGGAATACATCTCTTTCAAAATTAGAAAGATATACTTAGTTTTAAAATTTTGGAGGAAACCTTTAAATTTATTTTAATAATGTAGGTACAATAATATGGTAATTTTTAAATTTGTTAATTATGTTTTAAGTAATTGTTATTATTATTTTCTAGTAATTTTTGATTTATTCTTAACTGTGTTAACTATTTAAAACACTACTTACTCGAATGTTCACTTTACTTTTAAGTTGAAAATAAACTTTTTTTTCCGTCTTACATACTAACGTTACGTTTAGACATTATATTACAAGTTATAAATTTACCCACTATGGAATATTTTAGGCGTTAATATAATTATTTCAATGTTATTAGATTTTATAGACATTTTTTCCTTTAAATGTTTTTTTATTATTTCTTGTAAGCACTAACATTCCATATTAAATAAATAATTAATATTAGGTACATTTTAAAATTTAAATCTTTATTTTAATATCGTATTTCTAACTGTAGGTGCAAGATTTAAGTGATTTCAGGTCATTAGGTCATTAGGATCCCAAGACTATTTTGGCCCTGCATCCTCTGTCTGTATCAACTTTAAAGAGGAATTTTCATATTAATTATTATTGGCCAGTTCAGAGATTCAGATATTATTGTTATAGGCATGTTTCACTATCACTTAGAAACAGTCCAAAAGCATATCGAGCATTGTCGCCGCCTAGCGACAGAGACAAAACATGAAAATAAGCTATCTGACACTTAGGGGCCGTCCATTAATCACGTGATGTTTTTAACAACTTTTAAGACCCCTGGTGATACGTGGTGAGGTTTTATACTGTATTTTGTTTTACACAGTAAGCAGGTCAGGTTTGAAGAAAAGCTTTAACTTAAAAAACAATTTAATCGAATAATTTAATCAATTAAAAACTATACGAGTCATTTGTCTTGTAAGTATTTAAACAACACTACGAATCTACTACCGATAATAATTTCGGTATGCATAGACTAGATTCGAAAATTAATACACGTGATGTCTCCTTATACCCCCTCCTCCCCTTGGTGATACTTGATTTTATTTGGACCCTTTCCTTTAGGCATCACGTGATTAATGGACGACCCCTTAGTAGATTGTGAAATAGGCTCTAAGTATTTTTTACAGAGATTAATGATTCTAATCTTTAAATTCCTCCAGATTCTAATCAAAGATATCAAAATATTTTCAAAGAAAATCTTTGTATCAAAGAAGTAATACATTGCATTTAAACCTTTATGAATTATGAATTAAATTCGTAGCTTTCTTACATAAAACATCATCAAAAGATAAACATCAGAGTACCTAGTGGATCGAAGGGGTTCTTAGATTTATATATTATAGTCTATAGATATTTTTATAGAGCATACATTTTAGCAATTCATAGTATTATATTTGGTTACCTCGTATATTCCAATAAAATATTATTATACTATTGAAAATATATTTATAATAATTTAGAAAATGATTTAGGCAATATTTATATAATAACACTTATATCAGACAAATAAAGATTATCCAGTGTATAAATTCTTAACTATTGTAAATTGTTTACATTCCGTTCAGATCCAATTTGTTCTAAACGTAAACCAAGAGAACAATAGAACACAATATAATGCTGCCATTATTGCACGGTAGCAATAAAGAAATACAATTTTACAAAGACTTCAATACTAAGGATGGGCCACGACGTACATACAGAACAATCTTCATACAAGAAAAAGTTACGCCATCTTGGTTTCACCATACCTCGAATGTCAGCCATCTTCATTTCACCATACCTCAAATGTCAAAATGGCCCCAAAACATGCAATATTACGTTGTTTCGTATTTTTCTTTTTGTTTACGATCAGATCAAATTTCATCTGACTAGAGTATAACGGAATTGATGAAACTATGAGTTGATATTGATATTTCTCAAATAATCGTGTAATAATTATTTTGTTATTTAATAATTTTTAATGTGTAGTTCTATAGTATGTAGTAAATTTGAAAAATTCTACTATAGGTATACAGGGGGTTTTTTTCAGTGGAGTTCTTTCAAGAGTAAATTATACTTTTGAATTTATGCAACTTTTACTATGGAATCAACTTTCATACTTAAAAAAAAAACAGCTGTTTCCTACAAAAGTTCTATAGATACCTAGTACTTTTGTACAGCTGATTTTTATAGGGTATATTCACTCTTGAAAGTTTGGCCACTGATTGAAAAAACATCCTATATAATCCACTCCATTTCTAATATTCGTATACTTCCATTCGTCACTCCAAGTGCCTTCCTCTATCGTGTTGTCTGTTGTAATGTTGGTCGATAGTCGTTTATTGTATTAAATAAATATATGATAATATATAAATGTGTTTATTATTCCTAATCACATCTACACTATTATTCACGACCTCTGTGGCTCAGCGGAGGCTCCGTGCTCAAGCCGAAGTTCGCGGGTTCGAGTCCCGCCAAAGGAACCATAAAGGAACAAAAAAGTTTTCTATGTTCCAGGGTCATGGATGTGTATTAAATATGTGTATGGTATCGAGAACTTACCACAGAACCAGATTGACGTGGTGTGTAAGCAGCCATAGATACTATTATTAAAAAATGATAACAAATAAAAGTGAAAAGATTTGTTTGTATATTTATTTGAATTGAATGGGCTGCGAAACTGGGCCGATTTTGATGTAATTTGTTTGGTACAGATATACGGGTCCCGCGAGATTTTCTTTTGCGGTCGCGGGAGATAACTAGTCCTACAATAAGTGGGCTGAATTGATTGGACAAATTACACAAAATATGTAGGATTACTGTCTGCTTGGTTTGAATTATATTCTCTCAAACTCGACAAAGGCCTCAACAGCTACTCGAATCCAAAGTGTTCCATCTTTTACTTTGCCTTCCTCTATTCCTTTAGAATAGAATAGAAAACGTTTATTTCAGACAAAAATATATGCCCATAGAGTTGTTAGTGTGTTAGTCGCAAAAATTATAATAATACTTATAATTATGTTAGTAATGTTAGTAGTATTACATTCGTTATACAAACTTAAATTTTTCCCATTATTACCTTCACCCAATGTCTTTGGATGGGGCAGTCAAATCTATCAGCAATGACTTTCAGGATGCTGTTGCTAGCTTTTCGCAGACGTTGAAACAGTGAGGCTGTTTTTTTGCGTATTATCGCTTGGAAGCCAACGGTACGCGCAGTAGCAAACATACCTGACGCACTACAGCGCCACGGTAGCCCCAACAGCATTCTGAAAGCATTGTTATACTGGACGCGCAGGGTGTCATAGGTTCTGCTCTTATACCTCACCCACAGGGCACTCGAATAGAAAGACTGGCAATATGCTTTAAACAACATGGTCTTTATTTCAGTTGTACACCGAGTGAACCTGCGGGCGAGCATGTTGCCTCTCACCGCTAACGCTCTGCGTTCCCTCTCCATGTCTTCGTAATCCCTGAGATCCTTTGTCACAATATGACCTAAATATTTAAACCTGTCACCTGTCTTAAAGCAACCCCATTCAAGTATACGGGAGCAACACGCTGAGGACTATATTTACCTGCTTTGAAAATAAGCAATTCACTTTTTTTATTATTATATTTGAGTCCGTGTGCCTCCGCGTATGACTCGCATATGCGCAGGAGTTTTCTCAGGCCACCTATCGCGGGGCTCAGCAGCACCATGTCATCTGCATAACTGATATTGTTGACACAGATTCCGTCAATAAAGCATCCAACATGTGTGCTGCTGAGTCTCTCGATAAGTTGGTTAACATATAAGTTAAACAGGATTGGTGAGCTTAATCCGCCCTGCCTCACGCCACATTCCAGCTTGTACTCGTCCGACAGTTTACCAGCCCATCTCACCCGATTGGTCTGATTTGAGTACCAGTACTTTAGAAGAGAGATGGTGTCTGCCGGCACCCCTGCACTAACCAGCTTATCCCACAGGAGGTTGTACACCACAAGGTCAAAAGCTTTTGACAAATCCAGGAAGCACGCGTACACCGGTGTCCTCCTCATTGTATAGTAGCTGACGGTATGTTTCAGGCTCAATATGGCAGTTTCCGTGGACATTCCTGACCTAAACCCAAACTGTGCATCATGCAAATTAACATGTTGTTCGAGAATACCGTTCAGCATACTATCAAGCACCTTCGCAGTTATGGTGGCAAGTGAAATAGGCCGATAATTAGTCTTGTCGGACGAGTCACCTGTTTTATTTTTAAGAATCGGTACTACTATATTACGCATTAAAGGCCCTGGTAGGTAGGAGTGACACAAGCATAGATTAAAAAACATTTCAAGTACTCTTGGCAAATGTACTCCAGCAAACTTAAAATGTTCGATGCTGAGACCATCATGACCGGGCGATTTTCCTCTCTGCATATTTTTTATAACTTTTATAACATTTTTCACGGAAAATATATGCTGTGATCTAACGGTCCCATCACCACTCTCACCACAGGAATTTGTAATAATATGTTTAATTCCTCACTAATTTGATGATAATATTATAATACCTTAAACAAAATATTTGCACGTCGAGATAAAACCGACAAAATATGAGTTCCATGTAATATTAAATACCATCTTTTTGTACCATATTTTTGCAAATAAAATATTCTTATTCTTATTATAAATGTTATTTTGGAAAAAAATAGGGTTCCGTAAGATATTTCCGTAAGATATTTTTGTAGTCATGGGATACTCTTCCCAACTTACCTGTCCGGTAGTTGTGGTATAGTATACGGGTATGCGACCCCGGCTTCCCTAGCTATTACTGTCCTATCCCTTGCCCTCCTGGGCGGTAATATCTTACATTCCCTATTTCCCACTCTACCAATCTTCCTTTCCACACCACCTATCCTTCCCTTTCCCTATTCCTACCCTCTCCACCAATCCGTGGAAACGCAATGGATAATCAAAAATAATTTAATTATCCAAAATGGCGGCGATGTGGTTCGCCACCCATCACGTCTCGTTTCTCGCGGAGGCGAAAAGCGGACCATGGAGAGACGCTTGGCTACGTTGAATGTAAGAGGAGGAATGGATGATAAGAATGAAAGTGGATGAAGCGAAAGAAGTATGTAAGGATCGTAGCAAGTGGAAAGAAGTGGTCTCTGCCTACCCCTACGGGAAAGAGGCGGTCCTGCCTACCCCTACGGGAAAAAGGCGTGATTATATGTATGTATGTATGTAAGACATGTTTGGTTTTGAAGTTATGGCGAAATTAAAATATTATGATTTCTGCTGCACGGCCCGTTGCGAATGGGGCGACATTCTGTAGTATTAGTATCACTATTGTACCCGTGCGAAGCCGGGGCGGGTCGCTAGTAGTTTATATAGAACGACAGAGACAAAGCAATAAATAAGCAATCTGAAAAGTCTTACAAAAAATTCGCACTCGGGCGGACAAGAAATAAGTTTGTTATGTAAGTTGTAACGCCAACACCAGGCGTAGCCTCAACATAATTTTAAGCTGTAAATGATTGGTCAACATATGTATTATGATAAATTAGAAACCAAATTTTAAATAAAATTTTATTGAAATAGTGATATAAACATGGCCACATTGTGCTTCATTATTAGTAATGTTAATTTGCACTAACACTGTTAGTTCAGTGTTAGTGCAAATTCTATTTAACTAGTAAGTACAATTATTTTAGGTAGTTTATAATCAAATATTAAGTCCTTAGACGCCTCTACAGTATACCTTTTACAAGTTTCAGGACATTATAAATGCATTTTTGCCTAAAATTGACTTTATTTACAATATTTTTATCAGACAAAAGATAATATTAAGTGTTAGTGATATTTAATACAATGTGTAATAAAATCTCTAGTTTTTTTTTAGATTAATTATTATATTTTTTACTTATTATGTACCTATTTTAAATCGAAATAAAGTAGAAATTGAATAATTATTTCATCATTTGAAAATAGAAATTTTCCAAATGCATTGCACTTACGTAAATATTTAAAATAAAACACAAAACAAAAGAAGATACTAACCGATGAAGAAATTGAGTATTTTGTTTATTTACAACTAGTAACAATTACGATAGCTACATTAATTGAAAGTACATATATGTATAATTTATAAATAAATAAAAAAAAACATTTGTATGAACAAAATTTTATAACATTGACTTGCACGCACGCAAACGCAATGCGTACGTGCTCGAGTTCAACGCAACATTTCGTACGCAAAGTTGAATAAAAGTAAGTGTACCATTTGCATAAGATTTTCATAGTAAAAGTATCAACTCTAAAAAATATTAAGTGCTATATTTAGAACTACGAAAATTCAAAACATTTCACCCACAACCATTTCCAATATATATACGACTACGCTCTCAATGTCTTTCGACAATAGTCATTTTCCACACATCGTCTGTCGTTTCCATAGAATGCCATAGATAAATTCTTCAGAATGTTATGGACATTGAATAGTTTAATTTTGGTAATAATAATAAAATTTAAACATCAAAAAATGATTGCGTGATTTATAATAAATAATACATAATATCTTTCCATCCAATTTGATACAATATAGATTAAAAAATATAATATATCTTACAGAAAATTTTAAATACCAGGTTTAGCGAATATATCTTTATTTATTCACCAAATTACACAATTAAACCACAATATTAATATTTACGGGAGACGCAACCCAGCCGCCATTCCCGGTTGCGCCCGCGTTCTCGACTGTTCCGTGAGTCCCGGCACCATCTAGCGGGGAGTAGGTACAAATATGGCGCGATATCGGTATGGCGGGCGGATTCGCCTTCCTGACGCCGTATGGCGCGGCAATTTAAAATTACTTGGCGCTACATCCTCCCCCTCCAAGTCACTAGACCGCCCCGGTTGTGACTTGGGTCTACCCCTCGACTTAGCGGCAATAGGTTCGGATTCTCCGACGTAGGGAGTGAGTTGGCTGACATGGTACTTGCCCTTCACCACGTTCTGACTATCCACGACCTCGTACGTGGTAGGCGATACGACGCGGCTAACCTTAAAGGGACCTATGCGACGCGGAGCGAATTTCTTAGTAACGCCTTTAGCTGCTTGGCTGAGGGCGTGATTGGTGACCCATACAAGGTCCTCCTCCTGAAAAGAGAGTCCTTCTCTTCTGCTCCGATCGGCAACAATTTTCCGAAGATCTTGCTGATGCTCATGCCTCCAACGAACCTCTTGTAAGGTGTCTACAAAATTCTGGAGATAAGGGGTGATTTGGGGTACAAAATTTTCTTGCTCGACAATACCACGTATGTCATTAAACATATGAATAGGACAACGAAGCTCACGAGCGAACGCACATTTGTCACGATTTGCTTTCAATCCGAACAATCGGAGTCTATCAAAGACTTTCTGTAAGTCTTTCATGTGTGATTCCATGTTCTCGGACACCACTAAAATATCATCCAAATATACAACCACACAGACATCTTTGAGCCCTGATCGAAACCGATCCATCAAGCGCTGGAACGTCGCTGGAGCGTTCTTTAATCCGAACGGCATCCGGCGGAACTGGAACGTCCCGAAAGGTGTCGTGAATGCAGTTTTGTGACGGTCTTCAGGCGCGACTTCGACTTGCCAATAGCCGGCCTTGAGATCAATAGTGGACATCACACAATCGGCTTTAGTTGAGGATAAGATGTCGTCGATCGCCGGCAGCGGATATTTATCCGTCCGGGTCACCGCATTCAAGAGGCGATAATCGACGCAGAAGCGTGTTTGTCCATCCTTCTTAGGAATTAACACGACCGGGGAAGCCCACTCCGATTCGGCTTCCTCGATAATCTCACCCTGTAACATTCTATCTATTTCAGCTCGCACAATCTCCTTCTTCGCAGGAGTCATGCGGTACGGCGGAACTGCTACTGGGGGGCTATCACCCGTATCAATGTGATGTACTGCCATTGGAGTCGGCGCTCCCCCTGGCGAAAAGATATCTTCGTTACCTACGAGCACTGATGAAAGAACTTCCCTTTCAGGAGCAGTCAATAACGTTCCCTCATTCTCGCGGAGCACCACGGAAGAACAAATAAGAGAAGTGACTTCACCCTCGAAATCTAAAGGAAAGTAAGTACGACCTTGATTTACCGCATTCAAAGTAAACCGATGTGACTTAAAGTCAAGTACCATACCAGCGTCGCGTATAAAATTCATACCCAGGAGAGAGTCTGTAGCACCAGGTAAGATCACAAAGACAGTAGGTATAACAACATTGTATACTTCTACATTGATAACAGCAGATTTAACATTTTTGTTACAAATAGAGCCGTCAGCTAGTTTTATGTCAACATTGACATCCTTACACTTAACATTGTTTTTCACTAGTAATTCTTTCATAGATTCACTCGCGATAGAGATATTTGCGGCGGTATCCACGAGAAAACAACCACTAACACCAAAAATCTTAATTTTTATTTTAGGTCGAGCGCGCGCGTCGATTGGCGCTGTGCCGACCGCAGAAACGGAGAGCGACTGTAGAGGAGCCGATGTCGTAGGCAGCTCATCCTTCTTTTTGCAGTTCGTACAGTTTGCTCGAATCACTCCTGGAGTGCCACACCCGAAACATACTATAGGCGATAGCTTTGCCTCTGGTCTCGATTCACTTAGGCCCGTCGTTATCCTGCGTGGTTGTAGTTTATGACAAACATCCTTCTCATGGCCAAACTTCTTACAGTATCCGCAACGGGGTCTGGCTTTGGGAGTAAAACTACCACTCGAGGTACTAGGTACAGGCGGTGAAATCACAGCAGGCACTGGAGCGACGTGCTGCGGAACTACCACAGCTGGGATAGCCGAAGCAGAGGAAGCAGGGGAACGCACTTGTGTTCGCGTGCGACTTTCCTCTAGAAGCTCTTCTACGGAGCGAGCCTTCTCTAGTAGCTCGGCGAACGAAGAGAAACTGGCGCGAGATACTCTCTCACGCAGTCGTCGATGGAGTAAGCCGTATATCATATCCAGCTGAACAGGGTTTTCGGGTAATGTGTTTGGTGGCAGCTGTGCAATCAAGGCTCTTGCCCTACACACGAAAACGTCTGTCTTCTCATCGGTTTGCTCTTTACTAAAAAGTTCACGATAAATTTTATGCGGTGGGAGGCGAGGACCAAATGTCTGCCGCAGGAGCTGAATGGCGTCAGGCCAAGTCGACACGGAATGTTTCACGCCTTGCCACCATGTGCCAGCCATCCCCGTCAATAACATAGGGAGACCACGAAGCGCGATGCTATCATCCATGGTGACACATTCTTTATAGATCTCTATGGAGTCTATGAAAGCGATGACGTCGGTGCCTTGAGCTCCGTCAAACCTTGCAGAACATCTCGCGAAGTTGCTCTGGCTCCCCATCACACTAGCAGTGGACGGCGGCGGGCCAGTAGTACGCAGAGCAGAGATTAGTTGTTGTAGATGTTGATCCGTCATAGTAATATATGTGGAAGTCGCGCCCACAGGCGGCAACATAGTCGAGATACTCGAGTGCGGCGTTAACATCTGTGTGTGTGCACCTTGCACCGGGGGGGACACAGTATGTTGAGTCACGGGTGGTGTCGCATCACCACTACGGGCAGCTTCGGCGTCAGCAGACGCCGCGGCGGAAAGCTGTCCAAGACTACTCGCGCGAGAACTTCTCGTTAACACCATTTTGGTAAAATACGGTAGGCTAACTTAATCTCTGTGCGTTAAACTTTAAAGTCCACCATAATAAAGTTCACGTAAGTAGTAAAACATAACACTATAATGTTTCTTACGCAACAAAATGTTCAAAAAAATATTTATATTATATCAAACAAAAGTCACTAGTGTGTCCATACCCTAATACAATGGCCATAAGTCCATATTTAAAAATTGTCCACAGCACCATATATTTTATGAATGGCACGCAAATATAAACAAAAGTTCTACTTCCCTCTAAGCAGCGACCCACCAACGGTCATAGGTATCCAATAACCTAGGCGTCGTCGGGCAGCGAGGTGGCAAAGTACAACGTTTCGGCGATCACACGGCGCCGACGACACTCGACGCAACGTAAACTTATTACGTCGTTGCAATCGTCAAAACATAAACGAGTTACTATTGTCACTTATTCTCACTATAGTCACTCACAAATTCACTTTTACGAGTTTAAAGGCACTTCAAGTGTTTCCGAGAATGTTCTATTAAAACCTGAAACTAGTCCTTGTAACCGCAATATAACGAATAAGTAATCTAGATTATTTACGAAACCGTTTGTAATAACACTACTGATTACCGAAAAACACTTGTTTTCGAGTTTGTTTTACGAGTGAGAAAATTACGTGTTTTTATAGTAACGTTCCCAAAAGTTTTAACACAAAGTAGGTATACTAAATAGCACAGTTCAACTGAGTACGGAACGCGATAGGTATATAAACGAAACGTTTTTTGTGGTGTAATTAAGTAGGTACAGTCCTAAATTACCGAACACAAGAAAAGAACCGAAGACAAAGTCTAGAAGCACTACGCGGGCACACAATAGGTATTCTAGAATTTTGTCGCTAGAAGTGAGATTTCGGCAAGCCTAGGTAACCTATTAGAGTAGGTACGCTTCACAACTAGGATGAAAACAAAATTCCTAGAACCACTCCACGTGAAATAAGCTCGTAGACACAGTTCTTATCACGGTAATACAGTAAATTGTTTACTGGTTTGCACTGTAACTATTTACGTTCACTTTTCTTTTGAAAAGAAGAAAACCGGTTTATACTTAATACTTGTTAGTCCGGCCAAACGTTGGGCAGCCAATTTTTGGCTAATATGTCTTTATTTATCCACTAATTATACAAATTACACCACAATGTTAATATTTTACTGGAGACGCAACCCAGCCGCCATTCCCGGTTGCGCCCGCGTTCTCGACTGTTCCGTGAGTCCCGGCACCATCTAGCGGGGAGTAGGTACAAATATGGCGCGATATCGGTATGGCGGGCGGATTCGCCTTCCTGACGCCGTATGGCGCGGCAATTTAAAATTACTTGGCGCTACACAGGTAAATTCGATACTCACAACCCTTTATACAATTAAATTAACTGTTATCACTATCCGTGATAGTGGAACTCGTCATCCGTATGATGGGGTTCTGTGTGGAGTCGCTGGAGTCACATTCCACCGTCAGAATATCATCTGGACTGTCGTTCCTATCCGAGTTGCTGCCTGTGTACGTGCCAGTGGGGGATTTGTCTTCTATAACCGCTTTCAGGTACGACTCTCTATCCATGATCATTGCATCTCTGGACAGCGCTAGAACATCTAACGACATCATGCTTTTGCACCTATCCGCTCTGGCTATCGGCGGGTGAGGTTCGTATACCACTTCTCTACTAATCGACTTCGTCCGCGAGAGATTCGAGTCTGCCTTCCAGCTTTCCTCTGGTGGGTTGTATTTTGAGTTAGTACTGGTGGATGGGGCGCTGTAGTTTCTTGGTGGGTTGTCGGTGAACTTGCTTTTCTTCTGTTGATTGTTTTCCTTCATCATCAAGAGTTGATCCAGTTTGTTTATGGTCTCGTTCAATTCGTGCACCCATGCCTCGTCCGTCTCCACGTCCGTCCTGTCTATGGGTTTCAGTGCTAGTTCCCTTACGCGCATTCGTAGCTCTTGCAGATTAGATTCTTCATCTTTTTCGTTTTCTTTACTATCTAGTTGTGTTTCATCATGTACTGGGTCCCTTTCTGCTCCCACTCCCGGCTCTCTTGGTCCCACAGGGATAGGATCCTTTCCTGGTGGATATTCTCCTCGGCGTCTATGTATTTCTTCAGAAATTTCCTCCAAGGCTTTGAGCGATTTGGAATATCTGAATTTAGCGTCCGCTATGAGACGTTGTAGTTTCTCAATCTTTTCGTTCTGCGTCTGCAACTGCTCGTCGCAGAGTTTTTTCTCTTCGAAGTAAATTCTCGACTTTATGATATTGCGTTTCAAGCTTTCCTCCAGCTGTGTTACCTGAAATTGATAAACAAGTAGATAAGTTACAAGTGATAAAAATTGTGCGTAAACGACAAATTTAGCATTACTGATAACTGCAGGTAAATATTGACTTAGATTTCGAGGTAGTATGAAATTATTGGTATTTTTACCTTTTTCTCAGCAGCTATGTATGCGGCGGCTTTTCTCTGATGTTCTCGTCCACTTTCTGCCTTTCTTTTCTCAGCATCCATGACCTTGAAGATGAAATCCATATCATATAATGTTTTTCTTTAGTAAGTAAATTATTAGCGTTTAATATCAACTTCCTGCACGCCGATTCTGTATCGTACATTTTGTGAGTTAATCACTGAGTTAGTAACGAAACGGAGGAGTGAGTAATTCACTATAATACAAAAGTGTGACTTTCCGTTACTCACTCCTCCGTTTCGTTACTAACTCAGTGATTAACTCACAAAATGTACGATGCAGAATCGGCCAGCAGATCTACTGGGTTATTGTTAAACACTCACGACGCGGGTCGGACACTTTAATCAAACTTTACGTTGTTACAATATTTAATTTACACAATAATATTTTAGCTCCAATTCACAACTTTTTTATACACTAAGGGTCCCTTATTCCTCGCATCCAAAGGACCATCTGTTGCAGGACATAGTTTTCTAGCAAATAATTGGAATTTACCTTGATGATGGCATGGTTGAGCACCTCATGCCAGAAGGCTACCCAGTTTCCTGGCAAATACTTAATTGGCCTCTACCTTGATGAGGGCATGGTTGAGCACCTCATGCCAGAGGGCCCCCCAGTATCCTGGCAAATACTTAACTGGCCTTTACCTTGATGATGGCATGGTTGAGCACCTCCTGCCAGTTGCTATCGAACTGCCACTCGTCCTGTTTGCTGACGAAGCGCTGCTCCGCTAGCGTGACTGTTTCCTTGGCGGCCGCGTGCAGCTCTGTAAGTGGACATTTTGTCTGGTATAAAATCCTTATTCAATCTCAATTGGAATACAAATAATCAAGTTATATTTATCTCCCTTTTAGTCAAATCATCAGGTCTTAAATTTTTTTTATTCAGCCTTTAAAAAATTAATTGCTTTAAGAACGGATAACTTGTCCGTGGAGCTTTCACAATCCCCGTTCATAATTAATTGATAAGTCACGTAAAAACGACACTCAACTCTGCTTATTTATTTTATATTATGATAATAGAAATATGTATTCTCAAACCAAATCCCCAACAGTACCGATTCTTTTTAGTTCTTAAATATATATTTTTTTCAATGTGAAACCTAATGCATTTATAATGAAGCTGATGATGATGACGGCTAGTTCGTTTATAACACACGCGGTTATAAATATACTCTCCTGCGCCACTAACCTAATTTTGCTAACAATCCAATTATATGTCGAGAGTCGTGAAAATTTATATAATATTATAGATGTTGCCCGCAACTTCGTGTGCGCAAAGGGAAATCTCAAGGAAACCGTACATTCTACCGCAATAAAAATAGCCTATGTCTATTCCCGTGGTCCACTCTATATCTGTGCCAAATTTCATCAAAATCGGCCCAGTAGTTTCGTAGCTTATTCAATGGAAACTTCCTCTTTCAACTTCGCAACTTTCCTCTTAGATAATAATCTATGAATGAATCTAAAACTTTCTGAAATATGTTTTGACCAGTAGATACAAATATGTCTAGATCAGTGTTTTTCAACCTTTTTCATGATGCAACCCCCCTTGTATGAAAATATATTTCGCGACCCCCCGACCCTTCGCTTTTTTATCATGTACCTATGTATGTACAGTGTTACAAATATTCATTTCATACGACGTTTATTATGCGTCTTCATAATTAGGATTCGGATATAAGTACATAATATAGTACGTCAAACATATTATTTTACAATTACATACATCGATGATATCGATGATCGATTTATGATTATGTATATCCTTTTGTTAAAATTCTCTTACTTAATAAATCAATCTATTTAATCATCATTGGTTTTTTACTAGAGTTCTCTCTACCTCCGGCGACCCCCCCTACAGAAGCTTCGCGACCCCCCAGGGGGTCGCGACCCACAGGTTGAAAAACACTGGTCTAGATTATAGATACGATTGACTAGACATTTAGACAGATCAGTTCACGCACATTCAATGTAACCCTAGCTGACTGTATAATTCGAAACTGGCCTTCGAACCAAAATACAACTTCCAAAAAATAGGTCATATCATATAACAAACAGACATAACTTCGCATACGCCGATTACAATACGTTAGGTAATATATATTTTAGGTAATACAGTACATATTTGCACAAGAGATAATGAGTGATGTGGAAATATTTGACTGATAAACGATGTTTCCTGTGGGCGTTCCATCGCGGTTTGCGACTGTTTTAGGAAAAGAAGAGGTCACCCTGGGTCGAAATTAGCCCATAATCTATACTAATCTTTAACTTTCTATACTAATACTAATAATATAAATGCAAAAGTGTGTATGTCTGTCTATCTGTTACGGGTCACCTCTTCACGCTTTAACCGCTGAACCGATTTTTATGAAATTTGGTATATATACATATTTTGGGTCCCGGGAAATAGGATATTTTTTATCCCGAAAAAGTAGTGTTCCCGCGGGATAATGTATGTACGCGGGCGGAGCCGCGCGCAAAAGTTTTAAGTTTGAACTTTATAAGGGTTTTGCCTCTTATCACGTCAACGTGTAAAATTGTATTTAACAAACGCACAGTAGGTAGTTTGTACGTTTGTTAATAATCTGAGGTAGTGTGTGTTGTTATTTTTAATAATTTTATTTATTCCTAATCATTATTTAAAAAATATAAGCTTTCTGCACACGTTCCTCCACATGAACTTCAACTGTGCAAAATACTCCTCCGTTCGTAAAATTGTCCTTAAATTTTTTTTCACGTATTAATAATGTAGGTGCTTTTGATAGATTTTCCATGCCTATAAGTTTTGATGGAATCTAAATATTCATAAATACATATCCACTATATTATGTATTTACGAATTTTTACATTTTCCCGTTTAATATTTATTTATTTTTTATTTTATTTATTTATTTATTATTCAAATTTAATAATACAAAATACAGTTTAGCAATTGAAGCACTTTTTACAAAAACAACATAACTGTATACTACTAAATTATTCAGTATTCAAAAAAAAACTTTATATCTTTATAAAAACTAAATTTAGAATTATTAAATGTTTTAACGAATTATATATTTATGGTCATATATTAAATATAAACTGTTGTTTTATAGTTACATTTACTGTAGGTCATATAAAATAATGAAAAAGGTTTTGCATTTATGTAGTTTTTGCCAAATATTGTCAAATATGCTGTATTTGTAAAAAAAAACTAGTTTTTCATAAAGATAATATGTAGTTTTTGTAACAAAAATTATATATGTGCTTCATAATAAAACATTTTTAAATCAGCCAACAGGACATTTATTGAAATTATACTCCTTATAAAGTGACAATTAACATTTCTATAACTGATATACGTAGATATATTAGTTACAGAAATGCTTAATCTGTCTGAAACAAATTGTGCACTTATACTTTAATACATATAAAAACATGCTAATTCTCTTCTGTACCACTACTGTTGTCTTCGTTATCTACTTCATTAGCTAATGAGGTGTAGCTTCAGATGTATTTGTTGAAGCCAAAAGAGCAACATAAAAGTTGTGACTTAGTGCTTGACAAATAATGGGTTATTTTAAGTACATCATTAAGTTTATGGGGATTTAGTGGCAATGTTGAATCATAACTCTGTTGAAGTTGAAGTTCTACAGGCAGATTCCTTTTATTCCGAATCTGAATTATATGCCATGGACCAGTAAAGTTGTATCGAACTCCAACAAACGGAACATTTTCTTTTATTTTAAGCATCCTTACTTCTTTCAGCTTCATTTCAGGTTTAGATTGATATAAAAAAGGTTTAACAGCTTCTTTCATATTCATAAAATCAGAATGGTTTATTTTATCCACATTAAAAGGTGATGGATTTATTCGCAAAGTTTCCATCAACTCATTCCAGTTATCTGGTACTTCTGCTGTATTTTTTTTTTCTTTTTATTCCCAACTAGCGACCCGCCCCGGCTTCGCACAGGTACAATGTATATATCTGTATAATCTATGGGTACAATACTGATACTAATCCTACCTCATAGATCTAAACTCCCCTCCCGCACGCACACCCCCGCATTGGTGACGCCTACTTCGCAACGGGCCGTGGAGCAGAAATCGTAATATTTTAATTTCGCCATAACTTCAAAACCAAACGTCCAATTTTAATCATTCAAAGACCAAATATTATCTTCATAAACTGTACTTAGTGATAAAATAATTTATTTTGATAAGGATTAATAGCATGAGTAAAATAAACGCGTTTAAATGTAGTCCAAAAAAAAATCAAGATTTCTAAATAAAAAAAATTGTTGTTGTGCCTCACTCGACATAGATAAGTATAGTGTGTCGCGGACTTTTTTTTAGATATTTATAAGATCTACAATTAATTAGAACATTTTATGGTTCTATCTTTTAAAGTTAAGGCAGCGTACGCAAAATAAATAACTTTTCTGGTTCATTTTTTACACCTTGTCACAGAATAGATAATAGTACAAGGTACAGAAGTCTCTCTGTTTTGATCTTTACAAATGCCGCCTTTTTATGTGCCTATATAATTATTATTAACAAACGGACCGCATGCGAGCAGCCGAAATTGAGCTCTCTGTCGCCGCGCGAAGGTCGACATTATTTCACACCTTGTCAGATATTCCGAAAATAAGGTTGTCACTTGTCAATACTTTAATTAATTATCTTAGATTATACTATCAGATTTATGCTGTTTATAATATTTACTTAGCGGTTGCACTTTTATTTATTCTATGGCGCGGGGTCGAATATTATGTAAGAATAAGTCAGTCCAGTCCAGCGCAAGCCGCAACTATGCTTAGCGACTCTCGTTGCGAGACGTCAGTCGTCACCCGTCACTTTCTCACAGCAGTGCACAGAAAGAGACAGGTAATATGTAGGTACATCTCGTGCGAGAAATATAGTAACATGTTACAGTTACTTCTGAATGGGTGGTAAGTGTTATACTAGGAGCTAGCAAACAGTTATTAGGTACGCAACAGAAACAAAAACAATATATTATAAACTGATTTTAATTTTTATTAGTCTAATATTTATATATAAATTACAAAGTGTATAAATTATAAGTGGCTAACTTTTAAATATTGTTTTTTACTATCTTTAAATTGACGATTATTATATTTAATCGTTGCAAATATGCGAAATCATCAATACACATTTTTGCCAATTAAAATATGACACGCGTTTGCGACGTAAAGTGAGTCGTACTGCCGAGTAATAGTGTTCTGTGCGTACTGCGTAAGAGGCGCGCGCGTGCGACACGGCCGGTCAGTGCGTGGCAAGTCACTCACCGCAAGTGGCAACCATTGAATCGCCCCAACGTTGGAGTCTCCGTATGTACTTGTAGCTCGGCGGCGGAACGGCGTAGTGACACCCCTCTGACCGTGTGTCCGAAAACCCCAAATATCTTACGGAACCCTATTTTTTTCCAAAATAAAATGTAGCCTATGTTACTCGTGGATAATGTAGCTTTCGAATGGTGAAAGAATTTTTGAAATCGGTCCAGTACTTTTTGAGCCTATTCATTACAACCAAACAAACAAACATACAAACAAAGTTTTCCTCTTTATAATATTAGTGCAGATAATACTAAAATCCTATATTTTTTTTACAAAAACTACATAACTGGAATAGTTATGCTGTTTTTGCAAAATATTGATGCAGTTATGCAGTTTTTGTAAAATCACCAAAATTTTAACATGGAATTTCTCGTAGTTTACTTGTTTTTGTAAAAAATAAATAAGTGCATTGCAAAGCCCTTTCGAGAATAAACAAAAAGTTGCCAGTAACAAAAAATATTAAAAATTAACAATTATGTTGTTTTTGTAAAAATCGCTTCAATTAACAAAGACATTTCCACAAAGTAGACAATAATGGTAACATCGGCAGCCGTACTAGTATCACAGCGTAATAAAGAGATACAGTGGGCCAACGCGTTTGAAGTCGCGCGAAATGCCGCTTTTGTGTCTATAGGTATTCGTCATTGCTTCAGGGTTGTCACAATAATGTGTTTTTAGGGTTCCGTAATACTTAAGGAACCCTTATAGTTTCGCTCTGTCCGTCTGTCTGTCTGTCTGTCTGTCCGCGCCTCTAGCTCCTGTAATTATGAATATAAATTTATGAAATTTGGTGCAGTTATAGATTGTGTATAGATCACGGTTTCGGGATCATAAAAAAAATAATAATTTTATATTTTAGGAGTAGCTCTCCATACATGTGAAGTGGGGATGAAAAATATTTTTTCACTCTACCCCATCGTGTGGGGTATCGTAGAATAGGTCTTTTAAAATAAAGGCATGGTTTCATACGTTACTTTTTTATAAAGTTGACCATTTTCGAGTAATCGGCCTCCAAAGTAGTTTGCAAGTTGGTCCCCCCCCTAGCATTTTTAAGCTATAGGAGATAGAAACTTGCAAATTTCCATGTTGATAGATCGTGCTAAAAACTCTTTAGGAAAACTATTTTGAACGAAATCGCATCATAATTTCTATTTCTAGAGCAATTATAGAAAAACAAATTAACATATTAAAGCAAATCAGAATAATTATACATCATGTGAAATTATCATTTAAAATAATGTTTCAAAACTGGTTGCAAAATTAAAAAAAAACAATAAAAATAACTTAAATTAATAATAAATAAAACATGCTGTCGGGTTTGAACCTACATCCAAGGACAAACACTATGATTAACTGAGCTACAGTAATTATACTGATTATTGCGAATTTACGTTTCTTTACCAGAATTAGAGCTAAGTTTTGAAACACGTAAAATTTTAATTAATAATTAATTTTACGAATATGTGCCTCTTTTACCAATTATTACAATAATTTAATAACACTAAAAACACATGAATATAATTATGTTATCAATTACCATAGTATTATTGTTTTTTATTATAATTTAATACCTACCTTTAATATTAAAAGCTTCAATTTGCTAGTGACTTTACGAAAACTAGGTATATGGCGCTAGTCTCCTGTTTAAATCGTGGATTGTTTTTGAAAAATAATACTAGATGTCGCTGTGTTATTGGATTTAAATTCTGTATCACGCTATCGAAAACCTCGCTGATATGTATAACCTCTCAGGTGTCGCGCTTTAAAATTTTTATAAGTATCTGGTTGTATTCTTCGTACTACTTTGAGGTCTCGCTAGAGTGCGCTAGAGTAAATATTTTCTTTGATTGTGATAGGCGATATCGTAATAGACTAAAATAATATGCTCAAATGTTATGTGATTAGCGAAATGCGAATATTAAATAGAAATCGAATAAAACTTATTCTTAAAGAACATCTGGTTACTATTCACTTATATATATTTTGATTATTAATCAACATTCAACATTTACGGAACCCTCCTTAGACATGTCCTGACATGCTCTTGGTTAGGTTATATTATAATCTGTTCTACATTTTGTGTATTCGTAGTATGTGTATGTAGAGTACTAGGAATAAAACAAAAAATATATATATAGAAGTATTAATGAAGAGTTTTATTATAAAAAATACAAATGCGTATACAAAAGCTCAGGGTTATCATGATATATATCATGATATTGTTACGAACACACAAAAGCGCCATCTAGCGTCAACCAATGACACCACTTGGTGTGAACAGGGACAGCGTGGGGCCCCCTACTCAGTACTAGATGGCGCTACTGTGCAAACGTTCCAGAATAAATCTAACACGGTCACGCGACTCGGGAACCTTCTGGAATCGTCTGGGACTCGTATCGACCGGTATAAATACGTCGGAAGAATGCGAGCGAGTCGAGTTCTTTTTGAGCTTCCATCGAAGCGATACGGGCGATACCAGCGAAAATTAGTGATCGGGAGTTCAGTTTCGAGCTACCTTCGGGCGATATTCGAGGCGAAAGAGGCGATAACGATGTGAATACTAGTGATGTGATGATACCGTGAGAGAAAACTACGACTTGGCTACGACTTAAGGACACCGTTAGTGCTTAGTGTTTAATGTTGGACCTAGTGCTTTAATAGTGTGTGTGTGCTAGTAAATAAAGTCTTCAAAAGAGTCACCAGGTTTTATCTCCAAATCCTTCGAACCCAACACGTAACAACTGGTGTCAGAAGTGGGATTTGGAGATGCCATTGACTCCGAGAGAAGATTTCAAGAAGTGCAGCGGGAGGAGCAGCCCTGGTGGAGGAGCGACCCCGGGCGGAGAGGAGCGACCCCGGGTGGAGGAGCGACCCCCGGGCGGAGGAGCGACCCTCGTGCGGAGGAGCGACCCCCGGGCGGAGGAGCGACCCCCGGGCGGAGGAGCGACCCCCGGGCGGAGGAGCGACCCCCGGGCGGAGAGGTGCGACCCCCGGGCGGAGAGGTGCGACCCCCGGGCGGAGAGGTGCGACCCTCGGGCGGAAACGAGCGGCCCCTGGCGGAGAGGAGCGGCCCCTGGCGGAGAGGAGCGGCCCCTGGCGGAGAGGAGCGGCCCCTGGCGGAGAGGTGCGACACCTGACGGAGAGGTGCGACTCCTGGCGGAGAAGTGCGACCCCTGGCGGAGAGGTGCGACCCCTGGCGGAGAGGTGCGACCCCTGGCGGAGAGGTGCGACCCCTGGCGGAGAGGTGCGACCCCTGGCGATGAGGTGCGACCCCTGGCGGAGACGTGCGACCCCTGGCGGAGACGTGCGACCCCTGGCGGAGAGGTGCGACCCCTGGCGGAGGTGCGACACCTGACGGAGAGGTGCGACCCCTGGCGGAGTGGTGCGACCCCTGGCGGAGTGGTACGACCCCTGGCGGAGAGGTGCGACCCCTGGCGGAGAGGTGCGACCCCTGACGGAGAGGTGCGACCCTTGGCGGAAGAGTGCGACCCCTGGTGGTGGAGAGCAACCCCTGGCGGAAGACTGCGACCCCTGGTGGTGGAGAGCGACCCCTGGCGGAAGACTGCGACCCCTGGCGGAAGACTGCGACCCCTGGCGGAAGACTACGACCCCTGGCGGTGGAGAGCGACCCCTGGCGGTGGAGAGCGACCCCTGGCGAAAGACTGCGACCCCTGGCGAAAGACTGCGACCCCTGGCGGTGGAGAGCGACCCCTGGCGGAAGACTGCGACCCCTGGCGATGGAGAGCGACCCCTGGCGATGGAGAGCGACCCCTGGCGGCGAAGACGTGCGACCCCTGGCGGCGGAGACGTGCGACCCCTGGCGGCGGAGACGTGCGACCCCTGGCGGCGGAGACGTGCGACCCCTGGCGGCGGAGACGTGCGACCCCTGGCCGAGAGGTGCGGCCCCTGGCCGAGAGGTGCGGCCCCTGGCCGAGAGGTGCGGCCCCTGGCCGAGAGGTGCGACCCCTGGCGGAGACGTGCGACCCCCTGGCGGAGACGTGCGACCCCCTGGCGGAGAGGTGCGGCCCCCTGGCGGAGATGTGCGACCACTGGCGGAGAGGAGCGACCCTTGGCGGAGGCCACACCCACTGGGGACCAAGCTCCGCCCATTGGCCCCGCCTACTATGCCCCGCCCACTGACCACGCCCCTCAGGCCCCGCCCACTGTGGGCCAAGCCCCGCCCACTGGCCCCGCCAACCGGGCCCCGCCTGCTCAAGTCCTTTGGGTCTCTGGGAGGATGATGCTATGAGGGAGGCTCAAGAAAGAGATGACGACCTTCGACACATCGTCACGTGCAAGAAACGGGGCGACGTAAAACTAATCTGGAGTGAGATTGCACCCACTGGCGCTATCACTAAGGCGTACTGGGCGCAATGGGACAGTCTGATAAACGGAATACCCTACCGGAAATAACGGCAGAGAGTTCCATCTTCAGATAATTGTCCCAAGAACAAGAGTGCCAGATGTTCTCCGTGTAATGCATGATGGCGTATCAGAAGGTCATCTGGGTGTCAAGAGGGTCATTCAAAGTGGTGCACATAGATCGTCTAGTGCGGTACCATGGCAGTGGCAACGATGCTCGGGACGAGCATCTCTAAGAGGGGAGTAGTGTTACGAACACACAAAAGCGCCATCTAGCGTCAACCAATGACACCACTTGGTGTGAACAGGGACAGCGTGGGGCCCCCTACTCAGTACTAGATGGCGCTACTGTGCAAACGTTCCAGAATAAATCTAACACGGTCACGCGACTCGGGAACCTTCTGGAATCGTCTGGGACTCGTATCGACCGGTATAAATACGTCGGAAGAATGCGAGCGAGTCGAGTTCTTTTTGAGCTTCCATCGAAGCGATACGGGCGATACCAGCGAAAATTAGTGATCGGGAGTTCAGTTTCGAGCTACCTTCGGGCGATATTCGAGGCGAAAGAGGCGATAACGATGTGAATACTAGTGATGTGATGATACCGTGAGAGAAAACTACGACTTGGCTACGACTTAAGGACACCGTTAGTGCTTAGTGTTTAATGTTGGACCTAGTGCTTTAATAGTGTGTGTGTGCTAGTAAATAAAGTCTTCAAAAGAGTCACCAGGTTTTATCTCCAAATCCTTCGAACCCAACACGTAACAATATTTATCAATTGATATTTATGCTTGATATATATATCAAAATTGATATTTATATTTTAAAATGTAAAAGAATGTTTTAAATGTAAAAAATCTTACATCAACACAGGTCTTATTTTCCGAGAGTTTCACAAGCCTAGGTCATCAAAAACTTGCTATTTGACACGACATTAACTAATCATAGCCGTCGACGCGGCGTGTAACGGTTTATGACACCCACGTGATCCCCTGTTTTTCGGAAGAAAATTCCTTGTTTGTTATTATACTATTGTTATACCATTTATACCATGTGTCAAATTAATTCGACTGATAAAATTAATACACTTTTTTTTTCTTCTGGTTATAAACAAAATTCATAACCTGGATTTAAGACTTAAATTGATACTCAAAAGTATCTATCGTTGATTTTTAATTTATTTGAAAACTTTGAATATCAATAAGAATTATCAAATTATTAGAAATACAAATTATTTCGATTCAACTATTACGAAAAAACATATCAGTGTATGTAATTTTGAAAATGTCAAAAATATCAACAAATCTTAAATTTGATATTTATTATAAATATCGGATATTTACGAACCCTGCAAAAGCTACAAATGCGAAACTGAAAGGTATTTTCGACATTTGGATTTACTAGTTTTTAGATTGCGATTGTAGACGGGTCTGGATAAGTTTTGAGGGTGCAAAAATTCTAAAGTCTTTTATTTTTTGCATATAGTTTCCGGACCTTCTTCTTAGTCTAAAATTTGATTTTGTGCCATTTTGGATGGCTGCGTTTGAAGCAATTTTGTTTTTTGTGTCTTTCATGGATATTGGCCCAAAAGTAAATTATAGCTAAAAATTTTACTTTCACGATATTAAGGAAAGAGTAACCGAACATGGTCCCACCAGGCCCACAACTATTCTAATGTCTGACAAATCTTAAAAAACTGTTCAGAGTGTTAATATCTGAGTCTGTAAGAAAGATGTGCCACATTCGGCAATTTCGTATAAAGATATTCCATTTTTTTTCCTCAAACTCGCTATAAAAACTACTAATGAAACTTTTAGCTAGTAGAGTTCATATCTATATGATGATTATGGTGTTACAAAACACTTTCTATAAGTTTAACCATGTTTATCCGCGGGATTTTTTATTAGAATGTAAAAAACCAACTTTTATCATGTATCAATGGCGAATACGGGGTGCGGGCCTCTCGCCACGCGGGGAGGGGCCCAAGTTTCATATTAATACGACAAAATGAAATGACAATTTATGTGACAACTTGACAAGTAATAATGTTCTAAATGCGAAATTTATAATTTCAATTTTAAATTTATTTCATGTTTAATGATGCCAAGACGAGACCATAATATTATGACTCACCAATAAAAAATGTCTTCAGATCTCGTCTAGAACCTTCTGACTCCACTCTACGTTCTCTAACTCTATAAAGCTTGAATTTACAAACTCGTAAAGTAGAAAATAGGCTTAAGATAAAAAAATATTTTAGTCACTGTTCATAGCTTTTCTGTTAGAGAACACAATGTTCTGGCACAACGACGACGCTCGAATATTGCTAGTGTGGGGTGTGCCTTATACAAAAGCTCATGAAGTAATGAAACGCTCAAGCTATGCATTTTGACTCATTAGACGGATCGCGCTAGCTGTTTTTTAGTGGGAAGTGGAAAAATTCTAATGTTGCTGAATTTTTTCTGTATCTATATGTAGTTGATAGAGTAGACCCTAGGGAGTTAATAATTAAGTTTTGTGCCATGTCTGCCTATTGCCTTTTCAGCAATTCGATTATTTGTGGTTAATTTTTCCGTGGCTGCGTAACGTAAGACTTAAAAAAAAAATAGTCAAGGAGTGTTCCCAAAAAGGCAAGCAAAGTTTAAAATTGATGTAATTCAAAGGTCAGTTATACAAAAAACAAAATAACTTAAAGATAAAAAAATCATAGCTTCTAATACTACTTACTGTACCTACGCGGGCGGAGCTGCGGGCATCAGCTAGTTTCAACATAAAACTAACAAGCAATAATAAATAAATAAAAATTCAAAAATAAAAAACCTTTTATTTCCAGTTTCACAAATTAATGCTTTTTATAATACTAATTAAAAATTATAATAAAATTACAAATTAAATTAAGACTAACGTTAGGTATTATAAATCAATTATTTTATAAGACTAACATTATTATAAATTAATGCTAAACATAGTAAACATATATCGAAAAGCAGTACAAGGATCGGTCCACATTCGTACGTAGTGCTCTGCAGATGTTTCACTAGGCTCGACTTGGCGGGGCCCTGCCGTGCCCCTAGATATAAAATTGTCAACGGGATGAATAACAATATATACAAATATTATTTTGTTGGTTTGTAAAATGTATTTAATTATATAAATTATTACAATCAATTAATAACCTAATAAATAAGTCCTTAACCACGAGTATTAGAAACATGTATTCAGCAACCTACTTACGTATAAAATTCAAGCGTTGAAATTTTTTTTTTATTTTTTATTAAATAATACTATATATAAAATAAATATGATGTAGCTGAAGAGACTATTCAGTTAAACGACTAATTTCAAGAACTAAAATTAGGTATTTGAAATTGTAATTTTTTTGGTGTTAGATAACCGAAGTTTCATGTGGAAGCCTATCGGATATCAAATTTTATTGTGCATTTATGTATTGTATAAAATCAGGCGACAATTACATTCAGCTTCGTCATTCGTGCTACGCAAACAAAGTTGCGGGCAAAAGCAAGCTTAAATTTTGTAATCGCTGTAAAATGCGAAATATAAAAATTTTGAAATGTAGTCGATAGAATGACATTTTATCACACGCATTTACGTACATGTGTAATGTGTATGTTGTAGTGCGAATATTCCACAATACTTCGACCGCATATTATAATAATATTATTTTTGCATTTTATTATTTAAACCCTCCATGAAAAAGGCACAAACTTGGAATATAGATTCTTTATGACTTAATAATATTGAATACGTGAACTTTATTTAAGGATTATGTGTTTTTGGAACGCTTTTAGCTTAGGGAAACTAAAAAACTTAATTTCTCTAATCGCAGTCGCTTAATGTGGCACAAAATTTGGAATTAGGCCTATTTTAGTGGTCTTAAACAGAAAATAGTCGTTTATCACACTTTAGAATTTTTGCCGGTACTGTTTTCAAAAAATGACCCTAAGTCTTTTTTTACTGGACGAAAACGACGCAAATTAAGTCTCCATACTCTGAAAGCTGTCCCAGTTAAGATACCATTAATATTTTAAATTTTAAATCAATATTGCCACTTTTATAGCCATATAAAAAAATCAACCACAATAAATGGAATTGCTGAAAACGCAGTGGGCAGAAATGGCACAAAACTTAATGATAAGCTCCCCAGGGACTACTTTATCAACACACAAAAATTCAGCGACTTTAGAATTTTTTCCACTTACCACCTCGAATACGCCTAGCGCGACCCGTCTATTGTTGAATTTGACGATGTAAGTAGTTAGTAAATTCTCATACGTAGATACAATTTTATTAAAAATTCTGACGGGAAACAGGCGCATGGTTTTGTATTAAAATTAATCTTCTTTAGCTGTTCATATAATTGACCATTGTAAATAAGTACCTATATACAACTCAAACGAAACACTGTCGCAAACCACTTAAAACAATCAAATTAAAAAGCGTCAACCCCGGCTGACGTGTCCCAAGCGAGTGTATGGCAGCTTGGGCTCGCTACCGCCCCTCTCTCACCCCGCACGATTGCTCTGTCTAGACGTGTCCGTTGGACAACTGTAGGTAAGTTCCATAGGCTGTGCTGTGCTTAACTGTGTCACAGCTGCCTGAGTTATCGGCTCGAGGAACTAGGAAAAAGCCTTAATAAAATAATACATTCAAACATAATTGAATTAAGTTAACATAACAAAAATATTAGTAAATTCCAAGATGGTACCATGCAATATGTTGTTTGTGTGTGTGTGTGTGTTTATGTGTGTTGTGTAGTGTGTGTGTATATATTGTATATTCCTAGGGATGTTATTATGTATATGGATTTTGTAAACATTTTTCAGTACTATTATAATCTAAAGAAACTAACCAATTAAAAATAACTCGTTTGCATTTGCTCAATGTAAGAGGATACAAAGTACTATGTTTATTCGCTGTATTGTAGAGGTGAGAGGAGATGACGTAGAATTGTCGCCTAGCAAGTGAGGTCCGGTGACGAACTGCCGAACAAATTTTCCATGTACTTCGTTTGCTAGGTTGTACGTAGGGGAGCTCTCTATGTTTACGAAGAATTGCACTCATGATGAATAGTTGCCTAACCGTGAGCACCTCAGACTCTCTATATAGAAGATGAGTACTATAGCGACGAGGATACCCATAGATGACCTTTAAGATAGCGCGCTGAGCACGCTCCAGTGGCAGTAAAGTACGGGTTCCACACCCTCCCCATGTGATAATGCAGTATTGTATAAGAGATTGCGCGAGAGCAAAGTATACACACCTTAACGTATTGATATCTGCTGAGCTCCTTAGTTTGCGAAAGACAGGGATCAGCCTTCTTATGCGCGATGTAAGAGTTTGTATGTGGGAAGACCAACAGAGATTGTTGTCTAGGACAAGTCCTAGATATTTAATATTGGTTACTAACGTTAAGTTGGAACAATGACAGACATTACCAGCACAGGTATGGGCCACAATACAAAAATTCTCTGGTAGTTTAGGATTAGAGCGTGCAGAAAATGGTATATATTTGGTTTTGTCCAGGTTCAAGGTTAACAAATTAATATCTAACCACTTCATAATCTCTCTGAGAGCAACCTCTGTATGCAGCTTAACCTCCTCCCAACTACCCTCATACACAATCAAGGCCGTGTCATCAGCATGAGAGTACATAAGGTATTCACATAATATATAAGGAACAGGGTGGGTCCTAAAACACTTCCCTGCGGCACACCGTAAGAGAGCCGAGTGGGACTGCTCAGAAATTCTCCTATCTTTACACACTGAGAGCGTTCCGAAAGGTAGTCCTGAAAAATATCCAAAACAACACCACGCACCCCGATAGATTTTAAGAGCATTGATCGGCGCGAGACTCAGATTTCACGAAAAACGCTACTTTTCAAATGCGTCTATATCTAACAAAAACTGGTTATTCTGATTTTTACATGTAAAAAAACACTAGAAAATATTGTATTCTAATTTTTCACTTATCATTTATTTTAAAATAATTTCAAACTTTTGAATAAAACTGACAAAACTAACCAGAAGTTTTTACAACTTTAGGTTCAGGGGCAATTTCAAGACATATAATAGCTACAACCGCTTACATTTTTTAAAAACAAAAAATCTTTACAAACTTGTTGGATCCTCTTCTAGATTATCTGTAACTCAAATTATTTTTATATACGTTTCTATCTCATAAAAATAAAATTTAAAGAATGCCAAATTATCAGAAATTATAGTTCTTTAAAATGATGACATTTATGTATTTTACTTGCTCCTTTTGTTTCTTACTTACATAATCTATGAGAAGAACCTTTTATCTTTAATATGCTATTTCAATTTTTAACTAAATTAGTTTGACGAATTTTACTAAATAAATCGAGGCGCACAAGCGTTTACAAATACTGTTGTAAACGCTCGTGCGCCTCGATAAATACAGTAGTTTTAAAAATTCATATAAAATTCGTCAAACTAATTTAGTTAAAAATTTTAATAGCATATTAAAGATAAAAGGTTCTTCTCATAGATTATGTAAGTAAGAAACAAAAGTAGCGAGTAAAATACATAAATATCATCATTTTAAATAACTATAATTCCTGATAATTTCGCATTCTTTAAATTTTATTTTTATGAGATAGAAACGTATATCTTCGAAACGATAGTTAAAACAGAAATAGGTCTGCAGTTACCTACACAATCCCTGCTACCACCTTTATGAATGGGATGAACGAGTGCACGCTTGAGGATCTCTGGAAAAATACCAGTAGAGAAGCATAAATTAAATAAAAATGTCATAGGGGGTGTCAAGTTTGTCACGGCATTTTTTATAACCAGTGTCGAGATATTATCTACACATGTTGAACAATCATTTTTTAAATTTTTTATTATGGCTTCCACTTCTGCGTGATCCACATCACTTAGTACCATTGAATCTCTTTGTGAGTGTTGTTCGGGAATATTGACTAGATTTGGCGAGTTAGTGTTTCGTTTAAGTAATATCGCAATACTAGGTACCTCGCTTTTTAGTTAATTGAATAGCTAGCCGCACACACACCATATTAATGACAATAATGCTCATATTGACAATAATATTCCTTGTGTGCGGGCCATATTGCCGTTTTTTATGTATGTGTTGACTAGTATTGACAAATTTATTCTGTCAATAATATTGTAAGTGCGCGGCTAGCCATTAATATCTATAGAAGAAAAAAGTTTAAACTAGCTAGGCGCCAAATTGCCTATTAATACCTCCAAGTCATAAAATATTTTACTTCCAATAAAATATTATGTACGAACATTTAAAATAGAATATTCGAAAATAGATGACTCCCTAGCCTCCACTGACATCGGTGAGGTGGATTCTTGCTTGTCAGGCGTGAGCGACTCCGATGTAAGGTTTCTTACTTCTTAGTAGAAACTAGGATCATCATTATCTCTGCATATAAATATTCATCATAAATTCTAGCTGCACTCGATAGAAACCCTAGATGAGTAAATTTAGTGATGTAATCTCTACAAGTGTAACCACTAGACGCTCATGCAAATTAGTGTTAATCAGCCCTGCCGGCGAGCGAGGCGTGCACCAGCAAAGAGCAAATTGGACGAACAGACAGGCCAGTAAATTCTTATTAGTGTCTACATAATAGCAGAAGGCCGAGATAAAATGATTTCTCAAAAAAAAAACATCTTTTGTGTGATATGTCGATTGTCGTAGGATTCATCTTTCGTAAGAGAAATTAAAATTTGTTTGAAGGAGTTTCCAATCAATGTTTGTTATTCGAAACAATGTAGGGAACATCGATCATAGGGTCTTCTTCTAGGGACTTCGGATTAAGCGTTGCCTAACTTTTTGATATAGGTACACAGCCAGGAACTTCTAGGAATATAGGTCCATAGACCTTCAGTTTAATAGAACACGTTATTGCGATGTTATCAATTAGTTATTAGAGCACGATATTATAATATTATGTTCGAATGTATCATATTTCTCATCTGTCCGTTGTGTGTTCGCTGACATTTGTATAATGTATGTAGGTATATCCACGATAGAATTACAGCGGCCCTGAAATCGCGTGTTTCAGACATACAATCTTGTTAATACATAATATAGTTTGTGAGCGATAAAATATCTCATACTAATCGGTATTTTATATATTTATGCTGTAGAGTAGGTACTAGAGTAAGTCTTCCAATGTAACTCATTGTAAGATGTAGCCTCTAGACTTCATAGAAGAATAGATACTTAATTTACTAATACCATAATATGAAAGCAGGTCGCAATACTATAAACAATAGACATTAGACATACATAGACCATGGAAATAGGAAAAGAAAACCGATCTTTTACCATCAATGATTTAATTTAGAAATGCGAGATCGATTACCTACATAATCTAATTCTAAGAAAATAATGTAAAATTAAACATGTAAAAGAAGCAACAAAATACAGATCAATTAATAATATTTCTAATTGTAAATAAACTTTTTACACAAAATATTATCTGATCCGATCGTCCGAGCCAATTTGCCTCAACAAGCATGGCGGCGGATCCTGTCAGCGATATTATTTACGAAGCCATTATTTTCGACCTTTGACATATGGTAGATCGATAGAGAATTAATTTGAGAGGCCTTGACTAGCTTGAAGGTTCTATTGGCTGAAGATCAAAACAGAAATATTATTTTCCTGTGTAGTTAATCAAACGTGATCGTATGCCTCTTGCAAATCTTTTAATTTCTTTCTCTACTGTAGGAGACCCATGCTTTGATACAGTCGGCTAAATGCCTCGGTCTCATAGAAACCCGGATTTAAATAACATCGTGTTTCGCGTTGTGAAAGATGTACTTATTTTTAAAAGGCCGGTAATGCTTTTGGGACTCTTCTGATGTTACGGGAGCCCATGGGCGACGGTAATCGCTTTCCACCAGGTGATCCATCTCCTCGTTTGCGTCCTATTTTTTTTATATATTGTATTTCATAAAAAAAGGTGACCGTGGGCAGCTCCTATCTTTAGTCTTCCGATTTTATCGAATTTTAAAATTGTAGTATTATTGACTCGGAAGTAATATTTTAAACATGCTAAATGATGGGCAGTCACGAACTGTTTTATCGAATTAAATCCACTTTTCTTAATTAACCGCGCCACAAAACCTCTGGGGACTGAACATTTACGGAACTTTATGAAAGAGCTGATTTTTGTAAGCACATAACGTCTCCATCATGAAGTTAAATAGTGCCATATTTTACAATAAAAGTAGCTACTAAACTTTTAATTTCTCAGTCCCCGATGGAGATGATAATATTCAGAAGCCAAACAAAAAAATATGCAATAGTTTTAAATTCCATCAGTATCAATTTCTGAATTTCATTCTCCTGAAAACATGGCATTAAAAATTACATAATTGAGTTATTTGGAAGGACTGGGACTCTAGAAGCCTCAATTGCAGATAATATCAAACTTGAAAACTAACCGGAGGCAACAACAGCAAATGACTTAGAGCGAGGCTCCGTTAGTGAATTGCGTTGTCGCAGCGTCGACGTTGCGTCGTTTTTCATAGATTTTTTGTGACCCATTAATGCGTGGCGTCGTCGAAAACGACGTTTCAACGCAAAGGATGACGGACAGGAGACGAAGAGGGAAGGTGAATGCAGTATGCTACGCTATCAACCGGCACCCTTTTGCATTGTCCTGCGTCGACGTACGCATGTGTGGCATACAATGCGCTAATTCTTTGCAACGACGCAAGTCGCAACGCAACGCAGTAATGGGGCTTCAGCCTTGGGTGTAACCCTACAACGCTGGTATAAAAGAACCGCATGTAACCTTGGGCGACCTTGGCGAGGCGGGAAACAGGAAGGCAGCCATTACAGACCCCGATAACATACGGGTTAGTAACCGTCACAAACTATCTGTTATGTTCCAAGGTCCTAGAGTTAAATAATGCAATTTTCAGATAAGACCGCATACCATCAGAATTAAATTATTATTCATGCATTCCATTCGGAAGATCACTTTTTAATTCCTGTCCATTTCCATTGATCTAATGTTACGCGCATTAGATCAATGGAAATCCACCTCAATAAATTCAGACATTCTAATTAGGATCTTAAAAAGAAGGCTTATTTGAATTTAGTCAGTCAGAAGCCACACTTCTTCCGATTTAGGATGCTAATTAGGCTCATTTCCTAAATGCTTTTTCACTTGACTGAATTAAGTCACTGATTCGTTTAGGACGTCTAAATTTGGCGACGTTGAATACGCGCTTTATGCTGTCAAGATGCTGTTTATGATGCTGGACCTGGACGTTGAACTATGGACTTGGGTCTACGAGTTACGTTATATCGGCGATTAAACAAGTGGGCTTCAGATTATCTAAGTGTCCTTTATCTACCCCTATATTTGTGATCGGTGGTTCCTTCATACCCCCATTAGAAATGAGCAATATGTATGTAGGTATCTAAAACAAGATGACAGATCATAACCTAATCGCCATTTATCAATGCAGCAAACGTCGTTTAGTGTGTTTCCCCATTTAAAGTAAAAAAAAACCAATCGAAACTATCCATCACTTGGATAGAACAGGCGATAAGAATCAGACCGTAAAACACTAGCTCCTATCATTTCACCCAACGCTGTGGTTTCATGGAAGTTAAATTTAGAAACTACCGCATTCGTGTTTTGGACTGTAAAGTTTACCAGATTGCTCGGCTTTTATAGTTTTGTTTCTTCCTGACATTAACTTACCTACAATCCTGGCATATGAATGGTTTTGAACCTTTAAAATACTCCAATTTTGGTTATTTGTAATTCTCATCGCAATTCGCAATCATGTCGACAAGAGTTGGATAACTTTTTTGTTAATCTTACATATTATACCACATACACATAAACAGATAAGACCCAAACGTTAAATAAAATAAAATGAAATTTGCGCATTGCAGGTTTCCATAACATCATATAATACATAGATGCAAATAACTGATTGTTGTAATATATAGAGACTGGATGTTTCCCGCGACTTCGAGCGCGAAAAACGAAATCTCAAGGGAACCATACATTTTCCCGCAATAAAAAGTAGCCTCTGTCCTTCCCCATGGTCTATTCTATATCTGTGCCAAATTTTATCAAAATCGGTCCAATAGTTTCGTAGCCTATTGGACCTAGAAACTATTGGACCGATTTTGATGAAATTTGGCACAGATGTAGAGTAGACCACGGGACATACGGGACATAGGACATCTAAAAATCAAAATTACATAATTATTTTGGTTCTGCGTTAATGGGTAACAGAACAAGTACAAATAATAATCTACACTAATATTATAAAGAGGAAAACTTTGTTTGTATGTTGTAATGAATAGGCTCAAAAAGTACTGGACCGATTTCAAAAATTCTTTCACAATTCGAAAGCTACATTATCCACGAGTAACATAGGCTAAATTTTATTTTGGAAAAAAATAGGGTTCCGTAAGATATTTGGGTTTTTCGGACACAAGGTGTAAAAAATCAACCAGAAAAGTTACTTATTTTGCGTACGCTGCCTAAACTATAAAAGATAGAACCATATAATGTCCTAATTAATTGTAGATCTTATAAATATCTACAAAAAAGTCCGCGACACACTATACCTATCTATGTTGAGTGAGGCACAACAACCATTTTTTTATTTAGAAATCTTGATTTTTTTTGGACTACATTTAAACGCGTTTATTTTACTCATGCTATTAATCCTTATCAAAATAAATTATTTCATCACTAAGTACAGTTTATGTAGATAATATTTGGTCTTTGAATGATTAAAATTGGACGTTTGGTTTTGAAGTTATGGCGAAATTAAAATATTACGATTTCTGCTGCATGGCCCGTTGCGAAGTGGGCGACATTCTGTAGTATTAAATTAAATTAAATAAAATTAAATCTACACTAATATTATAAAGAGGAAAACTTTGTTTGTATGTTTGTTTGTAATGAATAGGCTCAAAAAGTACTGGACCGATTTCAAAAATTCTTTCACCATTCGAAAGCTACATTATCCACGAGTAACATAGGCTAAATTTTATTTTGGAAAAAATAGGGTTCCGTAAGATATTACACGCCCCGTTGCGAAGTGGGCGACATTCTGTAGTATTAAATTAAATTAAATAAAATTAAATACCATTTATTTCGGGCTGCATAGGCCCATATTATAAATACATTATAGACTAACATACATATTACTATTATATCAGTATTAGTATCAGTATTGTACCCGTGCGAAGCCGGGGCGAGTCGCTAGTTAATAATAAACAAAAACATGTAACTTAGCACTAGTTCTCATGAACGAATTTTTATCGCTAGTTAAAACAGCGCTGAAAATAACGGTCTGTGCGAGTACATTAGAGCTGAAAATCCAACACACGAGCGTCGCGTTTAGTTGCAGCGCTGATTTAACTAACGCCGCGATAAAAAAGCGTTCGCGGAAGGGCTTACCGCTAGCTCGCTGGAACGCGACCGCTGCCTTCTGACATTCGGCCCTCGCAGAATTGGAAGCCGCGACCGCGTCGTGGTACGGCCTGGACTTGTCGACGCACTGTGTGCCCAGCTTCTTGGTCAACGCCTGTAGACGTCTGGAAGTCTCGTTCAGCAGGAGATGAAAGGTTTTCATAGACTCCTGCAACATACGATACAATCATGTGGCGTACCGCAGTGGTTACAGATTGCGTCCAGTTTTATTCCTGTTGTATAGAAATGAGTAGAACTATTGTACAAATTTTTACATACATACATATAATCACGCCTTTTTCCCGTAGGGGTAGGCAGAGACCACTTTTTTCCACTTGCTACGAACCTTACATGCTTATTTCGCTTCGTCCACTTTCATTCTTACTAGGGCTTCCAATCCCGCAATACCGAGATCTCGGTATTGCGGGATCCCGCGCCATTTTCCGATCCCGCGTGATGCGGGATCACGGGCGCGGGATCCGCGGGAATTGCGGGACTGAAAAAAGCGTGCATGCGATGGCGAATGAACGGAGCGTATCGCTCACGTCCCGCGGCATGGCTCGTGGATATTTAGGAACGAGCGCGAGTGAGTGTCATTTGTTAGGTTCAATCAAAGTAAACAAAATAGGATAATCTGCGTGAACTATTCTTAATAACTCGAACTCAACTTTTGTCCGTGGGAGAGCCATACTTCGGCACGAATGGGCCGGCTCGACCGGAGAAATACCACGGACTCACAGAAAACCGGCGTGAAACAGCACTTACGCTGTGTTTCGCCGAGTGAGTGAGTTTACCGGATACCCTACCCCCCTATGATGCCGCAGTTGAAAACTAATTTGTTACCCCAGGAGGGTACCAACTGCGTTGGAGAATCCCTTTCTAGTCTCTGGACGTCCACGCTCAGGCGCCCCTGGACCTGAGCGTCCATACATCCATACATCCTCACAAACTTTCACATTTATAATATTAGTAGGATATCTGTTTCCCGCGGCTCCGCCCGCGTAAATATAGTTTCGAGTATCCCGCGAGAACATTGTACTTTTCCGGGATAAAAAGTAGCCTATGTTTTATTCCAGAGCCTAAGCTACTACTATGCCAAATTTCATTAAAATCCGTTCAGTAGTTTTTGCGTGAAAGAGGAACAAACATCCATCCGTACATCCATCCATCCATACATCCTCACAAACTTTCACATTTATTATATAGTAGGATATGCGGGACTCCGCAAATACCGAGATCCCGCGGGATTAAAAATTCGTAGTCCCGCAAATACCGAGATTGAATTCAGGCAGCGGGATTGGAAGCCCTAATTCTTACCTCCTCTTACATTCAACGTAGCGAAGCGACTCTCCATGGGCCACTTTTCGCTTCCGCGAGAACGAGACGTGATGGGTGATGAAGATTTTTATATAATATATTAATAATTATTATTGTTGTCAACTACGAGTAAAATATTAAAATTGACGACAGAATTGAGTTCGCATTCATAGCTCTTACGTTACTTAACCTAATTACATCACGTTAACAATCCGCAACAGACTATCGATTTTACCAGATACGGTTATACCAACGTATGTCCTACGGCACCAGGAAAGTATACGTATATTCATTACGTAATACGTAGAGGCAATTGAGCAATTGACCCCATCCAATGCGCTGCCATCGAGTTTATTCCACAATCTACGCACTCAATCAAACAACTATTATCTTCAATGAATAAGTACTCGGTGATTTTTTATTCCGTTTCGAGAGAAACAGGACATACTATTTATATCAAAAATATAATTTAAAATATAAAAGCATTAGTGTTAAAGTTCAAGTATTTGAAAGCTTATCGAGCTCAAAAATAAAAGTGCTTCTAAAAATTTTCACTGATAATTTTCTTCAGAAAGTCTAAAGAAAGTTTAATAAAACACTATTTTTTTAAATTTCAAATTGTCATAACTTTGGAATGAATTAACCGATTTTTACGCGATTGGCGGCAATCGATACAGTTTTTAATGTCCTTTAAAATAATCGACAACAAAAATTTTTTCGATGAAAAATTTCTAAGTAATTCCGAAAAAACACTTTTTTCGGTTTTCTTTCCTGCACGATATCTCTCGAACGAATCAACTGATTTTGACCGGATTAGCGGCGATCGACGTGGTTTTTCAAGGTTGAGAGCTGATTAGTTTTTGGAATTGATTGATAAAGCCCTTTAAAAGTTATTCCAAAAAAACACTTATAAATATTCACAGTTTTTTCTATCTGTCCTAAACCTAATCGGTCCAAATTGTATTCAATATCTAAGTTTGGCAAAGCCCTTTCGAATGGCGCCAGCCGCAATAAAATCAGTCAAACCGTTCAAAAGTTATAAGAGGTTTACATACTTACACATACTCACAGTTCACACACACACACATACACACACACACATACTGTATACATATACAGACATAGTGCCATCCTCGCGGGGGTAGTCAGGGAAGTTTCCTGTGACCTCAGAACGTCGAGATATGATGAGAATTCGATTTTTGCAAAAAGGGGTAAAACCAATAACTTCCCGATTTTTTAAAAATCTTAGCGGGAAGTTAAAAAAGTAAACTAAGAAATTCCTATTCTTAGTCTCTATTTCATGTACCTGTTATACCTTGTTTATCTCTTTTATATTTGAAAACTGGTACTATACAAGGGAGAAAACCATACAAGTCTTAAATTTTATAAGTCGGTTTTCATTAACCGACTTCCCAAAAAAGGAGGCGGTTTTTTTTTATTTGAAAATAATTATTGTTTATGGGTTGGGACTAGAGGTGGGCGCCGACCTAAAATTTGCCGGCGGCGGCGCGCCGGGGGAAATTCGTCGGCGTGGCGGCGCCGCGCCGCGGCGTAGCTGTTTTTGTAAAAAAAAACGCCATTTTTCGCGCTGATTCGCACCGCGGCGCTAAGTGCTAACTGGCTATCGTGCTATTGCTAGTTGCTAAAGCTAAAATCCGATGCGAAATAATTTTGACTCGACGCGCGACGCGGCCCGAGAGTTCACGATGCCGCGATGTTCCACGAATTAATACGAGCGAGTGAGAAGAGAAAATACATTCAAGTTCAGTCAAATTTCTGCAGTTTTTTTTTTTCAAAATAAAGTTAATTGCATACGTTTAGGTTCCATTATTCAATAGTTGTTTTTCTACACTAATATTATAAAGAGGAAAACTTTGTATGTTTGTTTGTATGTTTGTAATGAATAGGCTCAAAAAGTACTGGACTGATTTCAAAAATTCTTTCACTATTCGAAAGCTACATTATCCATGAGTAACATAGGCTAAAATTTATTTTGGAAAAAAATAGGGTTCCGTAAGATATTTGGATTTTTCGGACACAAGGTGTAAAAAATCAACCAGAAAAGTTACTTATTTTGCGTACGCTGCCTAAACTATAAAAAAATAGAACCATAAAATGTTCTAATTAATTGTAGATCTTATAAATATCTACAAAAAAGTCCGCGATACATATCTATGTCGAGTGAGGCACAAAAAGAGGCCATTTTTTTGTTTAGAAGTCTTGAATTTTTTTTGGACTACATTTAAACGCGTTTATTTTACTCAACTCATGCTATTAATCCTTATCAAAATAAAATATTTCATCACTAAGTACAGTCTATGTAGATAATATTTGGTCTTTGAATGATTAAAATTGGATGTTTGGTTTTGAAGTTATGGCGAAATTAAAATATTACGATTTCTGCTGCACGGCCCGTTGCGAAATGGGCGTCACCAAGGTGGGGGTGCGCGTGCGGGAGGGAAGTTTAGATCTATGAGTAAATTTTTTGTTTTGTGTTCGTTGTAACTATGATGGATAGATACTTGAATACCTATTTATTTAGTGTTTGTTTTATTGTTAGTCCTGAAGAGTATAGGTATTTCATACGATAAAAGTATACCACCCATTATTTCATTGAGTTTTAGTAGGTACCTATATTAATTTGTTTCTGTTTGTATTGACTAAATTTCGCCCGTTCTGTTAGAGGTTTAAATACATTCTGTAGTATTAGTATAAGTATTGTACCCGTGCGAAGCCGGGGCGGGTCGCTAGTTATTAATATTTTCATATTGTGTGTTAATACTTAATGAGCAACGCGACGTAATGAAAAAACATTATCATTTCACAAAACACAGCTATTTATGATCATTAAAATCGATTTTAGCAAATAGCATAGCAATAGCACGTAGCATGTTAAGACATGAAAATTAGCATGCTAATGAAATTAATGAAAAATAGCATTAATTTCCATTACTACACAGCACCCCGTGCCCTGCCCGCCCGCTCCCGGCGCCTAGGGCCCGGCACGGGCCTGTTTTTTTTTTGAGTCGACATCGATCGGCGCGAATTTTTGGATACTCGGCGGCGGCGGCGGCGCATACATGGCGGCGCGGCGGCGCCGCGCCGGCGCGGCGCCCACCTCTAGTTGGGACTTGGGAGGAACGTAATTTTGCACGGCGTTGGTTGTCTTTACCCGTCGACCATCTGGCGGTTTGCGGCTTGTCCCTATGCCACAGTAAATAGTAATAGTCTTCAATCTTCAATTTATGTTAAAGTAGGTACTTCCTAATACAAATACCGAAATAGATTTGAGAAGACTCGATTACTTTAAATAAGAATTAATTTATATTTGTGACGTCAAGTTAACTTCATACCTATTAAATTATTCACCATGAGAACGTGTTTGACTAAAATATTAATGGCTAAACAAATATTCTAGAACATATAACGTCATCGGTCAGACAATAACATCGGATGATTCTTATTTCCATAAAATGTTTTAACTATGTACCTACCTACTATTATTTTATTGCTTCATAATGCTTCAATATTTTTTTTCATTTACATTCATCAACTGAGTGAGCTGTGAGAGCCATGCTTCTCACAATTCACAAAAAGGGCGGCTTAACCGGATAGATACCACGACTTCATAAGTTCATACAAAGCTGGCGTAAAACAAAGGAAACGGTGGTAATCACTAATCGCGTACAAGCAGCGATACATTTGCTCATTTTCCATTCTCATTCATTAAAAAAAATATGGCCATAACACGGTGTCTTTAATGCCCAAGGACTGTCGACAAAAACAATTAATTATCGTAAGACGTGTACGGTATACATATTAGTATTCACAACGTGTAATGTGTTCGGATTCCAATCCGCTACTTCTTGGAACCGTGCTCACTATGAACTCGCTATACCAGCGGTGAACGCTCATCTAGGAATAGACGATGAATTTGATCAAAATCAAATCGGCACCAGTGGATGAGAAGATGAGTAGGCGGTCAAATAGAAACACAATAAGTAACTGTTTAATAAAAAAAAATACTCGTATATGTAATACTGCCGAACGTATAACCGCCGCCTTTATTTGGGAGTCGGTTAAAAATAGTTCGATGTTAGATATTCAACTACTTGAAGTATAAAAACCACACATTCAGTGTGTTTTTTTCGAATAGATTAAAAGAACCCTATGACAGGTTTTTGTTTTTGGCAGCCTTTGTAAAGCTAACGTTGTCATTGTCAACCACATTCATGCATTTCTACGTGACTAATCTTAGAAACATTGAGGTGCCGAGTCGGCAATCAGTTTTTAACTTTTTATAATAACTTTTTTGTTCAAATGTAAAACGTATTTTCTTTGTATTCTTCATTATTGTGTTTACATTGTTTTACTAATTCACCTCTACTATTACGGATTTCTGTACAAATAAAGGCTCTCTCATATAATATGGTGTAAATCAATATGTACGTAACTCGCAGGCCGCGTCCGTGAACAACAAATTGTAGAAACTAGAACGCCGCACCATAGTCCATAACTGGCTTCCCTTTATACTGGGATAGGGTTGTCGCATCTTATTTGATTTACGATAAACGTTGGATTTTGAAAAAGGTGTTTTCAACAAATCTAGGCGTATATTTTATTACTATTTTAGCATTTGTGGGGCATTTAATAGAAGTTTGTAGCCAAGGCCTGGCCAATATTTGGTAGCTAATATAGCTAATATAAAGTGTACCGATTATATCGCAATTTTACTCGTCTGATGATATGGTGTTTGCCATGATAGGGTGTTTGATATTTTTTCTGCCGCTAGGGGGCAGACGCAACTCACATAAAGCGTCACAAATTTTTGAAAATTTGCGGCATAAACTGCTGTATCTTTTGATTGCGTTAGCTTAGAAGTTTGATTTTTTCACAGCTCCAAGGGACATTATACCTGAGTATTTGATATAAATGCCAGTTTGATACCTCCACGCGTTCCTGAGAATAAAAATAAAATTAAAAATTTTAAAAACCCCCGACACAAAAAATAAACTCTAAAAAATAATTAATAATATTTTTAACCTATTATAATTATATTATCACATATAATATTATGTAAGTTGAAATATTTTTATTTTCCAATCGTCGCCTCGTCGGGGGACCGCTAAAGTTTATGAAGTATTTTTACAATAACAGCTAATTAATTATTACGAATTACATTTAGGTATGAGCGAATTTTTTTCGGAGTAAATTATTTTGTTCATTCTGCGACTACACCTGTTTTTCTTACATAGCGGTCCCCCGACGAGACGACGATTGGAAAATATAATTATTTTAACTTACATAATATTATATGTGATAATATAATTATAATAGGTTAAAAATATTATTTATTATTTTTTAGAGTTTATTTTTTGTGTCGGGGGTTTTTAAAATTTTTAATTTTATTTTTATTTTATCCTTTTTAAAGTAGGTATAATTAATGGTTACCTTACCATATACATACTTTCAACATCATTGAAGTAACATGGTACCAAATTTCGAATCGATAGGACATGTGGACGATAATCAGATCCCCTCATCAACTAATAAAGAAAAGATAATCTTCAAACGACTAATCAGGTCATGGTTACCTTATCATGTTCTTTAAATATCGTTGAAGTTACACGGTACCAAATTTTGAATCGATCTGACATAAGAAAGTTAGTCAGATCCCCTCATCAACTAGAAAAGAGCTGATAATCTTCAAACGACTGATCAGGTCATGGTGACCTTACCATGTTCTTCGAATATCGTTGAAGTAACACGGTACCAAATTTGAAATCGATCGGACATTGGAAAGTTAGTCAGATCCCCTCATCAACTAGAAAAGAGCTGATCATCTTCAAACGGCTGATCTTCCCACCACCAATTTTCTCATCAAACAAATCTACGAACACTCGATTAAGTCATCAATATTCTCTTTCAGTGCGCTTTCATTTGAGACCCCACTCGAGTATATTTGCACATTCGGTTATTCTTCCCCGCTTTCACCCCCCACAACTTTTAAACGGCTCAACCGATTTTCATCAAACATGTCTAAGAACACTCGTATGTAAGTTACCTTTAATACAAAAGAAACTAAATTGAAATCGCTTCATCCGTTCGGGAGCTATGATGCCACAGACAGACAGACAGACACACAGACAGACAGACAGACACGTCAAACTTATAACACCCCTCTTTTTGCGTCGGGGGTTAAAAAGGGTCTTGAGAGACAGACAGACGGACGGACGGACAGACAACAAAGAGATCCTATAAGGGTTCCGTTTTTTCCTTTCGAGGTACGAAACCCTAAAAAACAACTTAATTATAAGTACATTAAACACGCATTAATATTTATACAACAACAAGTTTCATTAATTGTGCAAAAGATATTGTTCGCTTGTGAAATATCTTTATATTTAAAATATTAAAAAAACTATTGCACAACGCGTGTGAGAACCCTATTGAAGCTGCGATAGAGCGTTAAGGTCGACAGACAAGATACGTATTGTGGAAAGCGTTATCCCCGTGCTGGTGCATCGAATATGTCCATTGTTGCTTTGCGTTAACAAAGAGCAAATTAACTATATAATATTAGGCATAAAGATATACATATTAATAAAAGGCAAATAAGCCAGGAATCATTGCATTTATATTCGTTATCTTACGATTGAATTGGCTTGGTAAACGCTAGGAAAAAATTGCTCCACTACATAGTACGTTAGCTTATGTATTTCATAATCAGCGTAAGCATTTTAAATTCGTGACATCTGACAGCTATTTGACACGACAAGGACCGTCGGGCTACCAAGCGCCGCCTGCTGACAGAAAAAGAATCGAAAACTTTTATTGACCGTTTTTGATACCACTTACGCCACCAGATGAAGCTTTGTGTGCGTTGGGTCTGCCCCTTGACGACAGAAAAAATATCAAACACCATCATTCAGCTTGTCTTCCGAGGCATGTTAAGTCTGTCAATAAATAGCAGAAACCAAGCTTATCCCTCTCAATATCTAGTAGCATTAGCAGGAATGTGAGTGAACGAAGATGATTTAATAAATAACCACACCGATTTCGGTGACCGTAACCGGCCACACAGCAAGCGACGGAGAAGTAGAGCCCAAGAGCAATCTCTCTTCCTCTACTAGCGTAAGTCAGTAACCCAGTGGGACGGATGGCTGACATAACTGGCGAGAGATTAGGTGCACGCATGTATCATCTTTCTTGTCAGACAATCAGGTGATCATCCTGCATTGTCCGAACAAGACTTCAATACAACATATTTAGTTGTTCCAACGTGCGGATTGGAGATAGAACCCACGACCTCCGGAGTCGAGAGCTAAGCTCTAAACCACGGAGGCGTCATGATAGGTGATTATTTGATCTGCTACTAAATCATAAAATAATATACTTAATTGTCGCTTTACCGGAATAAGTTATTAAATATAGTCGTTATTGCAGCATTTACTATAAACGCTCTGCGATTTTAGTTTCCGCAGAACTTGACTGACTTAAATTTAAGTACTATAATGGCTCAGCTTTCTTTTCATGACCTGATTTAGTAAATAAAAGATTCAGGTCAACTTTATACTTGATAAGCTTTAAACAAAAGTAGTCTTCGTAATGACGAGTGTCTATTAGTAAGTTAGAAGTACATACATACTTATGTAAATTCTTACTCTGACGACGACCTCTGTGGCTCAGTTGGTTGAGCGTGTTGGTGCTCAAGCCGGGGGTCGCGGGTTCAAATCCCGCCGAAGGAACAAAAAGTTTTTCTGTGTTCCTGGGTCATGGATGTGTATTAAATATGTGTATAATATAATAAAAATCTTAAATATGTGTATAGTATAAAAGTATTAAATATATTTCCGTTGTCTGGTACCCGTAACACAAGTTCTTCGAGAACTTACCACGGGATCAGATTGACGTGGTGTGAAGCGTCCATAGATATTATTATTATTATTATTACTAAGCTTGTAGCAAAGTAGTAAAATAATTTTTCTTCCTTCCGTTTCAAGACCCGATACAGGTAACCTAAGATTGAAGCCGTTAGCAGCTTAGAAGCTCTACATAAAGTAAAGAATAAAGCAAACTGCGCGACTCATTAATTCTCTATTATTTTGTTTAGGACAATTTTAACTTTCGGCCAAAAAATTCTACTTTTTAGGTGTGTATACCTACATAAGTAAACTACTATTGAGTAATACTGTTGAGTAATATTAAAATCCTTTTTTCAAGACGGCTTGCTTGTGGGGAGAGATTACGAGAACAAAATCTCTTTGTCCATATATGGCTAGAAGAAGTAGGTATATTACACACAGCCCAGAACATTTCGAATTTCTGTCTGACAAAAGAACTTGAACTTAGTTGTACTTAGATATGTCACCGTAAAATTGTAAAAACCGTTAGATTATAATAAAACTAGCGAAATTGTAAAATGTTGATAGACTTCCGACGCGAATAGGCTGACCATAATTTAACATATTATTTTTCGATAGATTATAAATATATAGTTTTTAATCTTTCGACATATTTTTACAATCTCGTTAGTTATTTTACAATCTAACGGTTTTTACAATTTTTCGGGGACATAGTATATCACAGTATCTGAAGAATGAACATTGTGTCATTTGTGTTGTGTGGCCAGTTACCGGTAGGTACTTTTTAATACTCGATAATTTTACCTATTTTCTAGAAACTAGATTCTGTAACTACGATTAAAACCTTTACCGGCGTAACTTTCTAACTGTAAGCAACTTTCATAATTTCGTTTAATCGATTTTTACGAGCAGGTAACTAAAAGGAGGACAGCTTATTACGAATTTGCAAAACTTGTTTTTTAATTATAACAGCTTGCCCAATACGGTAGTACCTGCCATTTACTTTCATTTAAAAACAATATACTTATTATTATCCCATGCGAAACAATGCATTAATAAGTTCTATTTCCTACTTTAGTCAACAGCTGAATACTGGAAAAACTACTTAAATTATGCGGCTCTTAAGTCACATTATTATTGTCAGTTTGTCACTGATAATAATATTACGCAGAGTCAATGACAGGCTGTTATTTAGGGTGCCTTAAGTTTGAGTAGCTTTACAGTATTCAGGCGTTATTTTATACAATATTTATGTAAATTTGTAGCAATATACACCACTCACATCTAGCTCCAGTTCCAATTTGTTTATCTCGTCAGTAGCAGCGTTCAACTTCTCCAATTCAACCTGGAAAGTTTTGAAAAACTTTAGACAATCACACGGCACACGCACACGGTATTCCCAAACGTACGGCAGTAGCAAGCAACATGTAGGGACGGGAAACATCCGAGACATTGTAATGGTTGAATATCTTATCATCTCTAGATAAACAATCTGCCACAGTGTCCTCTTTATTCTTATCTTCTACCGCGCATTTAAATTTACTAACTCTTATGGAATAATCTTAAATTGATAAAACTTAGTTTAAAAACCTGGTGTGGCAACCCTAATGTACCTTAGCGGATTGTTTCCTGTCCCTACAAAAAGCGCCTAAGTTAGCGAAAAAATATACTTACTTACTTTTAAACGTCTCTTTATCAGTTATCTTAGGTGTTTCCGAAAAGAAAAGTCTATTGAAAATTAATAACATTACAGTTTATTACATATCGTAAATTTACATACATCAGAAGTTTACATGTTGCAAATTTTGCGATACAAAAATATGCACTTTTTGGTTATTAAAAACAAAGTGCAAATACATTAGGACATTACATAAAACTGGCAATCGGCATGATAAATACAACTTAAAAACATCATAATATTATAGTAATGGAATGGTTCTGTTGTACTAGAGATTTGACATACATAATAATATATTGAACACTTAACTTTTGGTAAAGTTACAAGTAAACTATTAGGCCGAGCATATGCAAGGTATACAAGAGTGAAGTATGAGATTACATTTGAGTAAATAAATATAAAATAAACATGTAATATATTCAAAACATTAATGGCGGTGGTAAAATACATTTAATGAAATTTCTAACATAACTTTATTTGAAAACAAGTAAAAGCGAGATTCAAACATCATGAAATAAATTAGACACTATTTGATAGTGTGTCGGACTACACAGTACATACTTTCATTAAATTCATTGCATTGATTTTAGTTGAACTCTATATGAAATAGATGTTAAATTATGCATTATCATTATATTTAATGTTAACATAGATTAAATGTAGATTACTATAAATAAAAATTAAATTAATGTGATAAGGATGCAGTATGTTGCACATTTTTATTGAAGCTAAAGATTAATGAACAGGTTCTAACATTATTGACCTTAGAGGTAGATAGCTTATCAAGCAATTAAAATGTCATTCTCAAGTATTAATTTCAATAAATACAACATTATCAGCAATTTGTAACCGAATAACTAATTTTAGATAAGCTTGTGATGTAAATAGAAAAAAAAATCATTAAAACACTAATTTTAAAATCATAATATAAGGTGTAAGTTTAATTTCATAAAAGTAAATCTATTGTTGTGTATAATGGCACATCTCATAATCGAGAAAAATATTAGTACATCAGTGAATACACATATCTAACAATACAAAAGGCTGTTAATAAGCTATAGGAAGTTAAAACTAATAGCTTTAATTGAAATTGACAAACACCATGAATTAAATCTCATAAGCCGGACAGGAAACAGTCCCATAAGGTACCAAATCTTACAATACAAACAAATATTCAATCCATACCTATGCCTCGCATACTTATATACACAAGAACAAATTCAATAGACATTGGACCGATCATTACAAATCACTATCGCAAATATATTTACCAGAGACAAAACGTCTCTTTACAAGCGACAGACGATACCCACTACCGATCAGTTCAAACTCTATACCGGATAAGGTTGCACCCTCACAGTTGAATTGTGCGGATATCGTTTTCTTAGTAGAAGGCCCATTGGTCAACTCAAAACGGGCTTTCAGTGACCCTACCCCCCGGTCGTCTGAATGTTGAGACAGCTCGGTGAAACGCCACAGTGCTTGCTCTATTTCACTGTTCCAGCTGTTTTTAGGCATAGCAATAACATTCTTGACTGTTCCATTCATTGGGACACAGACAGATACATTCAATAGTGGCGATGATGGGCTCATAGCGTGAAGGTTGTACTTGTAATCCACCTTTAAATCTGTATGGTCTTTTTCACATTTCCAGTAGGAAACCATTTGCAACGGGCAAGAGGCAGCCCCTGACTTGGGCCTGATCTGATATTTAAGAATATCTACATTAAAGTATTGTGCGGTTGGGTTCTTTTCAGACTGTCTCCTAAGCAAAGCTGTTAATGCTGGCATGTTGAATTCTACGACAGTGGTGTCTCTGGTAGACATCATCGGGTTAATGCTTATGAGCTGCTTGTTAGGTAATACATTCTCAAGTCTGTGAATATTCTTTAGTCTAAAGCAAAGTTTTGCAGGGTTAGGATTGTTAGCCAAAACTCCCACAATACCAGTGGGAAAGGAGAGCATCATGTCTCCAGACATTTTCACTTGACATCTAGATTCCTCAGTTCCCCTAAAGTATGAGTGTATTATTTCATGGAAAGCAACCGCTAATGGTATAGTATCTGCCATGCCTATTGTCAAAGGGGATGGTCCTCTGGAACCAGAGGAGCATGCTGTTCGAAAATCTCCCTCGGAACGTCTCGATGGAGGACGAGGCAAAGATATTGTAGATATGGTTGGTGTTGATGTGCGGAAATTGGATTGATTCATTTCACCAACCTCTGAGAAAAGATCACCAACATCAGCTGTTGAAACAGGTGTAGGACTTTCAAGGAGATGAGATGGATTTCCTTGTAAAGGAGCATAGGGATTGGACACATTAGCATGTGGTGATGTCGGGTTGCTGGCTGAAGGGCTTTGGAAGAAATTTAAATCCAACAAGTCACTGCTTGCTTTGCTTGCATTAGCATTGGAGCCTCTCCGGGTTGTGTTTATTTTGTACAAAGAAATATTCTCGACAGTGGCCCTCAGTTCATCCAGACTAGCCGACATAGGTGCATTGCCATTGGTTATTGGTTTTATTTCCACATGAATTTTACCTTGTTCCCTTTCCTCCTCAGAGTCCGAATCAGATGAGGAGTATACACTGCATTTCTCATCTTTTGGTCTAATACAGAATCCCTCCTCATCAACCTCTGGTGAATTCATTAAATCTTCTTTGGGAGGGGGTTCCTCCTCCTTCTCTTCCAAATCAGATTTATCACATGTGGTTGAATTTTCTGATATCTCATCTTTTTTCTTCTTAGATTTCTTGGGCTTTGCCTTGTTTCGTCTACTCCTCAGGAACCATTTCGATTCTCGGAGAGTCTGTGTTCTGTTTATGTCATCTTTGTCCTGTGCAACTGGAGTCGCTGGAGTCCCACTAGGACTCGAGGGTGCAGAACACGGGGCTGGACCTTCTGCACTAACACTAGGCTCATCTTTACTTTGAAAATTAGGTGTAAACAAATTCAATAGGGAGGTAGTTCTTCTTGAAGTCTTTGTTGCAAACGAGGGCTCCTTTTTTGCAACTTTAGGGGGTTGTGCAGGTTTATGTGACCCATTGGATACTGTAGATATTTGGTCAGCTTCGGAAATTGAATTATTAGCAGATCCTGGCTTTGGTAAAGTTGGAGGTAGGTCAATTGCACTTCCCTTTTCTAAAGAATTGTACTTGTCAACAAGAAACTGCTCTAGTAGTTTCTCAACAGTAAGCTCTAGGCACTGATGCTTAAAATCTCTGTGTACTTGTCCCATTAAATCTTGATTGTTTTGTATAATGTCAGCATACGAGTTTACAAACTGTTTCATCTGTTTCAGGTGAGCTTCCTCTACATCTTGGAAATGTTTACATGTCTGTGTCATTTTCTTTTCAAAATCCTGTTTCACTAAGTTATACTTTTCAGCCAACTGCCTATAATCCTCATGTAACTTTTTAATTTTCACCTCTGCCTTTTCAATATCTTTCGCAGAAGCGTTGTCTTTCCGCAGCTTCTCTAACTCTGATGATTTAGATGTGTAAACATCTTTCGCCTTTTGCAAGGCCTGTTTGGTGTTTTGTATTAGCAAAACGACCTCCAATGTACTGGACTCGGAATCTTTGACCGCTTTATGTTTCTTGTGAAGCTCATCTGCGTATCTCGCTACATCCTTCACAAGCTCACTGACTTTTTGGAACATATGCTGGTGTAAGTTCGACAGTTTCTCAGCGGAACACTTTAGCACAGTCCAGAATGGCGCAAAAGTACCTTGCGCGCAATTGCTGTTCGCTTGTTTAGCTAATTTCGCAAGTAGTTTCGAGTTAGTCTCTTCTATATTCGATCTCTCTCTAAAATACTCCGAGAGTTCTTTACTAGCTATCAGTCCGTATTTCATGTTTTGATATAGTATGTCGTATCCATTATGCTCGTTGGCGAAATAATCTACAAAGTTGACGTTCATCTTTGCTGTTACAAAGGCAACGTATTGTAACTAAAATATTACATTATCATTCACTGACCTGTATTCTAGGATCGAGTTCACTATCACCATTGTCGTCTGCTGGAATAGTAAATGAAGATTCTTCCATTATAGAAAACTAGGAAGCCACCCAAACACATAAATTACATCACCAAACACAATAGCGTATAGCGTCACCGTCACACTAGCTATAAACAAATTGTTCGGCCGAGCATAACGAACATCGTCGGTAGTAAATTCACACGTTATACTGAATCAATTTCTTTAAATACTTCTCGGTGCGTGCTGCTATAAAACGAGACTCAATCAAATAGGATTTTTTATTACGATGACGATTGACGTCCACCGACCATCATGGAACGTGACGTCAATCAAAATAAGTAATAGACAAAATAAAAAAGTAGAGTAAATGCCAGTCCTATTTTGTTGATTGACAACACTCGCAGTATCGATTTTAAATCAAATTCAATCATCAGCTAAAGCCTTTGAGTATCCAACTATACTAAAGCGCTCGGAAAACTTAGAGCATTAGGCTGGGGCTAGTGATGGGTAAACGCCCGGGCGTTTTGGGCAGATTGGGCATAATGCCCATAAATGCCCGCCCGTGGGCATTTATCTGGGCATAAATATTTTGTTATAAAGTAAACTGAATATTTTAAAATTTTGTTTCCTAAGCTGGCCTAAATGATTAATTTGCGGTCGTTTTTTGATTTAAAATATTGTTTAATTAATTCCAGATTATTTAACCCCAAAAGTGGGTCAGTTTAAGTGTGGACACTTTTAACTTCGACATGCCTTCGCTCTTCTCTATAATAATATATATGTGAAAAAAAGTATTAATTACGTAAAGTAAATTAATAATAAAAATTTGCTCCCCCTATTATCCCTGCAACTACATATTTTCTTCATGATGTGAAAAAAAGAAATTTGAAAAAATGTATCTACGCCGTTTTGGAATTTCAAAATAGACTTAATTTTCATATTATTCAGCACATAAATCTTGAAAGCGATTCCCATGCCAAAGGAAAAAAACTCCAACAGTATGTATCAATAATATGATTTTCCGTAGCCTGTAAGCTAACTTATAGCAGCCGTTAATTTCTCAACTCAATGTAGTTTTATAGCTGCTTACATTGTATAGTTATCGCCAACTCGAAAATTAAGTCGCCAGTTTGGATTAAATTTTGCCACTTTTTAAGTGCCGATTTTTGTATTTCTTCATGTGAGTGCTTTCACCAGTTTAGTAATTTAGTCACCAACATATTAATTCAGTAAAACAGTATGGCAGTCACCAACTTATTTTTTGTTCGCAATATTAATTATATCCCAATAATAAAAGTTTATTTTAGAAGATTTTAAAAGAAATTGTGATACTTAAGAGTGCGCTAGTCAACGGCTCGAACTCAGTGCTGCGCGCGGGAAAAATGCTTGTTATTTCACCTAATATTGGGGAAAAAATGATATACCCATAAAATAGTAATCTATACTTATAAGAGAAGCTATACTGCAAACATTTATGCAGCTGTGTAAAGTATTTTAGAAAAGGCGTCTATAAATTAGGCAAATCGACACTCAGCTGTTGGTGATTTATAAAAAAACTATATTATATTTTTGCCTGAAGTAAAATTATCTCAATTGCTGAATAATCGAACTGTGTCGGTATTTACTTGCTTTTTTATTATCATTCTTCGTTTAATTTTTATTTACGTTCAAAGTTGCGCTAAAAATGCGATGTTTGGAGCCTCCAAACATCGCATTTTTAGCGCAACTTTATCTTCTACACTAATTTGAATTTCAGAAATATAAGCAAATACCGACCTAGATAAGTATCATAAAAATCGATATTACGCTAGAATTTGGGTCTACAATGTTTGACTTTGGAGTAAATCACCAACAGCGTTTGTATGGAGAAAAAACCGACTAGCGCAGTCTTAATGACTAATAATTTTTCAGATTAAAGTATGTTTTTCTACTTACCCTTTAATTATTACACCTCAAAATAAATTAACCCGGCGTGTTCTGAGCCGGCGATCGATAACAATGGGTTTTCGGTTGTTTTTTAGCTTCTTCTAGCTTAAATTATTCGAATACAGTGTCAATTTTTTACGCCCAGTGATTGTTGTGATGTGAGTGGCATTTATTGGGCATTTATCGGGCATAAAAATATAAATACCCAAAATTCCCGATAAATGCCCAATCCGCCCGCCGGGCGTAAAAACGTTGCCCATCTCTAGCTGGGGCTTAATATGATCCGGAATCCGGAAGGTCGTAGAATATTCTGATCATTGCCTAAAGAAATCTGCGCTAATACAATATAGAGTATGTATATACTCTATATTGTATTAGTATTACAATAGAGTTGAAAATCGAACACATGAGTGTCGAGTCAAATGTCAATGTCATATATGACAGCCCGACACTCGGAACTTCCATTTTCAACTTTATTGTATTAGCACAGAGTTCTATTTTTAGTGCTCTGAATTTTCACTGGCATTCCGGATTCCGGAGCATATAGTTTTAGCCTTAAACCAATGTTGTTTTACGCCCGAAATTAATAATCTATCTTAATCTCCTTTAAGTTATCTGGGATCAAGATTTCAATACATTTCAACGATCAATAGGGAGGATTAACATCACGTCAATTTACGTCAATAGAATCGAAGATTGAAGTCAATCTAAGATTTTAGATACGTTATTAATTTCGGGCGTTAATGCTCTAATAAAGCTGAAAAACGATCAAATTACCTATTTGATAAATGTATTTGACAAAAAAAAAATGAAGACTTTTGCGAACCGGTTTGTCAAACTAAGAACAAAAATATTGTAGTTTGTCTTAATATAAAATGTGTAAAAAAATCGATCGTTATTCGGTCGTTTCTAGTCTTCAAGTCTAGTCTTCAAAATACTACACTTGATAACCGGGTGGGGGAAAAAAATGGTAAAAAGTGGTCACGTATTATAGAAGCGTTTCCTAAGTGTAGGTTGTAGGTGTAGGATTGTTGGTGTAGGATTAGATAGTAGTAAGTGCAGATAGTTATATAATTATTCCAGTCATAGATATATTATATTAAAAAGAGGATTCCGGTATATAAGACAGAACAACATTAACTGTTACATCTAGTCTCTAAAATATATTGTAAAATCAAGTCCCCGACGACTTATTTACAGAGCGGTGTCTTAGAATGGTGTAGGACTAGGTGTTTGATTTTTTTTTTGTGGAAATCGATTGAAATATGACGATAATTGTTGAACGTGTCTGAAAAAATCAAGCCGTCCGCGTCTGGGAGGCTTTCATCGAAAACGCTGCCTATTTCATTGGAGGTAAAACAAAACAATGTATGATGTATTTCACTGATTGTTTCTCTCTTATAAGTAGGTCTACAAAAATATTTTATGGATTCTAGCTCACTAAGTATACCCATTCTAAGTTAAAAAAAATGATCACAATTAATGTGATATATTCAGAAGCTGTTTATAGCTTGTTTAAAGGGATACAATATTTGATTAATTATTACATAATATATACGTTATATCCTTACAAAACTGACAATATTTCTGTGCCACGACACACATTGACATGGGACGCGTGTCAATGTGTCAACGTCGCATAGTAACACAAAACACGCTATTACTCGCGGAGCACACTAACCAAAATTGGCCCGACTCGGGCCAATTCGAGTCTTCATTTTTACGCGTTTATAACATATCTACCTCTTTTTAATATTATATATCTATGGATACGATATCAATTCTTGTCAAATCAAATACGTTAGAACTACTTTAATACACATTATATACCTATTTACACCCATAGATATATAATATTAAAAAGAGGTAGATATGTTATAAACGCTTAAAAATGAAATAGTAGCGAGTAATAGCGTGTTTTGTGTTACTATGTGACGTTGACACATTGACACGCGTCCCATGTCAATGTGTGTCGTGGCACAGAAATATTGAATAATTAATCAAAGTTTACACCATACAATTTAAATAAATATCTTAGGAGATATCTTAAAAGTATGCACAAGAAAAATTCAAGTCGTCGACGGCGCGTGGCACTATAACTATTGACTACCGCACCGGTATTAATCAGGGATGTTAGACAGCCACTTGGAAATCCTTGTGCCGAGCTGGCTGAAAACTGGTATTGGAGATGGCAAACTGGTACGCCTGCACTCCGCTCTGGCGCTGCAAACACTGATAGATAAACTGTGTCGGAAGTCGCATCCCAGTGAATAAAAATAATATTTTAATTTCGTATAGGTACTCTTAATAGAGGGCAGTAATTGTCGAACGCACGGAAGAAATATCATTTTAAACATATCTTTCTGATATTATATTGCATTTCGGGTATAAAATGTAAAATATATTGAAAAAAATAGATAAATGATTCATAAAGAAGATTTATATCGATACGCGATTCTTTCATCAATTGAAGCATGTTAACCATTTACAAGCACGTACAATAATTTGAGTATACCTAGTTGCTTTGAAAAAAAAAATATTCGAGGGATTTGAACCTCTAGATTGAGAGCGGAGCACCTTATCATTACTTGACGACCTCCGTGGCTCAGTGGTGAGCGCAGTGGCGCTTTAGCCGGAGGTCGCGGGTTCGAATCCCGCCAGGGAACAAAAAAAAAAGTTTTCTGTGTTCCTGGGTCATGGATGTATATTAAATATGTGTATAATATAATAAAAAAATCTTAAATATAAGTATAGTATAAAAAGTATTAAATATATTTCCGTTGTCTGGTACCCGTAACACAAGTTCTTCGGATACTTACCACGGGGTCAGACTGACGTGGTGTGAAGCGTCCATAGATATTATATTATTATTATTATTACGCCATCAAGCATATTTCAAATTAACTCATGGAAAATGGTAAGTGTTTATCGAGACAGCTTGCTATAAAAAAGTTTTATATTATGAGGGAAATCTGATTGGATTTTTTTTTACATGCATCTTTGAAATTTGCCGGTTATTCTATATGGTCAGTGTATTTTTGTCGTTCAAGGGCCAATCTTGGTATTTTTGCGTGCAAGGACTGAGTAGTCTTGGTACATGGTACGTGGAACCAAAACCTAGTATGTTTACCAAGAAGTTGGTACGTCTGATATCCTTGTATTATATAATCATGGATATAGTACCTATGGATAGAAGACTCCGAATTTTGTAATTGCTAAAAAGAACTGTATTACCTAGGTAATAGAGTGTATTTCACAATGCACGTATCATAGAGGCAAATCCGAGCCGAGCGAGATAGCCAGAAGCGAGGCTGTGTGTCTCGTTCTTGCATGTTGCCAACCAAAAAAATGTTGGTATTTATAAAAAGTAACTTGAAAAATCTTAGATAAAACGAGTGTATTTTATTATTATTTTAACAAATGTTTATAACTATATCATATTCTAATTAAAAAAGTTAGAAATAGTCATATAATACTAAATAAAAATGCAGTTTACATTAAATCCTATTCCTTCTTTTTTTATTAGATGGTATCATTCGCAAGACAATAGATACGCCATTACACATATTTTATGCTAAACACCGGATAATATTAAAATTGAAAATACTTTTTATTTCTTACTTCATGTATCTCCGTAACTATGTTTTTATTATTTATTTGATGATATAACAATCAAAATTGTGAAAAAATTTTGTGTATATTCTTGTCGAAGTAAAAGTTATGCTGGTTGCAATATTTCGTTTATTAGTAACATTAGTAAGTTAATTGTTAATGTTAATCTAGTTATTCTAGTAAAAAAGTGTTAACATTAAAGCAACTGACGTTATTAAGAGTTATAATTGTACTACGTTTTGTTATAAACTAGTCAGTAGCGACTCGCCTAGAATCGTAGTAAGTACTGAGAAAAAAAAACGTGTGAAGTCGAGTAAGGCCTTTAATGATAATATAATACAGTTTTTTATAGATTTCCCAACAATGAAGAAATGCGACAAAAATGGCTCAATCGTTTTTAAGTAAGGCAGAAAATTACATAAAAATCTGTTACATATTAATGCAGCCGTCACTTCAAACCTTCTTGATTTTACACTATTCAATCTAGTCGACTTTTAAAGCCTCAGCTGTATGTCATTCAGTGTTTCATAATTTGTCTCACAAAGATTTGCAGTTTGCCACAGCAGAAAATATTATTGTCACCCTACTAGAAAGGGACACACGGCCTCTCTTCCAACCTCTCGCTCGGCTCGTTTTATTGCTCACAGTTCTCGGTCCTGTTGTTATACTAGGTCCATTGTATTAATATACTCCGCCCGCACCTATATTATACAATTGCGAATCCAACTACTATATAATTATAAAATATATGAAAGTTTGTGAGGATGGATGGATGTTTGTTACTTTTTTTTACGCTAAAACTACTGAACGGAAAATTATATTATCCCGAATAGAGGTGGGCGCCGACCTAAAATTTGCCGGCGGCGGCGCGCCGGGGGAAATTGGTCGGCGTGGCGGCGCCGCGCCGCGGCGTAGCTGTTTTTGTAAAAAAACCGCAATTTTTCGCGCTGGTTCGCACCGCGGCGCTAAGTGCTAACTAGCTATCGTGCTATTGCTAGTTGCTAATGCTAAAATCCGATGCGAAATAATTTTGATTCGACGCGCGACGCGACCCGAGAGTTCACGATGCCGCGATGTTTCACGAATTAATACGAGCGAGTGAGAAGAGAAAATACATTCAAATTCAGTCAAATTTCGTCAGTTTTTTTTTTCAAAATAAAGTTAATTGCATACGTTTAGGTTCCATTATTCAATAGTTGTTTTTCTACACTAATATTATAAAGAGGAAAACTGTATGTTTGTTTGTAATGAATAGGCTCAAAAAGTACTGAACCGATTTCAAAAATTCTTTCACTATTCGAAAGCTACATTATCCACGAGTAACATAGGCTAAAATTTATTTTGGAATAAAATAAGGTTCCGTAAGATATTTGGGTTTTTCGGACACAAGGTGTAAAAAATCAACCAGAAAAATTACTTATTTTGCGTACGCTGCCAAAACTATAAAAAATAGAACCATAAAATGTTCTAATTAATTGTAGATCTTATAAATATCTACAAAAAAGTCCGCGACACACTATACCTATCTATGTCGAGTGAGGCACAACAACCATTTTTTTATTTAGAAGTCTTGAATTTTTTTTGGACTACATTTAAATGCGTTTATTTTACTCATGCTATTAATACTTATCAAAATAAATTATTTCATCACTAAGTACAGTCTATGTATAAGTACTTTGTGTCATGGGGTACTCATCCCAACTTACCTGTCCGGTAGTTGTGGTATAGTATACGGGTACGCGACCCCGGCTTCCCTAGCTATTACTGTCCTAGCCCTTGCCCTCCTGGGCGGTAATATCCTACATTTCCTATTTCCCACTCCAACTTACCAATCTTCCTTTCCACACCACCTATCCTTCCCTTTCCCTATCCCTACCCTCTTTACCAATCCGTGGAAACGCAATGGATAATAATAAAAATAATTTAATTATCCAAAATGGCGGCGATGTGGTTCACCACCCATCACGTCTCGTTTCACGCGGAGGTGAAAAGTGGACCATGGAGAGCCGCTTCGCTATGTTGAATGTAAGAGGAGGAATGGATGGTAAGAATGAAAGTGAACGAAGCGAAACGAGTATGTGAGAATCGTAGTAAGTGGCAAAAGTGGTCTCTGCCCTACCCCTTTACGGGAAAAAGGTGTGATTATATGTATGTATGTATGTATGTAGATAATATTTGAATGATTAAAATTGGATGTTTGGTTTTGAAGTTATGGCGAAATTAAAATATTACGATTTCTGCTGCACGGCGCGTTGTGAAATGGGCGTCACCAAGGTGGGGGTGCGCGTGCGGGAGGGAAGTTTAGATCTATGAGTAAATTTTTTGTTTTGTGTTCGTTGTAACTATGATGGATAGATACTTGAATACCTATTTATTTAGTGTTTGTTTTATTGTTAGTCATGAAGAGTATAGGTATTTCATACGATAAAAGTGTACCCACCTACTTATTTCATTTTAGTAGTTTTAGTAGGTACCTATATTAATTTGTTTCTGTTTGTTTTGACTAAATTTCGCCCGTTTTGTTAGAGGTTTAAATACATTCTGTAGTATTAGTATAAGTATTGTACCCGTGCGAAGCCGGGGCGGGTCGCTAGTTATTAATATTTTCGTATTGTATGTTAATACTTAATGAGCGACGCGACGTAATGAAAAAACATTATCATTTCACAAAATACAGCTATTTATGATCATTAAAAATCGATTTTAGCAAATAGCATAGCAATAGCACGTAGCATGCTAAGACATGAAAATTAGCATGCTAATGAAATTAATGAAAAATAGCATTAATTTCCATTACTACACAGCACCCCGTGGGTTCCCTATTTTTTCGCATAAAATCATATGTCATAATTTTACTTGGCATAATTTCATTTGAACTAATAGTAGTTTCGCATAATATTCATTTGTCATAACTTTCTTAGCATAATTTTTTTTCGCATAATTACTAAAAGCATAATAATTGTTAGGCATACTTATTGTAAGGCATATATTTTTTTACGCATAATATTAATTAAGAATAATATTTTTATGCATAATATTAAAAAGCATAAATATATTTACGCATAATGATATTTAAGCATACTATTATATTTACGCATACATCTTTGTAGCATTTTTTTCACATACTAATGAATGATAAATTCTACTGGGTGTGCGAGTTAAGACGAAATAACAATTATAATTGTAATTTTCGACTGATTACGAAATTAAACTCGGATAAAAAACACGAACTGCTATCTAAGAACATGCTGAGCTAATTATTTTAAACATGTTAGCGGCTGACGGGTGGCCCAAGGGCCACCCCGCCGCAACTTAACCTACTGTTACATATGTTAAACTAGGTATATGAGTGTAATACCTGCTTTTAATGTTTTATAAATATGCGTTTAATTACATCAACCGTGTTTTCATTATGTCGTTCCATTTTATGCATATTTGTGCCTTGTGACAAAATGCCTTGAATTTATTATGACGAAAAAATATGCCTAACGAGTTTATGCCAAAAAAAAAATTATGCCAAAGTATTATTATGACAAGAAAAATTATGCCTTACGAGTTATGCCTCATTAAATTAGGACAAACAATATTAGTCTAAATGATATTTATGCCTAATGATGTGGTATGCCAAGAAACCATTATGCCAAAGTATTATTATGCGTAGTAAAATTATGCCAAGTGTGGTATGCCAAATGAAATTATGACAAATAAAATTATGCGAAAGAAGAGGATCCCCACCCCGTGCCCTGCCCGCCCGCTCCCGGCGCCTAGCGCCCGGCGCGGGCCTGTTTTTTTTTGAATCGACATCGATCGGCGCGAGTTTTTGGATACTCGGCGGCGGCGGCGGCGCATGGATGGCGGCGCGGCGGCGCCGCGCCGGCGCGGCGCCCACCTCTAATCCCGAAGAAGTAAGTACAGTATTCCTGTGGGATACTACATTTACGCGGGCGGAGCCGCGGGAAAAGCTAGTAGGCTAAAATTATAACGATATCGTTTATAAAGTAAGTAAGTAAGTTTATACATTATAAAGTTTCACCCCAGCAGAAGTGCCCTAGGCATGACGCGGATGGAGCAAATTTGTATCGACGCGACGCTACTAGTGTTCCATAAAAAAGTCCGTCCCACTTTCCATGGAACCAAGGGACAGAGTCATCCCGTCCGGTCTCTTGCCATCGTCCACTGTCTCGGGCCAGGCCAGTGGATCCCAGCCCCAGCTAACACTTCAGCTAAAGGCGTGACTCCTGTTCGAAACATTACACAGAAAACATGAAACATTGGGGCGTGGCTATACACATTTGTCTAGGAATAGACAATGTTTTTGTTTTCGGAGACGGACGAAAAACATTCCCGCGCGGGTAGAGAGGGGAAGAAATGTTTCATTTCTTAACTAGTGTTCACATCGTTCACATGACACCTAGGTACAGTTTTTTAGGGTTATAGTTTTGCTTGTTGTGTTTTTTGTGTTTGTTTTTGTGATCGCTCATAATATACGGCCTGACTTAATTAAAAAACACAAATTTTGTCAGTTTTCAATAGAAATGCGTAAAATGGCGCACATATTTATGAGTTGAAAAAATACTTTTATGAAACACCTAAAGTGACCTTTTCAGAACCCCTCTTTTCTCCTAGATTCTACACCTACAATCACTAAAACTGTGAGCGCTAATACGTCTTCCTCGTCGGAACTTAGATCGTGTCTGGACAAAATGTTTTGTTTCGACCAAAAACATTTTCTGTAGCTGGAGACAGCTTGTGTATGAAAACAAATGTTTTTGTTTCATGTTTTCTGTGTAATGTTTCGAACAGGAGTCACGCCTTAACACTCTGGCGGGCTCAACGAATGAGGTCGTTCAAGCAGTAATTATTGAGTTTAATCGAATATCCAGTACATTGCTTTATCGATACATTCGAGACGTGCAATCTATATTGTCTATGATAAAATGCGACAATTATGAAAGACCTTGTTTTGTCTTGCTTTAAAACGTAAATAGTAAATATATACATCTCTCTCTTTCATACTTTCTTCATTTGTCGCATAGCGATGCTTTCAAAAACGTCCAGCTTGATGTCAAATATTTTGACAAGTCTCAAAACTCATTTTGTTGTACGCTTTTCGTAATTAAAATTATAAATTTATGAATGGTACGCGCTACTCACGTTACATGTATTCGATTTAACAAGTTACACGAACGTGCTTAGCGCTCATTTCTAAAATTGTGATTACATTCAATCTGTATGCAACTGTTACGCGTCGCTTCTACCATGTCTTACCAAGGATCGCCATATTCAGGCCCCGGGGACGAATATGACTTCGAAGACGACGGGTACGACGATTTGGACGAGTACAGGGACCCAGAGGAGACATTACAGACACCGGCCCTGGATGACAGCGACGAAGGTAAGCATTGTTTACTACCGATACAAAATGGGAAATTTAGCGTTTTGTGCTAGTTTTCGTAACAGAGGCACCGATATTTTGTGTTATTTGCGTTTTGAACGTCGCAGCAATAGCCCTGATAATAATTTTGTACATATGCATCTGTTGGTTATACACTTTTGCGAAGTTCCCGCCACCGATGTTTTGTGCCAGATGACGTAATGATTCTTTTCATCTGCTACTTTCTCCCAGCATAAAATATGTAATCATACCATGTGACCATGTATCTTTGGTAAATATATCATTTTACTTCATAAAAGATGAGAATAACATGCACCATTGTCAGTGGCACATAAGCATCATCAGCTTATAATTTAAACAGTTAATATAAGTTAGCCTTCGTGTTTTCGATGCAGAGAAGGATAGGGGTACATTTGCTTTGTTCATAAACATTTTTCATTACCTCATTACTGCAAAGCCAAAAGGAAGGGTGATTATTTTTTCAGTCTATGTAATATGTATGTTTGTTCCACCAAAGCGTCTAAACTACTGATATGATTTCAATAAATTAGGTGTCAACAGATTCATAATAATAGCAAAGGCAACATAGGCTATATAATTTATGTAGTTTGGTTAAAAATAATATAAAGTTGTTTCACTAGATTTAGTTATCCACGGAATGGTAACTATAAATTAAGAAATACAATTTTTCAGATACAGAGGAAGCAAGTGAGACAGATTTACCCAACAATGATGAGCCAGTTGAAGTGAAAGAGCAGTAAGTTATAATTCATATTTATTTATTTACGGTCTTCATTCAGTACAAAGTAATAAATCAAGTTTTAACATTTAAATTTTTTACCTGATTATGGTGAAGCCAAAAGGAAGAGTAATTATTTTAGTAGTTTATGTATGTATTTTTGTTTCATCGTAACACCTAAACTACTGGTCTGATTTTAATGAATGAGGTGGCAATAGATTTGCAATAATAACCGGGGTAACATAGGCTATATAATTTACATAGATGGGCTATAGTTTTTTTTTAATTGTTTTCAAGGTTCTCTGTATCTGTGTGCCACTTGGTGAATGCCTTCCCCAAGTGTTTCCACTCCCCCCAGAGTGGAAATGGTTGGCATACCACTCTGGTACAATAAACAATAAGGACCTGTTTCTCAATCTTCTAATAAGTATAGAGTAGCTTATTTGGAACTTTTGTAACTACAGTACAAATTAACTTAGGCCTTTACATCCGTTAATGGATTATTTATACAGTATTCTCCGAGAGAAGTAACCACTCGTGAAGTACAAATTACAATCTCAGTAATCTGGCACTATTCAAAACTAGAGGGTGCCGGATCATTGGAATGTTTGAATTATTGGATTATATAGAAAAATCAGTAAATAAAATAAAGCAATCTACAAAGAGAATATAATATGTATGTATATTGTGTATTAATGTTCTAAACATTTTTTATAATAGTAGGAAACATATCTCACGACTAATTAATCACACAGATTTAAAATAATCCTCTATTAAGGTCTGTTTTTGTGCAGCTAGTAGTGGATGGAGGATGTCAGATTATTGGACGTATTGGTCTACTGAAGTGCCGGATTAGTGAGATTGTACTTTACTTACTTTATATAGCACGACAGAGACAAAACATGCAAGAAGCTATCTGACACTTATCAGTAACTAGTTTTTGCCTGCGACTTATCTGTGTGGAGTTCAGTTTCCATAAAAAAAAAATACCCTTTTTTCACCCTCTTAGAGGCAAATTTTCAAAAATCCTTTCTTAGTGGATGCCTACATTATTACAACTATCTGTGTGCCAAATTTCAGCAAAATCCTTTCAGTAGTTTCGGCTGTGTGTTGATAGATGAGTCAGTTAGGTTTGCTTTTTATATATTTAGACTAATACAACCCTATGAAAGTTAAAGGGAAAATAAATTTGTAATTAAAAGTCTACTTATTTTTAATGTGTGGCGGATCATGTATCATGAACAGATCCAGAGTACCACTTTTAGATCTTATAACTATAGCAATAAGGTCTAAAAGTGGTACATTGGGTTTGTTGGTATACAACTTTTAAAATTATTACACTACTAGCTGACCCGGCAAACTTTGTTCTGCCTTAGAGGCAATAAATAAGCAGATTTTGGATTTCATTAAGTGTAATTTCTCATTAGGATAATAGACATAATTAAAAAGAAATCAATTATTTTAATGATTGTTAAAATGGGCCATGTATTTTGGTGCATGGGTTGCAATCTTCAGTAAAGCATCTTGTAATAGACGACATTTTTCGTTTTATTATCAGGTGCAAGAATAAATAACGCAGATGGTCTTCCGATCCGTGAATATGCCACATATCGTGGTCTACTTTGTATCTACTTATAACAAATTTCATGATGATCGGGTAAAATTTACGTAAATGCGTAAATACATTATTCCACGGGAACCGTACATTTTTATGCAATAAAGAGTAACCTATGTTCTTCCTCGTAGTCTACTTTATATCTATGCCAAATTTCATGATGATCGGTTAAGTAGTTTTTACGTAAAAGCGTAAATACAGTAATCCACGGGAACCGTACATTTTCCCGCGATAAATAGTATCCTATGTCCTTCTCCTGGTTCTAAGCTACCTCCCTACCAATTTCGATAAAAAGTAGCCTGTGTCCTTCCCAGTGGTCTACGTTTATATCTTTGCCAAATTTCATGATGATCGGTTAAGTAGTTTTTACGTAAAAGCGTAAATACAGTATTCCACGGGAACCGTACATTTTTATGCAATAAAGAGTTACCTATGTTCTTCCTCGTAGTCTTTTTTATATCTGTGCCAAATTTCATGATGATCGGTTAAGTAGTTTTTACGTAAAAGCGTAAATACTGTATTCCACGGGAACCGTACATTTTTATGCAATAAAGAGTAACCTATGTTCTTCCTCGTAGTCTTCTTTATATCTGTGCCAAATTTCATGATGATCGGTTAAGTAGTTTTTACGTAAAAGCGTAAATACAGGCAATAAAGAGTTACCTATGTTCTTCCTCGTAGTCTTTATTATATCTGTGCCAAATTTCATGATGATCGGTTAAGTAGTTTTTACGTAAAAGCGTAAATACTGTATTCCACGGGAACCGTACATTTTTATGCAATAAAGAGTAACCTATGTTCTTCCTCGTAGTCTATATCTGTGCCAAATTTCATGATGATCGGTTAAGTAGTTTTTACGTAAAAGCGTAAATACAGTATTCCACGGGAACCGTACATTTTCCCGCGATAAATAGTATCCTATGTCCTTTTCCTGGTTCTAAGATACCTCCCTACCAATTTTCAGCCAAATCGGTTCAGCCGTTCTTGAGTTATAAATGGTGTAACTAACACGACTTTCTTTTATATATATAGATGAGAGACATAAGATAAGATAAGCCTTTTTGTACATTTCATAAACAAATAAAAATATTATTGACATGTTTATTTCATTTTGTTTTTATTCATTTTGATTTTCCATTCTTATTTTTCTTTTTGTTTTCTTAGGTTGTCTTAAGACATATGCCTGCTCCACATTATGCCATTTAATCCTGTCTCTGCAATCCCTACTCCACTTTTTTGGGAGGTCATCTTCCCACTGTTTGTGTTGCCTTGCTCTTTTCTCTTTCCGTCCCTCGGATACCATTCAGTCAAATCCTTGGTCTATTTTTCTTTGTCAGATCTCATCATGTGGCCGTTCCAGTGCCATTAATAGGTTTTCGCTTTTTTAGTTACATCGGTTACTTTCGTTATTTATGTCTTTGAGTTTCCATAACTTTACTCTTACTTCTTTCATTCCATGAGCGACATACTTTTATTCAACTTTATTTTATGATTTCCCAAGGATGTACCAGGACAAGCTGATAAACCTAAAGAAGCAGCTGCAGCAGCTGGAAGACAATGTGCACCCGGAGCTGCTGCGGAGGGTCAAGCGGCTGGAGCATCAGCTACACGAGCGGCTCCGGCTGAACAGGCTTTACAAGTATGTTTTCTATTGATATTATGTTCTATGGTCCGACTTAGATTTCAGAAGGCCGATTCTGATAATTAAATCCTGCAAGCTATTCTCTCATAAATATTGAAGCAACGTCAAACGCGTTTTGATTGTCCAAAACTCCAAAAATCAGTTTATGACATCAAGATGATTCAATAAAAGTAAAATGAAGGTATAAGTTAATTACGAGATTTGGGGTTCAGATTTGTTGACTCCCATTACAGCAATCATCAATGGATTAGTGTGCTCAGTCTTTATATATTAAATACTGTGGTTGGGTTCTATCAGCTTGGCCTACACATCATGTTATCAGGCTGTATCTGTTTTATTGATTCATATTGATTCTCTTGCAAACTAACACTACATACTGGTATAATACAAAGGATATGGGGCATTTTACTATAATGGAACAATTATTAGCTATGACAGTGACCAAATATTAGAAGCGAGCGTAATTGCATCTAGATAATAATGGTATGGGTTGCATATCTGCAGGAGGTGAAGGATTAATGTATTATTTATTACTAATTTAAAAGAATTTTCATATAAAATAAAATTTCCGATTTATGTCTTTGAGTTTCCATTCCAGATGTGAATTAAAATAATTACAGGATTTTTTTTTATTGTCGGTTTTTGGTCACTCCTTTTTTAAACGGCGAAAAAAAAAGCAGCTAATATAATTAACTGTTATTCTGTTTAATTTTGTATTAAACTTGAGATTGCTGCATAACATGCGAAGATTGGCATTTCTAGTGTTTGTACACTTGTTTGCCCGAAATAGTTGCGGTAATACATCTTTTGTTACAGTATGTATTATGTTACAGAGATCACATGTTTGATGTGGTTGAGAAGGAATACATAGCTGAGAAGAAGGCGGCCGCAAAAGAATTTGAAGAGAAGAAAGTGGAGTTGCGAGAGAATCTTATCAATGATTTTGAGGAAAAGAAGAAGCTTATTGAAAGCGAAAGAAATACTATGGAACTTAACGGAGATTCAATTGAGGTAAATAAGTTATCAAATTAAATGTAGGTCATTTATTTATCTACACCAGTGTTTTTCAACCTGTGGGTCGCGACCCCCTGGGCTTCTGTAGGGGGGTCGCCGGAGGTCGAGAGAACTTTAGTAAAAAAACAATAAAGATTTAAAAGATTGATTTATTAAGTAAGAGTATTTTAACAAAAGGATATAAGTACTCATAAATCGATCATCAATTTCATCGATGTATGTAATTGTAAAATAATGTGTTTGACGTACTATATTATGCACTTATATCCGAATCTGTAACATAAACATACATACATGATAAAAAAGCGAAGGGTCGGGGGGTCGCGAAATATTTTTTCATACAAAGGGGGTCGCGTCATGAAAAAGGTTGAAAAACACTGATCTACACTAATATTATAAAGAGGAAAACTTTGTTTGTATGTTTGTTTGTTTGTTTGTAATGAATAGGCTCAAAAAGTACTGGACCGATTTCAAAAATTCTTTCACCATTCGAAAGCTACATTATCCACGAGTAACATAGGCTAAATTTTATTTTGGAAAAAAAATAGGGTTCCGTAAGATATTTGGGTTTTTCGGACACAAGGTGTAAAAAATCAACCAGAAAAGTTACTTATTTTGCGTACGCTGCCTAAACTATAAAAGATAGAACCATAAAATGTTCTAATTAATTGTAGATCTTATAAATATCTACAAAAAAGTCCGCGACACACCATACCTATCTATGTCGAGTGAGGCACAACAACCATTTTTTTATTTAGAAATCTTGAATTTTTTTTGGACTACATTTAAACGCGTTTATTTTACTCATGCTATTAATCCTTATCAAAATAAATTATTTCATCACTAAGTACAATTTATGTAGATAATATTTGGTCTTTGAATGATTAAAATTGGACGTTTGGTTTTGAAGTTATGGCGAAATTAAAATATTACGATTTCTGCTGCACGGCCCGTTGTGAAGTGGGCGTCACCATGGGGTGTTTAGATCTATGAGTAAGGTACTTGCGCGGCTCATTTTAAATTAATTAATATTCTTAAGCATTTCATGCAGATTATTTTACCCCTACACTACATACTTTAAATGAATAACTATTATTGTTTGTTATAAATACTATTATGTTATCGTAAAATAACAGCGCGTGTTTTCGCAGCACAGCGAGTGAGTTAGGCCGAATGCGATTATGCGCGATCGATCCTTAAGAATTAGTGGGTAAATACTGTAATACCTATTTATTTAGTGTTTGTTGTATTGTTAGTCCTGAAGAGTATAGGTATTTCATACGATAAAAGTATACCCACCTACTTATTTAATTGAGTTTCAGTAGGTACCTATATTAATATGTTTTGACTAAATTTCGCCCGTTTTGTTAGAGGTTTAAAGACATTCTGTAGTATTAGTATCAGTATTGTACCCGTGCGAAGCCGGGGCGGGTCGCTATAACAAATAAAGAAATATGCTAGGTGATATAGAGTCTCTGAAAATACAAAAAAGAAAAGACTACAAAAAAGTCTCGGGGCCTCTCTCTTATCTGAAGAGGGTTGAAGACGTAATTTAACCACTACAACTATTTCAGGTTAAGCCGCCCATGAAGCGCATTTTGCGGCGGCGAGCGAACGAGCCCGCGCCCGCGCCGGAGAAGCGCCGCAAGCCGCTCGCCACCACGCTCACGTTCCAGCTGGACGACCGCGACATCGACGCCGACCTGCGGGCCATCACGCGCGACCCGCCGCACCCCGCGCACCCCGCCCATCCCGCGCACCCGCGCCGCCCGCACAGCACGCGTGAGTACACACACTAGCTGCAGGCGCCGCAAGCCGCTCGCCACCACGCTCACGTTCCAGCTGGACGACCGCGACATCGACGCCGACCTGCGGGCCATCACGCGCGACCCGCCGCACCCCGCGCACCCCGCCCATCCCGCGCACCCGCGCCGCCCGCACAGCACGCGTGAGTACACACACTAGCTGCAGGCGCCGCAAGCCGCTCGCCACCACGCTCACGTTCCAGCTGGACGACCGCGACATCGACGCCGACCTGCGGGCCATCGCGCGCGACCCGCCGCACCCCGCGCACCCCGCCCATCCCGCGCACCCGCGCCGCCCGCACAGCACGCGTGAGTACACACACTAGCTGCAGGCGCCGCAAGCCGCTCGCCACCACGCTCACGTTCCAGCTGGACGACCGCGACATCGACGCCGACCTGCGGGCCATCACGCGCGACCCGCCGCACCCCGCGCACCCCGCCCATCCCGCGCACCCGCGCCGCCCGCACAGCACGCGTGAGTACACACACTAGCTGCAGGCGCCGCAAGCCGCTCGCCACCACGCTCACGTTCCAGCTGGACGACCGCGACATCGACGCCGACCTGCGGGCCATCACGCGCGACCCGCCGCACCCCGCGCACCCCGCCCACCCCGCCCATCCCGCGCACCCGCGCCGCCCGCACAGCACGCGTGAGTACACACACTAGCTGCAGGCGCCGCAAGCCGCTCGCCACCACGCTCACGTTCCAGCTGGACGACCGCGACATCGACGCCGACCTGCGGGCCATCGCGCGCGACCCGCCGCACCCCGCGCACCCCGCCCATCCCGCGCACCCGCGCCGCCCGCACAGCACGCGTGAGTACACACACTAGCTGCAGGCGCCGCAAGCCGCTCGCCACCACGCTCACGTTCCAGCTGGACGACCGCGACATCGACGCCGACCTGCGGGCCATCACGCGCGACCCGCCGCACCCCGCGCACCCCGCCCATCCCGCGCACCCGCGCCGCCCGCACAGCACGCGTGAGTACACACACTAGCTGCAGGCGCCGCAAGCCGCTCGCCACCACGCTCACGTTCCAGCTGGACGACCGCGACATCGACGCCGACCTGCGGGCCATCGCGCGCGACCCGCCGCACCCCGCGCACCCCGCCCATCCCGCGCACCCGCGCCGCCCGCACAGCACGCGTGAGTACACACACTAGCTGCAGGCGCCGCAAGCCGCTCGCCACCACGCTCACGTTCCAGCTGGACGACCGCGACATCGACGCCGACCTGCGGGCCATCACGCGCGATCCGCCGCACCCCGCGCATAAAATAACTCCCCACACCGATCTCGGTGACGGTGGCCGGTTTCACTGAAACCAGGCCAGTTACGCAGGAGTAATCTTATAGTGCCCAAGTGTGTGCGCAGTACACAAGAGCACTCTCTCTTCCTTTACTCTCATAATCCAGTGGGACTGATAACCGACACGACTGACGAGAGATCAGATGCAGGTCCGACTATTTACATGCCCATTCGACGCATGGATCATGGATCATCTTTCTTGTCAGACAATCAGGTGATCAGCCTGCATTGTCCTAATGGAAATAAATCAACATGGAAACAACATTTTTTGTTGTTCCAATGCGGGAATCGAACCCACGACCTCCGAGTCGAGAGCCAATGTTCTAACCACTAGACCACAGAGACTGTTAAGGAGAGTACATACATGTAGCGTGGGCAAGAAAACTAACGAATCGTTCGTTTCAGTATCAGGCTCATCGCCCGTCCGGGAGGACGCGGATCTCCGGGAGTCCCGCGACCCCCGAGACTCGCGGGACACGCGCGTGGAGGACGGCAAGCTGCTGTACGAGCGGCGCTGGTTCCACCGCGGGCAGAGCGTGTACGTCGAGGGCCGCGAAATGCCGCGGTTCCCGGCGCACATACACAGCATCGCGGACGAGTCGGTACGTATAATATGTTGGCGCCTTTTCACACGTAAAGGCGCTATTGTCCTTTATTGTTTACTTTGATGTGGTTGTTTTATTACTTTAGAGCAGAGTTTCCCATTGTTCTGCCATGGCCCGGTAAGTTATAGTCCTTTCGTGGCCCACTTAACAATTTTAAACCCAAACTAATGGATTAAGCTTAAGTATTACACGTTCAATGATAGTAAAAATGTTTTATGAATACTACATATTTTGGTATCGGTTTACCACTTATGAATATTTAAGATGCGTCGATTGACAGTAGGTATTGTTTTCAAAACTCGGCGGGAATGTTGTGACCTGGTATTTTATTTTGATGGCCCGGTACCGGGTCGCGCACGCTCTATACAAAAAAGTGACATAACAGCAGTTGAAAATGTATGAATTTATGGATTTGAACAGTAACTTTCACTTTTCAATCGTAGCAAAAAAAATGTCTCTTTTTATAGTCCTGTAACTTTTTAATTTACTGATTAACCTTTGCATTTTTCGGTTCATACTTACGTTGCCTTTCGGAAAATATAAGAATTTTGCGGTATTTTATTTTGATGGCCCGGTACCGACCCGGCAGTTGGGAAACACACAGATAACAAGCTGATGAGAAGCCTGCCCCCAGCCACATAATAGATATTAGTTACCACAGAAGCACCACTTCGAAGAGTCATTAGAAGAAATAGGGACTCTTACTACTATACCATTAAGTTCAATTCACCTTGTGCAGCGCGCGATCGCCTACGATTATATTTACCTACAAGTTGCGTCTCTTTCTATCGCATAACTCTTATTCATATCGCTTAATTGTGACGAAATCGGGGTTGTCTCCGTTTAGAAAATAATTTATTTAAATACAACTTTTTTTTTCTAGTACCTACCTACTGTACTTTAGTGAACGAATTACTTTCCAAGTAAACCTAAGGTAGGTGTTAGGTACTTTAACTCTAATAAATTCGCGCATACCTACGTATAAGTAGTTATGCGTAAAGTGTAAACGTAAGCGTTTTCGATACCTTTACGGCCTGATATTACTCAAAGATGTTGAATCACGCTGCCTTACTATTACTCTAGGTACTTTTGTCAACAAATTACTTTTCAAATCGTATCACAATTCACATTGCACCGGAATGACAGTTTATGACGCGAACAGGTAGTTCAGGAGCCAACAACTAATAGCATTAGCTCAAACTATATTTATAATAATATTGTTATTTAATATTTATAATATTATAGTACCCATTATACCCACTTTTAAAATAATACGTAAAATTATAATAATTACGAACAAATCTCGCGCGTACGTCTCTCACTGCTCGCATGTAAGTCCCTACTGATTGTCCACGCAGAGCGGGATGCCGCGCGTACTTGCATTTTCTATACCTACACGGGGAGTGAGACAGGCCTGCCCCAGCCTCATTTTCTAGGATGATGAAAAAGCTTATAAACTGATTCTATTCGTATTTTCTCGCCAAGAAGATCTTTTTCCATGTAGTGAATAAAATAGAAAGTAAAGACGTATACCAAAACTACTGCTGTTGAGTGGCTCAAGATCGTCGAACCGCATTTTTTATCATAAAACTAGGAAATAAATAACTTTTTTTAATAAAAAATTTAAATTAATTTTCAGATACTCGTGAAGAAGACGAACTTGGATCGCGTACGGTTGTTCATATCGGACCTCGCGCGGGGCAAAGTGACGATAAAACGACGTGCGTCGTAATGCCCAGTGCAGTGTGTGTTAGTACTAAGTAGTAGCAAGTGTGTGAGTGGCTGCGTAATACAAATCCGACTACTTAACCCCCATTTCACCAAATTTCTTGAAACTAGCTCATCGCTTGAATCCAATTTGATCTTTCTCTCTCTCTCTCATTCAATAATAGACAGATCTTAATCCGAAGCTCAGCGTTAAACTATGGAGTGTAGAGGAGACTATGTCCATACATGAAAAATGTCCGTGAATAATTCGCGGAAAATAGCAGTTATGGGCCTTATAGGCGAGCATAGTGATGCGCATTATTGTTGTCGATAAGCGTTATCGATACTGTATTGTATAACGATGTCGCACCACTCGCCTTTGATGACTCATTTGTTTTTATCGTTAATGGCGTTGCGCCCGCGCAACTTGCTCACCGCCCTAGCTGGGCTAAGGACGAGCTATAATTTAGGACTATGGAGGGTAGAGATAAGGAGTACCATCTCCATACATGAAAAGTGTCCGTAAAAAGCGTTCAATAGGGGGCGCTTAAGACTTAACGGGGTGTAAAGCGGCAAAATTTAAACAGATAAGTAGAATATTTATTATTTACTGAATTAACTACTTTTAGACTACTAAAGTCGTCAAAATTATTAAATAACTAAACTCAACTCACTTCACTCCATCTCTTATTCCTAACTTCATACCATACCCTTCTTGTGCATCAGCGCCATTATGGACGATTTTTGAACTGTTATTTATAGCATACAGCTGGACACTTGTTCAACTTTTCTCCCATAGGAGATGGTTCTCCTTAGCTCTACCCTCCATATTTAGGACCCAAACTGCACAGACAAAATAATTATACTATAGTTGCTATTGCTACATTCATTCTATAGACTTTGCCGCTGCTAGCGCCGCTCGTGGACAATATTTTCAACTGCTATTTCCAGCGACAGCTGGACACTTTCAAGTTGCCCCCATACACTTCTCCTTTCCTCTACACTCCATACGTTAAACGTCGTTTATATACGTTGATGAAATTGGGGCTAAGACTGTATACTTAACTCTTTGACTGCCACATTAAAATTAAAGTGTTCAAAGTCTTAAATGGGAATCAGAAACACTAAAGTACTCCAAGTGTGAGGTTTTTAGTGTTATGTCCTTCAAATCACGATTAAGCGTCAATTCACATTGTGATGCGACGTGGCGCGGTATTTTCAAGATAGCGATTTAAACTGAACTTTATTCACTACACAATAAGATACACGTTTCATTGCAAGAGTAGGCAGATCAATGCAGCTCCAACTTCGAACTCTTGCAATGAAACGTGTATCTTATTGTGTAGGAAACAAAGTTCAATTTTGAATGGATATCTTAAAAATGGCGTGCCGTGTCGCATCTTAGTGTGGGCTTAGTCTAACGATGACGGAACGGAGATACCCTCAGGATCTTCAAACACACTACCATAATGTTGTTAGACATCCCCTACATTAGGTTTGCGCGTTTCTCGGGCGTGATCATCGCGATTTGCCACCGTGCGGTGAGTGTGCAGCGCGCTCGCCGGAGAAACGACCACGCCTAATGCGGGGTCAGGCTTAACGGGTTGTTAGCAACATTATGGTGAGGTAACAACACCCCTAGCGGAAACATTCGGTACTAAATATGCCCATACAAATGAGGACAAATGTGTTGGTAGTTAAAAAACTCACTCTTGTGGTACATGTCTATTCTAATTTGTAGCAATCTGAATTCCAATAGACATTAGATACTAGGAATCCTTTTGCCTAAAATAACATGTGAAAGTGTGACGCAGTTTGATTAGAAAACATAAATATCTTCGAGTGTCACATATTACCATTGTAACTGTTATGTTCTGGGGTCACACTTACAGCGGTTTCGCAATACGTCCGATCCGAACCCGTGAAAATATGGTCTGAAGTAGCCGTAGAATGTCTATGGTAGTTTACGCACTAGATCCGATTTCTGTTATCCGATTTCTTTCCGTTATTCTAGAATCTCCATGACGGACAGAAATCGGAAGAGACGGAGGAGGTTTTTGACAGACCAAAGTAGCCATAGTAATATTTGTATGAACGACTTGTGTTTGTATGAAAGGACTCATGATCAACGACGTGAACACTGCTGTGGCTCTGCGTAAATTCACGTATTCCAAAAGATGGCTCCTGAATTGCTTGGATTTGTGTCAGAGATCGAAGTAGTGTGTAAGCAATATCCGAATTCGATCCGAGTTTTCTAGATCCATATTTTCACAGGTTCGGATCGGATTCGGATCGGACGTGGTGCGAAACCGCTCTTAAGGTCAATTCACACCGAAATGGCAGCGGCCAGCAGTATAATTACTGTCATGTAATTTAATTTCGTCGTTACTATAAAACACAATTTCGGTTGAGACAACCACCGCTGCTTAAGGCCGCAGAACGTTTCCATTGTCTAAAGCGAAAACATGTATTATAGTAATAAAAATAAAGTTTAAAATTATATGACAGACCGATCGTTGTAATGATAAATGGCGATTATGATTGCGATCTGACATTTGGTAAAAAATTATCACCGATGGTTATAGTCTGAAGTCATGCAAACCAAAGCTGTTACCACTTAGTATAGCCCCCAATTAAACTTTCATACGTCCATAAGCTCCTAGTTTTACAAAAATCAAGCGGTCAGTTCCTCAGATTATATAGCATTTTTATCAGCAATCTTGAAGCTTTAGTTGAATGTTATTTAGATTTACGAACACTCGCGAAATTAATGGATTGTTTTTTTCTTAAGTTATATAAAAATATTTTTAAATTATAGCAAATTTTAAATGAAAGTTTATACAGACACTAAAACGGACGGAGATGTGGTTTTTATGTATGAAGTATGTATGAAATTATTGTTAAAAGTTTTGTGATAATTTAATGAGGGCTAAGTACACGCATATTTTTCTTATTTTTATCTATGTGCTTCTTTTATTCCTATGTAAATAAGTATTTATGGCTGCATGACACTTATTTGAATCGTTTCTCTGTAAGAATCATAAGAAACCATTTCGTTTTATGCTGATTGAATGATGTTATCTATGATTTTAATGAATTGCGTAATTTACATAATGCCTCTTATCGAATCAGAGAATAAATTATTCAGAAGAAGAGAGTAGGATAAAATATGAAAAACTAAAAATCTATTGCATTTTTAACTGACTTCCAAAAAGGAGGCGGTTATACGTTCGGCCGTAAAATAATTTTTTGTTAATCTTAACTATTTATATGTAAACAATGAACTGAAATTGAATGCGTGTTCGCAGCCTTCTCATAGTATTAGATCGGAATCTTATTTGTATATAAATGTAAATAGTATATATTGTAAATGTATTATAAGGGTAAGGGCAGATTGAGTCTATTTTTGAATATTTTTTTTTAATGTTTTTTTGTAAATACGCTCGAACAAACTGTACATAGGTATATGAGATTATAATTGTTGTTTACACAAGTATTTGTGAACAAGATCATAAAATATATACTGATTAATAAGGAATTATATTTTATTACACTCCTGTAATATTAAGCGGTCCCGGGAAAATTCAGAGCACCGAAAATAGAACTCTGCGCTAATAGAATAGAGTTGAAAATGGAAGTATCGAGTGTTGAGCTGTCATACATGACATTGACATTTGACTCGACACTCGTTTGTTCGATTTTAAGCTGTATTGTAATAGCGCAGAGTTCTGTTTTCGGTGCTCTGAATTTTGCCCGGCTTTACGGTTTCCGGCCAAGTCCCAGCCTTATGTAGTAATATCGACCTACAGTACGACCACGATATCAATCGATGTCTTTCGGCAACCGTCGTTTTTCACACATCGTATTATGTCGTTTCCATAGAAAAAAGAAGACTGCCGAGGGCTATTAGCAACATGGTTTTACTGTACATATGATTATGGACTAGAGCAGTGGTCCCCAACCTTTTTTTTACGCGGGCCACAAACCCGTACTCCTGGTGTCGCGGGCCGCAACCAAAAATTTTTAGGGGCAAAAAAATACGTTGTTTTAAAAACGATTTAAGGCAGGGACTATATGCACCGGAATCCGGAAGGCCGTAGAGAATTCTGAGCATTGAAAATAGAACTCGGTGCTAATACAATAGAGTTGAAAATAGAAGTTTCAGGTGTCGAGCTGTCTAAATCTAACTCTAAAAAACAAGATAAAACAAATAATATAAGGAGAATCCCTTTTTATGACAACAAAACGCGATTTTTTGTCCTTTCTTTGGTCGATGTTAATAATGGCAATACTTTAAATATTCACAAGATAATAAATTGATTTCTACTCCAATACATACATAATTCAAAATAAAAATTAATATAAAAGGGGTTTTCATAAAATACACTATTTTTGTCTATTTTTTTCCTAAAATGGTACGGAACCATTAGTGCGGAAGTCCACTCGTACTTGACAGATTTCACGCGGGCCGCAGATAAAGGCCCGGCGGGCCGCATGCGGCCCGCGGGCCGCGGGTTGGGGATAGCGGGACTAGAGTTTTTGAAGCTTTATTTATACTAATAGTCGTCGTATGGTCAAAATTCGTCCATACTAATAATTCGTATAATTTTCACGTTTGCACTTTTTAAGGGTTCTTTTGTAACATAGAAAAAATGTAAATGTTGTGATAGATTGACTAACGTCAACGTATACGTGGGTAACACTGAAAATGTTTAGAACTGGCCAGTTAGAAACATTGCTAATGAAAACCTTTTTTTGATTTTCAATTTTAGAACTCTTTGGAAACCTAATGTAGTACACAAGTAGTACCTATAGGAGTTTTGCCGGGAAAGTCAATCAGCAATGTTGTGTTTCTGTATTATTTTTCTAAATTCGTGTTAATTCGGTTTTTAACGTGTTATAGTGGTAGAATATTAACCATTAATTATTCGTTGAGGTGCATTAGTGAGGAAAAGTGATACATTCTACAAAATGCGTGCTAAATTAGGTTTCCCGCCAAAACTCCCTAGAAAGTTTCAGTAAAGCGTCTACCACTTTACTGAATCGGCTGACTTGACTAATTGACTACCCTGACTACTTATTTCGACTTTGACTAGACTTTGGACTTGACGATTTAGAAATAAGACAAAGAAATACCTCAAACAACAGACGAGGCAGTATGGTCTAAGATCTTAGCCTGTTCCATTTCGGGACGAATTAAACAAAAAAAAATGTAGTACCTATATTGTATTCATTTGTCATTTGTTTTTGTGAATTTGCAGCAAATCTAAAACTCTTGTTACACGTGAAAATGAACGCGAGAAAAATTTCGGTCAATGATTTATTATGACTTTCGTTGTGAGCTTACTCAACAACAAAGCTATGATAGGCTGCGATTAGCATTTCTTAATGAAGCCCCATCTCTTGCCACTATTTACAATCGGTTTAACGAGTTTAAGCGTGGACGTAGCAATCTCACTGATGATCCGCATGAGGGACGTCCTTTAACAGCGACTACTGAAGATAACATCAGTGCTGTGCGACGCATGATAGAGGAAGATAAGAGAGTGACCTATCAGCAGATACGCGCAAGCCTAGGCATTGGTATGAGTCAAGTTCAAAAAATATTACACGAACATTTAGGCGTCAGGAAGCTTTGTACCAGATGGATTCCCCATACTTTAACCGACGACCAGAAACACCTTCGCATGGACTGATGTCGCCAAATGTTAGATAAGTTCAACGGCGGTGACTCAAATGCTGTATTTGACATCGTCACAGGTGATGAAAGCTGGATATATTGCTACAAACCCAAAACCAAAAGACAATCAGCTCAGTGGGTGTTTCCTTTCGAGGATCGGCCAACTAAGGTAAAGAAAGGAGGAAGTCAAGTAAAAATGATGATTGCCTCATTCTTTGGTCGGAAAGATCATTTCGTGACAGTTGTACTAGAAGATAGAAGGACAGTTACCTACTGCAGACTGGTATGTCAATCGCTGTTTGACTGTTGTCTTGGAAAAAATTCGACAGCAGCGCCCACGAAGCAGAATCCTCCTTCACCACGACAATGATTCAGCACACTCCGCAAAACGGACTGTTGAATATTTGACTATGGCAGGTATCGAGAGAATGCGTCATCCGCCATACAGTCAGGACCTGGCGCCCTGCGACTTATTTATTCTCAAGAACTAAAGATAAAATTCGAGTAGTATAGTATTCGAGAGTATTCGCTTTAAGAGCCCTAAAGATGCGGTGAAAGCGTACGAAAATGCTAATTAATAGAAGAGACCCCTAAGGAAGAATGGGCCCACTGCTTTTTTCAGTGGTTCCATCGAATGCGACGATGTGTAGAGAGAAACGGAGATTACTTCGAAAAACAATAAAAGTATTGGCAACTTTCTACATTAAGCCGTTTTTCATTTTCTAAACATTTTCAGTGTTACCTAGGTATCTATCAAACGCACGGTAGTGTGTGTTTATAATCTCAGGTTGTGTGCGTTGTTATTTTTATTACTTCATGTATTATTTTTATTACTTCATGTATTATCTTATCTAAGCATTTAAAAAAACATTAGCTTTCTGCACACCTTCCACACAAACTTTAACTGTGCCAAATATCACCTCCTCGTTTGCACAATTCTCGTAAAACTTTACTGAAAGTTTTTGCTTTACATAATTAACATATTATATAGCATTATGATTAATTCCCTCCCCAATCAAAATTTTTAAAGATTCACTATGCATGCAAGTCCGTAGATCATACATGTGAAATATGCTGTAGTGCCCATTTTAGGTAATAATGGAAACAATTAGCAAATAGAGCGAGCCCTTGAACCGATGATAAATGTCAGTACATACCTACGTTATTAATTTCGCGATGTTTTTGTAGTGCAACTTCTATACTTTTTCATTGTTTTCGGCCATTGCCAAGGTTGCATTTCGCGCGTCTGGCATCTGGCTTGGCGCCTCTGGGCTTTTTTGTGGTTATTAAGGCGCTCTTACCCTAAAAATACGCTTCTTTAAAAAATTTTTTGAGACGAATGGATACATTTTAGTGCAATAAAAAAATATATGTTAATTTTGATCATATTTGCTAGGGGACCTTCATTTTCAAAACACGTTATCTGAACATTTTACCGATAAAAAAAAATCATAAAGTAACCATTAAAATAGAAATTCTTGGAGTTGTAACTGTACTATTTGTGAACAAAAATGAGAAAATTATTTGCAGTTTCGTAAAACATAATAAAAGGAAGGGAATTGTTGTTTTGATTTTTCGATTGGAATAAGATATTTGTTACAATTAGTTTATTTCAATAATAAATAATTCGGACGAGTCGAATGAAACATCGCGAAATGGCGACCTGTCATTCCTTCTCTTTCATATCTATGGAATAAGACAGTACCGGCTTAGGCCTCTTGCTAATGAGACGTATGTCAAATTTATCCACTTTTTTCTGCTCAAAAATCATTCGAATTTAATCTTGAAAGTCCGTTCAAATTTATTTACCCCCGACTTGACCTTTATGTCGTCTGCATAAAGGTCAAGTCGGAGGTATAAATATTAGTTTTTCTTTCGTCGTGTAATACTAATAATATATGCGTAATTTTGCTGTCTGACGTAAGGCGCTCGGTAGCCCTTTGGCTTTTTGCGTTGTTGCGACCAATTGGTCTCGGGTTCAAATCCCGGTCAGACGATTTTTTTTTTCTTTTTCTTTTTCTCGCACTATAAAACTCCGAGCAATGCTTGTTCTCCCAGTAATAAAAGTATATTGTTAGTTATGTACTTATTTTATTATTAGTTACTTTAAGTTGTTATAAATATTAGTGTAGAATATATTATAAAAAATATGAAAAGATTATATTCGATGAAAGTTCAAAAACCGTCTTTTTAAGATGCTAGATGGAAGTACAAAAACTCTTTATAAGTAGGTACTAGGGAAACCGAGCTTTGGTCGTAGTTTTAGTACAACGATAAAATATAATAAAAAATAAATAAAAAATATTAAAGAAAAACAAATACATTATGTATAAGAATCACAAAAATAATATTTATCTTACTGGGATTTGAACTCACCACCAAAAATCAAACGTAGGTACGCAAACCGAGCTGCCAGTCAGACTGCCGTAAAGTTACCGAAATTATTGATATAATTTATTACACGACGAAAGAAAAAACATATTTGATTCAAAATTGACAACATTGATTGACAACAAAATTAGTAATTATATTATAATACCTAAATATTATTCTGTTGGTTTGTAAAGTTTATAGATAATATAATTATATCAATTATTATAATCAATTCTAATTCTAATCACCATGAGCAATAAGGAACATGTATTAATTAGTAATCTACGTTTATTTTTTACTAGCTTTTTCCCGCGACTTCGTCGGCGTGAAGATCGGTTTCCATACAAAATTTTAACCCCTTTGTTACCCCCGTAGGAGGCGAATTTTAAAAAATCCTTTCTTAGCGGATGCCTACGTCATTACAACTATCTGTATGTCAAATTTCAGCTAAATCCGTTCAGTAGTTTCGGCTGTGCGTTGATAGATGAGTCAGTCAGCTTTGTCTTTTATATATTTAGACTAGGTGATACCCGCTACTTCATGCGCGCAAAAGGAAATCTCGATGGAACTTCACATTTTTCCGCATTAAAAAGTATGCCTATGTGCTTCCCCGTGGTCTATTCTATTATATATCTGTCCTAAATTTCATCAAAATCTGTCCAGTAGTTTCCGAGCCTATACAATACAAACAAACAAACATAAACACAAAAAAAAAAACCTGTCTGTATTATATTAGTATAGATTAAATAAAACAATATTTACAATAAATATGATGTAGCCGAAGAGACTATTTGGTTAAACCACTAATATAATATCAGAAACTAGGTAGGTACTAGGTACCTATTTGAAATTGTAATTTTTTGGGTGTCAGATAGCCGAAGTTCTTGTAAGTAGAAGGCGAATATTGGATATTGAATTTTATTGTGTATTTATTTATATGTATTGTATAAAATAATTTAGCTTTGTGCTACGCGAACGAAGTTGCGGGCAAAAGCAAGTTTAGATTTTCTAATCGCTGAAAATTGCGAAATTTTACATACAATTTTGAAATCTCTTAGAATGAAACGTCAATGTGTGTAATGTGTATTGTGTATGTGTATGTTGTAGTGTGTATTCCGCAGTACTTCAACTGCTTATTATAATACTAGCTTTTGCCCGCGACTTCGTCCGCGTTGAACAATACTTTGGGATATCGCTGAAATTTACCCGCGACTTTATTTATGACTAACGAAAGCGGAATCCTATTTTTTTAAACGGAACCCTAAAATAAAAGTAGCCTATGTTAGACCCTATAACATCAGCTATCTGCTAGTAAAAGTCCCGTGAAAATCGGTCCAGCCGTTTCAGAGATTAGTCGGAACAAACAGACAGACAGACCGACTGACAGACAGACAGACGGATAGACAAAAATTAAAAAAAAATGTATTTTATTGTAAGTACCGAATATACTTTCAGATTCATTATGTAAAAAGCTGTTAATTTGAAGTTACAAACAGACACTTAAATTGTATTTAACTGTATAGATGTATAGATATTATAATGTATTATATTTTAAGATATTATCAATTTGATGTTTATAAAATAACTAAACTATTTAACTAAAGTAAACTAAACTAAACATTACCCCCACGCGCACCCCGCCTTGGTGACGCCCACTCCGCAACGGGCCGTGCAGCAGGAATCGTAATATTTTAATTTCGCCATAACTTCAAAACCAAACGTCCAATGTTAATCATTCAAAGACCAAATATTATCTACATAAACTGTACTTAGTGATGAAATAATTTATTTTGATAAGGATTAATAACATGAGTAAAATAAACGTGTTTAAATGTAGTCCAAAAAAAATTCAAGATTTCTAAATAAAAAAATGGTTATTGTGCCTTACTCGACATAGATAGGTATAGTGTGTCGCGGACTTTTTTGTAGATATTTATAAGATCTACAATTAATTAGAACATTTTATGGTTCTATCTTTTATAGTTTAGGCAGCGTACGCAAAATAAGTAACTTTTCTGGTTGATTTTTTACACCTTGTGTCCGAAAAACCCAAATATCTTACGGAACCCTATTTTTTTCCAAAATAAAATTTAGCCTATGTTACTCGTGGATAATGTAGCTTTCGAATGGTGAAAGAATTTTTGAAATCGGTCCAGTACTTTTTGAGCCTATTCATTACAAACAAACAAACAAACAAACAAACATACAAACAAAGTTTTCCTCTTTATAATATTAGTGTAGATAAGAAATCTACACTAATATTATAAAGAAGAAAACTTTGTATGTTTGTTTGTTTGTTTGTAATGAATAAGCCGATTTCAAAAATTCTTTCACCATTCGAAAGCTACATTATCCACGAGTAACATAGGCAAAGTTTTATTTTGGAAAAAAATAGGGTTTCGTAAGATATTTGGGTTTTTCGGACACAAGGTGTAAAAAATCAACCGGAAAAGTTACTTATTTTGCGTACGCTGCCTAAACTATAAAAGATAGAACCATAAAAATATGTTCTAATTAATTGTAGATCTTATAAATATCTACAAAAAAGTTCGCGACACACTATAGTCTATACCTATCTATGTCGAGTGAGGCACAACAACCAATTTTTATTTAGAAATCTTGAATTTTTTTTGGAATACATTTAAACGCGTTTATTTTACTCATGCTATTAATCCTTATCAAAATTTCATCACTAAGTACAGTTTATGTAGATAATATTTGGTCTTTGAATGATTAAAATTGGACGTTTGGTTTTGAAGTTATGGTGAAATTAAAATATTACGATTTCTGCTGCACGGCCCGTTGCGAAGCGTCACCAAGGCGGGGGTGCGCGTGCGGGAGGGGAGTTTAGATTAGATCTATGAGTAGGGATGTTCGATGTTGGCATCGATAATGACATCGATTGCTAAACATCGATGTCAGGCAACATCGATGTTTTTTTTCTAACGTCTTCACGGCCGGCCGTCCGTCATCAATACATCCATACTAATATTATAAATAGGAAAGTGTTTGTGTTTGTCCGTCTTTCACGCCAAAACAACTAAACAGATTAAAATGAAATTTGGTACACAGATAGTCTAGAGCTTGAGAAAGGGGATACTTTATTTACAGTTTCACGTAAAAACTACTAAGCCGATTATCACGAAAGTTGACACAGATATAAAGCAGACCACGGGAAAGGACATAGGCTACTTTTTATCGCGGGGAAGTGTGCGGTTGCCGTGGGATACTTTATTTACGGTTTCACGTAAAAATTACCAAACAGATTATCATAAAATTTGACACAGATATAAAGTAGACCATGGGGAAGGACATGGACTACTTTTTATCGTGGGACATATAAGGTTTCCGTGGGTTACTGTACTTACGCGGGCAGAGCCGCGGGCATCAGCTAGTATAATATATAAATATTAGATTTGCATTTTATTATTTTAAGTAATAAATCCATGAAAAATGAAGAAATTAGGATATAGATTAGATAGGTATATAGATTCTTTATGACTAAACAATATTGAATACGTGAACTTTATTTAACAATTACTTTTTTTTTAGCTTAGGGAAACTAAAAAGATTAATTGCTGAAATCGCAATGGCTAAATCTATACATATAAAATCCTTTGTCCTGAATGACTGACGGATCAACGCACAGCCTAAACCGCTGATCGTAGAGACCTGAAACTTGCAGGGCTTGCTCTTTGTAATGCGTAGGCATCCGATAAGAAGGGATTTTTCGAAATTCGACTCCTAAGGGGGTGAAAAGGGGGAAAACAGTTTGTATGGGGCAACGTGATTCCTTGGTCCAATCTACTTCATATTTTGCACAAACATTAAGTTACAGAATTAATGGAATTCGTGTATCATAGTTTATTGAAATTCGTCCCCTAACGGGAATAAAAAGGGAAAGAAAGGTGTTTGGGAGCGATTTGCTTTAAAGTTGATATAAATACTCCTTGGTGCTTTTGATTTAAAGCTCCCATTCACAAGTGATCGATCGATTTAGTTTTTACAATTTAAACATTTATTGGATTCGTAGTTGCAAGTAAATCGGTTTAGATAAAAATTGAATATAGCCTAAGATCCTAGGACCGCCTTACTACACTTTTTATATGAAACTCGTATATATATGAGTAAATTTTGTTCCGATTTTTGACGCCCACAGCAAAAACTAGCTGGTAGGTCTTACACTAATCATTTTGTGTAATAGTTTATCGTTAGAAATTTACTTTCAAATACGAATTAATTTCCAATTTGATCGAAGCAATCGATAGTCCGTGAGTGGGGAGCTTTATTTTTATTTTGACATAATATTATGTTGTCATCATGTTGAAAAATAAATCTGACAAGAATTAAAAAGTTAAATTTGATGAAAATCTATTCTTGAAAAAGTAGGCACTTAAATATTTGCGAATGCTGTATATAATACATAATATCTTCATAATACATCCATACTAATATTATAAATGGGAAAATGTGTGTCTGTTTGTCCGTCTTCCACGCCAAAACTACTGAACCGATTGTAACGAAATTTGGTACACAGATACAGAGAGTGCAGCCTGAGAAAGGATATAGGCTACTTTTTATCGCAGGGAAATGTACGGTTCCTGTGGGATACTTTATTTACAGTTTCACGTAAAAACTACTAAACCGATTATCATGAAATTTGGCACAGATATAAAGTAGACCACGAGGAAGGACATAGGCTACTTTTTATCGCGGAGAAATATACGGTTCCCGTGGAAAACTTTTTTTACACTTTCACGTAAAAACTACTAAACGTATCATCATAAAATTTGGTACAGATATAAAGTAGACCACGAGGAAGTGTTCTTCCTCGTGCTCTACAACTTTAAGCTACTTTTTATCGCGGGACATATACGGTTCCCGTGGGTTACTGTACTTACGCGGGCGGAGCCACGGGCATCAGCTATCTATACTATAATCTATACTAATATTATAAAGCTGAAGAGTTTGTTTGTTTGTTTGTTTGAACGCGCTAATCTCAGGAACTACTGGTACGAATTGAAAAATTCTTTTTGTGTTGGATAGTCCACTTATCGAGGAAGGCTTTAGGCTATATAGCATCATGCTAAACTCAATACGAGCGGAGTACCAATCAAGAATGTTACAAAATCGGGGGTCTTTTTTTCCTTTTGAGAGCTTTCGCTACGTACGCTGCGGAAACGGTTAAAGTTTCGCTAAAACGATGTATGGCAGAATTGTTCCCCTTTAAAAGTTCTAAAAAAAAGTCCGCGACAGTATATGTCTATCTTTTAAGGTTGGCTCACTATAACCTTTTTATACTTACCAAATTTGTTCTAAAAGTAAGCATTATTTGTGAAGGTGTTTTCATAAAGATTATATTAATCCTTATCCAAGTAAATACGTTATTCATTACAAGCATTTAATCTAGAAGAAATTTGCCGTTTACATCATTTGATTTCAATGAGTATTTTAGAAGATATCGCAGTAATAAAATAATCATGCGCGCTATAGTAAGGCGCGCGGAGCGGGCGGGCAGTCGTGAGGTGGAAGCGCTTCTTCTACGTAAATGAAGTCGCGGGTAAATTTTAGCGATATCCCAAAGTAACTATTCCACGCGGACGAAGTCGCGGGGAAAAGCTAGTAATTATTATAAAGCTGAAGAGTTTTTTTGCTTGAACGCGCTAATCTCAGGAACTACTGGTTTGAATTGAAAAAATATTTTTGTGTTGGATAGTCCATTTAAAGAGGAAGGATCTAGGCTATAAAGCATCACGCTGTGACCAATAGGAGCGAAGAACAGTGGAAAATGTGGAAAAAACGGGGAAAATTATTCATCTTTGAGGGCTTACGTTGTTTGTTTGATCGCGCTGATCTCAGGAACTGCTAAATCGAATTGAAAAATTCTTTTTGTGTTAGATAGTCCATTTGTCGAGGAAGGCTATATAACATTACGCAGCGACTAACAGGAGCGAAGCATCAGTGAAAATGTTGCAAAAACGGGGAAAAATATTCATATTTGAGCTTTATTTGCGAGGGCTTCCGTTGCGTGCACTGCGTAAACGGCTCAACTTACTCAAAAAATATGTACCTATGAAAGAATTATTCCTCTTTCAATGATCTAAAAAAATCTTTTAAGATTGACTCACTATAACCTTTTTATGGTAATCAAATTTGGTCGAAATTAATGCATTATTGCGCCATCAGTTGACGCGGACGAAGTCGCGGGCAACAGCTAGTTTAGTACAAAATTAGGAATTAGACATCTTTGGACCTAGACTGAAAATAGACATTTTGACACATTAAATTTGTACTGAGATTTGAACCTAGACGCTACGCTATGCTTTAGGCGGGCACAATACCGCTAGGCTATGAAGCACATTATGATGTTGACGAAATTCCGCTTTTATACATTATAGACACATCACTTTGACGTAAATCGCATGAAGCCCCCCGCAGTAACGGGGGCTGCACGTCCCCCACTCATCTCCTTCACCCCCTCGAATACTTCATAGTTGGCTACTCACAGCGCCTTAAATGTAAGTCTGTTATTTTGTTGGCGGGAAAAAAATTCAATACCCGAGAGGCAGTACAAAATGACTTTGACGAATTTGTTGCCTCCCGTCCTGCTGATTTCTTTAAGAAGGGCATCAATAAGCTGCCACTGCGTTGGCAAAGTTGCATTGATTGCATGGGTGATTACTTCGATTAATACAAATAAAAAATACATGAAAAAAAAATCATTTGAATTTTTTCATACAAAACGGCAATTTCATAGGTAAAGACCTAATATATTATGTACTTATATATCCGAATCCTAATTATGGAGACGCATAAAAACGTCCTATGGAATGAACATCTGTAACACTGTGACATACACATTCATACATGATAAAAAGCCAAGGGTCGGGGGGTCGCGAAATATTTTTTCATGCAAAGGGGGTAGCATCATGAAAATGGTTGAAAAATGGTCGGTGGTAATAAACAGTGTTTAGCATTTAAATGTTGGCTTCAGCTCGAATGGTCCAGATACTGGACCTCATAGAAAACCGCTGCAGGCTTAAACCAATCTGCATTATGTCCATATACACCTCTGTGGCTCAGTTGGTTGAGCGTGTTGGTGCTCAAGCCGGGGGTCGCGGGTTCAAATCCCGCCGAAGGAACAAAAAGTTTTTCTGTGTTCCTGGGTCATGGATGTGTATTAAATATGTGTATAATACAATAAAAATCTTAAATACGTGTATAGTATAAAAGTATTAAATATATTTCCGTTGTCTGGTACCCGTAACACAAGTTCTTCGAGAACTTACCACGGGATCAGATTGACGTGGTGTGAAGCGTCCATAGATATTATTATTATTACACCACAATCGTATAACTGCTACGCCAATCCATTGCCAATCCACGCACACGATCGGCTATTCGACGTTTCAACTTTTTAAAACGCAATTTAAAAAGTTAAAATGTCATAATTTGGACATGAGGACTTTTTAAATTGTGTTATAAAAAGTTTGTAAACCAAAAAGGGTTCAAACGTTAAAATAAAGCCCATTCCCACTTGTCAGTTGAAGTTCATAATAGGGCACACAAGTACTTTTATAATAGGCAGCAGTTCTGAATTGGAATTTGGACGATACACTGTACGGTCGGCATTACTATGAGGCATTACCAGAGCCGTGCCGCCCCTGTGTGCGATGAGGGCGCCGCGGGCCGCCACCGAAAAGTTAAAACATGAAGATTCGTAAAGATAAGAGCTTCATGGGTTTCGCACACAGGCGCTACCGGGGGTCGGCGCGGTCCTGGGTACTACCCGACGGTAAGTAAGTGACTGGTGTCAACCCCATGACTTACTTAATGCGAATAAATTAAGTGGACTATCAAACTGCTAAACATTATTTTTCCTTACTGTGCAGTGTGCATCTTGTCACCATTCCAATATCAAGAGGAAAGACGGTTCAATGTAGGTAGCCTCGCTAAAACACCTGCATAACAAGATTTAAATGCAGTTTTTAATACTTAATAAAAGTACTTAGCAATAATTAAGTAGTTAACAATAAACATATGGAACTGCAAAATTGAATTGTGAAAAACAATATATAATGTTAATTATAGTACTTTATATCTATACAGATAAATCAAATTAAAGTGTCTGTTTGTAATTTCAATTGAACAGCTTTTCACATAATGCACATGAAAGCATATTCGGTACTTACAATAAAAGATATTTTTTTAAAATGTTTGTCTATCCGTCTGTCTGTCTGTTTTGTTCCGGTTAATCTCTGAAACGGCTGGACCGATTCTCATGGGACTTTCACTGGCAGATAGCTGATGTTATAAGGTCTAACATAGGCTACTTTTATTTTAGGGTTCCATTTAAAAAAATATGGTTCCGTTTCCGTTAGTTCTATGTACCTAAACGAAGTTAATATTATTTATTATAAATTATAAATATTATACTTATTCGAAGTGAAATTACCTATTGGTTTCGGTGTGATTTGGAATTGACGCAACACGAATTCGACAGCTTTTAATACACGATATCTCTTCTTAAAGGTTGATATTTTTAGGGTTCTTATAAGTGTTCCATTTTCCCTTTTGAGTTTTTAGGTACTCAAAAGGAAAAATGGAACCCTTAGAAGGTCACTTTGTCATCCATCTATCGATCTGACTGTCTGTCAAGACCCTTTTTCTCAGGAACGCGTGGAGGTATCTCTGTAATTTACTTATACGCGTACGCGTAGAGGTATAGAGTTAAGAAAATACGACCGTTTTTGCCACAAAAATGCATATTTCGGCACTCAAGTCAATCAAAATTCATAGGGTAGGCTCTTACCGCTGACCTAGAACTATGAACTGATATTTGGCGTTTATGACACGCTGTTTAAAATAAAACCTTTCTAGCACTAACCGTTTGGACGGTAAGCCGAAGACGGACGGTCGGACATGACGAAACTATAAGGTTTCCGAAATGTGAACTACGGAACCATAAAAATCTGAAAACTGTAAATTTGTAATTAAATCACAAACAATATGAGGTCTAAAGTCTAAGAGGGGATCAAAATTTCAAGTTAAAGCTCTCGTTTTTCTTTATTCTTTAGCCTATCATAATATGAAAAGGCTTGATAAAAGCTTTCCAAGTTTATCACCCATTCCCCACCAAAACAGAGAGACGAGATTTCTGAATTATTTGTGATGTTCCTACTTTGTACGGAACCCTCGGTGAGCGAGTTCGACTCGCACTTGACCGGTTTTACTCGCCGAATATTGTATTGTGCGTAAAAATATTAAGTAAAAGGCATAATTTGAATGAACGAGCCTCAATGCCAAACAAAGAAATTAAATATTGGTTATTATTGTTGTTTAAAACAAATTAAAAACGTAGTAAATACTACCAGTTGTTTATACTACACGGCTAAACTTGTTCTTAGGTATTTAATTGTAAATCTACTACAGTTTTATAATTACTTATTTAATTACTTGTCAGTTTTGTTTATAAATCAAAGATTTCGAGACTAAAGATAAGAAGCTTGGCGCGTATACATTCGATAGTTTATTCGATAGATTAAAGGGAAAAATTATTATTTTTTAAACAAAAACTAAACCGACATCCAAAGTATGTACACAAAAAAGTATGAAATAAGTCCCCTTTTAAATTCGACTAAAATTTTACCCAATAGTAGGTAGGTAGAGAAATTCTACCCAATCTTTATAATTTTTAAATCGGCTTTTAAACTAAAAGCTAGGTATGATGGGTGTTGTATGAACTTATTGTTGTCCAATATTGTGAAACTAGTATATACTAGTATAACTAGTATCTATATAATACACTTTAAAGTTAAAACACATGAGAATGTACGTGGATGTACGATTTATAATGATTCGACCACTGGACACTGACTGAATGGGTTTGGTGCCAACTAAGGCGAGGCTCTAGCCTTTTACACATTGTACACAATAATAAGCGTGTATTTGAATTTTATAAGGTTATTTAATAATGTATTGCAGTGTATATTGTCACCACCACTAATTACTTTAATTAGTTGCAGAGCCGTGTTCTATCTATCAGCATATTCATTTTCTTCGACTATAAAATCTGGCTAGCTTTTAGTACTGTTTTACTTTTTCGTTATTTCATTCAAAAGATCCTACTCTTTTACCGAAAGATAGATTTACCTCATACATATCTATTTTTAGTTTGGTTTTCTGTGCAACATTCACGAATCGAACGCAAGGTCGCAAGGACACATTCCATGTACAAAACAAAACCTATCTAGTACTTGTCTACCGCCTAGTACCTACAAGATTTTTCTAGGTCGTAGTTTCGATACAATATTTATTGATAGGTACTTTATTTTGAAGATTACAAGTAGGTACATTAGTTCTTTTGAGCCTGTAAAAAGTGATAGAAAGTGCCAATTAGGTAGGTACAACGCTTGTAAAAGTTAATCGTTGAATAAATATCATCTCTCATGTTCTTTGTATAAATGAAAGAGAAGGCATAGATTTTAGTCACGGAATTCGGTATTTTTATTATTTAGACTTTAGACAAACGTTTAAAACGATAAAGCGTAGGTATCATACACAAGAAGTTGATCGCATGAGGCCAAACTGCTGCTGTTTGGCCTAATCGGATTCGTGCACTGCATACACGGAAATATTGCTGTAATAAGCGATTCTCATGATTTCTCGAAATTGTGACAAAATCTATACTCTCTACACCTATATCTATTTAGTTTAATAGCCTATGGGGTCCAGTGGCTTACAGCTCGACTCAACAACGAACGAACAAAAATGTTGTTTCCAAGTTTGGTTAGGACAATGCGGACCGATCACCCAATCGTTACAAGAAAGATGATCTACGCGTCGGATGGGCATGTAAAAAGTTGGACCTGCGCCTGATCTTTCGCCAGTCGTGTCGGTTATCCGTCCCACTGAGTATTGAGAATAAAAGAAGAGAGAGAGCTGTGCTCTTGTGTACTGCACACACTCTTGGGCACTATAAAATAACTCCTGCGTAGCTGGCCTGCTTTCAATGAAACCGGCCACCGTCACCGAAACTGATATTGGGAGCTATTATTTAGTTTAGGTAAATATACCTACTAAAAGAGGCAAACGCCAAACAGGCTGACGAATCACTTGCTGGCAAGCTGCCCATGGACACCCAAGAAACACCACAGGAAGGCCGGTCTTCCAGAAATGATTTATTGTTGATTTGGTTACCTTGTGCTCTCTGTAATTTATACTTCGTAAAAACGCTATTACACTTGAGTTAATTTGGTTACTGAATCAGGCGTCTGAAATCTGAATTCAGTGAACTGGACGTGCTTAAAGCACCTATGATTAGTTCCCCAGCAAACTATAATATTATTATGTGTATTCTTATGGTATTCTTACCTATCTTAGGTAGTAGGTACACAGTACACATGTTCCCACAAACAACTCCTTCAAATCACGGTTCACATTCCTGTTAATATTTAGTGTTTTATTATCTCTCGCATATGGTGATCATAAATGTCAGTTGATACAATTTAGATAAGGACCACCGACCACTGGTGAAGCTAAGACATTATTGTTGTATAATTATATAGCGGCGTACTGGAATATGTTCGAAAGCGCGATTAAGATCTGTGTACTGATAGGTCCACCTCAATCCACATCATCATCACTAACTAGCCTAGTCTAGCCTATTTTTAATATGTGGGTGTAAATGTGATTTGCTGATTTATTTACCTACTACTCTAACTTATAATATCAGTTTTATTCCGGTAATAAGACGAAGGAAATTCTGATTTGAATTAATATTGACAGTATATTTACCCGGTGTCCAAATACATATATGTAATTGCATTTTTATCTGTGTTTATATGTCATGTGCATGTGCATATTTTGCATGTCATGGGGTACTCATCCCAACTTACCTGTCCGGTAGTTGTGGTATAGTATACGGGTACGCGACCCCGGCTTCCCTAGCTATTACTGTCCTATCCCTTGCCCTCCTGGGCGGTAATATCCTACATTTCCTATTTCCCACTCTAACTTACCAATATTCCTTTCTACACCACCTATCCTTCCCTTTCCCTATTCCTACCCTCTCTACCAATCCGTGGAAATGCAATGGATAATCTAAAAAATAATTTAATTATACAAAATGGCGGCGATGTGGTTCACCACCCATCACGTCTCGTTTCTCGCGGAGGTGAAAAGCGGACCATGGAGAGCCGCTTCGCTACGTTGAATGTAGTAGAGGAGGAATGGATAGTAAGAATGAAAGTGAACGAAGCGAAACGAGTATGTAAGGATCGTAGCAAGTGGAAAAAAGTGGTCTCTGCCTACCCCTTTACGGGAAAAAGGCGTGATTATATGTATGTATGTATGTGTGCATTTTTATCTCAATACTTTTATTATAACAATCGTATATTTTCATACTCACATACATGATGAATATTGAGTAAAAGCTATATTGTTATAATATAGAAATACAGCTATAGCTCCCACAGTACTATAAGGTTAATGAAATAAAAATGTCGCGTGGGCGGACATTCGATCTCTATTGTGTTCTAATATATACATAATTTATTACAATACAATATATAGCAATTATCGGTAAGTCAGACAATTTTTTGTCCAACTGATACAATACGTGCAAAAAATGTATGGGATTATGATATAAACTTTATATCTGATATCCGACACGTCCTTCTAGAGATTAATCTATTAAGATTAGACTTTATTACTACATCAATCATCTTTTCTTTGGTTCCTGATTGGTTTCTGGTTAAAATATTGACCAAACTAAACGAAAAAGGAAAAACCTAACCAAGAGCATGTCTAAGGAGGGTTCCGTAACTATAAACGCGTAATATGCGTTTTTTTAATTACTCCAAAAGTTACTGTCCGATTTGGTTCACAATAATTTTCCTAAAGAGTTTTAAGCATGATCTATCAGCATGAAAATTTGCAAGTTTCTATCTCCTATAGTTTAAAAATGCTAGGGGGGGGACCAACTTACAAACTACTTTGGAGGCCGATAAATCGAAAATGGTCAACTTTATAAAAAAGTAACGTATGAAACCTTGACTTTATTTTAAATGATCTATTCTACGATACCCGATTCTACACGATGGGGTAGAGTGATAAAATATTTTTCATCCCCACTTCACATGTATGGAGAGCCACCCCTAAAATATAAAATTATTATTTTTTTATGATCCCGAAACCGTGATCTATACACATTCTATAACTGCACCAAATTTCATCAATTTATATTCATAATTACAGGAGCTAGAGGCGCGGACAGACAGACAGACAGACAGACAGACAGACAGACAGACGGACAGAGCGAAACTATAAGGGTTCCTTAAGTATTACGGAACCCTAAAAAATGACATTTTCTGTGGAAGGTATGCAATTTTTTACTAATACTAATAACGCTAATAAAAAGTAATAGCCATCCTATTTACAGGCTGTCGCTGTCTCTGTTCATCGAAACGACAAGGACAGCATGTGACTTGAGCGTCACTTAATTATCGTTTCAGTATTCGCTCGCGAGTGATTTGATACCTCGATGATGTTCACGGGCTGATATTCATCTACAGCTATAGTCCGACGTAATACTGTTACAGAATACAGTAAGGGTCAGATCACACTGCGACGATACGCGAAGCTTAGCGGTGCTGCATTTTTTAAGATAGCTATTCAAAATTGAACTTTATTGACTACACCATAAGATACACGTTCCATATGACAGTCATATCCCAATTTTTTTTTTGATTTTCCAATCTTAGTCCTTCCGTGCAGATATCCTATTAGGTATGAATGTGAAAGTTTGTTAGGATGGATGAATGTTTGTGACTCACGCACATGTTTAGGCTCTGGAATCTGGATTACTACAAAGGCTACTTTTTGTCCCGAAAAAGTAGCCGCGGGTAAAAGCTAGGGGACCATAAACACTTGCAACGGATTACGGAATTCTTAATCGTAGCCGAAGCGTAGACAATTTAGCCTTAACTCATAAAGATATAATCTCTTTGACTTAAAAGCTTAACATACACATAAGATTTAAGTTATTCAATTAACACTTTGTCACCGTAACAACTTCCGTCGAGTGATCAATGATGCATAACTGACATTTCAATATCGATCATCAAAGATCAGCATTAATCATTTGGTCACGCGTTATTGAAAGCATTCGAAGGCTTCGCTTTCAGGGACAGGTTTTATTATCTTGTATGGCATTGTGTTTTAATTGAGGTTTTATAATACTCGTAGGATATGTTTGACATTATGTTTCATTATATTATACGGAGCTGAGACTGGAAAGTTATTTGCGTAGTATATTAAATATTTTATAAAGTAATAGCTGACCCGTGCCATAGTAAGTATTTATTAATCTGTGCCCGTGCCTACTTCGTTGGGCGTTAAACATTTTTACATGAAAATAGACATACTGTACCTACGCTTTAGAGTAAACCTTGAAAAATAAATAAAATAAGAGAAAATTTAAAAGATGAATTTTTATACCTGAGCCTTTAGTCAAGATACAAGAAAAAAACCTTTAGTCAAAATGCATTCGATAATTTCGACGGCGAACTTCGAAAGCAATATGATGGGATTTGACATATTGCATCGCAACAACATCGCGACATGTCACTATCGATGACAGGCTTAGGACAGGCTCTGAAAACATTTATCAAGACTCAAGACTTACGAGTTTTATGACCAAAATCTAAATGCTAAAGTAATTTTGTAATACTTGTCTATTTGAATAATATTTTAGATAACAAATCAATATATTGATGTCTTAATGTTTTAACTTAACCTTTCAGCGACAAAACGAGCAGGCAAAGCGGATAATACCTAATGCGTGTTTTCGGAGCGGCTTAGTGGCATTTGTTTTCTGATTAGACAAGGTCGAACGGACAATGTCATTGTGAACATATTGTGTGGTCTAAATAAGACCGGCCCATGAGCAGAGGGTTCGCCTGATGGTAAGAGATTATCGCCCATGGCCTAATTGCAATGCCAAAGGAGTACTAAGGTTTTTTCCACGTTTTAATTTACAATTTTACTATGGAACAATTAGCCGACGACCAAAGATAAAATTAGATTAGATATAAGCGTGATTGCATCTGGATTAACGGCATATATGTCACATATCTATAGGAGGTGGGGTAAATACTGTGATATTTTAAATAATTTTAACGAATATTCATCTAAATATATAAAAGGCAAATCTGACTGACTTATCTTTCAACGCACAGCCGGAACTACTGAACGAATTTTGCTGAAATTTGGCATACAGGTAGTTGTAATGACGTAGGCATCCACTAAGAAAAGATTTTTAATAATTCGCCCCTTAAGGGGGTGAAAAAGGGATTTAAATTTTGTATGGAAACCGAACTCCACGCGGACGAAGTCGCGGGCAAAAGCTAGTATAAAATATAATTAATAATTTATTGATTATCTCCAGTTCTCCATGGACCTGAATTTAAATTATTACGAAAAATGAAATGTGAAAGAAAATTGTACAATCTCTAGTTACATCTGATAGTATTTTGGTTTGTGGTCGGCGGTCGCATTTTTTAAAGCAGGTAAAAAAGTTTTTTTTTGTTTGAAAAGTATGACGATTTCTGTTTGTAGTGACTTCATACAAAATTATATAATTTTTACGAAAATTATACGTTTATCGTCTCAAATTTATAAATTTTCAAAATAGAAACTAGATGTTCCACAAAGTTGGTAACCGATTGTTGGAACAAGTTCCTCGGCACATTTCTTGATGAAAATAAATTAAACGATAGTTGATTGTTTGCGACTTTCTGGTGTTACTCGTATATAAACAAGTCCATCAAGCCTTCAAGGTCAGCCATTTCTACGGTTTAACCGAAAATTTTACGACCGATAGAAAAGGTCATCGAACCGAATACCTGTCTGTTTAATTTTTTTTTAACTAGCGCGGCGCACGAAATTTATAAAGTCGATGTCCTGGCTCTTATTTGCCAGTATCGAAGGAGCCGCGGCGGTGGTCGTTTTCGGGACTTTGCGTTTTGCCAGTCCGGACGCGTGTGCCACTGACGTATTTCGCGAGCTGAATTTTGATTTTTCTATTGTGCATTGTGCTAGTGGAAAAGTGAATTTTTCGGATTATTGAGGTGAGTAGTGCATGTGCCATTACAATACTATATTAAAAAAAAAAAAAAAACTACCGATGTCCTAGTAAGAAAATTGACGAAAATATGCAACAGCTCTTTATAAATACTACGATAATGTTAATAATTATTAACAACTGACTTCTACCGAAAAAATTTAAACATAATAATAACTTTATTAAGGGTTAAAACTTTATATTTTAGTCAGAACTTATTTCTTTAAGCAACTCAAACTGTTAGTAATAATTGAACTAGATATTTTGAATCATTTGGCTGAGACTTGGTGACTCATCTTAAAAAAGCTAAATTTCAATGCACCAAATTGGTAATCGTTCAGTGATTCTAGTTCGATGGACACGTGCCCTGTGCATTTCATTTTATGACGACGTTTAATGAACGGACTAGGTGTTCAATTAGCTTCCTAATTTGACTGGATGGCTGCGACATATATTTAATGTTTTTCTTAACGTAATGTATTTTAAGAGTAAAAGACAAGTGAATAGCTAAACAATTGAAAGGGAAAAGTTATCTAATAAAAACAATTTATTCGAATTGTATTGAATTTTCGTCACGAATTGTGCTACAGTGAGGTCTCGATTCATGGACAGCCTTCGTTAGGTAACAGCTCCTCTCTACTGACTACTAATGCCCAGATAACACATCTATTGACTTTGAGACAAATTACGGCATTATCGTCATCATCATCATCAATTACTGCAAATTAAAAAATATAAATAAAATAAAATTCTTGTAAGGACAAATCTAAGATGAGACAGGTTTGTTAATACATAGTAATCTTATATATAAAAATGTATAGCTAACTCGAGAACGGCTGGACCGAATATGCTAATTTTGGTCCCAAATAATCGCATCAGTTCAGGGAAGGTACGGTGAGAAATTTAGAAAAATTGCGGTGAAAATATTAATGTTAGTTTTAAATAAAAATGTTACTAGAAATATACTAGAGCACTATAATTTCTGAATTCTTTTTTTTTCATATAAAGATGTATAATTACGAGTACAATAAATAGTTGCTATGGAAGCGAAAATATTATTACTAGATTAATTAAAATAAATTAGAATATGTTTAATAACAAATTTATTGTGATATACAATCATGAGATGTTATTTATAAAGAATAATTTGAATATATTAGCATAATTTTGAGAATGATACACTTTTATTCAACATAAATATTCACATATATATTTTTTTATTCATGATTTATTTACATCTGAGAAAGTCTGATACTAAATTATTTGACATTGCGAGTGTCTATGGACGACGGGAGTCGCTTACCATCAGGTGGTCTGTTTGTTCGTTTGGCTCCTATTCCATTAAAATTGTGAAAAATCTAAGGAAATGTGAAATTAGAAAATTGATGAAGTGTTATAATAAGCTTTAAGATGTTTTCTCGATCACAGTTTAATAGCTAACCTTTTAAAAAGGTTTTATAATAAAACGAAACAGAATTTATCACCTAATTGGTAGCCAAATAAAATAAAACCACTTGTCATTTGTCACATGTTTATTTGACCTTTTAGGTCAAATTATTTTTTTCGTTTTTTAATAATTACAGAGACAACCATATATATTCTTTAATTAATGTGAATTAATAAAATAATTAGCTATTGAGTAAGAGATGAATAATAGAGAAAAGAAACATTTTAACATTTTTTTTTTATTTGAAATAAGAAATAAACATGATCACCCACGCCCACGTTAATAAAATATTCCACGGGAACACTGCGTTTTTTTGGATAAAAAGTAGGCTATGTGTTAATCCAGAACCTAAACTTGTACCATACGAAATTTCATCAACATCCATCCATCCTCACAAACTTTCACATTTACAATAGAAGGACTCAAGCACAATAGATAAATTAGGATGTCTAAATACACGTACAGTACGACCAAAATTTCAATGTCTTTCGGGAATCGTAATTTTTCATATTACGTCTGTTATATAAAAAAAATGATCGCCGATGGCCATTAAAAACGTGGTTTACTGTATAAGCATACGAAAACATTATCTGACCGTGACATTTGTGAACAATCACAAATTAGATGACATTATTTTGACCATGAAATTAGGCGAGCGTCGCTCGCGTTGATGTCTTTTGCTACGCCAGAAGGGCGGCCGCGTGCCGCGTAGCAGGTAAAGTTTGTTTAGGCGATTCTCACACTTAGCAAAAACTTTATGTACAGTTTGACGAGAATTCTACGAACGGTAGAGTACGAAATTTGGCCCAGTTAAAGTTTGTGTTGAGCAATGTGTGCAGAAAGCTAATGTATATTTTTTTATAATATTTACTTAGAAACACATAAAATTAATAACAACAACAGTCCTCATATCATAACACACACTACCGTGCGTTCAATAGATACAATATTGTTACATGTTCACGTTTGTCAATCTGTCACGATATTTACATAAAATAATAATTTTATATAATAATTTAGGGTTGCTCTCCAAACACCTGAAGCGTGGATGAAAAATATGTTTTCATTCTACCCCATCATGTGGGGTATCGTTAAATAGGTATTTAAAAAAAATAATAAACTTGTAAGTTTCCATGCTGATAGATCATACTAAAAACTTTTTAGGAAAATTATTTTGAGCGAAATCGGACTATAACTTTTGGAGTAATTCAAAAAAAACCACGTCGATAGTAACGAAGCCCTCCTTAGACATATCTTGACATGCTCTTGATGAGGTTATTTCTTTGAACTTTGAACAGCCCTCGTAGTCTAGTGGTTCGAGCATTGACTCTCGACTCGGAGGTCGTGGGTTCGATTCCCGCATTGGGACAACAAAAAATGTTGTTTCCAAGTTTGGTTAGGACAATGCAGGCTGATCATCCGATTGTCTGACAAGAATGGGATAGATGAATGCGTCGGATGGGCATGTAAAAAGTCGAACCTGCGCCGGATCTCTCGTAAGTCGTGTCAGTTATCCGCCCCACTGGATTATGAGAGTAAAAGAAGAGAGAGTGCTCTTGTGTACTGCGCGCACACTTGCGCACTATAGCATTACTCTTGTGTAACTGGCCTGGTTTCAATGAAACCGGCCACTGTCACCGAAATCGGTGTGGGGAGTTAAATTTCTTTGACATGTTGACACCTTTCTATAATAGAGTTCTATATAAGAAGCTAAATTTTGAAAGTGTAAATAGAGAATTGCCTTCACATTATTCATATTAGTATCACTCAATAAGCGTGAAGGGCTCATAACGGTAGGCCCTCAAACAATCACTTGCAATGAGGCCAAATGCATAGGAAAGTAAAACTCATGTTGGTCGAGTAAGGCTGTATATTAATATTCCGAACACGAAGTATCCAGCTATTGATGGCACATCCTTAGTGGCAGGTACGTATATATTTTTACTCTGTGGTGGCAGTCCGTCTGTCTGGCGTTGCGTTCATCCGTAAGCTTTTACACTGAGGTTTGCTTGCGGTCATTTCGAAGTAATGTGTAATAGTAGCTAAAATATAAAGTCCATATTACGAATAGCTTGTTGTTGCTTAATGGTATTTTAGACCTGAGTATTTGATATGAATTTCAATTTAATACCTCTTCGCGTTCATGAGGAAAGGGGTAGTAAGTTCAAAATTATTAAAATAATTTTTATTTTATGATGTAACTTTTATTAAAAATTCACGGTTTTCGCAATACTGTACCATTATCGTACCAGATTTCAAGATTGTGTATTTAAAAATCAAAAATCCTGGAAGTACCCGTACTTCCCGTACTTCCCGGTTTGGATTCCTTTTCAAGTATCAAAAATTTGCGGCATAAACGGCTGTTTTTTTTATTGCGTTGGCTTAGAAGTTTGATTTTTCTACAGCGCCAAGGGACGGTAGACTTGAGTATTTGATATAAATTGCTTGATACCTCCACGCGTTTCTGAGAAAAAGGGTCTTGACAGACAGACGGACGGACAACAAAGTAATCCTATAAGGGTTTCGTTTTTTCCTTTCGAGGTATGGAACCCTAAAAATGTCGTTTAAAATTGTTAGAAAGAGAAGAAGCTAGTTATTAATATTAATAAATATTTTTAACCTTGAGAATGACAAAATGACACCAATAAGAATAAATGAACGACGTACTGAGAAGTTTGCGGTTTTCGGTTTGACTCACCAAATTATGCTAATGTTTCTCCCGAACTGTTTACGAATGGAATACGAAGTATCATCATAATCACACCGGTTTCGATGACTGGCCGATTTCATTGAAACCAGAGCTACGCAGGATTTTTTATAGTGCCCAAGTGTGTGCGCAATACACAGGAGTACTCTCTCTTCCTTTACTCTCGTTACCTAGTAGACGGATAACCGACACGACTGGTGAGAGATCAGGCGCAGGTCCGACTTTCTACATGCACAGCCGACGCACGAATCACTTTTCTTGTCAGACAATCAGGTGACCAGTCTGCATGGTCCTAACCAGATCGAAACACAAAGATCGAATACACGATCTCAGTCGAGAGCCAAGCTCTAAAGTATGAGCCACGGAGGCGTTATAAAATGCGCATACTGGACCATGGATATAGAAAATGGCTTGATCAATAGTTAGAGGTTGACTATTCGCAAAAAAATGTTTAGTATTTTCTAAAGATGACAAAACATGCAGCCTGTGTTTCCTACGTAGACAACCACAATTCGGAAAAAAACTGGCAAGGTAGCACGATTGCTACGTCTCCTCTCGATAGGATATCTATACATACAAAATATAAATACATAAATAGAAAGAATGAAAATTAAGTGTCTGTTTATAATTAGAAATCAACAGCTTTTCGCTTAATGCTTATGAAAGTAAATATTTAGGCAACTTAAGATAAAATATTATAGTAACTTCGCCGTCTGTGACGCCCTTAACTGTCAGGCTAATTCTGAATTCACGCCCATACGCAGTCTAAGGCTGGGACTATATGATCCGGACTCCGTCGGGCCTGGGAAAATTCAGAACACTGAAAATAGAACTCTGCGCTATTACAATAGAGGTAAAAATCGTACACACAATTGTCTAGTTAAGTATCAATGTAATTTAAGATTAAGCTTGTGGTTTAGATTAAGATTAAGCAAGGTAAGCTTGACAATCGACACTTCGTTATTCAAGTTCTAATTACAGTGCTCTGAATTTTCCCGGAACTGCCGGATTCCGGATCATATAGTCCCAGCCTAACTGATCCATGCATGCATCGGCAGCATCATGCCTATAATACGGCAGGCAGTGTGGTGTACGGCTACGCTTATAGTGATTGGTTCTAAAAGTATCTTATTATAATAATACTCTATCTATTCTCCATGTCTTTGACCGAGACTATCGCCCACGTTAACGTAAACACTAGATGTGTCAATGATCTTCATGGTCCTTATAATTATTGTACTTAAACCGTTTTTCATAACATTTAACGCGAATGCAAAATAGTTATAATATTACAATACCTAATAAAAGTATTTCAATAAAACAACTAACCGAATTCTATCATTTGTCACTCGATACTTCAGTCAGTCTAGCATCAGTACAGTCCAACAGCCTGATCCAGACTGACGAAAGAATGATCGTGTAACCGTGTGATTGACGGACTGATATTTTTTTGTATTATGTACTTTCCGGCCATCATTCTGGCGTCAGTCTGAGACTGATGGACTGAACTGATGTCAGACTGACCGTGTAACCCTAATCTAAATAGAACTGTGCGCTAATACAGATACTAGCGCACAGTTATATTTACAGTGCTGTTTTTTCTGTCGCTACCACTAAAAAACTCTCGTGGGAACGTAGCGTTAACTGCCTCCTTTTTGAAAGTCGGCTAAAATATAATTTTCTCTTAGTAGTTTCATTTGCTAATCGATATTGCCTTATTAAAATTCTACGATACCTGCTTTCCAATAATATTATTGATATTAAAAATCAATTATTCGTGTCTAGACTAGCATTAAATATCAATAATTATGACTAAAGCGTGGCATTTAGCGGCTGCACTAAAAAGCTTTTATTTGTATCTTACAATTTATGAAGCCCTGGTACTTTAATGACTCTCGGTCTTCAATTTATAATGTACAATATGTTTTCCATTCGATCGCAAGTTTATAAAATAATGTTTAACCTTTGACTATATTTCTACTAACTGTGATTTCAATAGTTTAAAAAAAGGTTTCTGTATTGGTGGATGGTATATTTTGCATTAAAGTTAATGCGGATTAATTTTGCGGTGAAAAATCAAAGTTTGCCCAATTTTGTTTGAGCCAATTTCCCAACAAAGTTTACTATTTTAATGTAAATTTTTCGTGTGATTAAAAAGAATCAACCGATTTTTAATTTGATTAAGCTTATAACATAATTAAAATATAATTTGGTAAATCATTTTTTAAACCTTTACCTTGATGTTCTTTGATATTATGTCAGTAGTTTATCGCTGAGTTCAGTGGCCTACCTCATCAATAATATTATCATTAATTAATTTCCACCAACTATAATTAATCACCAAACTCATTTGGTTAATTGTTATTATATCTATGCTGAATATATTTTCATATTTTAATATCAAATTATCAGAACATCGAGATGTCTTTATTCGACTTCGGCTTAAGTATTTCCATCTTACCCTGATGTCTATGCCAGATAGCTATGTCGCTTAGCGATGCTCATGTCAAATTCTATACTCAAACTCAAACCTCAAAATTTTTATTTCCATATAGGTTATGAAATAACACTTATAGAATTGTCCTACATGATGCCTACCACCGGTTCGGAAACTAGCCCGGCGAGAAGAACCGGCGTAAGAAACTCGCACGGGGCCACCTTTTAGCAAAAAGATGGTAAAATTGTTCTTTTCAAAAAAAATATTTTTACAATGTTGTAACTTAATCTATATAACATTAGTCATAAGTACATAGAGCATACTTAAGTAAATAAAAGCAGCCTTGCAGGGGGCCATCTTATTCCCAAGGTGTGCAATCGTTAATGAAATCACTGACTTTATAATAAGCTTTAGCACACAAACGTTCTTTAACAGCTTTTTTAAATTTATTAATTGTAAGATTTTGAACGTTTTCTGGGATTCTATTGTAAAGGCGTATACATGAACCTTTAAACGATTTACTTACTTTGCTTAGTCTGATCACCGGTATTTCTAACTTGTTCTTATTTCTAGTATTCCTACAATGGTTGTCGCTTTTCTTTTTAAAGTTATTTAAATTCTTTCTGACATACAACACATTGTCTAAAATGTATTGAGAAGCGACGGTCAGAATACCTATTTCTTTAAACTTATCTCTTAGAGATTCAAAATATGACATCTTATAAATAGAACGTATAGCTCGCTTCTGCAGCACAAATATTGTGTTAATGTCCGCAGCGTTTCCCCATAGAAGAATGCCATATGACATTATACTATGAAAATAACTAAAATAAACTAGCCGCGCCGTGTCCTCATCGGAAATTTCTCTAATTTTTTTCACTGCATATGCTGCAGAACTAAGCCTATCAGCCAGATTTGCAATATGGGGACCCCACTGTAATTTACAATCTAGTGTTATTCCTAGAAATACAGTGGTGTCCACTAGGTTCATTTTCTCATCGTTTAATAGTACATTGGTTTGTGTCTGCCTAACATTTGGCAGGCTAAACTTTAAACATTTTGTTTTATTGGAATTTAAAAGTAAATTATTAACATTAAACCAGTGTACCATTTTCGAGAGAGCACTATTTACCTCGTCGTAATTTGACTGTCGTCGCTTCACATTAAAAATTAGTGAAGTGTCATCAGCAAAAAGTACTATCTCGTGCTTATCTTTAACTAGATAAGGAAAAAGATAAAGGTAATGCCACGGTGATTATGGACACCTCAGATTACAGTGATAAAATACAACAGCTATTATCGGACGAAAACACATACAAAAAAGTCAGAACCGACCCGACTAACACCGTTTTAAAGACTACTCAGAGTCTCATAAAGAAATACTCCGATTCACTGAATCTAGATGCCAAGTCTTTGTTGCCTTCGTGCCCTAAACCCCCTAAGTTGTATGGTTTGCCAAAAATACATAAACCTAACGCTCCACTTCGCCCAATTGTAAGCCAAATTGACTCACCAACCTATAAATTGGCTCAACTAGTGGCTAATGTTCTTTCACCACTACGTGGACACACTAGAGCTCATGTAAAGGATTCTTACCACTTTGTTGATGAGATTAAACATCTATGTCTCACAGACAATGAACAGTTGGTCAGTTTTGATATACAATCCTTATTCACTTGCTTACCATTACAGGAATGTATTGAAATTGTAACAAGAAGGCTTAGAGATAAGAACTTACCTGTTGAATATGCGGAATTATTGGAACACTGCCTTACATCTGGCTATATGTTGTGGAATTATGAATTTTACAAGCAAGTAGATGGTGTAGCGATGGGCTCCCCAGTTTCTCCCGTTGTTGCCGATATATTCATGGAAGACTTCGAGGAGACTGCTCTTGAGACCTCACCTATAAAACCCAGGTTCTACAAGCGGTACGTGGATGATACTTTCACAATATTACCATCAGACAAAGTAACCATATTCCTAAATCACCTGAACAGTCTCAACCCCAAAATACAATTCACTATGGAATTAGAGACCAATAACTCTTTAGCCTTCTTGGATGTGTTGGTAATAAGGAATCCCAATGGCACCTTAGGTCATACTGTGTATCGCAAACCTACACATACTAATAGATATTTAAATGGTGAGTCCCACCACCATCCTTCACAGTTATCTACCGTTGGCAAAACTTTATTTCAAAGAGCACGAGGAATCTGTGACCAGCAGCATTTGGATAGCGAGCTTCATCATGTCACACAAGTTCTACGTGACAATAAGCTTCGAGTCCCACGCCTGCATCACAAAGACCGAGTGAAACCAGCCACTGTTGAACGAATACCTGCAGTTCTGCCATACATGAAAGGAGTCACTGATAAAGTTGGCTATATTCTAAGGAAAGCTTCTATAAAAACATATTTCAAGCCGCCCAAAAAGATAAGTCAATTTTTACCAACAGTGAAATGCAACATTCCTCTTCAAGATGCAGGAGTCTACAAGCTCGACTGTGACTGTGGTCTATCCTATATTGGGCAAACAAAAAGATCAATTAAAACCCGCGTTAAGGAACACATCGCAGATGTTAAACACCGCCGCAACAACAAATCTGCAATTTGCGAACACACACTGGATCAACCTCGCCATTACATAAGATTTGATAAGCCACAAGTACTGGCAAAGGAACAACGTTATCGCCCTAGAATGATACGCGAGGCTATAGAAATTAAAAAGTACCCTAATTTTAACCGAGAAGATGGCTGGGTGCTGCCATCTAGTTGGGATCCAGTGATAAATAAAATAAAATTCAGGTCAAAAACACCGCGGCTTCAAGATACTGTTAGTATGTTTTGCGTGGATCGGAACACAAATAATAATTGAAGAATCTTCGGGTAGTTTGAACAACTTCAACAAATAGGACAACTGACACCTCAGTCCTCCCGTGACCACGGCTGCTGGAAAGTAGCCGAAACGTCGGGTAAAAGAAAAGTGCACCGCGACAAAATCCGTAAGTGTTTAAAACAATAGATAAGGAAGGTCATTTATATAGATGAGAAAAAGAAATGGGCCTAAAATGGACCCTTGTGGCACACCTAATTCTATTTTGGTCCCATTAGACCTTGTAGAATTTACTTCTACTCTCTGCGTTCTATTTTTAAGATAAGAGCTTAAGAGCTTAAGTGCCGTATCCCTTATACCATAATGGTATAATTTTTTGACCAACGTAGCATGCTCGACACAGTCGAAAGCCTTGGATAGATCACAAAAGACACCAAGTGCATCATGCGATCCCTCCCAGGCCTCAAATATGCTGCATAGAAGACTGATGCCTGCGTCTGTTGTGGACCGACCTTTAGTAAACCCGAATTGATTGCTATGTAATAAATTATTTATGTTAAAATGAGCTAGCAATTGATTTAATATTATTTTCTCGAAAATTTTACTGAAAGTCGGTAGTATAGATATTGGTCTATAATTGGCTGGGTCAGATTTATTCCCAGCCTTGAAAAGAGGCATCACCTTGCTATGCTTCATTAGGTCAGGGAACACACCTTTCTTAATACAATTATTAAAAACTAAGGCTAGGTAGGGGGCAATGATGTCAATTATTGATTTTATAATTTTTATAGACATACCCCAGAGATAAATTTTTGTTTTTGAACTTCGTCGTCGTTATTAGCGATGTCAACTTGGCTAAATGCTCTGATCTGTCAAAGATGATTTCTTACACCTAAAATCCTAAATCTTACCATACCTAATTCGATTAAAGGTGCTTCCTCGCCTAAAGCATTCGCGTGTAATGTAACATTACATATCCGAACATTACATAGGTGTAGGAAGATTACGAGCATTACAATGCGCATCTTGTAATGATCCCGTCCGTTCCGCGCTCAAAGTCGAATCTATAACGTTACTTTACAAATAATATAAATAATAACTCCCCACCGATCTCGGTGACGGTGGCCGGTTTAATAACCAGGCCAGTTACGCAGGAGTAATTTTATAGTGCCCAAGTGTGTGCGCAGTACACAAGAGCACTCTCTGTTGCTTTTACTCTCGTAATCTAGTGGGACGGATAACCGACACGACTGACGAGAGATGAGGCGCAGGTCCGACTTTTTACATGCCCATCCGACGCATGGATCATCTTTCTTGTCAGACAATCAGGTGATCAGCCTGCATTGTCCTAACCAAACTTGGAAACAACATTTTTTGTTGTTCCAATGCGGGAATCGAACCCACGACCTCCGAGTCGAGAGCCAATGCTCTAACCACTAGACCACGGAGGTTCGTCAGTCAGGGTGGTAGTAATGTAATGTAATGCTCAAAATCGAATCTATAACGTTACATTACACGCGAATGCTCCAGGTGAGGGAGCACCTTAAGGTTGACTAGTGTTTAGAGTAGGCGAAAAGTATTTATCATGTTTGTCCCGAATGTCAACTTTAAAACAAAGTCGTTATGTGTCGTCATCGTTTAATCACTGTCATAATTACCAACTGACATAATAACAACCCGTTTCAAAATAAAAACAGGCACATTTAAAGTAAGAAGAGTCACATTCTTTTCGACAAGTCCAATTAAAAGAAACCGACCACGTGCGAGTCGGATTCGCCTACGAAAGGTTCCGTACCATTATACCAATATTTCACATGGACTGTCATCATGACTTTTTTCAGCCAGCCGTTTAGCTATAAGAGGGTAGGGGTCGCGCCGAAGAGACGGACGTAGTCTGATTTTTTTTAAATAAAAAATCAATGGCGTTTTCGGCATCGAATCTCCCCCGGGGCAGGGCAACCTTAATTATTATTATTAATCTGAAATAGCCGAACAAAACCGACGATTCACGAAGCACATATTTTCTACTCTATTTCTAATTCTTTTTTAAATTTGGTATGTCTATAGCACTAAATAATCCGACAATGAATAGATTGACTATTATTAACATTCGGCTATATCCGTACTCATTCGGTTTGCCCTGCCCTGGAGAGTTTTCGACGCCAAAAAGTGAAAGCGCTATAAAATCATAGCATTGGTTTTACAGATAATAACTTATCTGATTAATATTTCTGATAAACATTGTTATAAAGTTAAAAAAGTTCCGTTGTGTCTCTAAAAATATCTACCTAAAACACGATTTTAATGGAAACGTTTTTAAATATAAATCTAAAGTTTAATAATACTTGTGGTAGTTTTTACAAGTTATGAGTAGCAGGTTAATGAACTCCAAGGATTTGTATAAAAACGTCGTATATTTCTATTTTCTAATAAATAAGGATTTAAATGTTACATTCTGTTCGCTATATTTTATTTCTCTGTTATTAGGTATTTAAATTTTATGTGTTAGAATACACTAAAGATGTGTCTGATTAAAATTTTTAATTAAAATTTGCGATAAGATTGCATATTTTAAACAAAAATACAAGCAAAAATATAAAAAGATAAATGACATGTAGTTTTTATAACAATAAATATTCTTGAAAAATATAATGCAACAAAAAGCATAAAAATGCAACAAACACATTGAAATTATTTTGTGTGGCCTTACATCTTCACCACAAAGTAGAAAATATATATTTACCTACGTACAGAGAAGCAGCTTTCATAGAAAGTTCCAAATCGATCCAAACAGGTATGAAATTTTTGACTTCTCCTTTAACGGCTTACAATTTTCCACATACGTGTGGGCTTATACTCGTAGTATGCAGAGTGAAATCAAATCGATAGCTAACTATGCCGCTGTTTATTATTATTATGTTCCTCTTTAAACTGTATCTTCACGCCACCACGCACAGACTGACCTAAATTTGACGTTTCACAAATCAAATCAAATTCTTTTATTTCAAGAATGTTGTAGGTACAATGGTCTTACAAAATTACTTAATGTTTTCTCATTCTCACATTTGTATGAGTGTTCTATACGAGAAGAAAATTCATAGATTGATAGACATATTCCAAAATAAGGTACAATAACAGATCTTAATACAAATTTCAGATCGAAAAATAAATCCCATTATGAGAAGATTAAGACGTAAAGTTCAGGAAACTCGTAAATCTTAAAATTAATATGTTCAACACAATGGCGGGGTCATCTGATAGTAAACACGCTCCGACCATAAATAAATAATAATCAATATTTTCTCAAAATAATTAACTTACACCACTGTTTCGTATGACGCGAGGTTAGCTTTACTTCATACGAGCGCTAATTTAACTTCGAGAAAAAAACAAAGTGTACATACCTAAGTGTGTTTTTAAATTATGTTCTTGTCGATAACTGTATGTAACACCAAATATTTGCAGATAGAGGTAAGGTATGTCCACTGCAAATATACGAGAAACTTGCTTCGACAAGGAGAGCTTTACATCTGCCGCCAGACATTCCAATTATTTAACAGGCAAACAATCCGGGCGGTGGTCAAAATGTAAGGAGTTAAAACACCTTCTGAAGTAATAACTTCTTATGTGAGGGTAAACAGCTTCGTTACGTGCCAAACGCGTTATGGTGCCAAATTAGATATGAGTAATTTCGAAAATGCGAATCGAATGTCAGATATGCGTAGCATATCACTTGGATTTCTTACCAATTGGTTTCGGGTTCGAATCTCTGTCAGACAAAATATTTTTATTCTTTTTATTTATTTTTCTTTTATCGTTTTTGTTTTTTTGGCGCAATTTTATTTTTATTTCTCTACGGAATTTAAAGACGGTCACTTCCTAGATTTTTGTTTAGGTATTATTAGTTTAAGATATCACTTGTGTGTGTGTGTTTAAGTTATCGCGTTTTTTTAATTTATACATTTACTTAATCGTTTAGAAGTCTTATAAAACTTTGCGCATAGTGCTTAAGATTTTCAACTTCATTGTATTAGCGTTCTATTTAAAGTTCTATTTTCAGTGCTGTTTTTCTAACGCCGACGGACAAAACTACTCGTGGTAACGAGGGCTTACTCGTTGAGCAGCGTCCCAGCTGAAAAAAAGCGACCGTATAACCGCAGTTTAAGTTTGTCGGGAGCGAATCGGTAACCATCATCCATAATTCATCACAAATAATTAAGGCAGTCACGCAGGAAGAGTTTATTATCTGTGAAATGTCTTATTCGGTTTTCGCCATGGCGTCAACGAGCAAAGGGCCATATTAACTTTTTATGGGTTATTGTTGTATCGTTTAAGTAACCCGTTTTCGAAAATGTATTGTTGCGGTTTTTGCTCAAATGCCACATACAATATGCTACCTTGCTACTATAATAGTTTATTTTGCCAATTACAATATTAAAAAAATACCGCTTTAAAAACTAGTAACTAAATTATTATCGAAACTCTATACCTATGTATATAAGTTGGTGTCTAAATGAAAAATAAAAAGGGCTGTAGGTAAAAAACTGAATCTAGGTGTGGTGGTGGAGACTGTGGGTAGAGTACCTAAGAGGCTGGCAGCATTACCTCGCTGTATGGCCAAACTGATACGTTGGCCGAGGTAAGTGCTAACTTATATATAAATATAAACGCGAATATATGTATGGATGTTTGGTAAATGGTAATCATTCACGCAATAACTAAGCTTTTAGCCAAGTTGCTATAGTTAATTACGACGACGAAGTTCGGAAATGGAAATGTATGAGATTTGACATAAGAACGTTGGCGTAATTAGCGATGGGAACTTAGGTAATGGCTCTGAACGGATTTTAATGAAATTTGGTATGGTAGTAGTGTGGACTCTGGATTAATACAGATGCTACTTTTTATCGCAAGGTACGGGACCTTGAGATTTCTTTTTGCGCATACGAAGTCACGGGTTATGAAATAAAGTTTATTTTGTTGTGAGTTGCTGCTACAATTCATTAATTTATTAAATATTTTCTATAGTTTTTACATATTATTATAAAAATCGGCCAAGTGCGAGTTAGACTCACGCACGAAGGGTTCCGTACAAAACAGCAAAAACCTCAAGATTGTTGTATGGGAGCCTCTTTAAATATTGATTTTATTCTTTTTTTGGAGTCCCGTTTTTAATCTTTCGGTACGGACCTCTAACAACAAAAAGAATAAATAGATACCTGCTTTCTGAGCAATCCTAAGCCAAGTTTTTAAACATCTTCACAAATGTCAACTCACATCGAAGCTCAGAAGCTGCTTCGTGCACAGTAATTATTATTGTACACAATAACCAATAGTAATTATTAATGAATATACAGGAAAACATCGCAAATATAGATAGCCAATACAATTAACTTCTACGTTATGACTGGCGTAAGGACAGGGTATTTCGTGGGTAAAAACGTCTCCGACGCGAGGGCCCTATTGGGGTTACTAGTAAGTAAATATGGAAACAAAACTCGAGATATTGCTGCGGCCTGCATGCGCAAACCAAAGTACGTCCTCATTAGAGCAAACGCTCACTTCAGACACGACATATGTTTAAGACAGTCACGACATTACAAAATATATGAAGATGCACACTTTAAACAAAACTTCTCATACACAAAACTGTCTAGGAGCGACACAACTACCTTACAACTGCCCATAGTTGTAGTCGTAATACAGGCTTGTCTATGGGAGACAAAACGGTCTTAAGACTGTCGTGTCCCAAGTGAGCGTTTGCCAGCTTAAGTTGAGTTTCTTTGGACCCGCCCATCGATAAAGACGTCTGCTCAGATATTTCAAACGCCTTCCATGCATAATTTTATCTTTATATCAAGTGGTTTCTCGAAATTTTCCCACGGGCCTATCCTCCATTTCAAAACAATATAAGAGCTAGTACCTAACCAATAATTTATTAACTGATCGGGTAGCGTCAATGTGAGAAACTTGTAACAAGGAGAAAAGATTGTAAGTGATCGTGTAATTTGCTTTAATTTGTTAGGACTGTGTGTCGAGATAATTGAAAGTGGTTTATTAGTCGGCAAGCTCAGAGAAGCTTAGTTTTTCTCTTTTTTTTGGGGTCCGTACCTCGAAACGGAAAAGACGGAACCCTTATAGAATCATTTTGTTGTCCGTCTGTTTGTCTGTCTGTCTGTCAAGACCCTTTTACTTAGAAACACGTGGAGGTATCAAGCTGGAATTTATATCAAATACTCAGGTCTACTGTCCCTTGGAGCTTTGAAAAAATCAAAGTTGTAAGCCAACGCCAAAGATACATCCATTTATGCCGCAAATTTTAGAAAATTTTCGACACTCGCAAGGAAATTAAAATCTACAGGGTACTTCCCGTGAAGTCAGAACCATGAAATTTGGTACGAAGCAATATCTTATAGCATAAATTGCGGAAACCGTAAATTTTTAGTTACATCTTATAATAAAAAAAAAACTTGAGAGGTGTCAATACCCGGATGGAACAAAGGTTCGGATGAAAATATCTGGCTTGCTTTCTATAAGAGAGAGAGAGACAGACAGAGAAACATGCGACGTCGCACAGCTTACAATAGCTTACTATAGCAAAAAAAAAAAAGACATACAGACAGACAATTGTACATGTATATATAAAATAAATAATACAATATCCGAACCGATATTATCCATACATACATTACATACATACATACATACATACATACATACATACATACATACATACACACATACATACATACATACATCAATGTAATAAATGTATACGCGTAAATATTTAATTTTTATAAAAAATAAAATTATCTTTTTTAATAAAAAAAGTGTCGTGACAACTTTTCGTAAGAATTTTTTCCGTCTGGCCCCCTTTCACAACGCGCGATAAGGAACTTCGTTCCAATATTTTTAATAATTTTAAACTTACTACCCCTTTCCTCATGAACGCGTAGAGGAACCTACTAAATTCATATCAAATACTCAGGGCTATAATACCTTTAAGGCTTTAAGGCTAAAGCTTTAAGCTGTAACAAAATCACTACAGATTTGTACCCTCGGTGCGCGAGTCCGACCCGCACTTGACCGGTTTTTTTAAATTGTACTCTAGACTAAAACCTTATTTGCCATTTAAAATTTTTTTGTCACTTAATTCAAATTGATTTTTTTAAAAACACGTAATATTTTTTTAAATCAAAGTGACGATATCATTACCGAGACTTGGAGAAAAAAACTAAAAAGTTTTAGTGTTCAGATGCTTATCATTTAAAGTCGTTAATATTTTTTTTAGGATATATCTATAATCTAGATAGAAGTATACAAATAAAGATAGAAGTAAAATATGTTTAAAGTCCTTAAAAATGTCATTAACTAAAAGCACTTTACGGAGTTGTAAAAGCTTGTGCTCATAAAATATTCCTAGCTACGAGTATGTCTTACTTAATTTTCCGAATCGCTTTAAAATTATATACTAATAACTCAAAAGTTATCAGTGTTATGCAGTGGACGTCCTGACGCTAAGACGACGACAAAGTTTTACTCCCAAAAGACGATATTCGTCAAACTCAATATTTACAATATACCTAACCAAAACAAAATGAAGAATGAAACTTCCGCATTCATGATCTAGTTGAAGCCCTAGAACACGTTGTGCCACAAAAAATGCCCATTAAAATGGTCACTTGAACAATTTCGACTTGGAATTTAGACTTAGAAAATTTATTATGGTTATGTCGCGAAACAAAAGTCTAAACTTTTGTCTAAACTATATATCGCGACACGAAGCCTCAAAAATTGCACCATGACTGATCGCAAAACGTTTTATTCTAACTTTACTACTACGTGTACATAGGCAGATTCACACTTGGCCCGTTTTCTATCCCAATGTCGTTATTGTTCTATTCCATAATAAATTAAGTTGTTAAATGCCAAGGCGAAATTGTTCAAGTGACCATTTTAATGGGCATTTTTTGTGGTACAACGTGTTCTAGGGCTTCAACTAGATCATGAATGCGGAAGTTTCATTCTTCATTTTGTTTCGGTTATATCGTAAATATTGAGTTTAACGAATATCGTCTTTTAGGAATAAAAGTTTGTCGTCGTCTTAGCCCCAGGACGTCCACTGCAGGAGGGATGCAGACCTTGTAAGATGTTAGGTGTCTGATTTCTAGGGGATCGAAGACCGGTCATATTTAAAAAAACCGGGTTTTTCGGTCCCAGCCATCTTCAAAACCGGGTACCCGGGTTTTTTCGGGCATTTCGGGTTTTTTGTTGTTTTTGTAGAATTTTGTTAGGAATGTCCTAAAATTAACTTTTATCAGCTGATTTCTGTTGTATCAACGTAATACTGGTAAAATGTGATCCCACCATAAACATTTTCATGTAAAGTAATTAATAATTTCACAAACTTTACATCTTAGTCAAAATACGTTGCCTGACGAAATGGCCAAGCCACATAATTTGACTAAAGTGTAGAGTTTGTAAAGTTAGGCTTGTAGAGTTAAGGCGTGTAGAAACAGAAGTGCCTTGCCGGCCTCTTAGGAGGGAATATGCTGCCTTCTTGAAGGTGTGCAGGTTGTAATGGTCCGGAAATACTGTTGGCGACAGTTGGTGATGAGGATGATAAATATTTTGTCCTTTCGAACGATAGCGAAAAGTTGCAGCAGGTATAAGTCCGAACAATTCCTCGGAGCACTCCCTGTAATATAACCGATATATGATGCAGAGCGATGCTCATCTCTCCGTAGCTCTAAGGAGTAAAGCCTGTTTGAAATACTATGGCAGTCGACAATTCGAGCGGCCCTTCGTTGGATACGATCCAGAGGGAGAAGCTGGTACTTTGGCCCTATTCTATGTGAGGCCGAACCTGCGCCTTATAGAGTTGTAGGCGTTGGACCGGACTGAAATACTGCTTTGACCTGTTCAGAACACCAAGCTTCTTGGATGCTAACTTGGCCTTGCCCTCCAGATGATATCGGAACTAGACCTCGCTCGATATGCTAACACCAAGTATTCCGATGTTGGAGGAGACAGTTATGGGTATGCTTTCAAAACGAGGACATACGACCATCGGTAACTTATTAGCGATAAACGCGCAAACTTGTGTCTTAGAGGTGTTGAATAGGCAATCGGACTATTTTTTTTTATTGCATAAATGAATAGTACTCTTAAATATGAGTAACTTCTCAGAAGAAACCGTATATCAAAAGTCAATATTTTCAAAGGTACAGCGATTTTATACAAAATTTCGCGAGCCTCCTAAAAACGCTCCATACTAAAATCGCCATACAAATGACGTCACTATTGGATTAAAGTGTATTAAGTAGGTATAAAGTATACGGCCGCAGGAATATATTTGTAAATATCTCCGATATTTGTGCGTTTAAGTTCATACTTACCATAATGAATGTTTTTGTATATGATGTGAGTAAACTAATGATGAAGGTTTTGTTTACCAATTGCGCAAAAAAAAATAATTTCTTTTTGGTATAAAGACTCGCGAAATTTTGTATACAAATCGCTGTACCTTTGAAAATATTGACTTTTGATATACGGTTTCTTATGAGAAGTTACTCATATTTAAGAGTACTATTCATTTATGCAATAAAAAAAAATCTATCCGCTTGCCTATTGGACTAAGAACACGTTCGCTGCGAGGCTGATTTTTTGTACCTAGCATACCATGCGATACCAGGTATTTTCGATCTTGTAGTAAGTTTTTATCATATGCGAACTAGGTTTTAATGGCCCGGTGAAACCCGTTCATATAAATATGATCCCAGGATCATCAATGTTAGGATTGAATAAATGAAATTTCGCGTGTATAAAGTTCATTGGTGGACCTATTTGAAACTACCTTCGCCCGGGAATTGGACAGAAACTTGATACTTTTTTTTTAAGAAGAGAGATACCAGGTTTACCAGACCTGTTAAAGCACTGTAAAGATAAAGTAATAGGGATGGGACAATAAAACAAATGCATCAAATTGACAAATTATAATATAATAATAATTAATAGTTGAAAAAACCTAAAAAAACAAGCTTATTGCATTGTCATTGGCTCTTAATACGTATACAAAGTTTCAAATTAATTAGACTTCTGGAAATAGTTAAAAATCGTGCTCAAAGCTTCCGTTACAAACATACATACATACATACATACATATATACATATATACATACATACAGCCTAAGCTTATAAAAGCGTGTTAAAAATAAAATAAAAAGAAGGATAAAAATTACTTACACCCGTATCATTAGTTGTTTCCTCAGATCCGCCTCGACTCAACCTCATCTGAGGTATCCTTGAGAAGTTCCTCAAGTTTGGTATTCTTAAACATAATTTATACCTCAGCTGTTTGCTCCTCCAGTAAGGTTGAGTAAGGGTATGACATGATAAATAATCATGGAAAAATATATTTTATTACGTGAACACCAATAGTAACCATTAAAACTCGATCCAAATTTTAAAGAATGATGAATATGTATGCGCTGTATAATTATACGGATTTTCGTAAAATAAAGGTCATCCAAAAAATCCACCATGCTTATCTTTAAATAAGTATCCCTCTATAATTGCGTTAGTATTTAAAAAAAATTACACTTTGTTTGTAAAAAGAATTGATATAAATGTCGGGAATAGACGCTCGAGGGAGCCTCAAGGTACGTCGTGAGGTACCTTAAGTTTGACAGTTGATTCCTCGACTCGAGTAAGGAAATTCCTCAAGTCGAGGGAATTTTGTTGAACTAATGATACAACTTTCGTGGATTGAGGTTGAGTCGAGTGGAGGAAATCTCGAGGAAACAACTAATGATATGGGTGTTAGTGTTTTTCATTAAAATCAATCGACAACAAACAACGCACTGGACAGCACTAACCGCGGCGCACGCGTCCCTCCCTCACTCAGTGCGGCTACCAGGCCTCAAATCAAAGCCTGGTATTCGCACTGAGCTTATTCAATTTTAATTCAGTGCGAACTATGTTTTAAAAACCTGGTGCATTTTTTAATCGTTAATCGTCATAAGCTTTAAATATGGGTGTTAGATATATAACTATCTCACTCGTACGCGTAGTAGTTCCCGAGTTACAGCGCCTGCACTGAGCGAAAGGGCACAATTTTAGAGCCCGCACAGACGGAAAGCAATCAACCAGGCAAATAATGCCTTGCTTCGCAGCGAACGTGTTAAAGTCTACCGCATTCAGAGATCTTCTCTAATGAATTCTTAATTTGAGAGACAAGTTCGTTTCGACTCTCAATGACGTTTTGCCGAGAGATGTTCGGGCGACCTGTATATAAGGCATCACCCGTACTGTCGTCATCACATAATATTATCATTGATATGCAGTATGAACAGGGCAGGCGATAGCACACCAAAGCTGTCTACCAAGATGCCAGGACTGTGCCATAAGAGCAGGTGAGCCGAAAAAGATGCGTTAAGACCGGTGCCAACTCTGGAGCACACATTTTTAACACAATGGGACGGATTCCGTTAGGCCCACTCGATTTTTGGGTATCATGGGAACGGAGAGCAATTCGCACTGAGCGCTGATGGAACCGAATAATAAATTATACCAAGTTATGAAGATCCAAAAAATCGACGAATCGCTTCGAGAAAAGCTAGTCTGGTCCCTTGCGCTTCGCTCACTCGTCCTGGCGGGGCGGGGGTACTACCGTGCCCTCAAATGTACTACATACAACATGAAAACATTGTAACTATTGTTCTAAAATTCTACATTGACAATCACAAGCCACTATAACGTTCAGTTTGTGACTGTAACTGTTATAAACTGTTGTAGAATTTCATAATGAAAAAAAGCTCGAAAAAACCGAAAACCGGTTTTCAATATTTTGAAAACCGGGTTTTGTTGTAGGCCCGAAAACCCGGGAAAACCCGGTTTCGGGTAAAACCGGTCTCGATGCCCTACTGATTGCAATGTAAGTAATGTTTTATATTGAAAGAAACATCGCGGCCACCGTAGTTCACAATTATTAACATCATTCTGGCTTCCCGTCTTCCCACGACTGATTTTAGGTAAACGAAACAAGTGGTTCCTAAGACTAAAAATATGTAAAATACTTGATGTTGCCCGCGACTTCGTGCGCGCAAAAGATACTTTCGCAGAAACCGTACATTCTTCCGCGATAAAAAGTAACATATGTCTCTTCCCGTGGTCTACTCTATATCTGTGCCAAATTTCATCAAAATCGGTCTAGTAGTTTTGAAGCCAAAAAATGCAAAAAAAAAACAAACAAACTTTCCTCTTTATTATATTATATATTTAGTATAAATAGTATAGATTAATCAGTATATTAGACGTTATTATATGTATTTCAAACAGTTGGCATCCTGCAATGGCTACCATGGTGGACAGTCGTTTGAAGAAACAGTCCAGCAGTGGAGACGCGCGTATGTGAGGGATGTGAACTTTCTCGAGATGTTAGTAACGTTTAAAGTACATTGGAGATTTTACTATAGAAATAATTACCCACGGCGACTGAAGATAGAATCACGTTAGATGTAAGCATAATTGCATCTGGATTACTATAGTACATGTCGCATATTTGCATGAGATGGGTTAAATTCTGTGATATTTTTACTCATTTAAACAAATTTTCATATAAAATGTGTTTAACTCCACTTCCTCCTTTGTCATTATATCCACTTCTCCTAGGATCATTGTACAATCTAATAGTATTTAGGATTGTGGGCGCTACTTTTTTTAAAAGCGGGTAAGAGACGCTCAAATCCAATGTCTTTTACAATTAAGTTTTGCACATGTTCGCTACACAGTGAAATATAATTTTGCTAATTCTTTAATTTTCAATCAGAGATACGCAACACTTATTGCAATAAGTGCTGATGTGAGACGCGATATCATTAAATATAGACCCATTAACATTATCTCACCGCCTCCGGGACTCCCGCCAAGATCATATTGAGGCAGAAGGCGAACTTCATATATTCCATACATACATATAATCACGCCTTTTTTCGTAGGGGTAGGCAGAGACCACTTCTTTCCACTTGCTACGATCCTTACATACTTGTTTCGCTTAGTTCGCTTTTATTCTTACCATCCGTTCCTCCTTTTACATTCAACGTAGCGAAGCGGCTCTCCATGGTCATATATTCCGCTCATAGATATTCCTTAATAATATTTTGGATACTCTGAAACGTTGTGGAACAGTGCAGCCAATGCCACCAGGCGTAAGTCGAATAGTAAAAAGTGATGTACAGTCACAAACGCTGTTAGATATATTGTACTAAATGTTGAACCGTTCATTGTACACTGCAACAAGAAGTAGCATACCAAATTTTATCAAAATCCGTTAGGAAGTTTAGCGTTATAAAGTAACAGACATCCATACATACTCACAAACTTTCACTGAAAGTTCCCTCGACATTAATGCGACACAAGTTGCTACTGACAACAATTCAAACAATAATAATTTATGTTTAGCGTTTTTTTCTAAACCTTGATTTCCGTACCTATATTATGTCTTTGTAACTTTTAGACATTTTAGACATTATGTAGACAAAAGCTCCGGAATGTATACTATACACGAGATTACCTTCTGCCTCTACATATTTTGTGCTCGTACCCGCGGCCTGCGGTTATCTTGACAGATCAATTTAATTCCGCGTCACTGTGGACACACCTTTACAATAATTATCATTAATTTATATCATTCTGATGTTATTAAGCTTTCTTTATTGCCTCAAGTTCTTATAAGTCCATATTTTTCCTTTACAGAACTCTAGTATATAAAGGCATGTATTTAAACTTGCGACAAAACAATTAAATTTTGGATGTGAAAATACCCAATATTGAATACTAAATTACCAAGTTGGCGAAAGAATGTAAGGAACAAAAAAATTACTAATCTGGTGACTAAATAATACCACTGAATTTTCCAAACTGGCAGACAGATAATGTTTTAGCGACTAAATAACCATCTTGGCGACAATTTGTGAGTACACATTTAATTTAAGAATAGGCACATATATTTTCCCTGATGTAGGTAACTCAAAAACCATACAAGCAGCGAAACGAGCGCACACAAAAAAAACATAAAGGAGCGTACAAAATTCCCGATTTTTTATTTTTCTCGGTTTTAGGGAGGTGTAGATTATTGTATAGATTAATTTTGAAATTTAAAAAGGCGGATATTTATTTTTCGTAAAATTGATATGGGTGTCGTTTACCAGGTTTTTGGGAGTGCTGGATACGAAAATGACATTCGTTTTGAAGTTCCAATATGGCAGACATACTTAATTTCATAAAAATAATATGGGTGTCCTTTTATTGGTTTCTGGGGGGTGCTGATTACAAAAAAGTCATCCATTTTAAATTTCCTTAGTAACCCAACAACCTCATATTTTCTTCATGATGGGAGAAAAAGAAATTTGAAAATCCTGAATTTTCCTACATTTCTATAGCTTTATACATCTAGGAATGTATCTCAATGTAGAGCATTTACTATGTTTTTATAAAGTTGATTCTATCTCGGAAACGGTGCATCCTATTGAAAAAATAATGAAAATTTCGCCCCCCTTTGGAACCCCACAACATCATATTTTCTTCATGATGGGAGAAAAAAAATCGAAAATCCTGAATTTTCCAACATTTCTATAGCTATAAACATCCGTCGTATCTCAATGTACACTGTACAGCATTTACTTCTTTTTTTATAAAATAGATTCTATCTCGGAAACGGTGCATCCTATTGAAAAAGTAATGAAAATTTCGCCCCCCTTTAAAACCCCGCAACATCATATTTTCTTCATGATAGGAGAAAAAATTTTTCGAAAATCCTGAATTTTCCAACATTTCTATAGCTATAAACATCCGTCGTATCTTAATGTACAGCATTTACTTCTTTTTTTATAAAATTGATTCTCTCTCGGAAACGGTGCATCCTATTGAGAAAATAATGAAAATTTCGCCCCCCTTTGGATCCCCACAACATCATATTTTCTTCATGATGGGAGATAAAAAATTTCGAAAATCCTGAATTTTCCAACATTTCTAAAGCTATAAACATCCGTCGTATCTCAATGTACAGCATTTACTTCTTTTTTTATAAAATTGATTCTATCTCGGAAACGGTGCATCCTATTGAAAAAAATAATGAAAATTTCGTCCCCCGTAGGAATAACGCAACATCATATTTTCTTCATGATGGGAGAAAAAAAAAATCGAAAATCTTGAATTTTCCAACATTTCTATAGATTGATACACCCCTCGTATCTCAGTACAGCATTGTCATATTTTTTTCTATAGTCGCTTCTATCTCAGAAACGGTGCATCCTACTGCAAAAGTAATGAAAATTTGCTCCCTCTTATTAATCTAGAAATCGCATATTTTCTTCATGAATGGCAGAAAAATTCATGAATCCTGATTTTTAAAAAAATTCTATACCTACATAACTGGTACTTTGAACTACATAACATACTGTAATAATAATCATCAATCCTAATTAGAATCTCAAAGATCTTTAAATTTAGTATTCATATTCATTTTCCGAAGATTGAATATCCTCCATTTCGGAAAATGAAATTGGAAGACAATTTTGTAATCAGAACCCCCAGAAACCGGGAAAAGGACAACCTTGTTAATTTTAATAACAAAAATTTACGCCATTGTGGAATTACGAAACAGATTTTATTTTCAAATTATTCTGCACCCCCAGAAACGTAGAAAATGACACCCATGACAAAGAGAAACATACTCCAACAGTATCCAAAAATAGGATTTTCCGTAGCCTGCAAATTGAATTTTTAGCAGCCATTAATTTATCAACCAAATCTGGTTTTATAGCTGCTTATATGGTATAATGGTCACCAACTCGGAAATTAAGTCACCAACTTATAAATGTCGGTGCTAATTTGGATTAAATTTCGCCTCTTTTTATCTGCCGACTTTAGAATTTTTTGTCACCCGAGTGTTTTCGCCAGTTTAGTAATTTAGTCGCCAACATATTAATCCGCTGCCAAATTCAGCAATACAGTATGCTCACGTGCAGCCGCCAACTTATTTTTTGTTCGCTCGATTAATTATATCCCGTATATAAAGGTTGCCCACGTTTGTATATTTTGTTATTTCGATCTTGATTTTAGGATTCCGTACCCGAAGGTTAAAAATGGGACCCTATTACGAAGATTCCCCTGTCCGTCTGTCTGTCTGTCACAAGGTGTATCTCGTGAACCGTGATAGCTAGACAGTTGATATTTTCACAGATGATGTATTTCTATAACAAGTACTGAAAACAGAATAAAATAAATATTTAATTGGGCGCTCCAAAAGAACAAACGTGTTTTTTGCCGTTTCGTACTTAACCCAGCGTGCGCGAGTGTGACTCGCACTTGGCTAGTTTTTATTAAGCTTAAGAGCAGTACTTAGGGTTATTAAAGAAAAAAAACAGCCTAATTTTGCATTGTTGTACTAAATCTTGGAAAAATATTTGATATTCTTATCACAAATATATCGAGAAAATATGACGAATATGATATATAAGTTATTACATTTATTTACCACTTTGTATAACGATATTATACGACATAATATGAATTCTTCAAAACCATGAAATGCGAATATTGTGACATAAATATGGTGGCTACCGTGCGTATGGTTTAAAAATTTTAACCACTTCCAGTAACCGCGTTATTAATATTGACAGTAAAATTAAACACAACGACGGCTCGGAAGGCATTTAAAAGTTTTTCCACGACGAAAAAGCTCACAGCATAATACCGTATAATGCGGGCGCTGACAGCTTAATTGTACATTACGGGAAAGAATTAAAATTTGATAGTAGATATAAATTCTACGTAATGGGCATCTGACCATCGTGGCTATTGACACTTGCGATTTTCCCAGTATGGCATATTGTTTCGAAACTGATACTATATCACCCTGTTTCACAATCTTCTAATAAGTGTCGGATAGCTTATTCGGAAGTTTTATCGCTGTTTACTTTATATCGAGTGACAGAGACAAGACATGCAAATAAGCTATGTGGCACTTACCGTTAGTTTGTGAAACAGTCACGTTAAACTCAGCTTTTCTCATATTTACGTGTAATTTTGATAAGGAATGCGTTAACGGGCAAGCAGATTATGAGATTTTGTGAAGCGTAATCATAAGATTACCGCGCGGATTGCGGAATATAATACGCATCGTAATTCGCATACTTACAATTTGTATCAAATCACAGTTTTTTTGACGTTATAACATCTAACAACAAAAATAGTCACGTTCCGCCTGAGCCGTGCGTGCAAGCGAGAGCGCGGAACAAAGGATAGAGAGGCACGATCGGTCTAAGCATTCGGCTTGTGATGACGTTATCACGTAAAATTATCGTCCGTAAACCGACTTACGGCCGTTAAAAGACAACCATTTTTGAATTTTTTTTAACCACTAGTGTATTATAATGTATATCTGTAACATTTAATGTGTTACAGATTTGCGAAATAAAAACCGGGCGGCGAAAAAACGTTATGCGGAGACGTTCTATGGCTATCAATTACGAGGCTTTTAGGAACTACTAAAATAAGTAACTACAATTTTCATAAAAAAAAACTATGTAAATTATATATGTATAGCCTATGTTACCCGAGCTGCTATTACGAATTTATTGACACCTCATTTATTAAAATGTGACCAGTAGTTTAGGAGCTACGGTGGTACATACATACATAAATAGACTGTCATAATCATTACCAATCACCACAATTTGCAGTCAACACAATTTACTTTTCTACTAATTTTACAAATTTTACTTCTTTAATGACTTGAAGTTAACTTGTGATTCTAAATTGGGATATATAAGAAAATCTGATATAAGTAAAATAGGATACAATGAAGATGCGCTAGCGCAAAAATATCGGAAAGTCCATTAAAAATACCTTTCTTATGCGCTTCTACATAAACGAAAAGTGACTTTTATTACAATGAATTAATGAATAATGCAAGTCACCATTCCCGACAGAACGGTATTCAGCCATTCATTGTTCAAAGTTACGTTTATGTCGAGTTTGTCGATAAAACGCAACAGTAGTTGATTTATAAGGTGTCGATGTGTGGCATTATACTATCTATATAAGGCATCTGCGATCCGAGATAATGTTGTGGAGAATTATCGATAATTAAATACTGTATTTTGTATCAACTTTAAAACAGATTTGAAAGCAGTTTGTATTTCGCATCAGAATATTGATTTCCAAAAAAAATAATTAAACTCAATTTTAAAGAAGTGAAACAAAACAAAATGACAACGGTATGCGTTCTTTTGAAACAATCTTTGGAAACTTCTAGGCAACAAGGCATCGTTGCCAAATTTGCCACACCTATAAATACTATGAATTAATACGTTAGTAATACTATGAATTAATACGTCAAAAGATTTATAGTTCAGGCATATAGCATGTTCAGTTGTAAAATCATATGGTTAATCTAAAACGGATTACAAAAATATTAGAAAAGTACGCCCACATATGACATTTATTGTAAAATCCATTTAAAATTTAAGAAATATTGAGTTTTAGACGCTCATACCATATGGAGGTATCAGGTATGTGTATTGAAGACACATTTGGCAAGGACGGGACTGGTCTTAACTCTGAAGGTCGATTTACTCACGCGAGGACCATTAAACAATATTGAAAGTGTAGCATTTATTCGGTGTATACGTAAAATAGACCTTGAATAATGAATATATTGGGGTATTCCCGTAGATCAAATTTGTAGGTTGCTCTTGGTCTACATCGTCCAAAAGACACGACGCTGCCGATTGGATCAGTTAGAACTAGCCGTGTTTGGGCGCGGATTTAAATGACAGTTATACGTGTGTGGTATATATGCGGTATCTATGGACGTTTCCACACCATGATCGCTTCCACACCACGTCAATCTGGCCCTGTACTAAGTAAGCCTGCAGCATAATGCCGATTGGACGACGATACCATAGGACCATGGGCAAATTCCTACGTAGGTACCTAATATTATTTCGTATATGAATTTTTTGGTACTTTTATAGATTATGATATTCTCTTTTCGAATTTCAACTTTGCTACCTTGTAACTTGGCCGCTAACGCCACCTACCTGAAGATAAGCATCTTAAATAGTTTTTTTTGTGCTATCTCCTTACGGACTCTTACAAAAACATTGGTTTGATGTTGTAATACATCTTAAAAAGTAATCTGAAAGAAGAAAGCAAGAAAAAACCTATTTGAAGATGTTTTTTTTTCAAGATAGCTAGTAGTTTAGTTACGAGGTGGCAAAGTTGAAATTCGAAAAGAGAATATCAAAATCTATAAAAGTCCAATTAGCAATCCAGCGGGGAAACTCTTTGAGCCTTCTAGGTACTCTGCTTGGTGGAACGACCTGATAGATTTCTTTTTATTGTAGCTTTTTGTTTTTCTACTTTTAATTTTCTTTTTAGTACCTCTATAGTTTGTAATTTTTTTAAGTAGTTAGCTATAGATATTATAAAAGTACCAAAAAATTCCTATACAAAATTACAAAACGGTTCTAATGGGTATTCAAATGGATTTTCCCCACGACAAGACATCTAGTGAATAATTAATTACTAAATTTTTATGACATAACACGATTAATCACAGATTATGATCTATATTAATAAAAAGATCAATCAAGATAGGATCACAAACAATATTGATAGCTTAGACGACATGACTGAGCAATGAACTTTGTCTTCTGATCATGAAATATAATATTAATAATCTCTTTCAATCACATTTACAACTCTTTCACAACAGAGGAACTAAAGCTGGGTTAATACGCTTGGCAAACAGCTTAGGAAGCAAGCGAATTCGCTGTTCTCCTCTACAATTGTTTGCCAAGCTTGCCTAGCATATGCATGGTGCCTTAGTGGTTAGAATATTTATTAAGGATTCTAATTGTTGTGCGATTGCTCGAAATTTCTTCTGAAAGCTCGGCCAAAACGAGCTTTTGATTTCTTGTGACGCTTGTGGTCTGCGGACCAAATGTCAACTGGTCCCGTCCAGTTAGAACCGGCCGGTGGCCCTGACATTAGCTGATCGGTTCCGCGAGCGTCTAAGTGTAGCGCACTCCATTCTCGCACGGGTACTCGCCGGGATTAAGGGCCCCTTTACACGGGCGACTGCGGTGTAGACGTCCATATAGTACGACGCTCGCGTTGCCGCCTGCATGTAAAGACAGCCTTACCAACGTGATGCGGAACGCACACCCAAAGCCACAAGTTAGTTGTTACATGAACTGTAGATAAATGGTGAAGAGAAAAAAATATATAAAGCATGTATAATACGACAGGATAAGTAGATAAGTTATGCAAATAATAATAAAAAAAAACACATGTCATGTTGTCTCTAGAATTATAGTGTAGGAAATGTTTTTAAAATTATGTCTGGTATACGGCCGAATACTAAAATGATAGTTAAATTAAGTGTCAAATTCTGTCCTTGTCATTTCGGCAAACAGAGACAGCGACATCCTGCGAATAGGAGGGCTCTAAATTTTGATAAGCGTTTTAGTATTCGGCCAATAGTCTCTTGAATGTAGAACTAGTATTAAGTATAATAATTCAAATCACGCTCAATAGTAGAGTCATCAAATAAAAGAACTGTTACAAGTTACAAAACATGAATCACAAAGACACAAAGGATGTAGGTCCTAATTCTGACGGTTTCAAATAAAGGTTAATTATCCAGTTTATGTTTCCAGTATTCGCCTCTAATGATTATGATCTCAAACTTTTGAAGAGAAACAAAAAGAATTTAGATTTTTTAAGTTACATTTGTACCTAGTCTTTTGTTCCAAAAATATGTTTTTCAGTGACTAATTTTAGAGTAGATATAATAGCAAGTGATACTAATTGAATTAAGAGTTGATTTGATGTCGCGAGAATAGTTTAATGTCTAGTTAAGACCGCTTTACCCCATGCTACGACGTTTATCTATTCCCTCTACGAGATGCTACGCCGATATATCCCCTCTACGAGACGCTACGCCGATAGATCCCCTCTACGACATGCCATTTTATCCCAACTACGAAACACCTTTTTATCTCTTCTACGAAATGCTACGACACGACGTTCTATCCCGTCTACGAAATAGTTTAGACATTACAATTTTAACTACTATTCATTTATACTACTTTAAGGACAGACAGCGAAGATACTATAATATTGTCAATGTACAATGTCAAGTCAAATTATCGCTTCCTTTACAGTTTGTATGAGCTATTATAGATGGCTATTATATATTTTCATATTACGTACTGTATATGAAATATATCCAGGCATGTTAAGATAAAATAATAAAGCATATCTTTGCCGCCCGTGACGCCTTTAACGACTAAAAACTTCTTATTAAAGCTGTATCCGTTATTTAATTCATAATATAATATTAAATAACCTAACCTAACCTAACCAAGAGCATGTCAGGACATGTCTAAGGAGGGTTCCGTAACTATAAACGCGTAATATGCTTTTTTTTAATTACTCCAAAAGTTACTGTCCGATTTGGTTCAAAATAATTTTCCTAAAGAGTTTTTAGCATGATCTATCAGCATGGAAATTTGCAAGTTTCTATCTCCTATAGTTTAAAAATGCTAGGGGGGGGACCAACTTACGAACTACTTTGGAGGCCGATTACTCGAAAATGGTCAACTTTATAAAAAAGTAACGTATGAAACCTTGCCTTTATTTTAAAACACGTATTCTTCGATACCCCACACGATGGGGTAGAGTGAAAAAATATTTTTCATCCCCACTTCACATGTATGGAGAGCCACCCCTAAAATATAAAATTATTATTTTTTTATGATCCCGAAACCGTGATCTATACACAATCTATAACTGCACCAAATTTCATCAATTTATATTCATAATTACAGGAGCTAGAGGCGCGGACAGACAGACAGACAGACAGACAGACAGACAGACAGACAGACAGACAGACAGACAGACAGACAGACAGACAGACAGACGGACAGAGCGAAACTATAAGGGTTCCTTAAGTATTACGGAACCCTAAAAAAGAAACAGTAGTTAAGTGAAGCAATAAAACGTTCTTCAAATTAAAGTTCTTCTCGCGGTGCATATTGATTATAGAGCCATAAAATAATAAAATATGATTTATATTCATCCAAACTAATATATTAAAGAGAAAAGGTTTGTTTGTTTGCATTGGATAGGTTCCGAAAGTACTGGACCGATATTGATTGAATTTGACACAGATATAGAGTAGACCACGGGGAAGGACATAGGCTAATTTTTATCACAGTGAAGTGTACGGTTCTTGCGGAATTTCCTTTTGCGCGCACGATATCGCAGGCAACATCTAGATGTTGCCTGCGATATCGTGCAGATATACTAGTATATCTATAATTATCTATATAAGAGGAAGGATTTGATTTTTGTTTGTATTAAGTTTGTTTGTGTTAGGCTACGAAACCACTTAACTGATTTTGATCAAATTTGGTACAGATATAGAGTAAACCACGGGGAAGGACATAGGCTACTTTTTATCGCGGCTAAATGTAGAGTTTTTGTGTGATTTCCTGTTGCGCGCACAAAGTCACGGCCAACATCTAGTATAGTCATAAAATAATAAATTATGATTTATGATAGACACAGATGCGAGTGATCTTTAGTGATAACTGCCAAAAGTATTTTACGACTATTGGCTTTAATTTGTTGTGCTTTTTATGTGAGGTGAGCTTACGTATTTTCCTGTTGTTTTCTACTATTTTGTTAATTGCAATTAATTTTATCATTAGGTTATATAAAATATGATCCTTCGTGAGGTTCTATATTTGGAACATAATATTTGATTACAATATAAATTGTGTGGCCCATGGAGAGCCGCTTCGCTAGGTTGAATGTAAGAGGAGGAATGGATGGTAAGAATGAAAGTGGACGAAGCGAAGAAGTATGTAAGGATCGTAGCAAGTGGAAAGAAGTGGTCTCTGCCTATCCCTGCGGGAAAGAGGCGGACCCTGTCTACCCCTACGGGAAAAAGGCGTGATTATATGTATGTATGAGTTAATATGAATTAGTTTCAAATTTTTTTATTAATATCTAAAAAGTAGGGTCAGTTCATACCGCGACTGTACTCGACGCGAAGCAGCGCTGGGCTAGACAGCTATTCGACATTGAACTTTATCCACTACAAAACAAGATACACGTTTTATATGACATCAGTCATACACTGCACCGTGCAGCCCGGTGCAACTTGACACACTTAAATGGCCCCACTTTTTGGAGTTTTTGGGGCCATTTTGACATTTGAAGTACGGTTAAAACAAGATGGCTGATATTTGAGGTATGGCGCAAATCAAGATGGTGTAACTTTTTCTTGTAGGTATGAAGATTTGTTCTGTGAAATGTACATCATATATTTAGTTTTATTCTTATCCGTAGTTTTGAAATCGTTGATATAAGAACGAAACAAATTTATTTAAATGCATGCCATTAAGTATTTTATTGTTCTGCTACCTCTTTTTGAAAATTATAATATGTAATAGCGACTAATCAGATGATCTTTTTAGTTTTACACAACATATTAGGTTGGGGAAAAAGTTTCTTCGCATTTTATATAAAAATTCAAAAGGTTTTTTTTATAAAGTTTATTTACAAGTGACTAAAGTATATAGGTGCCATTTTGTTCGATAACTTTTTGCCATCTTGTTGGTAGGTACATGATCCCATTGCTATAAAATTTTTGGGGCTTCTGATGAAAAAACTGCGACAAGTGGTTTTGGCAGTCCTCTTGTGATGTCAACCTGACACTGCCTAAGGAATTCTGCAGCGACCGAAACAGGTGGAAATCTGAAGGTGCAAGGTCAGGACTATACGGCGGATGCATTAACACCTCCCAGCCAAACTCCCGTAATTTTTTCTGAGTGGCTAAAGATGTGTGAGGTCTAGCGTTATCATGGTGAAAAACCACACCCCTTCTGTTGATTAATTCCGGCCGCTTACTCTCAACTTCTTGCTTTAATCTCATCAGTTGTTCGCAGTACAGTTCAGAATTGATGGTCCTGCCTGGCGGTAACAGCTCATAATGAATAATGCCCTTCCAATCCCACCACACACACAGCATCACCTTGTTGCGAGTTAACCCGGGTTTTGCCACAGTCTGTGAAGCCTGACCGGCCTTTGACCACGATCTTTTTCGCACATTCTTGTCGTACGTGATCCACTTTTCATCACCAGTTATCAGCTTCTTCAAAAATGGTTCGGTTTCATTACGTCGTAATAAAGAATCACAAATGAGTACACGGTTCATTAGGTTTCTTTCAGTGAGCTCATGAGGCACCCAAATATCGAGCTTTTTTGTGTACCCAGCTTTTTTCAAATGCGCCAAAACCGTTTTGTGGTCAATCCCCAGTTCTTCAGCTACATCGTAACTACTAATATGCCGATCTTGCTCCACTTTTTCAAAAATGGCAACAGTTTTGTCCGTAACAGGGCGACCAGAGCGACGTGCATCTTTGATATCAAAATTTCCGGATTGAAAACGCTTAAACCAAATTTGCGCTACTCTCACAGATACTGCATTAAGTCCATAAACATCACAAATTTTTTTCGCGGCTTGTGTTGCATTTTTACCTTTTTTTTAATAAAATTTTGAAATGTATCGAAATTCTTCATAAGAATCACTCATTTTAACAATAAGAAAAACAAATGAAAATCTCAAATTTACCTAATTTGAATTTGGAATTGTCTTCTGTAAAATTAAAACTTTTTAATGATACCAAAATCAGCCAGATACAATTGGTATAGCCCAAGATATTTTATGACAAGTTCATACATACTATAATGCGAAAAGACTTTTTCCCCAACCTATTATTACATAGTATAAAAATATATAAATAATTTTATGTCTTTAATTTAAATGTTTTAGATTTTAAGATTTTTAACAATATTTTCTTATTGGGTAATACATGTACGGTCGAGGTCAGATCCGGTGTACCACTTTTCGACCTTATTGCCAAGTAATAAGGTCGAAAAGTGGTACACCGGATCTGACCTCGACCGTACATCTGTGTAATGTTCGGATTATTGGAGGATAACCGAGCATTACAATGCGCACCATGTAATCCCGTCCCCTCGGCGCTCAAAGTTGAATCTATAACGTTACATTACACGCGAATGCTCCAGGGAGCACCTTTATATTATTCGTTTTAAAAGCTCTGGTGAACTTTCACGTTGTCATAGTAAGGTCTGACATGTCATGACACCATGACAGATGTGACTCAAGCAGGGTGAGTGACATCGGCTCACGGATAGCGTCACCTTGGTGACTTGAATCAATTTACATACAAATTGAAATATTAACGTATGAATACATTCAAATGTTCATACACGAGACGGCCATCGAAATTTCTTTACATAAAAAAGTTAGAAAACTGGAATTTTGGTTTAAGTTACAACAAAAAATAGGCTGTAAAAATTAATCTACTTATTAGTTGAGGTATCGTAGAATAGACTTTATTTGTCTCAAAACGATTTAAGAGCGTTATTAATAAGCATAATAATAAATACCTAGCTGTCTTACTTACTTAAAAGACAAATTTTTTGATCATCAAAAATTTCGGTATATTATGGTGGGTTGCGATATTACCTACTAGTAATATCGCAATGGAGTGCCGCGTCGCGTAGTTCTGCTGCCGCGTAGTGCGTTATCTACTATATAAAAATAAGTCGGGTTTTCCTTCCTGACGCTATAACTCCAGAACGCACGAACCGATTTCCACGGTTTTGCATTCGTTGGAAAGGTCTCGGGCTCCGTGAGGTTTATAGCAAAGAAAATTCAGGAAAATTTCAACAGAAAAGCGGGAAAATCTTTTTCACATACAGCGCCATCTCTGATACATAGCATGTACTACAAACCAATAAAGAAAATTCAGGAAAAATTTCAACAGAAAAGCGGGAAAATCTTTTTTCACATACAGCGCCATCTCTGATACATAGCATGTACTACAAACCAATATTTTAAGTAGATGGCGCCGGTGCGTGATACATTGTTTGAGAGCTACTCATTGTTCTCTGCTCAGTTAATTTCATGACAAACCAACATGACATGACAAATTGTAAAAATAATATAAATTGTATAAATATAAATAAATAAATAATATAATTGTGAAAAAAAGTAAAAAAAAAGTTATTCGTTTCCTAACATTTCAATTGGAAACCATCAAATCAATCACGTGTATTGTACAATTTTTTATTGAATTTCAACAGCAGGCATTTGTCTTTAAGGTGGTAAGTTGAACTGTGTAAATTATGTGGATCGTGCATTTGAGGTTAAATTCACCACTTTGTCCATAGTCCAAAATGCCTAGAGTACGACGTGCGAACATCGGCCGCCGCACAAGACATGCAAGCCAGCAACAAGTGTATTCACAGAACTTAAGCGAAGAAAGACAAAATATAATAAGAGAAAATGCCCGATTGAGACAACGCGTGAGCACAGACATCATTGGCATCATACAATCGCTTGGCATTCCAATATGATCCCACTGCGAACTACAGTGATGATGAAAATTTAGATATTGGACCAATGACGACTATATGCCGATATTGCAATGCGTTAAAGTTCAAAAGAGAATTGGCATCATACAATCGCTTGGCATTCCAATATGATCCCACTGCGAACTACAGTGATGATGAAAATTTAGATATTGGACCAATGACGACTATATGCCGATATTGCAATGCGTTAAAGTTCAAAAGAGAAACGGCTGGATTGTGCTGCGCAAGTGGAAAAGTCAAACTGGATCCATTACTTACACCACCACAGCCACTGAAACCATTGTTCGATGGAAGTGATCCCGATTCCAGCCATTTTCTTCAACACATCCTTGAACACAATAACTGCTTTCGCATGACTTCCTTTGGAGATAATATCATTTGAGAAGGCGGCTTCATGCCGACTTGCAAGGTAAAAGATACAACGCACATAACCAATCACTCACACCAACACAATGAATTGCAACACATAACAACTACATTATACACCACACACTACACCATCAACTGGATATCGACTGTTATGTGTTATTTCCAATTACCTGTTCCTTTTTACCTGTTACGTTAAATACGTCCCACCTCTAATCGATAACGGCCAGGGGGGTGAAACTCTCATACATGCACAAATTAACAGAGAACAGAGACATCTAAAAATGACTATCCGGTACTAACAGTTTGAAACGATCAGAAGTTACACCGTATTCTTCAACAAATGATTGTTTGCAATTACAGATACAAGGACAAATATATCATTTTCATGGTTCAATGGTGCCAACACCAGATGAACCGCATCAATTTCTGCAAATATATTTCATTTCGTCAATGGTGGATCAGCTGAATGTGCGGTGCAATATACAGGGAACACAACAGTTAAAGAGACGAATTATTGAACAGTTGCAAGCATTTTTTCATGCTAATAATGCTGTGGTTAATATGTTCAAAACAGCATTGGAACGAATGCCATCGGATACGCACAAATTTGTCATAAGAGCGGATCGTACCCCAACAGGTGAACATGTACGAAGATTCAATGCACCCACCGTTAATAATGTTGCTGCAATTATTGTTGGCGATCCAACTAAATCGCGAGACATTGTGGTTCAGCGAAGAAGCAATATCATGCATCGTGTAAACGAGACACATCGTTTGTACGATGCGTTACAATATCCAATCATTTATTGGCGAGGGCAAGACGGATACGACATCACGTTGAAGATGGTCGATCCAATTACAGGTACAATATTCACACACTAATTATTGCTATTATTGGTTTCCATTAACAATTTATTTAATTTTGAATTTTCAGGCGTATCAACGAATAAAAATCTAATTGCAATGAATTACTATGCGTATCGTATGATGATTCGTACACATGAGGAGAATGTCATTCTGAATAGTCTAATATATAAAATTTCCATGTTATGTTAGTTACCGTACTCCTCCGAAACGGCTTTACCGATTTTTACCAAATTTTATATGCGTATTCAGTAGGTCTGAGAATCGGCTACTATCTATTTTCCGTATAGAAATAATTTATAAGGCAAAACAACGTTTGCCGGGTCAGCTAGTATCTCATACAATTTCATACAAAGAATATTTGGCCGTGCCGTGTAGTTCCGCAGCCGTGTGGTTACGCATAGTGTGGTCCCATCTTTATACCGTACCTACTCATAATATCTCATCATTTTCATCCTATACGGCCCGTCCAAATATTCACATCACGACATTATCATAAGAAATGGCGTGGTTAGGCAACGACGCCGTAGGACGGTAAAAAATTAACCGAAATTTCACAACGTGGAGGTCCGGCGTCGCGACGAGCATTTTTACGGCGATGTGAATTTTCACCACGCCGTTTCACGTTGACGACGTCGTGACGTGGAGACGGGGACAGGCCCAATGCCCATACAGTATACCTACCTACAGTATACTGTAGGTAGGTATACTGTATACTGTATACTCGAACTATATATCTCGAACAGTAAGAACAATATACGCTGATGTAAAGAATTCTCAAAAAAAAAAAAAACAACATAACCTTGTCGAAGGCTTAGCTGAGGCTTAGCTTATTAAAAAATACAAAAGTGTTGACCCCCAGCTGGTTGTTAGCAAAGTCATGGACATGCCATGTCAATGACACTAAAACATTTGACCAAAACATATAAGTAGTTTGCACATTTTACCAATATATGTCTTAGATCATAGATGCCATGGTATTAAAAAATTATAAATAATATTAAAAAATATAATATCATTTTAGTTATTTCTTACCGTTCACCAACTTTGATACTTTGGTCACTTTGGTGACTACACATAATTATTCACACACAATGGCTGTGTTCCGCGGAAAATAGCGCTTGTTAGCGCTTAAAGAAAAAAAAGTAGATTATCGGCCAGGAGTCAGGACACGTTTGCTAACTTCAATACTGCTAACATAATCTGTCATTTTGTTTATTTAATGCCAGCGGTCGCCATTTTGCTTACGTTTTTTTGCTAGCGCTTTTTTCGGCGGAGCACAGCCTAGCTTGAGTACAGTGTCACCATAATGTTATTAAGTAGGTTCAGACTATAATTATATATATATATATATATAGCTGAGTAGGTATGTAAAGAAACTAACAATTTAATAACATCCCCTTTTCGAGAGACGGTTAAAAATGAGGCCAATTCAAAACTAAATCTGCAGTTTGTTTTAGTAAACAAAAGTTTTTTGTGAATTTTATACGATTGTTGTTTATTGTCATAATCGTTCGTTAAAGTATCAATAAATAATTTTAAATTATTAAATATATTACTTTAAAGTATACTTTTAATGAGAAAATGATCAGGTTTTAAAAACTAATAATATCGTCTTACATTCACCTGAGACATTATGGAAATTCGATAGCATACAAAGTATTATGTTTGTTTGGATGTAAATTAAAATCGGCAATATATTATAACATAATTGCAGTTCAATGATATGCAAAAACTTATATATTTTATAACTTGTTATTTAGATTATTAACGAAATAATATGTTTATGTATATAACGAATGTTGTGAAAACTGTAATCAGATTCTAATTTAAATTTCAAGTTGTAACAAGAGCAAGAGAGCCGAGGGAATCCCAAAAAACAAATATTTTTAACATTCAAAAACTTTTCTTTGACAACATTCAAAGGATTGTGTTACGCTTTTACATCTCGCCAATCTTGCGCTTATTGTGCAGAGGGCTTAGCTAACCTACCATCGTTAATTGCGATGACGATGTTTGAAATTGAAAATATATAAATACGCGTGAAACGTCAATACCAATTAATAACATAAATTAATCTTAATTTCTAACTTTGTCATCGTGATTAGAGATGACATTTTCGCTAAAGGGCCCGGAGTCGTGAAGTGGGTAATGTAGAAAATACTCGTATATATATAAATAATAATGTATAAATAATAGTATATATTATTATAATAATAGTAGCTGAGATTAAAAATGCTCGCATGCTAAGCGAGCGCTCTACCATCTGAGCTACGCCCCCGCTGTTGTAAGAGCTATATGTAGAGAACACCAAGTACAGATGTAATTTCTGACATTATATAACAAAAAGCTCCACACACGCTCCACAAAGCTCTTTTTACGTGGTAGAGCCATGCTTCGGCACGAATGGGCCGGCTCGACCGGAGAAATACCACGGGCTCACAGAAAACCGGCGTGAAACAGCGTTTGCGCTGTGTTTCGCCGAGTGAGTGAGTTTACCGGAGGCCCAATCCCCTACCCTATTCCCTTCCCTACCCTCCCCTATTACCCTATTCCCTCTTAAAAGGCCGGCAACGCACTTGCAGCTCTTCTGATGCTGCGAGTGTCCATGGGCAACGGAAGTTGCTTTCCATCAGGTGACCCGTTTGCTCGTTTGCCCCCATATTTCATTAAAAAAAAAAAAAAAAAAAAAACACAAAAGCTGTGTTGGAGGCGCCGGGTATCGATCCCGGTACCTCTCGCATGCTAAGCGAGCGCTCTACCATCTGAGCTACGCCCCCGCTGTTGTAAGAGCTGTATGTAGATAACACCAAGTACAGGTGTAATTATTGCTGACATTATAATATAACAAAAAGCTCCACACAAAAGCTGTGTTGGAGGCGCCGGGTATCGATCCCGGTACCTCTCGCATGCTAAGCGAGCGCTCTACCATCTGAGCTACGCCCCCGATATTTTGGATGTCAAATAAAGCGAATATATATTGAATAATTCAGGGCAGTGAGAATATTACGCACGCTTTTGCGTAATATCAGCCTTTCACTGCTCGATATACGCTGTAACAATTAAACAACATAAATTTCCAAGAACATAATACACAGCTCTCTTGTTCGCTGTTTAGACGTGTCTCGATAAGGGAACAAAATGTTTTTTGTATTCCTGAGTCATGGATGTGTATAATATAATTAAAATCTTAAACGTGTATATGTCATATAAAAGTATTTAATAAATTTCCGTTGTAGGTACTAGCTACCCGTAACACAAGTTCTTCGAGAACTTACCACGGGACCAGATTGACGTGGTGTGATTTGTGAAGCGTCCACTGATATTATTATTATCATAAACTTCTTACAGCAGTCATACACCATCCAATGTATCGTCTAATTGATTTGATAAAATCGGTTGGATCAGTTTCATATTTGCACAAAGTCAATCCACGCCCATACACGGTCAGTTCTATCGATTAGTCATTAGATGATAGATTTAATGGTGTGTAGTCTACATTATACGTCATTATCATCATGAAAGAAAGGCGATGTCAGCGCACAACCCCGACGGTTGTCATCGACCTAAAATAGCTGATTCACTTTTCAGAGATGTTTTATTTGCAATTCCATTTTGTTACTTTAGTCTATTCGCGGTAAGAAGACAAATTATAATGCGTATGCAATATGACAAATTGGCTTACTTTTATTGGTTTAATGTGAACACGGCTCGTACGTCATTATAAGGCACTTTGATTTTTTTTGACATTTCACTTATCGCGAAAAGACTTACACGGTATTAGTTTTACATAATTAGATTCATAATATATTAAATACGACTCTAGAGGCACTCAATCCAGCTTATGTCAATCGAGTGGTGTAATATTGACGTTTATATTATGTACTAAAAATCAGGCTTATGATCACTTATGATTCATGAATTATGATATACAGTAAATTGACAGTTTAAAAATAGGTACCTTAAAGTTCAGTGGCTTTAGGAGCTGGCTCCTGAGGTCAAAATTCTCGTAAGTCGTTTTCGAGGAATTTCTGCACTAATAATAATAATTGATTAACGGAGCTTTATTTATTATTTTTCTATTACTTATGAAAAAAAACAATTATTATTTAGAATTGTTCTATTTATATATTATAGTTAAAATATATTTTAAAAAAAGTTAATACCTACTTACTTAATTCACAATAATTATTTATCTAATTCGAATATAAAAATAAATCGACGCTGATTGAGACAGAAAAGTTATAACATAAATATTCAACAGATTTAGAATTGGTTTCGCCTAATAAAATCCAATCGTTCAAATATTTTTAACTCATTAATAAACCATTTCATTATTTTTCTTATTTGAAAATATTCCACAATTAGATATTTTATTTCTTTATTTTATTCGAAAAACTTACAGCATATAAAAATATAACAATGAAAAATACATATTAAAAAGCGAAACGCCAATAACAAGTTTTCACTAGTGTAAAAGATATAAAATATACATGGATATAATAATCACTAGACATTTTATAATATAAACATTCAAGCGAAAAATTACAAGGAATAATTTGAATTTAGATAAAATGTCAACACAGTAGCATTAAGTTAACATAATTTGTTAATTGTAAAAATAAACATTCATACATTATAATAAATTTTAAATGCTGAGTATAATTATAAAAAAGTGCAAGGCTACTATAGCACAGCAGGCGAAGCGTAAACCCGCCAGTGCCCAGTTTTCCATATCTAATATTATGATCCGGAATCCGTAAGGTCGAGGAAAATTCAGAGCACTAAAAATAGAACTCTACGCTAATATAATAGAGCTGAAAATCAAACATACAAGTGTCGAGTTAAATTTCAATCCGTACTATCGGTCAGCGTGCGCGGGACGCGCATCACCCGCTTTTAGCACTATATTCACCTATAAATTTTAATTATACATATTGGTGATAGACTTCCGGGAGGTGGGAACGGGCTTTTTTTAGGAAATAGGCAAGCGGACAGATTTTTTTATTGCATAAATGAATAGTACTCTTAAATATGAGTAACTTCTCAGAAGAACCGTATATCAAAAGTCAGTATTTTCAAAGGTACAGAGATTTGTACCTGTACAAGTCTCGTAAAAACGCTCCATACCAAACATAAACAACAAGTGACGTCACTTGTAGGTTATGGTGTATGAACTGTACAGCCGGAGGAATATATTTGTAAATATCTCCGATATTTGTGCGTTTAAGTTCATACTTACCATAATGATTGTTTTTGTATATGATGTAAGTAAACTAATGATGTAGGTTTTGTTTACCAATTTCGCAAAAAAAATAATATTTTTGGTACTTTTTAAATATATTTAATTAGTAAACTAAACATAAAATAATTTATTTTTTTACATTACCAAGTAGTAATGCCTCAATATTTCTGAATATATTAATGAAACTAAATATTTGAAATGTAGTCCGATCCCCTATTTTTTCTCTTTAAGGACTTTTTTTCAAATTTCGGATGTCTGATATTTTCAAAAACAAAACCCCCCTTTTGCAATTTTTTCGAGCCCCTCTTGAAATTTTTCAAAAAGTTTTTAGAGGTCATTCCGAATCGAATGAGCCCTGGATCATAATTTTCGGCGCCCTTGGACAGAAATTCACTGAAATGGATCTTGTGACTCAGACTATAACAGGTTAACATAAAGTGCTATAAGGATAATGTCAATAGTAATAAACAAACTTTATTAATTTGCGACAGAATGATAAAACAAAGAAATAAGTATGATTACTTAATTGAATTTATTTTTAATCAAAATAAGTGACTTTATCTAAAACGTAAAAGGCTAATGAACATTATAAAGGCAACATATTACGTGAATATTATAATTAATGCAATCAATCAGCGTAATATTACAAATGTCATCGAAATAACGCTATTAACATTGGACAAATGCTACACATTGCAAAAAACATGCAGTATTTGCATAGATCTATAAATTTTGTAATTTGTATGTCACATCATTATGTCAGACAAATTAAAGTTTGGACGTCTTAATCTATACTTAAAAGCCGAAGAGTTTGTATTTCATTGAAGGCCTTTAGTCAAGATGTATTCGATAATTTCGACGGCGAACTTCGAAATCAAAAATGTATGGGATTTTGTTGATACTCTTGCTCCGTCCCATATCCAGGGCACCTCGAACTGTGCGGGCGCGGCTGCAAACCAAGCGGAGAACCTCAAACGGCGCAAGTATGAGAACCTTAGCGGAGACCTCATATTTGAACCGTTTGGGGTGGAAACCCTAGGCACATTGGGTCCGGGCGCACATAAGCTTTTTAAAGAAATCTGTAAAAAGCTTACTGAAGCCACCCGAGACCCTAGAGCCGGGAACTACCTGGCAAAACGGATAGCCATTGCTATCCAACGAGGCAATGCTATCAGTTTGCTAGGTACTCTGCCAGATGGGGACGACCTGGGGATGATTTTCTATTTATAGTTTTTTTTAGAGATAGATTATTTGTAGGTAAGTCTTCTTTTTATTAGTACTAATTTTTAGTTTTTTTATTTGCCTCTAGTTTTATTGTTAATTTTATGTTTGTTGTATTATTGTAATTGTTACTACTTATTAAATAAATTTATTAAGTAAATGCATTAAAAAAAATCATATTATTTTTCTGTAAATTAAGCAAATATTTAGTTATAAATACTGTCATAACTCATTACTTAGATACGTTATATTATATGTCGGGTTAAATATTTTATTCGGTTAAAATTAAACCTTGTATGGGAAAAATTACGAGTAATTTAACTTTTCTTGCGCTTCATTGCGTTTTGGCAAACATTATAAAACTGGCAACAATAAAATAACATTCAATTGAGCTGCATAATTAATTGGCGGCTTCTATAATATTTTATTATCCTATCTTATTTCACGGGTGTAAATCATGTTAAATATCAAAGGTTATATAAATATTTTAATAATGCATGTAAGATTATGCAGTTATTTAATAAATATGACAAAGTGAGTCTGTATATATTTTGCTTTTAAGAGTTACCGTGTAGGTTCTATCAACGAATATAATTCATAGCAGTAGAGTGTTCTAATTATTTTACGTATTAGGTTATAATTACGACATGCAATCACAATTCACATTGATATCATAATCTTTACCTATAAAGTATGAAATACATACATACATATAATCACGCCTTTTTCCCGTAGGGGTAGGCAGAACCGCCTCTTTCCCGTAGGGGTAGGCAGAGACCACTTCTTTCCACTTGCTACGATCCTTACATACTTCTTTCGCTTCGTCCACTTTCATTCTTACCATCCATTCCTCCTCTTACATTCAACGTAGCCAAGCGTCTCTCCATGGTCCGCTTTTCGCCTCCGCGAGAAACGAGACGTGATGGGTGGCGAACCACATCGCCGCCATTTTGGATAATTTAATTATTTTTGATTATCCATTGCATTTCCACGGATTGGTGGAGAGGGTAGGAATAGGGAAAGGGAAGGATAGGTGGTGAGGAAGGGAAGATTGGTAAGTTAGAGTGGGAAATAGGAAATGTAGGATATTACCGCCCAGGAGGGCAAGGGATAGGACAGTAATAGCTAGGGAAGCCGGGGTCGCGTACCCGTATACTATACCACAACTACCGGACAGGTAAGTTGGGAAGAGTACCCCATGAAAGTATGAAATAACACATATTTTAACTATTTCTCAACTCAATCTTCATAATTTTATCTGTTAGTACATGGGCGTTTTTCAAAAAAGATGGACACTACCAAAATGTGGACACCACCCACTCACTTAAACATTTAATTTCTTAGCAACCTCTGAACGTTTTAATCGCAAAGTTAACAATTGTATAAAAGAAGAAATTAACAATTAAGATATAATCAATAAATTAAAGATGTATATTTAATTTTGCACGCCTATCTGACATTACTCATCTAATTTCTCTCCGTAGGACTGCTGGAAGGAATTTCTTTTAGAGATAAGCACTACCTTTTGTGTTACCTTTTGTGTCGTCTTTCCTTCTGTGTATATTTTTGTCAATCATTTATGTGTGCTATAAACTGTTAAATAAATAAATAAATTTTGGAGTCGGTACCAGCCCAAACAACATCTTAATAAAACAATATTTTATAGAACTCACGTTCAAGTTTGCTGGTACCGACTTCAAAATTATGAAGATTGAGTAGAGAAATAGTTAAAATTTTAGCCGAATTCAAAAGCGGAATTATTTTGAAAATTGGTTTTATATTAGACTTTTTTGTCTATTTTTACTTGGGAGTCTGTTTTCATTTTTTGTTTGAAAATAATAATTATTCATATCCATTTGTTTAGCATAAAATTTAAACACTTTTAGATTATTAGGTTGAGTGATTTATCCTGCGGTCGTTATGTTGCATAATGCATATTATATTGCATTAAAACGACACAGCAGAATATAAATCATACTTTTATTATTTTAATGCCACTATGCAACATTAAGTTCAACATAATATATTCTATCAGGTTTTAATATTATATTTTTAAATGAATAGGTAAAATGCGCCAAAATACATTATTGTCATTACTGGGACGTGTCTGTCGAAACTAACAACTAAAATAATATTAAGTATGTCGAATTCGAGCTATATTTATTTATTGATGAAAAGTTGACATTGTTCAATATAAATCCTACAATTTCATTCGTTAGCCTCTTTTTCCTGTTTAGTCTGAAGTCGTCTTAACCGTGTCTTAGATGAGATGAGTTTGACATAAGTTTGATGATGGCCATAAAAGCCTAACGATGATAATTCTTGGCCACTGTATTTCCATAAAGTGATATCTTTTCTACCGAACTATCTACTGAAATCTTCTATGCAATCTAATGATTCATTAGATTTCATAGAAGATTTAAGATTACAGTACTGAGATCACAAAATACACGCACAGTAGCATGCTGTTTCTCCATATTATGTAATGTACGTAAAATATTACGTATCTTTGCGTATATTTACGTATATTTTCTACTCTGTGCAGTAGCTTGCCACAGAGAAATTACAAAAAACGTTTACTTAGCGTTCTCAAAGCCGCTACTACATTTCCTGATACACCGTGTCATAAACATGGAGTTTCGTACCTCATCAGTTAATAATTGCGAGTAAAAAGTATTTAATTATGAGATAATTACTTTACTATTCCATATGGGTAGGGTATTTAAAGATCGTACGAGAAAACGCATTTTTGCCGGCAAAACAAACTTAAAATGCATTGTAGCAGGTAATACATAACAAAACGGTAATTATTCGCACATTATAATGTCCAGCTTTTTGTTTGGAACAATTAAAACAATTATAAGGCAGATGTCCAAAAAGCAATTAACTTAAAAAAGTAGTCTTCAGATGTACCGATTTAAAATTCGAATCATGATAATTATTTCGTTGATATATGGTATGTCAGAGGATAATAATCTACGAAAACCTTACGAAATCCGAAGGCGGTATAGTATCGGTACAGAGTAAATAATATAAAGGTAACTTTCGTAGTGTGAGTTAAGACAAATACGGCTTTATAGGGTTCTATAGTTCACGTCTCGGAACCGTTATATTTTTGATTAGCTTTTGCCCGCTACTTCGTCCGCGTGGAGGTTCGGTTTCCATATAACATTTTAATCCCTTTTTCACCCCCCTAGGAGCCGAATTTTCAAAAATCCTTATTTAGCAGATGCCTAACTCATTACAACTATCTGTATGCCAAATTTCAGCAAAATCCGTTTAGTAGTTTCGGCTGTGCGTTGATGGATGGGTCAGTCAGGTTTGCCTTTTTTTAGAAAAGAAGACATGTCCGTCTGTCCGAAATATTAAACATTAAAGCGCACTTTTTGTTAACTCCTTAGTCCCCTTAGTCCATGTGATGAACTTTGAAGAAAAACTTATAATGACTGGTATAAATTTGTAAGTTTAAAATTTGTTCAGGGCCTTTAGTCAAGATGCATATGATAATTTCGACGGCGAAGTTCGAAATCAAAAAAGTATGGGATATGACATAAATTATATCGCCAAGTGACATGTCGCTTGCGATGCCTTAAGTCAAATCTCATACATTTTGTTTTTGAACTTCGCCGTCTAAATTATCGAATGCATCGTGACTAAAGTACCTTGAATTGTAAAATATGATTACTTGGAAAACTTCGTGCAAAAATAACAAAATATTATGTAAACATGTGAAATATGTGTAATTTGTTCGGAACCCTTCGTGTGCAACTACGACTTGCACTAAGCTGGTTTTTTTTAAACCAACTGAAAAAAGTACTGGCTAACTATGCTTTTAAGATTTTTAACTGTGGTAGAGGCTATAAGGGCGTCACAGACGGCAACGATACTATAGTATTTTATTAACATACTAGCTGTTGCCCGCGGCTCCGCCCGCGTAAAAATCCATCGGGAACACTGTAATTTTTTGGGATAAAAAGTAGCCTATGTTTTAATCCAGAGTCTAAAATACTATTATACCATACCGAATTTCATCAAAATCCGTTCAGTAGTTTTTGCGTGAAAGAGTAACAAATATCCATCCATCCATACATCCTCACAAACTTTCACATTTATAATATTAGTAGGATTATTATCTTATGATGCCTGGAATCTGGATATAACATATTTTCATATTAAAGTAGGTATACGAATATAATAAATAACGAAAATATAATAAAATATCGTCGTCTGTGATGCCCAAAGGTCTTATTTTCAACTGTGCAGTATTATATTCTGATTTCGTTATCGATTTCGGATTTATTGTGAAAGTTTATTGTATATCGATGATCAAGTAGAATAGAATAACAAGAACATATTTTATTGACAACGAGTTTGAGGAAAAATTAATTTTGAATGAATAATATTAATGGGATGACGTAAGACTAAATTATTTAAATTTTATGCTACTTGAATAAAATGTGTCTCATTTTAGGTAAAAATATCACAAATAACAATAATATCTATCTTATTTCTATTCTCTGATTAAACAACCTTTTGATTCTTTCTTTATGAATATATATTTTTAATGTAGGAGGTTTGATATTATTTTCGTTTTTCGTCGCAATAAATAAACAAAAGTATATTATTAAAATAAGTAACTAAATTTAATTAGCAGTTGCAAATTAGCTCAAGCTCGGCAATGCTGGCACACCGCACGATCTTCCGCAAGAGCCATTTTGTGACCCCCACAAATATGTTTTGTAATCCCTTATCTGTCCCCTCTGTGTAGGGACGACCTCTGTGGCTCAGTTGGTTGAGCGTGTTGGTGCTCTAGCCGGGGGTCGCGGGTTCAAATCCCGCCGAAGGAACAAAAAGTTTTTCTGTGTTCCTGGGTCATGGATGTGTATTAAATATGTGTATTATATAATAAAAATCTTAAATATGTGTATAGTATAAACGTATTAAATGTATTTCCGTTGTCTGGTACCCGTATCACAAGTTCTTCGAGAACTTACCACGGGATCAGGGATCAGATTGACGTGGTGTGAAGCGTCCATAGATATTATTATATTATTATTATTATTATTATTATTATTATTATAGGGACAGATAAGGGATTACAAAACATATTAGCGTAGTTTGGGGGACAGAATAAAGAAATAGCGAATATTTGTAAAACTATTTGTGTTGTTCTTATTATATTACTTTGATGTATTTCTAAGCATACTTAATTTAAACAAGCTTTCTGCACTTAACTAATAGGTATTTAGGTACTAATCGTCCTCTAAATAAACTTTAACTATTCAAAATTTAATATACCCACGTTCGTACCTACAATTCTCGTAAAATTGTAGGTACTCAAAGTTTTTGTTTCACTTTATAGATTTAAACAAATGTTATTTTAAAAATTTATGACTAGTGCTTGTGAGTCTACTACTTATGAGCTAAAGTTTAGTGCCCTACACTAAAGTTGAGTTCCCTACAGTAAAGTTTAGTGCTCCATATTAAATATTGCTACGTAACAATGAGTAACATTATACAGATGAGAGCGTGCTACTGATGATGGGTCCGACATTGACATTGATGAGTAACAGGTTTGGATATAAACAGAATAGATTCGCAAACACCGGCGGCCTTGAACTTGGTCAGCGGTGACATTGTGAGATTCGCCTTCCGTCGTCGTCAAGCTAATGAGACATCGATGTGGAATTCTAGAAACACATTTTTTTATTGACAGTCATTTTTATGGGTCTTATTATTTTATGAATTATGACTATTTCATTTAGGTATTCACCTAATTAGTTGTTTTTTCAAAAAGTGATTAATTATTATTTATTATCTATTTATCCGTGTTATTATAAAAATAGTTAAAAAAAACAATGTAAAACGTGTAATACAGAGTACACGTGGTAGGAAAGAAACTTAATTTATAATTGAAAAACCAAAAATACTCTAATCGTGCCTAAAATAGCTAGAAAAATTAAAATTTGTACATCTAACGCATTCTGTGTAGCCCGTACTTTAAAAAGTTACGCTCTTATGTTAGAAGCGCAGTGCAGATCTCTCGCCAGTCGTGTCACGAAGGGTAAAGGAAGAGAGAGTGCTCTTGTATATTGAGCACACATTGGGCACTATAAAAATATCCTGCGTACTTCTTCTGGTTGCAATGAAACTGGCCACCGTCACCGAAATCGGTGTTTGCAATTATAACGGTTTTATTAGTGCATTCACATTTCATTAAAACTGTAAAAGTAATGAAAACAGACATCGTCCCTTCGTTAATGATAATAATGGTTCAGCAAACGGGTTAACAATCTAAATACATTAAGCACTAAGGATCTATTCACATGTCCACGTCACGACGTCGTCAATGTGAAACGTCGTGGCACGGTGCATTGCCACGTCACGATTTTTCGCGGCACGACAACGACGCCGGCCGCCGCATGAATGTATCGGAATTTTACATGGCACGGCGGTCCGGCGTCGTGACGTGCATTTGCACGTTGACGTTATGTCAAAGCACCGTGCCGCGACACTGAACCCTTTTTAGGGTTCCGTAATACTTAAGGAACCCTTATAGTTTCGCTCTGTCCGTCTGTCTGTCTGTCTGTCTGTCTGTCTGTCTGTCTGTCCGCGCCTCTAGCTCCTGTAATTATGAATATAAATTGATGAAATTTGGTGCAGTTATAGATTGTATATAGATCACGGTTTCGGGATCATAAAAAAATAATAATTTTATATTTTAGGGGTGGCTCTCCATACATGTGAAGTGGGGATGAAAAATATTTTTTCACTCTACCCCATCGTGTGGGGTATCGTAGAATAGGTCTTTTAAAATAAAGGCAAGGTTTCATACGTTACTTTTTTATAAACTTGACCATTTTCGAGTAATCGGCCTCCAAAGTAGTTTGTAAGTTGGTCCCCCCCCTAGCATTTTTAAACTATATGAGATAGAAACTTGCAAATTTCTATGCTGATAGATCATGCTAAAAACTCTTTAGGAAAATTATTTTGAACTAAATCGGACAGTAACTTTTAGAGTAATTAAAAAAAGGCATATTACGCGTTTATTGTTACGGAACATTCCTTAGACATGTCCTGACATGCTCTTGGTTAGGTTATTCCGTCGTACCGTGGACATGTGGACAGGCCGTAAGACTTCTTCCTAATTAGCGAAGGCAAAAATGTCGTTGAAATATTAAAATGCGTATCGACTCAAAACCAGATGTCCAATACTTGCTCAGCCGCGGTTTGTGTAAAAAGAAACGAGGACTTTATGTAAACAATGATGTTGACTCTATAGGTATAGAGTTTCAAAGGATAGTGCGGTCAGAGATGGTAGGAATTAATGTAGAGTTTTTTTCGAGGGGGAAATTCTTCATAAGATCATCCTTAACTCTCTTGGGGATAACTACACCAGTGAGAAAGCTTAGCATGGCCACCATAGAAACACACTAATTTCGACTCTATAATTTCAGCCCGATTGGCGGTTTCGTTAATTTTTGCGTTGTTCGGAACTTCGGAATGTGGTGAGTTCGAACACCGGGTAAATATTTTTTTGATTCTTTTTTTTTATCTAGTAGAGCTCCGAGCGAAGCTTGGTTACCCAGGTACTAGGTACTTGAATGTACTGACGTAGTTTGAGTCGAGTTAATTTCATTGTTAATAATAATTGTACATTATTTAATTGCCTTAATTCAACTAATAAAAAATCTATTTGTGTAACAAATTCTTGTTTAGCACTGACATTTCGACTAGGTATTGAGAAGGAAAATTGACTTTTCCATGACTAAGCCTCTTAGATAATGTATAGAATACGAACTCTACATAGCGAAGGCTTTTCTTGCGCTATTTAGTATCCGTAGCGGCTTCCGGCTTAGATATATTATACTGTTCAAAAAACCGCACTTGAAGCTACTTCGATAAATAGGGAATATGCACGTTTTTTTCATATAGGATAGATCTATATATGGTATTTATATTTATTATATTTACTATATTGTTTGGTAAAATGGTATGGTAAAATCAATTTTTGGATATCATTAAAAATAACAAAGATATGAACGTTTAAAGTAGTCTTTTAGACAGAGAGATACGATGTGTATCGTGACGTCACATAACACGACTTTCATAGAAAGTTCATAAGTCATTTCTTTTTGCTAGAAAGAGATAGATTAAAAATTTGACCGCTCATATCTTGCTCATGTATCACCAGCATTTATTTTTCAGTCTAGAATCATATTATTATGTTTTATGTTATTTTTATGTTTTATGCATATTCTCTATTACCTTTAACGCAAGTATGTGCGTAAATTTTGAACCGTGTCTATAAATCGCTAGGCTAACTAAACGGGGCGAGACGAGCCTCCGACTGCGGACATTGAGTCCGAATGCCAAGGGCGCGTGTCACTCCTCTGTATCAGGCGTTAGCCCGAGATACTTTCGAATAAGGGACAAATACTTGCGATCGATTGTGAAACCATTCTTAGAGCAGGAAACAGATACTAAAAACAATGTTGCGGTGACTCTGGTGGACATCATTATTATTTTGCACATTAGCGTGTATGTATGTATGTATGGTAATTTGTCAACGTAACTTATATATTTCAGCGGACGAATACCCTAGGCCCTAGATACCCACCTAGGGCCGGCCCGAGCCCTGGTTAACACTACTTAGAGGCCCACCTAATTACTCAAGGTATAGGAAAAAACTTAGGCCTATACATCCGTTAATGGATGATTTATACAGTATTCTCCGATCGAAGTAACCACTCTTGAAATACTGTAGTGCCTGGGACAGTTGGTTTTTTAAATGTCGTATGGTTGCCCAAGCACATACGGCATTCTCACAACATATAGTCAGCCTAGTCCAGAGGAATGAACTGGTCAATACGTCTGGGGCCACCCATGTGCGGGTTTCCTCACTTCACCGTTAGAGCGTCCGTATAATGTACTTGAGATCTAAAAAAGTCTCATTGGTACACACTACAACCTGGGATTTGAACCTGCACTCTCTCGAGTGCGAACCAAACGGTCTACCCACTAGGCCACGAAGCTCGTATATAGAAAAAAATAAGACAGTAAAATACTTACACTCTGTTTAGTTTAATAAAATTATGGATTTTTTCACATTGTTGTTTAATGGACATTTAGGGGTCGAAACCTAACTTACAAGATCATTTTCTGATTAGCTGTTTTCTTTGTATCTGCTGGATGTAGCAGTTTGAAATAGGGATTCATAAATTACCACAATACTCTTCTTCATTATGTACTCCGAAAGAGCCATTATCAAAATTCTCCGCCAACTTTTAAAGACAATCAGCGAATTAACCTTTCAACAATCGCATGTTGTTTATGATAGTCATAAACTCTAGATAAAAGAGACGCGACGAAGCTGACCTTTCGCTGAAAATATTGTATTGCTCGCGTGTTCGACATGAAATGTGTATCTAGTAAATATGATGATATCGTATCCATTAAATTATGTACTCACTTTCTACGACTCACTTCATATGAAGAAATTAATAAATTGTCCATAAAGCTTAAAAGCTCTTCCGGAAAGATTAAATCAGGAGTATCATTGGGAACAAAATTCAAATGCCAAAATAAGAAATCAAGGGATTTTTGAAGTAAAAAGCCTGTCTTTTTTAGAGAAAAAGACATATTCATAACTATCGTACATGATATTTTGACTTCATTCCTCTCTTCGTGTGTTTTTGTAAAACATAATTGAATGAATACAGAATTAACTTGTTCCAGTCTCTTGTCTTAATTAATTCTGTCGATATCTTCAAGGCAAGTTTAACTTTACTTAATGATATACCGCAAACAATCGAAGAGCCCAATTTGTTGAATGTTCAGAAGTTGTTTATGGTCATTTAATTATACTCATAAGCCAGTTTATTGGTGAATGGTGAGTGATAATATATCAGCACCATTTATACACATAATCCTTTACCTACAGGTAAAGAAAAAGCAATTTTTGGTTCGTCATTCGTCAATATTGCGATATCGGTTTTTATCTCTTGGCTCTAATGCGTTTTGTTCTTACATCTGAAATGGTTATCTAGAAAAGATATTAGTGAGTAAACTCATTTATATTATATTGTTGTTTAAGATATACGAATAGTATTTGTGAAAGAAAACCGCCGCAAAATATTGATATTTCTCTCGAACTTAAGACAGATCAATATTGGTAATCAGTTATTGTGTAATGTGTAGGTGTACACTACTTTTCAGTTAGTTAGTAGTGTTAGTTATTAATCATTAAGCCTGGCTACCACACAATTCACACTGAAATAAACGGTATTTAATTTAATAAATAAATTATTTTGAATAATTAATTAAATTTAATTTAACAATAATAAAATATAACATCCTGAAATAAACGGTAGGTATTTAATTTAATAAAACTGACATTCTTTATAAAAAGATTTAGTAAAAATTCACGAAATTGTATTATGGGTCAGATCGGGCTGACATATTGACTTAAACGACTCAGCACGTGTATGGGACATACGTGTGTTTTGTATGGAGGAGTGGAGACCGTCATCAATGACAAATAACGTACAGTGTATGTGGCCAGCTGTTGTTGTGTTGTGTTATGTACCTGCCAGATTTAAAACGACCTACATAAGAGTCAGCTCACACGGAGACGCGGCGATGCATTTTGAAGATAGTAATTAAATATGAACTTTATTTACTACACAATAAGATTCACGTTTCATTGCAAGAGTTCCAATTTCGAGCGAAAATAGAGCGCCGCGACGAGTCGCATCTCGGCGTGAACTGGCCCTTATACCTAGTTCTGTTACAATTGACAAAACTAAAGAAATTGATCATTCCTATAGGCCTCGTTCCTGTGAGCATTTTATCGCAGTGTTATTAAAAACAGCTCTGAAATTAGATCTCTGCGCTAAAAAGAGCTGAAACACCGCAGCAATTAAAAAAACTAGACAGTATATAATATCTGTATAATAAATAATCTATGAACTGGACGCTCGTGTGTTGGTTATTCAGCTCTATTGTATAAGCGCAGATTTATTTTTTCAGCGCTGTTTTTACTGACGCCGCGATAAAAAATCGCTCGTAGTAGTGCTTACCGGGATAAGATTATGCCATGTCCAAATGTAATCGCTTTAGCCCAATCATTAAACTGTCCATCGCTACCTGTCGACTCAATTCTCTTGAGATAATTGGTGGTTTTGGACATGTCCGGATTCCGCCATTCTCTCATTTTTTTTGCTAGGACTATACTGCGTTCTGATGGAGTTTAATCCAAACATAAACAATGAGAACAATAGAACACATAATGCTACCAACTACGTCACATAGTTACCTTGTAATAGAGAATCACTTTGGTCGATTTCGCGTAATTCTCTGCTGCTCGCGGGCAGTCAAGATGCATTCGATAATTTCGACGGCGAAGTTCGAAATCAAAAATGGGATGGGATTTGGGACTTAAGTCATCGCTAATATGTCGCTTGCGATGCCATAATTGTCAAATCCCATCGCTAATTCTTTTTCTCATCTCTCGAATGCATCTTGAATTCTTGACTAAAGGCTCCGGTCTATTAGCTTGCTAGTGCTACTACGTGGCTAGATATGTAAATACAATTTTTTTATCTTAATACTTCTAAGACCATCAGCTAAGACAGCTACCTCCTGGTCAGAGTGGTCAGCCCTCAACATGAGGAGTATCAGAATGGCCACGCTGGCGTTCACTGTTCACAAGCTTAGGAAGATACGTCAAGCTTCCTAATGCAAGTTTCTTCACTTATTTAGCGACCATAATCGTAAGAAGAGGAAGTTCCTGTTTTGGCTGGGACTATAATGATCCGGAATCCGGTGGGCCCGGGAAAATTCCGAACACTGAAAACAGAGAGTTCTGTTGCGCTAAAATAATAGTTGAAAATCGAAGTAGTGAGTAAGTAATAAGCTGTCAATTGTCATATATGACATTGACATTTGATTCAACAGTTGTGGGTTCGATTTTCTGCTCGATTGTATTAGCGTAGAATTCTATTCTGCGTACTGTTTTTTTTCCGGTCTTCCGGATTCCGGATCATGTAGTCCCAGCCTTATGAAAATCTCCGGTACGTGCCAAGCGAGTCAGAGTTCAGACACAAATGTCACTTAAACAGTAAAAAATACTATGGATTATTTTTCCGACCCAAATATCGACCAATAGAATTGCACCATTCGACGTCACGTGGTACAACCTACATGGTATTATACTGAAAATTTTTTGAAAATTTTCTCTGGTCGTTGCTATGCAAAACATGATCCAGTCAAATTAACCACACGTCAAACTGACAGGTTGAATTCAATTGTGAAAATTGGAGATTTTAATTGCACTAGCCTGAATCTTAATTAAATGTTGTTTTATTCATTATGAAATTCTTATCTGTACATTTCGTCTCATGGTGCAATTCTATTGGCCGACATTTGGGACGGAAAAATAATCCCCCGAATACCACACGAGCTTCAAAATAATCTGGCATTTCCCTCAAGGTTCCCTGCAAACAAATAAAGTCGTCAAGTTTTTCAGGAAAAATCACTCGCGCTTCGCGCTCGTGATTTTTTAACCTGAAAAACTTGACTCCTTCTTTTATTTGCAACGAACCTATCGGGAAATATCCGATAATTTTGAAGCTCTTGTGGTATTATATGTGAAAAATATATAAACGTGACATTTAGAATAAAATATTCGTTTAATAAAAAATGAATGGAGGATTGGAGGGCTATTATTTATTGCTAGTTATCTCCATATATGACAGCGGCTTTTAAGCTTCGACATGCGCACATCAACCAGCCGATAAACTTGAAACATCTTGTATAATGATCTTTATTTAAACAAGGTGTTTGTTTTTGAGTTACGCTTTAAAGGGTATGAGTAGAGAAACCTGGGGCCTCTAGTCAAGATGCATTCGATAATTTCGACGGCGAACTTCGAAATCAAAAATGTATGGAATTTGACATAAGTCGTCGTTATTTAACATGTCGCTTGCGATGCGTTATGTCAAATCCCATTTTGTTTTCGAACTTCGCCGTCGAAATTATCGAATGCATCTTTACTAGAGGCCCAGCTTTCATAGAACGATCCAAATCAATCCAAACTTGAAAATGTTGATGTCCCACGTTCTACGGCCCACAATTTTTCCACACAATCGTGGACACACCGTAGTTGTGCTATTGTTGTGCAAACCTAGCTGTTTATCTGTTCCTCATCCTTTAATCTGTGTTTAAGTTCCAAGAAATGGGCGATGATTTTTTTTGAAAACATTATAGTAAAGTAGTTTTGATGACAAAGAAGCTTACAACGCTAACCAAGAAGTCTCTACTTTGTCTATACCATATTATGTGGGTGAGTCTAACCACTACATAATAATAGAGGTCAACGAGGAGACTGATCGCCTGATGTGAAGCGATTACTGCGATTAGGCGGGCAACATCACAAGTGTAAGATGGTCTTAGCTAGTAAAGTTATGAATAAAATACTGCCTAAGTATAATATCCAGGTATAACACGGACAATGTTCCTGCTCGACCAGTTTCTAAACATTTTCCCTGCACTAGGACGCCTCAAAAAAATCTATACACAAAGCAAGTGACGGCATCGACTGCAGACGTGGTTACACTATGTATTTTCACGTGAGTATGTGTGAGTGCGCACGAATCAACGGCGCTGCTAAGCGTTTTTAACCGACTTCCAAAAAAAGAGGGGTTATACGTTCGGCTGTATATACATATAAATAAATGTCTCCGAAAATCAATTACGGATACTTCGGGCACATGATTCACTGCTTATGTAAAGACCTTTAGGCAAAAAAATAATTATCATACTCAAAGTAAAAAAATATCTTGTCACTCGTGTATGGGTGACTCTCCGCAAAATGCAAACTCGTCCAAACAAAGAAAAAAAAAATGTTTTCTAGTATGACAATTATTTGACGTCTTTACATAAGCAATACGAGTAGATCATAATATGCCCAAAATATCCGTAATTGATTTTACCGAATGTTATATTTTGTTTTTTTTTTTTTGTATGTTCAACGATAATTCCGCCGTCTGTTGACCGATTTTAAAAATTCTTTTTTTGATGGAAAGGGTATAATTCCAAGTTGGTCTCGTTTTCAAAAAAGCGGTAACCTAATGATTGGGTCCATGAGGAATCGAGGGAACTCCTCGAAATTTATATGGACACATATGTTGATTTCAACTTTTTCTGAAGTGGTCCAAGCATATGCTACCAAAAAGTAAGATTTTGCTCCAAGGTATACCCTGGATCCAGAACAGAACTGACTACCAGCAAATATGAACGTGAATTCTATAAAATATTGTAGGATATTGTTTAGACTAGTAGCGACTTTAAAATTAAGAAGATAAGAGTAGAAAATAGTTAATTTTTTATCCATATTTAAAAGGGGAATTATTTAGAAAATAAGTTTTATTTCATAGTGTTTTGTGTATTTTTACTTTGGAAGTCGGTTTAATTTTTTGTTTATAAATAATAATTCATCTCATGTCTGGTCAAGCGGCAAGTTGTTTGATAGTACGTAATTTTTAATATTTTGACTACTATGTAAACGTGTGGTACCTATTTATTTTCGCAGCGTGGTAACAACATTCTGTCGTAAATATAAATGTCTGCAATTTATTTAGCGCAATTTATCACTTGTCGATTGGCGTGAAACATTGCTGCCATTGATTTAAAACAATTTTAATATCTTTCAATTGTAATAAACAACTTGTCGAATTAATAAAAAAAGGTATTTGTTCAACGATTTCTATAAGAAAAATATTAATTACCACTGTTTTTTAAAATAAAATTATTTGTTTAAAAGTAGCAATTAATAAATTATAGGCTGTAATAAGTGGCGCCTCTAATAAACTATGTATAATCGATAAAAATATATATAGATAAGAAATAAATATAGGTAACCAAACGCACTTGCATACGCAATAGTTTAACTATGGTCTATGTTGTACTTATAACTATGTTGAATAACACATAGATAGGTCTAATATTCTTTCTTTCTCCCCTAAAACTCCACGTACTGGAAATACTTGCAGCCGTTACCGAGATTACGATTACATACAAGACTAGATGTTGACCGCGACTTCGTCCGCGTCAACTGATGGCGCAATATTGCATTAATTTTGACCAAGTTTGATTACCATAAAAAAGGTTTTAGTGAGTCAATCTTAAAAGATAGAAATATTATTAGATCATTTACAGAGGAATAATTCTTTCATACATATTTTTTGGGTAACCGTAATCGTTTACGCAGCGCACGCAACGGAAGCCCTCAAGAATAATTTTCCCAGTTTTTGCAACATTTTCCACTGATTCTTCGCTCTTATTGGTCGCAGCGTGATGTGGTATAGCCTTAAGCCTTCCTCGATAAATGGACTATCAAACACAAAAATAATTTTTCAATTCGAACCAGTAGTTCCTGAGATTAGCGCTTCAAACAAACCAACAAACTTGAGCTTCTTCAGCTCTATAATATTAGTATAGATTAGCTCGTTTAAAGTATGAGATTTGAAAATTGGATTGATGATGTAACATTTATTGACATTCAGTTGCATATTAACAATAAAACATGCAAATTAAGTGCACAAATATAATTCATATTTGTGTTTTGCAACATAAGAACTTTATAATGCCAATTTAGAAGTCTAAATTCCGATAGATTTATGATTTGCATCATAAAAAGTGATAAGTTCAACTTTTATGATATGAATTTATTAGTTCCGCAATATTTAAATTTTGAATATAAAATGCATAATGTATTGCATTGTCAAAACAAACGCAGTATGTGGTCATATAGGTGCCGCTAAGTCGATAAAATAGATTAGATTGAGTAATATATTTTAAACCTTTCTAACATAGGTAAAATATGTCTTCGTGAAGTGTGAATGTATTATAATCATCGATATTGTAATGTAGTGCGTAGCCAATAGACATCAAATTGTAGAACTGTAAAAATCCATCGCGAATTTTATAAGAGAGTAGATACCTTCTTGACATTAATAGAAAACATTGTTAAATCTTTCTTCGACTACCTATACAGACCGACCGATCAGACCATATCATAGATACTTACTTCTATACTAATAAGTATAATATTATAATTATAAAGATGAATTTTTTGTTTGTTTGCATTAGATAGGCAACGAAACTACTAAACCGATTTTAATGAAATTTGGTACAGATATAGAGTAGACCACGGGAAAGGGACTAGCGGAAAAATGTACGGTTTCCGCAAGATTGACTTTGCGCTCATGAAGTCGCGAAATACAATATTTATATTTAAAACATATGTTTTCAAATGCACTTGATAAATTCTACATGTAATAATATGATATATCGAATGCTTTTATAGAAGAATTGTAGTGATAAACCAACTTAACTTGACAAATTATAAAATGATAGGCTTTCGTCGACGTATCTGTGTATAAAATACATATACGCTTATCGAATACACTGAATATTAATGACATCATTTATTTAAAAGTTAAAATTGTAAGCACACAAAAAATCGATCAGCCTATTAATAAATTTGGATTTTTTATTTAATTACAGTGCTGTCGTAACTTATACTGTATTGATATCAAGATTAAAAGTAAATATGTATGAGATATTTTTGCCATACCTACCTTTGTTTTCCATACGTACCTACAGTAGATACCTATCCTTGAAAATGTGGAGTATAGAGATGAATCTTCTTATATATAAAGGCTAACCTGACTGACTCATCTATCAACGCACAGCCGAAACTACTGGACGGATTTTGCTGAAATTTAGCATACAGATAGTTGTAATAACGTAGGCATCCGCTAAGAAAGGATTTTTGAAAATTCGCCCCCTAAGTGGGTGAAAAAAGGGTTAAAAGTTTATATGGAAACCGAACTCTACGCGGACGAAGTCGCGGGCAAAAGCTAGTTTTTAATATACGTTTTTTTGGGAAACAAGAATTCTCAAGATCGTATAATAATTTAAGTATTTTTCGTAAGCTAAGCAATGTATAAATTTCCCTGAAACATGGAAGTGGCACAAAGAGTACTTACTTTTATTTATTTATTTATTTAGAAACACCAACACCATTACAAAAACATACTATTACATATTATAGTCTTACTCTACTCTTATTTTACATTTGCATTACAATTACAGGTAGGTATTTACATCATTTTATGTTAGCCAATTTTAAAATATAGAAACGTTAAATTTACAATTAAACTAAAAATAAAATGTAAAAATGTAAACGGTACTTACGGTACCTCATTTCTTTAATATTTCTATGTCGTTTAAGTATGAATATTTGCTGCCTCATGCTAGATGTACCTATATACCTACCAAACACATAGAAAGCCTACCGATACCTTAATAGAAGCAATCCCTTTGCAACAAAAAAAAAGTCGGTCAACAAACGGCGGACGAAGTAATGAATCGCGGAAACATACGCAATAATAAACATATAAACATAATACGAATTGAGAACCTCCTCGTTTTTTGAAGTCGGTTAAAAATTGAGCATAAAATTAAACCGCCCCATACTCTATAAATAATACTTGTAAGCGAAAACCGTGTAAATATCAGAAAATTAAATGTAATTTACAATGAGAACTACATTTATCTGATTGTAAACGGTCAGACATTTACAGATTAAATCACTGCTACCGCTGTTTTGATTCATTTGATTGTCGTTAATGGATTGCCGTTTATGGTGTTTTATCGTGACATTACGGGCACAGATCAAACGTGAATTAAATTATAGTTTTATAGCTTTTTCAATTCCTACTTTTAATATTGTGTATATTGCAAGCATGAGTGAATGTTAATGGACAAACTATGTTCGACTATTATAGGTATTATGTATACCTAGGTACGGCCACGAGGCACGAGGTCTAACATATCTTGTAAGACAACGTCTTAAGCTACATTACATTGCATAATAAATCCATTTCTCTTATTGTATTACATTGAATAATAAATTCATTTCCCATAATGTAGTACATTTCATAATAAATTAATTTTCCCTTATTGTAGCTGTGGCCCGCGACTTCGCCAATTCAATTTCTGTTATTATGATCGAGATTAAGAAGTTTTTAAAAGAAAATATTTTAAAGTACTTCTGCGTAAATTATATTTTTAGTTTTATTTTCTCGTGGCAGAAGAACAATATTATGAAGAATTGGATCTTGCGTTTACGCAGCGCACGCAACGGAAGCCTTCAAATATGAATAATTTTCCCCGTTTTTGCAACATCTTTCACTGATGCTTCGCTCCTATTGGTCGCAGCGTAATGTTTATTAAGCTATATAGCCTTCCTCGATAAATGGACTATCCAACATCAAATAATTTTTCAATTCGAACCAGTAGTTCCTGAAATTAGCGCGTTCAAACAAACAGACTCTTCAGCTTTATAATAATAATAGCTTTTGCCCGCGACTTCGTCCGCGTGGAACAGTTAAGTACTTTCGGATTATCGCTACAATTTTCCCGCGACTTCATTTACGTAGAAGGAGAAGCGCTTTCCCTCACGACTGCCCGCCGCGCGCCGATATTACTGCGATATCGATATGCGCATCACATTATGATGATATAATAATATGATGAAAAGTACCTATGAACTTCTCATAGTCTTTCAAGGATATCTTTGAACATTACTCTACCGTTTGTGGTCCAGAAATTTAGTTAGTGTTGGAAAAATATGATGATGTTGATATTTTTTTCAGATGGAGCTCAGAAGACGCAGCGGCGCCTCCTCAGTAACATATTGGATATTTCTGTTACAAGTAAGTAGATAATTTATTTGATACAAGTCTGTGTCCGCTGCCTCAGCTACGGCAGTGACAGCATCAGTACGCCATAGTCACCGCTTGACAGGCGTGCATTTCTGACAAACGCCAAGCTAGTATTTAACTGTATAATCCAGTTAAATCTATGCGTCAAGCGGTGACTATGGCAATATATATTCTTTGCTATGGCGGCCACGTGCGTGCTTCGCCGCTGCTGTTACTGCCAGCCGCCGCGCCCCTCACCTCGAAATTCGAAGCAGTGGCCTAAACAAGACCTAAAAGATAAAACTACCTTTATTTATTGATCGAAGACCTTAGGCAACTAAAAGTATCCTAGACGCAGCACCTATCGAATGGCCTTTGGCCTATGGCTTATGGCCTTATTATGCCTTTAACTAAGTTTCCATCGTTAAATGACATAGCGACGATGCTTATGTGACTAGCAATGTTAATGTCAAATCCCATACACTTTTGTTTCAGAAGTTCGTCGTTGCAATTAACGATGACAACTTGGCTTAAGGCACTGCTTCCACAATATTCCCAAATACTAAGCTTGTAACACTATATTCATCTCTTTATCTCAACACCCTTTCCCCAGATTTATTAAAACAGGAGATGAGTTTAATTTAATAAAACTGCCCTTTACTAAACATCTACATGTCTTCTCTAATGACATCCTCCATGTCCCCAGATGCTGTGCTGCGCGCGGCGGGGCGCGGGTCACGGGCGGCTCATGGACCCGCCCGCGCGCAACTCCATGTGGCGGTTCGGCTTCCCCAACCCCGTCAACTACAACGACAACGAGCTCTTCTGCGGCGGGTACGCCGGTCAGTCACTGTTTCAGTCAGTCAATTGATACTTCACTGACATAAGAATGCCTCGCCTTGCGTAAAGAGGATAGGCCAGTGAGTCAGGCCACTGCCGTAAACACAGCGGCGAGCGGCGAGAGCGTTGCCATAAATGCTTCATCCGTACGCCTTATAATATTATATTAAAATATGTTATTGACATAACGTGCGCTAAGTGACATAGCGCGATGGCATTTTGGCCAAAGGGGTAGCCACCAGCAAACTCAGGCAAACACAGGGATGTTGCGAATATTCGCATCCGCATCCGTATATGCCGTGCATCCGCATCGATTTAGACATCCGCATCTGCATCCGCATCCGCATAAATCGATGCGGATCTAATGCGGATGCGGATGTGTAGCAGGTAGCGACGAGAAAGAAAGGGAAACAGTTATTTAGTAGCGCAGGATTAATATACGAACCCTTGCGAAACAAACTGGAGTCCGAAAAGGCGGCCATTCTACATTTAATTAAATATAATGCTCCAATATTCAAATTTAATTATTAAAATAACTCACTATTTATTATTAAACTAGCTTTAGATAGAAGGAGAAGCGCTTCCCCCTCACGACTGCTCGCCGCGCGCCGTACATTATTGCGCGCTTGATTATTATTTTATTACTGCGATATCTTCTAAAATACTCATTGAAATCAAATTATGTAAACGGCAAATTTCTTCTAAATTATTAAATGCTTGTAATGAATAACGTATTTACTTGGATAAGCTAATGCTTATCCAAGTAAATAAGTATTAGCTTATATACAGAATACAGAATTGTTCCTCTTTAAAAGTTCTAAAAAAAGTCCGCGACTATATATTATGTCTATCTTTTAAGGGTGTTTACCTTCACAAATAATGCTTAATTTTAGAACAAATTTGGTTAACATAAAGAGGTTATTGTGAGCCAACCTTAAAAGATAGACATATATAGTCGCGGACTTTTTTTAGAACTTTAAAGGCTCCCACAGACGAGAGGCCGATCGTTTCAGTTAGAACTGACGTCAGTTCGGCCTGAACGGATTCGAGCACACACACGGAAAAATCGCATCCAACCCAATTTACGTCAGTTGGGCCTGATCTGATTCGGACCCACACACGGAACAGTCGCATCAGTCCATTCTGGTTTGCCGCGCGCTACAGTCGTGTTTATCAATTTTGTATTTAAACACCGCGAAAACTCATACAACGCTTGTACACGATACGCGGCCGCACGGCCGCGGTTCGGGCAAGAACTGAAACGAATTGTCCACACACGGTCAGGACAGGCCGCGCGTTCAGGCCGCTCGGTCAGGCCAGAATTAATGTTGCCAACTTAGTTATTTTACAAAATTTTACTAAATTGAGTATTTTATTCCCTCCTTGGTAGAAATTTAGTTATTAGTAGTGTTTTAGTAGGAAAAAGCCAGACAGTAATCATATGCAAAATGGCTTAGGTTAAACACAAAAAAAAACCTATCATAATAATACATTCGTTCGTAATTTTCTTAAAACTACCCGTAATATACCTACTATATACGTAATATTTGCTAGTATATTTTAATTTAATGGTAAAATTTATAGTAAAATTCAATGAATAAAAAAAATTAATATAACAAAACCTAAAATGCAATGGTTTTTGGGGGGCTTCAGGAATTCCTAAGTAGCTTCTTTAGTAGTTATTTAGTACATTTTACTAGAATTCAATACGAGTTTAGTAGTTTCACAAAAACAGAGCTGGCAACACTGGAACGAATCGCTTCAGTCCGTACGGCCGACTGACGCGATCTCGAAATTGCACACAGACGATACGATTTTGCATCCGTTCAGGCCGAACTGAAGGCAGACCGGATCATGTATGGGGCCCCTTAAAGAGGAACAATCCTGTCAAACATAATTTTAGCGAAACTTTAACCGTTTCCGCAGCGTACGCAGCGAAAGCTCTCAAAAGGAAGAAAAAAAAACCCGATTTTGAAACGTTCTTGATTGGTGCTCCGCTCGTATTGCGCTTAGCATGATGCTATATACCCTAAAGCCTTCCTCGATAAATGGATCCAAGTTCCAACAAAAATATTTTTTTTTTATTCTAACCAGTAATTCCTGAGATTAGCGCGTTCAAACAAACAAACAAACAAATTCTTCAGCTTTATAATATTACAAACATACAAACAAAGTTTTCTTCTTTATAATATTAGTGTAGATATAAGTATAGATAAAGATAGGATTAATATTACTGTGTTTTTTACCCTACCAAACCAACACTTAAGTTTTATGTACAGATCCGCAGATGTGAAAAAAAATGCATCCGCAACATCCCTACTATAGACCACCTATTGCATTTTGAAAATACTTTGCAATATTTTTTCCAATACACAATATGGGGAAGTTTTTAGTAATCCTTTAAATGAGAAATAAAAACAACATTTTTACTTGTAGGTATATCTACTAAAAATTGAGTTAAAAACTTATTATTTTTCCATTGATACTTAAAGGTTATTTTATTTACATAATACCTACCGATAAAAATATAAAATCAAATAATAAGCATGTAAGTTGATCAATGGACATATTGGACAAGCTCAGGCGAACGTTCGCATTATTCCAACAAGTTTTTCTGCTCAAAACACGTAAATATGATATTTTAACATCAAAAATGGCGCACAAAGAAATCGGACCCCCCGTTGTATTATTAATTGCATTTCGCAGCTTTTTAAATGCTATTATTATGGTATTTTTAAACAGGCGTCTAGAGTAATATTTTTCCAACGCTATGGCATTTGCAGGTAGGTAAATTGCAGAAGTGTAGTAATTAATCGAAGAAATAAAAAAAATCCTTATCTCAATACCATTCTTTGTGCACTTTCTTAAATAATGTAGTCTTTAACTTATGGAAAGAGCCTGATGATACGAGGATGATCGTTAGTAATACGGGACGAATTATTCTACCAATCGGTAATTATTTTCTATTCTGTAGTTTCCTTAGCTAATAATTCCCTAGCACAAAGCTATTAATTTGTAAGTAAAATGGCATCGGTGAAAAGATCGTCATTTTGTGGCATCTGGCATTATCGCTATAAAATATTTTCTGCGACACTCCAAAGGCTCTGGAGACTGCATAAATTATGAGAAGCAATGACCCACAAAGTCCTCTTAATATTCGCATGACGCAATTATGTCAGAAATAGTCAAGAAATACCGAGCAGTCATCACAGTTTTTGTGCTATTGATTACTAATTGTCTCTAATAGTCGAAGGCATTACTGAGGTCGCTGAACTTGGCTATAATATCAATTATTATCATACGCTATACATAAGATTATGTTGAAAGCAATAGGAATATTAAGCGACTAAGTTTCATGTTACATGCTTGATGACTTATGATAACGTATGGTATGATAGGTACATGGGTTAAATCTGTGATTGCAGTCGAAAACTTTTAAATCTTACTGGATAAAATGTCAACTATTCCCTTAGTTTGCCTTTCTGTAAATGTGTATCCGACAAAAATCATTTTCATGTAAAGTGATGCCCAAACGATATTATATATATACTCGCACTGTCAAAAAGCTACTAGATATCATGTAAAACCAAGCTTCCGACTCTACGAAACTTCTAACTCTCACGCTTTATCTCTATAAGCCTAACTCCACAAACTCTACATTTTAGTCAAATTATGTGGCCTGGCCATTTCGCATTCGCTTAGGTGTAAAGTGAAGAATTTACGGCCTGTTTTTCTGTTTTAATATTCTTGTAGGAACGAAATGGCCAAGCCACATAATATGACTAAAGTGTAGAGTTTGTGGAGCTAGGCTTGGCGTGAGAGTTAGAAGTTTGGTAGAGTCGGAAGCTTGGTTTTACATGATATCTAATAGCTTTTTGACAGACAGTTATATGGTATCATCGTGGCATCACTTTACATGAAAATGTTTTTGGTGGGACTTCGCCGCAACGCGGTTAAGTGTTTCGGCCCTTAGATTTTAGAGGCTGTCCTAGTCCAAATCTTTCATCAGTTCTAGTAGAAGGTCTAACAGTTTACGTACTAGATCTAATAGTTACTGTGCTTAGTCTAGTACTCGTACAAGATCTAATAGAGGCTGTGTTCAGTCCAGTGGGAGCAGAACGGCGGTCGGTGCGGCGTGTGCGGCGACGCGGAGCACCTCAACGCGCCGCGGCCGCACGAGGCGGGCGGCATGTACGGCAAGGGCATCATCACGAGGCACTATAGTGTCGGACAGGTAATTGATAACTGGAGGCCTAGCAGGAACATTTAGGAGGCCTAGCAGGAACGCTTTCGAATGAAATTTGTATGGGCGATGTCATGATTTTGACAGATTTTCATACAATTATCATTCGATAACGTTAACGCTGCTGTCAAGTGTTCCAGCTAGGCTCACTAAATAGCAGCAACTTCCAAGTGAATTAAAAAATAAAAAATACACCACAGGTTCGCTAATCCATGTTGCTGTCTTTGTCTGATCCGTTGGAAAAACCACTTGAGTCTTGACAGCTCATAGTATTCTCGTAATGTTGCAGGAAATCGAGGTGGAGATAGAGCTGACGGCGAACCACCTGGGCACATTCGTGATGAAGATGTGCCCCAACAACAACCCCAGGCAGGAGGCCACGCAGGAGTGCTTTGACAGGTACGAGTAGCTAAACTTTAAATTACGTAGGTCTTTTCAAAACTACTTATAATAATACGCGTGGGTACGATTTCTGCTTTGTCACAAAACATTTTATGTGGCATGGCGGGATATATAGGTATCACTATGCCATAAGGCTCATAAGGCTAGGACTATATGATCCGGAATCCGAGAGGCTGAAGAAATTTCAGAGTACTGAAAATAAAACTCAGCAATAGTAAGCGCCGAGTCAAACGTCAATGTCATATATGACAGCTCGACACTGACACTTCGATCCTCAACTCTATCGTATTAGCGCAGAGTTCTATATTCAGTGCTCTGAATTTTTTCGAACCCGCCGTAGTCCGATTCATAAACTCCCAGCCCCTAAGCTGGGACTTTATGTTATGACTATTATGTAGACGATTTATGCTAAATAAAATGTGCCAGTTCCCAAAAGCTGATTTCTATTTTGTAAAGCCTTTTCCTTGCTTGAAGTAAAATAAGACTAAACTTTTATCGAGTAACTGCTAACTTGTAATTAATCAATCAATCCAGCATTCGGAGACCGGTAAAAACTTAAGATATTTAAAGTAAGTATTCCGAACCTCAAATGGTAAAAGCCCATGATCAAACTTTGTCCCAGTTTACATAAATCCTTAACAATAATTCCTCTCATACAATTTTCCCATGCTCCAGGTACCCACTATACATATCAGGGACAAGGGAGGACCGGTTCCTTATACCTCTGGACACGGCGAAGAAAGATACGTTCCGGTACAGAGTGCGACTACCTCCATACGTGACCTGTACGCAGTGCGTGCTGCAGTGGACTTACTATACTGGTGAGCATCTTGTAATTTATTTACCTCTACCATACCACTAGCATGCCTCGTCTATCCTTCTAATACTATAAATGTGAAAGTTTGTGAGGATGGATGGATGTTTGTTACTCTTTCACGCAAAAACTACAAAACGGATGTGATGAAATTGTGGTAGTAAGTAGCTTGAGCTCTGGATTAAAATATGGATAAAGAGCCGCAAGGCTGAGAAAAGCCCCAAGGCCAAGGAGAGCCGCAAGGCTGGATCTCTTCGACCGGACGAGGACAAGAGCAGGAGGTGCGATGTTAAGGACTTAATTCTGGTGGAGAGATGAAAGAAGAGGAAGCACGCGTTCGCAACCATCGCGGCACCGCACCCTACGTACCCGAGCTGCGCCTGCGGTGTGAGGTACCCGCAACGCAGCTGTACGTGTCCCACCTGCACTGGTCCATGGAGGTCGAAGACGTCGTGGTCCTGAGCTACATCCGTGAGAGACCACCTACACTTTAAGGGTTGAGCGAGAACTATTTTAGTGTATTTGTGTAGTGTGGGAATGTGTGTAAGTAATAAATAATAATATACTATGGTATAGACTTGTTAAATGTGTATCCGTTGTCTGATTGCCATAACACAGGTCTTAACTTAGCATGGGATTAGATTGATGTGATGTATATTACGTCATGTTTAATCTATTGTAACATACAATAGAATAAACAATAGTGTGTTTAATAAATAATTTAAATTTGAATTTAAACTTGCAGGCAACATGTGGGGCATCTGCCCTAACGGCACCGAGGCCGTCGGCTGCGGCCGGTCGGAGACGTTCCGCAACTGCGCGGACATCAGCGTCGTCACCAGCACGGGCGGCCTGCCCCCCGCCTTCGCCGGCGACTTCCGCCGCGACAACCCCTTCCTCCTGTACTACAGGGATGCCTTCATGCCGCAGAACGTGTACCCGCTTGTTATTAGGTGGGTTGGAATTCAATGTTCTTTAATATGTAAAGATTTCAATATGTATTCAATTGTGTGTAAAAATAAGATGATAGCTTTGCTAAGAGGAAAGCACTGCTAGTAGGTAATTAGTTTGATTGTAATAGGCAAGCGGACTGATTTTTAATTAGCATAAATGAATAGTACTCTTAAATATGAGTAACTTCTCAGAAGAAACCGTATATCAAAAGTCAATATTTTCAAAGGTACAGCGATTTGTATACAAAATTTCGCGAGTCTTTATACCAATTTTTTTTTTGTTTTTGTGAAATTGGTAAACAAAACCTACATCATTAGTTTATTCACATCATATACAAAAATATTCATTATGGTAAGTATGAACTTAAACGCACAAATATCGGAGATATTTACAAATATATTCCTGCGGCCATATACTTCATATTACTACTTCATATACTAACCTACAAGTGACGTCATTTGTAGGTCGACTTTAGTATGGAGCGTTTTTAGGAGGCTCGCGAAATTTTTTATATCTAACGGTTTTTACAATTTTACGGTGACATAGGTATATATAGTTTCATTGTATTTAAACTATACACTAATACAATATGTCGATATACAACAATTTATCAGTAATAATATAAGGATAGTCAGGCGGGCGTTTTCTCAGTTCATAACCTATACCTATTATGTTTGTAAGTATTTTTGGTATTTGTATGTATTGTATATTGTACATACACTTTATATATTTCAGAAAAACCCACCAAAACTTACGAATAAGCGGACAACGGTCTAGGTAACGAAAGCTGTGTTATGATGTTGTTCATATGAAAATTTGAACAAAAGTTGTACAGCGCATTGTAAAATGAATTATTTTTCAGCAAAGTTCCTGAAGATACACAGACAGACGTAGAACCTCTTGTAATTAGGTATTGACTTGTGTTTTCTCGTTGTGTTGTTTGTTTGTGTTTAATTTTGTGTTTTCCTGTGGTATGATATTTTTCGTTGTGTTTTTGTTTCGTTTTTCGTCTGTGACTAACCTCGTTGTTGATGTTTGTTTGTTTTGTGTCTGACACCAATGTGTTAATTAGTGTTTTGTTATAACTTGTTGGACTAATATTTTTATTAACTTCTGCGTTTTTTTTTGTTTCGATGGCATATTCGGATTCACACGAAGCCAAGTTCGAAGCATGGACGTAAATAACCTAACCAAGAGCATGTCAGGACATGTCTAAGGAGGGTTCCGTAACTATAAACGCGTAATATGCTTTTTTAATTACTCCAAAAGTTACTGTCCGATTTGGTTCACAATAATTTTCCTAAAGAGTTTTTAGCATGATCTATCAGCATGGAAATTTGTAAGTTTCTATCTCCTATAGTTTAACTGCTTTGGAGGCCGATTACTCGAAAATGGTCAACTTTATAAAAAAGTAACGTATGAAACCTTGCCTTTATTTTAAAATACCTATTCTACGATACCCCACACGATGGGGTAGAGTGACAAAATATTTTTCATCCCCACTTGACATGTATGGAGAGCCACCCCTAAAATATAAAATTATTATTTTTTTATGATTCCGAAACCGTGATCTATACACAATCTATAACTGCACCAAATTTCATCAATTTATATTCATATTTACGAGAGCTAGAGGCGCGGACAGACAGACAGACGGACAGAGCGAAACTATAAGGGTTCCTTAAGTATTACGGAACCCTAAAAAAGGCGGACGGAAGGACGTGAGCTAAGCATTGAGTGAAGCCCAACAATGGCGGCGACTTACGTTTGTGTGAGATTTTTGGCGGCCGATCGTCTTACTTTGCTGTGAATGTAAGCGTGCGGCACGTGTCGCTACGATACGGCCGTCTTACTTTGATGGCTTCACTATTCATGTTACTGAAGCGGTGTCCGCCTTTTTTTACGTTCATGGTTCTAAGTTAATAAAAAATAAAAATATTATAATATATTGTGTTCCAGGGACCAAGTGTGCCTGCCTTCGGAGTCGTACGCGCGTCTCCCGGGCATGCAGCACTGGTGTCAGAGCAACTGTCTCCGGTACCCACCGAATTGTCCCTACTCGCTCTGCAACTGCCCGTGAGTATATTTCGATACATTATTACAGTAGGAATATTCTATACTCTGTTTTTTTTAACCTCAGTCAGTCAGTCAGGCAGCCAGTAAAATGACAGCTGAAACATTTAACATACTGAGGCTGGGACTATGATCCGGAATCCGGCGGGCCGGGGAAAATTCAGAGCGCTGAAAATAGAACTCTGCGCTAAAACAATAGAGCTGAAAATCGAAGTGCCGAGTTGTCAGATTCGACATTGACATTTGACTTGACATTCATGTGTTTGATTTTCAGCTGTATTGTATTAGCGCAGAGTTCTATTTTCAGTGCTCTGAATTTTCCCGGGTCCACCGGATTCCGGATCACATAGTCCAAGCCTTAACTCTATCTCCAAGTGTTTTCATTACTTAGTCAGATCTAAGATCTCTGCTCTTCTACAGACTGAGCTCTACTGGCTGACAAATCCTACTACTAGATGTGAAAGTTTGTGAGGATGGATGGATGGATGTATGTTACTCTGTCACGCAAAAACTACTTCACGAATTTTAATGAAATTTGGTATGATATAGTTTGAGCTCTGGACTAACACAGGCTACTTTTTCTCCCGAAAAACTACAGTCCCTTGGGATACTGTAATTACGAGGACAGAGCCGCAGGTAACAACTAGTCCTTAATATTTTATTATAAGCGCGAAAATCTGTAAGCATGGATGTATGGATGTGTGGATGTTTGTTATTAACTACTATAACTACTGAACGATTTTTAACAAAGTTTGGTATGGTAGTAGTTTAGAATCTATATTAAATTAACACGTATAACGTACTTAGGCTACATTTTATCCTGAAAAAGTACAGTCCCATGTGATAGTAGTAATTCCTCGACCTCGGGTTTTTGCGTGTGATGGAGTACAGAAATAAAGATGAAGCTCTTTACTTTGGAAAAATGCTTTATGCTTTTAATGCCGCGCACTTTTTACCTCTGTTTCACGGTTGTCCATGAGCAATCTTTTATTTACGTTCAGTCAGCTGGGCCTCTAGTCAAGTTGCATTCGATAATGTCGACGGCGATGTGCGAAAACAAAATGTATGGGATTTGACATAAGGCATCGCAAGCGACATGTCACTTTTTTTTTTTTTTTTTTTTTTTTTTTTTATGTAATGAACCAGGAAACGAGCAGACGGATCGCCTGATGGTAAGCGATTGCCGCCGCCCATGGACACTCGCTACACCAGAGGAGTTACACTTGTAACTCCTCTGGTGTTGCGACTTGCGTTCCTGATCCTTAAAATCCCCAATCCCCCCCATGGGCCTCCGGTAACCTCACTCACTCGGCGAAACACAACGCAAGCGTTATTTCACGCCGGTTTTCTATGAGGTCGTGGTATTTACCCGGTCGAGCCGGCCCATTCATGCCGAAGCGTGGCTCTCCCACAGTCACACTTAGCGATAACTTATGTCAAACCCCATATATTTTTGATTTCGAACCTCGTCGTCGAAATTATCGAATGCATGTTGACTACAAGCCCTGGATTTTTGGTCTTTGCATTAATTATTTACAAATTGAAAGTTAATTTGAAAACTTTATATTTTCAGCTCGGTCTGCGAAGCAATCGGCGAGCTGGAGGGCAAAGAAGGTGCTGACGTGTACTGCATGGACCAGTGTATTGTGTACCCCCCGCGATGCCCGAAAAACAGATGCCGTTGCTACTAAGCCCGTACCTGTAAAAAAAATAGAAAATATTTTTTTTAAATCTCAAAATTGAATTTGTACCTAGTATTTTGTAAATAACATTTTGAATACTTTCGCGATCCCTGAAAATATTATAATAATCTACTTTCTTGTAAAAATAAACTTTGTATTATAACTAAAATATTTAAACGTTAGCAACAGTGTACCTAAACAAGATAAGCTGAATTACAGAATCAAAGCCATATTTCATAGATTCTGTTAACTTATAGTATCGCACTAGGTACTCTAAGTTCTGTATCATTTTCATGGTAGGTACCTACTTACCTATTTATTTGTTAGTAGGTACTAATAAATAGGTATTATAATATGTTTATGTGCCAGTTAAATCTGTATAAAATTGTAATTAGTTTTTTTTAAATAAAATAATAAAATGTTTTCTGGTTTTATAAGTATACCAACCTACTCAGTACCTAAAGGCCTTTATCATCGTAGCTATCATATACCTATATAGACATGCCCGTTTTCACCAACAGACACCTAAGCGGTTCCTACGTAAGAGACACTTTATATAGGTGATCCCTTAAATTCGACACCTATGACCTACATAATTTCATTTTCACCACGCTAGGTGACACCTAATTAGGGAACACTTAATTAGGTGACAGTTTTTTAAATAAAAAGTAGGTATTTGAATATGATTATCAAGGAATTTGTAAGTATTAAACAACTGGAAAGAGCTCTCTGCATCAAATGTGTGCCGAGAGGGAGATACAATACAAACCGCTCCGTCTCCTTCTAATAAGGGTGACAACAATATTTTTAATTTGGGGACAAATTAGTTGAAGTTTGCTAATCTATCTTTTACAACATGAGCCCCCATTTTAAGTCAACTTCACAAGTTGCTGAAAGGTATATTATAGGGTGACTTTTAATTAGTGTAAAACACTTTACCACGTGATAATGCTCATGATAACAAACAACTTACCCAAATAAACTTTTTAGAGCATTTTTTATAAGTGAAAATTCCTTTAGCGGCGCTGTGCACTTTTCTTGGGATGGGTAAAAACTGTTAAACTCGAGCAGCCTGTCTATTCTCTAAGAACATTTTCAAATCTCGACAGCTGAATCCGCGGTGAGTGTCAAATTCGTATATGATATTTGACACTCACCGCGGATTCAGCTGTCGAGATATATGAAAATGTTCTTAGAGAATAACACTGCAGGACACGTGACCCTGATCGAAAAGTCATAGAATGCAACTTGCAATTGTTTGCTGTCTTGGTTTACGCGAGCATGAAATTATTTTAGTTCGTATTGACTTTTGACCCCAACCTTTGGCCTTGACCTTGACCCCCAATCATCCTCATCACATTTACCCTTACATTGACATTTACCTCCAATTGTCCCCCCACGAAAAGTGTCTCCAGTTAAATGGCTCGACTTTTGAGATTTTTGGGGTCATTTTGAAATTTGATGTACGGTGAAAACACGATAGAGAAAAGAAGTATCCCACCAAAAACATTCTGTAAAAAACCAGCCAAGTCTCGATGGAGCTGCTTGTTTTTCTCTAAAAAGTAATGAAATCTAGACAAAGTCGTGCCAAGTCTAAGGTTCCTTACTGCGATTTCTTTATTATTATAGTTAATGTTATGTGCAGGGCCGTGCCGACCCCCGGCAGCGCCTGTGTGCGAAACTTATAAAGCGCCTCTTATTTTTACGAATCTTCATGTTTTAGCCGCCCGCGGCGCCCCAATCGTCTTGGCGCCTGTGTGCGCCGCACACATCGCACATAGGGGCGGCTCGGCCCTGGTTATGTGACTTAACCGTTGAGATTTTTCACTTCTACCGGCACTCCCGGACGTTAGTAATATATATTCTTTGCTCCCGGAGTGCAACCCATGGTTTTTTTTAAATTATTTAATTCGCTACCTAATGTTAAGTTGAGGTGGATTAAATAAAAAAGTAACTCTAAAAAAAGTTCCTTTGGGAAAGTTTGTAATCATGAGCACTACCACGTGGTAAAGTATATTTTACACTAATTAAAAGTTTGATGACCTTTTTGGCTTAGTGGTTGAGTATGTTGGTGATCAAGGCCGACCGGCTTGGATCGAATCCCGCCGAAGGAATAAAAAGTTTTACCATGTTCCGTGTCATGGATGTGTATAAGAATGAAATATGTACTATTTACTCTACTCAGTAAGGACCTAAAAAAACCCCAACACACCATACCTTCATTTGATATCCATATTGAACGAGTGCATTAAAAATAACTTGTCGGCCATCTTGGATGTTCCGTCATGTTGGATTTTCGAGTTATTCTCAGCAAGCCCTTTCATTTGATACCCATATTGTAGGAATGCATTAAAATGACTTGTCGGCCATCTTGGATATTCCTTCATGTTGGATTTTCGAGTTATTCTCAGCAAGCCCTTTCATTTCATACCCATATTGTAGGAATGCATTAAAATGACTTGTCGGCCATCTTGGATGTTCCGTCATGTTGGATTTTCGAGTTATTCTCAGCAAGCCCTTTCATTTGATACCCATATTGTAGGAGTGAATTAAAAATGACTTGTCGGCCATCTCGGATGTTCCGTCATGTTGGATTTTCGAGTTATTCTCAGCAAGCCCTTGCATTTGATACCCATATTGTAGGAATGCATTAAAATGACTTGTCGGCCATCTTGGATGTTCCGTCATGTTGGATTTTCGAGTTATTCTAAGCAAGCCCTTTCATTTGATACCCATATTGTAGGAGTGCATTAAAAATTATTTGTCGGCCATCTCGGATGTTCCGTCATGTTGGATTTTCGAGTTATTCTCAGCAAGCCCTTGCATTTGATTGCATATTCACGCCAACCAAGATACTCGTCAAGACGAATCATACGAGCCCAAACTCGATGGAACCCCATCGTCGTTTAATTACAGAGTTCCTATGGCCACCTTTCAGCTCCATCATCAGATCCTGGTTACCATATAGTATCAAAGTACTTGTCAAGACGAACTAAACGAGCCCAAATTCGATGGGACTATGTGGTTTTATTTCGGAATTACACACACATACATATTAGTACAATTTAGTATGAAAGTTCTGATTTACGCTGTTGATTATTTTTCTAAAATAACTTCAAAAAATCATCTTTCAGATAGGGTTAATGGGGCGGCAAAATATGTTAATTGGCCTGGGACGCAAAATTTCTAAATACGCCTCTGTATATTGGTTTCGATCTCTGTATTATATATACCAGCCGGCTCATTTCAAGGGGGGGGTTTGACCCCCTGGCTACGCCCATGGTTTATACACTATACCCCTTACTAATAAACGCTGTATAAGCTTTGAATAGTTAGGTATACAGTGTTTTGTTCACGTCACACAAGTGACATTTTTAATTCGATAGAAGGAGACAAAACACTGTATAACTATTCAAAGCTTATACAGCGAATTATTAGTAAGGGGGTATATCGCACATAAAATCTACCAAATCTGAAATTTAAGGAAAGATATAAACTGGCTACACTATACTCTTTTTTGGGCACAACTCACAACGCTATCCAATGGTAACGTCCAATCACAAATCGTTAAATGCGAGAAAGAGATGGGCAACATCTTTCATTTGCTTATAATTTTTAATCGCATCAACCTAAATAGACTAAAATAAGTTAATTCAGTAAATCATGAATATTCTACTTACTCGCGTAGTCGAATATATTTTTATAAACACAACCGAAGAAGATGCTAAAATGTAGTTAACTGTTTAAATTTTGCCGCTTTACACCCCGTTAAGTCTTCAGCGCCCCCTAGTGAACGCTTTTTACGGACACTTTTCATGTATGGAGATGGTACTCCTTATCTCTACCCTCCATAATTCTGAGGATAAATCCACAGAAGTAGGTGTAGGTCAAGGAATTTGTAAGTATTAAATACAACAGGAAAGAGTACTTCAAACTTTTTTTTCTTTTAATTCAATCAAAAATGATCTTTACGACTCAGACTTAAAGCTTATCACGTGCGCAATAAAAAACCGGTCCCGGTGAGATAGCTATAAGTTATCCCTGTGTCTCGTTCTAACAAGTAACCTAGTGTAGCCAATTTATATCTTTCCTTAAATTTCAGGTTTGGTAGATTTTATGTGCGATATGGTGTATAAGCAAGAAATAATAATAAAATCGGTTAAATGTTATGTTATTCATAATCTGAGAGAGAAATGTAAAATAAAAATCACTAGTTATTTAGAACCAACCTACTAACCGATAATTAGAAATTAGTTATTTATTTTTTGATTATTTGCATTTTGGTAGAGTAAAATGGAAGAAATGAAAATAAAATAGTTGCAACACAAAACGCCGTGTATTTCCCTTGGAATATTCTAGATGTTCGGGTGACAATATGATTTAATAGGTAATATAGGACATATGTTGTGAAGAGGAAACCATTGTATGTTTGTATGTTATTGATAAATTTCTGAAACCTAACAGATTTGAAAAACGCTTATTATGTGCGCATAGTTACGTGAGAACCTCGCGGGCGGGCGGGCGACATCAGACAGACAGAGTTATAATATTAGTAGGTAGGTTTATTTGTATAGGATGACTTATAATATAATAATAATATTTATGGACACTTCACACCACATCAATCTTGTCCCGTGGTAACTGGTAAGTTCTCGAAGAACTTGTGTTTAATTTTTTAAGCTTTTATTTAGTTTTACCTGTCCCGTTGTCGGTCTGTAATGGCTTCTTGCAAGTTAAATTTGATCCACTTTCCGGTTTCCGATTGAGTTGAAATTTTGCACGAATATGTAAACCGCATGACAATGCAATATTATGATGACGTGGAGCTGATCTGATGATGGAGCTGGAAGGTGGCCACAGGAATTCCGAAATAAAACCACATAGTCCCATCGAATTTGGGTTCGTTTAGTTCGTATTGACAAGTACTTTGATACTATAATATGGTAACCGGTCTGGTGATGGAGCTGGAAGGTGGCCATAGGAACTCTGTAATTAAACGACGCAACCCCATCGAGTTTGGGCTCGTTTAATTCATGTTGACGAGTACTTTGATACTATATGGTAACCAGGATCTGATGATGGAGCTGGAAGGTGGCCATAGGAACTCCGTAATTAAACGACGCAACCCCATCGAGTTTCGGCTCGTTTAATTCGTCTTGACGAGTACTTTGATACTATATGATAACCATATGGTACGGTAACTCTGTAATTAAACGACGATGGGGTTCCATCGAGTTTGGGCTCGTATGATTCGTCTTGACGAGTATCTTGGTTGGCGTGAATATGCAATCAAATGAAAGGGCTTGCTGTGAATAACTCGAAAATCCAACATGGCGATGTTCACCATGATGTTCATCCAAGATGGCCGCCAAGTCATTTTTAATGCTCTCCTACAATATGGGTATCAAATGAAAGGGAATGCTGAGAGAAACTCGAAAATCGAACATGACGGAACGTCCAAGATGGCCGACAGTCAATTTTAATGTAATCCTACAATATGGGTATCAAATGAAAGGGCTTGCTGTGAATAACTCGAAAATCCAACATCGCGGAACATCCGAGATGGCCATCTAGTCATTTTTAATGTACTCCTACAATATGGGTATCAAATGAAAGGGCTTGCTGAGAATAACTTGAAAATCCAACATGATGGAACATCCAAGATGGCCGGCAAGTTATTTTTAATGCACTCCTATAATATGGGTATCAAATGAAAGGGATTGCTGAGAAAAACCCAAAAATCCAACATGACGGAACATCCAAGATGGCCGACAGTCAATTTGAATGCAATCCTACAATATGGGTATCAAATGAAAGGGCTTGCTGAGAATAACTCGAAAATCCAACATGGCAGAACACCCAAGATGGCCGACCATTTATTTTTAATGCATTCGTACAATATGGGTATCAAATGAAAGTATGGTGTGTTGGGGTTTTTTGAGGTCCTCACTGAGTAGAGTAAAATCTCTAGGAGGTCTCCTTATTGAAGAGCTTGACTGTACTAAATTAACCGGCAAACGACCTTGCAACAATGATGCGTTAAATGAGATGAACAGACTGAGAAACCTATCTAGCGATAACTAAAAAGTAAAAAATATATTAAAAGTAAAAAAAAAAATTAAAAAAAAACAAGCTTTTATTTGAATGCGCTAAAAAGAATAAACGTAATTACACAATTTATATGATATAAAAGCTTGTCGAGAATCAAACAAATGAAAGAAGTAAATCAAGTAACTTGATCTGATAGATTTATGAGACAATTTATTTGATTCTCGACAAGCTTTTATAACATATAAATTGTGTAATTACGTTATAAGTTGATAGTAAAAGTTTTAAAAGAAAAAATGGCGGGATTCAAACCAGCGACTGGCTTGATTACCAACATGCTCAACCACTAAGCCAAAGAGGTCGTCAAACTTTTAATTAGTGCAAAATATACTTTACCACGTGGTAGTGCTCATGATTACAAACTTTACCAAAGGAACTTTTTTATTTAATCCACCTCAACTTAACATTAAGTAGCGAATTAAATAATAATAAAAAACAACGGGTTGCACTCCGGGAGTGCCGGTAGAAGTGAAAAATTTCAAAAGTAGGGCCATTCAACTAGACACTTTTCTCCTTAGTGTTTTCACTATACGTCAAATTTCAAAATGGCCCCAAAATTTTAAAAAGTGGGGCCATTTAACTGGAGACACTTTTTTCTTCATAGTGTTTTCACCATACGTCAAATTTCAAAATGGCCCCAAAAATCTCAAAAGTGGGGCCATTTAACTGGAGACACTTCTTTTCTCTATCGTGTTTTCACCATACGTCAAATTTCAAAACGGCCCCAAAAATCTCAAAAGTGGGGCCATTTAACTAGACACTTTTCTCCTTAGTGTTTTCACTATACGACAAATTTCAAAATGGCTCCAAAATGTTCAAAAGTGGGGCCATTTAACTGGAGACACTTTTTTCTTCATAGTGTTTTCACCATACGTCAAATTTCAAAATGGCCCCAAAAATCTCAAACGTGGGGCCATTTAACTGGAGACACTTCTTTTCTCTATCGTGTTTTCACCATACGTCAAATTTCAAAATGGCCCCAAAAATCTCAAAAGTGGGGCCATTTAACTGGAGACACTTCTGTTCTCCATGGTGTTTTCACCATACGTCAAATTTCAAAATGGCCCCAAAAATCTCAAAAGTGGGGCCATTTTACTGGAGACACTTCTTTTCTCTATACTGATTTCACCGTAGGTACGTCAACTTTCAAAATGGCCCCAAAAATCTCGAAAGTCGAGCCATTTAACTGGAGACAATTTTCGTGGGGGGACAATTGGAGGTAAAGGCCAATGTAAGGGTAAATGTGATGGGGATGATTGAAAGGTCAATAGTTGGGGTCAAAAGTAAATACGAACTAAAATAGTTTCATGCTCGCGTAAACCAAGACAGCAAACAATTGCAAGTTGCATCTTATGACTTTTCGATCAGATTCACGTGTCCTGCTCGAGTTTAACAGTTTTTACCCATCCCAAAAAAAGTTCACAGTGCCGCTAAAGGAATTTTCACTTATAATAAATGCTCTAAAAAGTTTATTTGGGTAAGATTTGTTATCATGAGCATTATCACGTGGTAAAGTGTTTTACACTAATTAAAAGTCACTATAATATACGTTTCAGCAACTTGTACATTATCATTTATGACATATTATTATTTTTAAACAAAAAATTAAACCGACTTCCAAAGTAAAAATACACAAAAAAGTATGAAATAAAACTTATTTTCTAGATAATTCCCCTTTTAAATTTGGCTATTTCTCTACTTAATCTTCTTAATTTTGAAGTAGATACCAGCCCAAACGATATTCGACAGTATTTTATAGAACTCACGTTCATATTTGCCGGTACCGTGGTGGTGGCTTAAAGTTCATATTCAGAAGATAAGTAGAGAAATAGCCAAATTTAAAAGGGAAATTATTTACAAAATGAGTTTTATTTCATACTTTTTTGTGTATTTTTAATTTGGAAGTATATGTATGTATGTAAGTCGGTTTAAGTTTTTGTTTAAAAATAATAATTTCGCCCGTTTTAGTTATATATTTTGTTAAGTTGTTATTAATACGTCTTAAGAACGTCTAAAATAAACGATCGAATGTATAATTGAATATGCGCCAAGCTTCCATTAGGTATTGTTGTTAAGGTGATGATGATGATTACTGTAAGTTACAAAGTGGCATATTATGCTTGCAGTTCTTTAAACAATGCTGAAATTTCCAAACGTGTATCTTTATAGACTGAGGAATTCTGTTCAGTGCTTTTTTTCTAACTGAGGAGATTTGAAACAGGTAACAACCTGTTTCAAATCTCCTCAGTAAGAATTTGAAACATCAAATCATTCTGTTCAGTGCTTTTTTTCTAACTGAGGAGATTTGAAATAGGTAACAACCTGTTTCAAATCTCCTCAGTAAGAATTTGAAACATCAAATCTCCTACTCATAGGTTTTCAATATTGTATCAAAATATTGACCCATGTAAAAGCATTTACGTTGTGTCAATTAAATAAATGCTTTTTAATTTATTTAATTTAATATCCAAAAATAAGATGTTGAAACCAAGGTATACCTCTTGGTTTCAACATCTTATTTTTAGGAGCATATGCTGCATTGTGTTACTTCAGTAAAAGTCAAAATCACTATATGAGTCGATATAAATTTCGAGGAGTTCCCTAGTTTCCTCATGGATCGCATCATCCGGTTTCCACCTTAGTGACTAAAGGACCAATTTCGAATTAAACCCTTTACAACAATAAAAGAATTTTTCAAATAGGTCCATAAACAGCAGAGTAATGATCAAAGATCTCCGTGTTAGTGTAAAATACTATGAGAAGTACCTTTTATATCATCATAATGTGATGATGTATGGTGTGATAGTGGTGGTGATGATGATGTTTACTCTAATTGACAGGGTGGCATATGCTTGCAGCTTGCAGTTCTTTAAACAACGCCGAAATCCCCAAACATGTATCTATAATGAGTCAGGAGTTCTGTTCTATACTTTTGGATCCAGGGTATACCTTGGAGCAAAAAAATTACTTTTTGGTAGCATATACTTGGACTTCTTTAAAAAAAGTTGAAATCACCATAATATGTTTCCAAACTTCAACTAATTTGTCCTCAAATTAAAAATATAGTTGTCACCCTTGTTAAAAAGAGACGGAGCGGTTTGTATTGTATCTACCTCTCGGCACAGATTTGATGCCGAGAGCTCTTTCCAGTTGTATATAATACTTACAAATTCCTTGGTGTAGGTATATAGGTACATATTATCGTATTTATTTTACCCGCCTTTTCTTGATACTAGCAATGAGATTATGCTATACCAGCTATATACCAGCATAATAAAAAAATAATGGACATTTCCATTTTCTGCCAAAATTGACATTACTAATGACTAATGTCAATTTTGGCAGAAAATAGAAATGTCACAAAACCGGTCGATTTTTATTTACGCATACAAGTAAAACAATTAATATTTTGTTAGTTATCGTCTATATTTTTTAAAATGAGCGACTTACTTGAAGAAGACATAGAATTTAGAGGCGGCACGCTTCAACTTTCCGCTGAAAATGTTCAACTAGGAAATACCGATCGTAGTGACAATACCATAAGACCTCCCCAAGTAAACCCTTCTGTATTATCAGGCGCTGATTCTTTGTCGTCCTCTGGATCTTTTGCAGGTACAGGATTCTTTTTTAGGTTGCTCACAACATTTCCCCTGCTGGATTTTAATCTATTGATCAACAGATTTGAATTAATGAATGCACCTTGCATTTTTAAAATATCGATCTTAGGATTGCAAGATAAACTCTGTTATCAGTGTTAAATTATAATGTTAATATCACACCTAGCCAATGACCAATCATTGCCTTTTTGTTATTAATTTGTGGAAAATTTATATTTCTAAAGATTTTATTCTTGTTTGATAAACAACAATAGGTACTGTTAACCAGGATTTTTGATAGATGAGTATTGAATTCATTTGTGGCGTAGTTCAGTAAGCCAAAAACAAAATTGAGTAAGCAACTTTGTATCTAAAAAGCAGATCCAAGCAAACAGAATATTGCATTCTAATTTCAGATGCGAGAGCAGATGGACAACCAAATAACACTGAAAATGCAGAAGGGGCACATACTGTTTATCCACGTTATGATGTGCCTTTTGATAAGGAGAACATAAAGGACTTCTTCACTTTCCGCAAGGGTGTTGTGGAGAATGCTATACAGGATTGCATAACTGCGTTATTGTTCCCGGAGGACGGGGAATATTTGGGATCATGGCTACTTACAGAGTATGTATTTAAGGTTAATACTCTGTGTATTAACCTTACATAAGGTCTAGTCCTACTACCTATCTAATACCTATCTATCTAATTACAATAGGATAATCTAGGAATGTCATGGGCCACATTATAAATTCAAATGTAAAATATATTTTGTAATTTGTAAATAAATAATGAGGACATAAAATACAACATTATAAATCTTTAAAACTCCAATTCTCGTATTAAACTGAAACATACAATTTACTTTTAAGTAATGGATTATAAATGAAACCTCTTAATTTTTGGAGTTTGAACCAAACAAAATGTGTTTGACCCAATCAAAACGCATTTGTCATTAGTTTTATGTTTATTAGAATACCATTTTGCTGTTTTCACATATAGAGACTGCATTGAAACTTATTATTGTTTTAATTAGTAGAATCAACCTACAGTTCAGTAGGTAAAGATAATGTCAGTTAAGTTTATAGTTTAAATACTTATTCTCTTTTAAATAGTATTTACTTAAATTGAATAGCCATAGAAAAATACTACCTTTGATAAAATAGGCTTATTTATTTCATGTTTACACAATTATTTAATTCATTAAGACATATTCTTGTACATTTTTATAGGATAACATTGTGGGACAATGAAAAAGAGAGAATTGTTCTTCTCACCTCAAGACTTGTGATGACCATTAAGTATGATTTCATAGCAATGAAACAGTTGGATTTTAAGAAGACCTATTTAGATGATTTGGATACCATTGTTATTGGGGAGCTAGTGTATCCCCCTTCGTCACTTGTACCGTAAGTTAGACTATATTTTTTGGGTTCTGTACCCAGAGCCTAAAACCCCTATGCCTGTCCTGGGGGACTTATAAGAGTACAAAGTTACTATATTTGTTTGAGAATTCAGCTGTTTGTGCAGTAAGAAAAGTGTTTTTTTGCAACAAAAATATCATAGACTTGTTAAGTACCTACTATTTATAATCCGAGGGCTTAATAAAAAAATAGGTTGGGAAACCCAAATACTTTCTTGATATATGTGGTCTCATAAATATGGTTTATATCAAGTGTAATATTTATTCTAGACGTCTTAACGGTATAGCAACCGGTGTGACGACAGTGGTGAAGGATGTTGTGATCGACCGTCTGTGTAGACGGCCGTCTGGTGCTGATGAAGAAACTAAATTGTTCGATCCCAAGTATTTTGAACCTAGGTATTATTGAGTTGCCGTAGATGCCGTTATTTTGTGTGGATTGAGTTGTACTTACATTTGCATGATAACACATACTGACTTCGAACATAAACAATAACATAGCTTATATAAACAGACCTAACCAGAATAAAAATACATACATAGAATGGACTAAGCATTAAGTAATAGATATCTAAGGCCCACTTGCGCCAATCCGGGTTAAAGTTAACCCTGGGTTAAAAATCATGCTATCTCTCTCATTCTTCGTATTTGTGAAAGAGAAAGCATGATATTTTAACCCAAGGTTAACTTTAACCCGGATTGGCGGATTGGCGATTTGGGCCTAACACTCATAAAAAAATAAAATAATATTATCTATCCACTTACAAAAGCAAATTTTTAAAAATGTAGCCTAAGAGTGTATCCCATTATCGGATCGGATATCGCACCTGAAAACGCTCTTATGTCGTCGACATATTATATCGGACTGATAATGCTAAATGTTACAGCTGATATCGCATCGGATAACTAATCAAAAAACACTCAGAAACCTTTTTTTAATGGTCAATTCATATCGAAACGGCAGCAAAGGCGTCCAGCTGCATAAGGGCACATTACAATGTGTGGGACACATTATTGCGAAGTCACATCTCATCGGAAATATCTGAGGGCAGGCTGTCGCGTAGACCATGCGAGCTCGCAAATATTTGCGATATGATGCGAATTCGCAGTTATGTGTGGGAGCCCTTACTGTTATATAATCTTAAACATTTTCTTCATAACTATAAAACACTTCATAACTACTAAACAAGCATTTGCGTTGCACCTTTCCGATATATTCACTCCGAATGAGACCTCAAGTGATGACACCGATCTTGATAGCATTCTAGCCCAAGATAACCAGTTATGCTTGCCACTTAAACCAACCTCTCCCAGGGAAATAGCCAAAGAAATTAAAGCTCTAGACCTCAATAAAGCGCCTGGTTTTGATCTAATAACACCACGAGTACTGAAGGAGCTTCCAAAAAAGTGCATCACTTTCCTTACCTGTCTCTTCAACTCCATATTACGAACCTCACACTTCCCGAACATCTGGAAAATTTCTCAAATTGTCATGATTCACAAAGACGGCAAGCCACCTTACGAATGTACTTCTTACCGACCTATAAGCCTTACACCAATTCTTTCTAAGCTGTGGGAAAGAATTTTCCTCACAAGATTCACTGAGCTTATGAATGACAAGGACATTGTGCCCCAACATCAGTTTGGATTCAGAAAGGGACATTCTACAATCGAGCAAGTCCATCGTGTATACCACACCATTAGACAGTGCCTTGAGAACAAGAACTACTGTTCAGCGGCGTTTATAGACGTGCAGCAGGCATTTGACCGAGTCTGGCACAAAGGGCTGCTTGCGAAAATAAAGAGGGACTTACCACATTCCTTGTTCCATATCATTAAATCTTACTTAAGTGGTAGACTATTTCAAGTCAAACACGGAGAAGCAAGATCATCGCTGTATCCAATTAGAGCTGGGGTTCCACAAGGTTCTGTTGTCGGTCCTGTGTTGTACAACTTCTACACCTCTGATCTTCCCACCGTGGCCGACGTGGAGGTTGCGACATACGCTGATGACATCGCTTACTTAGCTGTTGATAATGACCCTAACAAAGCCAGCGAAAAACTTCAGCATGTCTTAAACCTAATTACATCCTGGTTTCAAAAATGGCGCATTCGAGCTAGCGCCCTTAAATCAAATCACATCACGTTCACGCTTAGAAGAGGTGATTGTCCTCCGGTACATCTGGAGAATAGTGCTCTGCCCCAGATGGATTGTGTTAAATATCTTGGATTTCACTTAGACCGACGCGTGACCTGGAATAACCACATAAAGGCAAAGCGAGATCAAGTAAATCTCAAGTTTCGCAAACTCAACTGGCTGCTGGGAAGAAACTCAACACTCTCCCTAGAAAATAAAATTTTGATATACAACACCGCACTAAAGCCTATCTGGACATACGGTATTCCATTATGGGGAGTTGCTAGTAAAAGTAATATTATGTGCCTTCAAAGGGTGCAAAATAATATACTAAGGAACATTGCTAAAGCTCCATGGTTTACTAGAAACAGTGAAATACACGAATACTTAAATGTACCAACTGTAGCGTCCGAGATTGAGCGCTACAAAAATCAGCACACCTTGCGCCTTACCCACCACATAAACCCTCTCGCCCAGGAACTGCTTGACTCCCACAATGTGGTCAAAAGATTGAAAAGAAACCATATATTATGATTAGAGACTGAAGAACTGGCTTCCATCTCTATTAAACGCCATTAAAACAATCAACTAATCTAATCACAGTCTGGCGACTGATCGTAGATATGAAACAAAAGGAAAAAAAAAAACTATAAAACACAGCTAACTGGTTTCCAATAGACAAAAGAGGAAAAAAGGTAGATCAGCAAAGAGATGGGATGATGATATTGAAAAGTTGGAGGAAAATCTATGGAGTAGAGCAGCACTGTGTAGAGAAGAATGGAAGCAAATGGAGGAGGCTTTTACCGCAAATAGAGGCCAAAGTACATTATAAATTAATGATGATTAAAAGTAATAATGTAAAAACAGAAAATGTGTACTTGGATAAATAAAGCTATTTACACATTTACACATAAAACACAGTTTCGTTTGAGACAACCACCGCTGCTCACGGCCTCTCACGGTCGCTAGTGGATGCGGAACGTTGTCATTTTCTAAAGCCATAATAATATGAATTGTATTATTATAGTAATGAAGATAAAGTTTAAAATGAAATGACAGAGATGATGCTGGCTGATCCGCTGTCGTTTTTGTGAACAACCCTTAGTCTGATAAAAAATTGTCATTGTAAATTTTAGACCATCGTAGCTTCCTTTAGTTGCTTCTTCTATAGATGTTTTAGTTATTTTAAATAATATATTTTTCGAATTTATAAGAAACAGAAAAAAGTAGTTTAATGCTTTGCAACATTCCTAGCATTAGCATAACTAAAATTTTTGTCTGCCAAAATTGCTATTTATAACTAAGTTTAGTCGCAAATAGTTTTCTTCTAATGCTGTAAATTTTAATTAGGTATTTGATTATTTTGTAAAAGCGTAGATCTATACTGGAACATAATACAGTATATTATGTTCCAGTATAGATTAAATGTTACGTATTTTCTCTGTGAATTTAAAAGCCTAACGACCAAACACTGAAACCTTAATCAAAATTGAGATTTCTCCTATTCACGGGCTGTCGCTGTCTCTGCTAGCCGAAATGACAAGGACAGCATGTGACTTGAGCGTCACTTAATTTAACTATCGTTTTAATATTCGGCCGCAAGTTATGTAACTTAGGCTTTTTAATTAAGCTGTGTAGCTTATTTAGCTAGATTTACCACAATTATTTTCTGCTTATATTTGTAGGTACATATTTGTAATAAAATAACTTTTTGTATTTCATAGACCATCATAGCAGGTCCAAAATGGTCACATGAATATGAATTTTAATATATTATGATGTTTTATAGTACAATTCACTGCATGTGACCATAATATTAGACCAGAGCCCCAATTCTCGTACCTCGAATCTTGGTTCGGTTGTCGGTCTGTCCCGCTCGTGCGCGCATGAAATGCCGCCTATGCGAGTGAGTCAGCGCGTTAACCGAACCGAAATTCGAGATACGAGAATTAGGGTCCCGCTGTAGTGTGTTAAACATGAGAACATATTACATAATACAACAATATAGGACAAATTCAAACATTCCCTCATTTCCAGAGAGCGGAACCTCCGCGGCGTGCGTCTCATGTGGAACAAGGGGGAAGCGCTACCGTTGAAAACAGTGTGGAACCCTTTCAGCCAAGACGTGCCGTTCATTACCTTCGCATCTCATCCTATTTATTGGCATAAAGGTAAGGGAAAGTACCCGTACTACCTGCTCAATTTTTACCATTTTTTATCCCTCCCCCCTCTGTGACCATCCATAGTATATGCTGAAACTTCCCCTCCTTATCACGTAGCACTAACGGCGCGAGGGTTTCCTTGAAAATGTTGACAAAAGCCTTAAACCCCTCCCCCCACCCGGTAACCAAGCAGAGTATTTTGAAAAACGATGAAGACAGATCATGTATTTCTACTACAACAAACTAAAAACAGAATAAAATAAATATTTATGTGGGGCTCCCATACAATAAACGGTATTTTTTGCCGTTTGGTACATCCGTACCCTTCGTGCGCGATTGCGACTCGCACTTGACCGGTCTGAAGTGACATATCAACTTTTTTTTCAGATGGCGGCGTAGAGGAACGTTCTACTTACGACATGGAACTATTCGCTCAGAAGCTGCAGCGCGCGATCGAGTGTATGCCGTCGTCCGCCTGCTGCATACACCACTCCCCCATCGTCATACAGAGCTACCTGGGCATCACGTCGCTGCTACACAACAAGACCAGCATGGGCTTCTTCAAAGTGAGGGGCAAATTTAGTTTCTAAGTAGTTAGTAAGGTTCAATTCACACCGACACGGCAGCTAAGCATCACTGTCTAAAAATTAGTTAGTCTATTAATAATATTGTCTTACACACTAGTACAATTATACATAATATTATATAATATTAAACCTTTAACAAAACGGACGAAATCTAGTCAAAACAAACAGAAACAAATTAATATAGGTACCTACTAAAACTAAAGTAGATAGGTATACTTTTATCCTATGAAATACCATAGATCTAAACTCCCCCCGCACGCGCACCCCCGCCTTGGTGACGCCCACTTCGCAACAGGCCGTGCAGCAGAAATCGTAACATTTTAATTCGCCATAACTTCAAAACCACACGTCCAATTTCAATCATTCAAAGACCAAATATTATCTAAATAAACTGTACTTAGTGACGAAGTAATTTATTTTGATAAGGATTAATAGCATGAGTAAAATAAACGCGTTTAAATGTAGTCCAAAAAATATTCAAGATTTCTAAATAAAAAAATGGTTGTTGTGCCTCACTCGACATAGATAGGTATAGTGTGTCGCGGACTTTTTTGTAGATATTTATAAGATCTACAATTGATTAGAACATTCTATGGTTCTATCTTTTATAGTTTAGGCAGCGTACGCAAAATAAGTAACTTTTCTGGTTGATTTTTTACACCTTGAGTCCGAAAAACCCAAATATTTTACGGAACCCTATTTTTTTCCAAAATAAAATATAGCCTATGTTACTCGTGGATAATGTAGCTTTCGAATGGTGAAAGAATTTTTGAAATCGGTCCAGTACTTTTTGAGCCTATTCATTACAAACAAACAAACAAACAAACAAACAAACAAACAAACAAACATACAAACAAAGTTTTCCTCTTTATAATATTAGTATAGATAAAAGAGCGGCGGTAATTTATTCAAGCGAAACCGTGTATGGTGTGAATTGACCGTAAGGGACGATACACACATGCCGCAGCTCCGGCGGCGTCGCTGTACTAGGATTTGTAAGAATATTATTGCGCACCGCAGGCGGTGAAACGCCGCAGCTCCCGCGGCAGCAAAATCCATACGTAAATCCTAGTGCAGCGACGCTGCGGCACGTGTTTGGCCGTTGCCATGAATTTCGTAACGTGGCGTAATGTGGCGCGACGACGGTCGCCATAGTTACCGCTTGAGTTTAGTGCAGTGGGAAACATACTTTATTTTTTATTGAATTTTCGAAAAGTACATAATAAGCCAGGAAATGTTGTCTTTGCAATGGCATATCTACGATTAACCGTTGACGAAATACAGTCATCACAAAAGTGACGTCATAGCAGTAACAAATAACAAGGATTTGAACTGTAATTTTTGTTTTTCAATCATAACAAAAAAATCGACGTTTTTAAGTCCTGTAATAATATATTTTTATTTCGCAACTGTTTACTGTACTTTTTGCACTTTTCGGTCCGTATTTTTGTTGCCTTTCGGAATATATTAGACTATAGCTGATTTCAAACAAATGCATATATACCCACTATACTATAACAAGCGGTCACTATGGCGCCCGCTTGCGCGGGTATACTAATGAGTATTTGTCGAGATTGGATGGATGGATGGAAAAATTATGGATATGTCTTAGATTGATTCATGAAATTGCCTGCGGTTGTCTTTAGGCCAACCACTTTAGTGAGAGACCGCATAGTCATTAATTAGTTTCGGCTAGGATATAAAGCATTAATTATGTTTTATCACATTATTGTGTTGAATAGAAATGAGAAAGAATGATTAAATAAATATTTATATAGACATTCGGTAAAAAATTCTCGTGGCTTAGGAATGATAACATGATAGAGATAACATGTCAAACTATTTAAATTAGTTTAAGTGATTATATTGAAGACATTTTTGTTTGTAACCCGAAACTAACCGAAATTAACATGAGTGTTTCAATTTTAAATTGAAGTACAAATTTTATGTTCATAGCATCAAAAATGTGCTCTATATTAAGTGTTTTAAATAATGCAAGAATAAGGTTCTGTTTCACAATCTTCTAATAAGTGTCGGATAGCTTATTCGGAAATTTTGTCGCTGCCTGCCTGGAAGTTATATCGAGCGACAGAGACAGAACATTCAAATAAACTATCTGATATTTATCAGAAGATTGTGTAATGTCTCCATGTCTCGTTATTAACTTGTACTTTCATTTTACTTTTATTGAATTGATTTTGTTTTATTTATTGAAATGAATCATCTTGTTATCATAAACTGTTTTTTGGAGTTTACACCAATCAAAACGGGTTTGACGTTTGTTTGACGTTTATGAGAGTATATACTATTTTGCAGTTTTTCGTGACTGGATGGGATTTAATTAGCAGAATTGACTTTCTGTCCCTAAGTTAAATAATGCCAAGTTTCTATCATTGCTATTGATTGACTCAGTAGAAAACTTCTCACCTCGTTAAGAACCGTAATCCAATGGAAGCCGGTTTAACCCCGACTGCTTACGCAGTTCTTATCCGGTTTATAATATAATATCTTTAAAGATTCTGCATTTTTAGGGTTCCGTAATACTTAAGTAACCCTTATAGTTTCGCTCTGTCCGTCTGTCTGTCTGTCTGTCTGTCTGTCTGTCTGTCCGCGCCTCTAGCTCCTGTAATTATGAATATAAATTGATGAAATTTGGTGCAGTTATAGATTGTGTATAGATCACGGTTTCGGGATCATAAAAAAATAATAATTTTATATTTTAGGGGTGGCTCTTCATACATGTGAAGTGGGGATGAAAAATATTTTTTCACTCTACCCCATCGTGTGGGGTATCGTAGAATAGGTCTTTTAAAATAAAGGCAAGGTTTCATACGCTACTTTTTTATAAAGTTGACCATTTTCGAATAATCGGCCTCCAAAGTAGTTGGTAAGTTGGTCCCCCCCTAGCATTTTTAAACCATAGGAGATAGAAACTTGCAAATTTCCATGCTGATAGATAATGCTAAAAACTCTTTAGGAAAACTATTTTGAACCAAATCGGACAGTAACTTTTGGAGTAATTTAAAAAAAAGCATATTACGCGTTTATAGTTACGGAACCCTCCTTAGACATGTCCTGACATGCTCTTGGTTAGGTTATTAAATCTTAGAAAGGCGTTTTTTGGTGTGGTTTTTGTATTGTGCTTGCTAATCCATGAATTGGATTTTAAAAGACATATAGAGATTATATTATTATAAAGTTGTTTATAATTATTATGCTTACATAATATATGTACATTTTATCGTAAATAATTTGTTTATGTAATTGTAAGTACATGATATAAATATGATTGTTATATGATGTTTAAATATTTCAATTAATATTGTGGCATTATTGAGATTAATAATAATAATTACTTATAAATCATCGGTATTTGGTAGATAAGTGTGGTGTAGGTACGAGTATATGGTTTGTTACCAAAGCCTTGGGGTCATTTATTTAATTAGTGTTCCCAATTTCTGTGAATCCTTAGGATATAAAATATGTTACCAGGAAGTATTTTTCTTACTGTAGGTATTTTCTTAGCCAATTATTATTGCATAAATATTAGTTTTGTCTGACCCTATTAACTAAATGTTAGTTGTGCGAGTTTCTTTCGCCGGTTCTTCTCGCCGGGCTAGTTTCCTACCCGGTGGTAGGCATCATGTAGGACAATAGGCTACACGACTGATTTTTTTTTATTACATAAATGAATAGTACTCTTAAATATGAGTAACTTCTCAGAAGAAACCGTATATCAAAAGTCAATATTTTTAAAGGTACAGCGATTTGTTTACTAAATTTCGCAAGTCCCGTGAAAACGCTCCATACTAAAGTCGTACGTAGATATGACGTCACGTCCATGTTAAAGTGTATGAAGTATATGGCCGCGGGAACATATTTGTAAATATCTCCGATATTTGTGCGTTTAAGTTCATACATGTTATAATAAAAGTTTTTGTATATGATGTAAGTAAACTAATGATGTAGGTTTTGTTTTCTAATTTAGCAAAAAAAATATTATTTTTTTTGTACTTTTTAGATGTCTCTAATTACTAAACTATAAATAAAATATTATAATTTTTTACATTTACGAGGTAGTAATGCCTCAAATTTTCTGAGTACATTAATGAAACTAAATATTTTAGATGTAGTCGTGTAGCCTATTCTATAAGCGTTATATTATAACCTACATGGAAATAAAAAATTTGAGTTTGAGTTTTTTAAATAAATAAATATTTATAGTTACAAAAGTAACAAAAATCCTCTGGTCTCTACGTAGGATTCCCTGTATCGTAGATACCTGTCTCTTTCATCTTGTACAATAGCAAGAAATATCTTAGGAAATAAAGAGAGATAATATATTAAAAACCATTAATATTTTCTTCCTAATTGTAGACGATTTTTAGGGTTCCGTATCCAAAGGGTAAAAACTATTACTGAGAATTCGCTGTGGCCGTCCGTCCGTCTGTCATCAAGCTGTATCTAACTGTTACAGGTAGACAATTAAAATTTACATCAAATACTAACAATAGAATAAAATATTTTTTTAAAAGGGGCTACCGCAGTGGCGTAGCGTGGGTGACTGCCGCCCGGGGTGGACGTCAATTGTGCCGCCCTCTTACTTAGGTTTTGCCGCCCTCTTACTTAGGTTTTGCCGCCCCCTTACTTAGGTTTTGCCGCCCCCTTAAAAGTGCCGCCCGAGGCGGGCCGCCCCCCCCCCCGCCTACGCTACGCCACTGGGCTACCGCGTACAATACAAAAAACATGATTTTATTATGTATTATGTTATGTAAGGAACCCTTCGTGCGCGAGTCCGACTCACACTTTTTTTTAATTAATTGGCAACCCCAAATCAACTCCAAGGCTCGCGTAGCGCATAGGTAGTGTGTTGAGATTTCGAAATGTTGGTCTGAAATATAGTTTATATTCCATTGTATATTATGACGTTATTGTAGCTTTTGCATGATACTTGTTCATCATTAGATATAACATATATATGTTACGACAAACGGAAACTGTTAGATATACAACATACAATACTGGGAAAATTGATTTACGTCAATTGTTTTGAGGGAAAATATATTTTTTTATCTGTTTCTAGAATTATTTGTTCGTGGAATAAAAGTTGTGTAGTGAGAAATTTAATAATGTTTTTTATTAGTTTTTTTTTTTACTATAAGTTCAAATGTTTGTTAGTAATTAATATAATTTTTAACCAATATGTTTAATTTAATTATATTGTATTGATTTAACATAGACAAATCTGTAGAAAAGGTTTAGTTAGCTAGAAATAAGTGGGCTAAAAAAATTACGCCTTTGTATAATAATTATTATTAGTGCCAAATTGTTATTTCGAAGTATTTAGTCATTGTTTAGGCAACTGAATATGTTGGAAAGGCGGCTTGTTATCGGGTAAGGGTCAGTTCACACGGACACAAGACGATACGCAGCGCTGCGTTTTTTAAATTGAACCTTATTCAGTACGCACGAAGATACACGTTTCATTGCCAGAGAGCGGCGCCGGGCTACGTGGAGCGGTGCAGTTTGACATTCGAAATGAAACGTGTATCTTGTTGTGTAGTGAATAGAGTCCAATTTTGAATCGCTATTTTAAAAATGCAGCGCTGCGTCTCACGTATCTTATCGTTTCAGTGTGAGGTATAAGTCGCGCAACGGTTTATGAGCGCTCAGTGAAAGTGGAGGGGGTCGTTCGCGCATGTGACCAATAGCAAAGAATATAATATATTACTAACGTACCAATACCGTGTCGGCAGCCACGTTCGGCATGCGTTCGGCGCATCCACACCTCCGCCCGAGCCCGCTACCGCCAAACACACCCAAAAACTGACTTCTGCGCATACCCCCTCTACTTTTGTCGAAACATCTTAATTCGTTGCGCGACCTATAGCTGATGTTTAGTTTTACGGGTTAATGTTATTTATTACATATTTATATTAGTTTACTTTTAGAACCAAATATTTTATAGTTTTTTTTTCGCGTTAAGAAGATATTGAATCATGCGTACCTACGTAATTATGTCAAAGTGGAATGTATGATAATGTGAACACGGCTTATTGGTCAATTTGACATTTGTATTAATGATTCACTGCATTCTTAACGCGAATAGTCGGTAATGTAACGCTAAAATGTATACTCGCCAGTTTTCCAATGATATGTCAACAATATTACATAAATTTTATAGTACCTGGATAACCGAGCTTTGCTCGGTGTTCTGATAAAAAAATAAAAAAAAATAACAAGAAAATGTTTATCTGACCGAGCTTCGAACCCACCACATTCCGAATTTCCAAACAAATCAAAAGATGCAAACCAAACTGCCGACCTCAGACTGACACGATAGTATTGAAATTATTGATATATTGTTGCACGACGATAGAAAATACATACCTACATAACTTAAAAATGTACAGTTTCCTAGGGATAAGACCTACGTAGATCAATTTTTCTCCCCCAAAACTCTGCATACTACATTTCATGGTAATACTTGAAGTCATTTTCGAGATACCAATTATAATTATATTATGTAACTACCTTTTTTTTTTATGAAATAAGGGGGCAAACGAGCAAACGGGTCACCTGATGGAAAGCAACTTCCGTCGCCCATGGACACTCGCAGCATCAGAAGAGCTGCAAGTGCGTTGCCGGCCTTTTAAGAGGGAATAGGGTAATGGGGGAAGGTAGGGAAGGGAATAGGGTAGGGGATTGGGCCTCCGGTAAACTCACTCACTCGGCGAAACACAGCGCAAACGCTGTTTCACGCCGGTTTTCTGTGAGCCCGTGGTATTTCTCCGGTCGAGCCGGCCCAATTCGTGCCGAAGCATGGCTCTACCATGTACCTGCAAGATTGTCTTGTTTAAAGTATTTGATTATGAAGCTATATTATAAGGTCTCCAAAAATCAATTACAGATACTTTGGGCATATGATCTACTGCTTATGTAAAGACGTTCAAGCAAAAAATAATAATTGTCATACTCGAACTAAAAAATCATCGCATGTAGGGTGAAGGGTGACTCTCCGCAAAACGCAAACTCGCCCATATAAAGATTTTTTTTTTTCAATTTCGATTTCAAAGTACTTATCCTTATATATTTCAATGAAAGCTTGGTCTGTATACATTGTAGCTCTCGATATCAATATTAGTTATAGGCTATTTATTGTATTGTATTACTAACAAACATTTCATGTGATGTTTATTTATTGATGTTTTCAATCTTGGCCTATGTAAGCCTAATAAAATAATTCTAATGTTGCTCATTACATTGTCTTTGATTGATTAAAAAATGAATACGTATTGAAAATTGTTTTAATAATAATTTATATTTCTGTAATACAAAATGAAAAAAAAAAAACAAATTAGGTAAAATGCATTTTTAATGTTTCAACAGTATTAGGGCCAGGCCACAAAATCGACGATGCTATACAGTACGTTCAACCATGTGCAACGCTGCGTCACCGATTTTTGCGTTGCGACACCGCAACGCAGTTTTGTGGCCTCGGATTTAGGTACACTCTACACCAGTGGTCCCCAACCTTTTTTTTACGCGGGCCACAAACCCGTTGTACACCTGGTGTCGCGGGCCGCAACAAAAATTTTTAGGGACAAAAAATACGGTGTTTAAATTGACGATTTAATAATAGAAAAACACAAGGTAGTTAAAAGACAGAAACTTAACATTTAAGATGAGATAACGACACAAACTTAAATAAAATAACAAATATGTATTATAATAATTATGTTCACTCAGTGAGATTTTAGGAATTGTGAACGCTTTTTCACAACTTTATCTAGAGCTGGCTTGTCGCTGCATGCTATCTTTATTACATCGTAGGCTGTATTTCAAGAACCACTTTAGCTAGAAAGCAGATATTTTCGTAAGTCTTAATTCTGATGCCGCTATAATAACATAATATCATATCTAAAATACAAGATAAAACAAATAATATAAGGAGAAGCCCTTTTTATGACAACAAAACGCGATTTTTTGTCCTTTCTTTAGTCGATGGCAATACTTTAAATATTCACAAGATACTAAATTGATTTCTACTCCAATATATAATTCAAAATAAAAATTAATATAAAAGGGCTTTTCATAAAAAAATACAATTTTTGTCTATTTTTTTTTCCTAAAATGGCTTTTCCTTGCCTGATTTTTAAGTTACAGATTTCACGCGGGCCGCAGATAAAGGCCCGGCGGGCCGCGGGTTGGGATAGCGGCTCTACACCTATACTAAGGCCGCGTTTCCACCTGCAAGCAAACTCGCGGAAGTCTTGCATGAGTTCCTTGCAATAGTGTTTACATGTCATACTAATTCCTGCAATTTACTTCTGCAATAAATGTCTTGCGAGAAGCTTGCGGATCATACTATCGCAACTTATCGCGGAGGTATTTACACACGAGAGCTTACGAATGTCGCGATTGGAACTACTGTGCAGGAACTATCGCAATTTGCGAAATCATGCCGTCAAGCTGCTGCATTAATAATTTTGTTGTTAAAAAAGAAAATTATTATTTTTAAACAAAAAATTAAACCGACTTCCAAAGTAAAAATTCATAAAAAAGTATGAAATAAAACTTATTTTCTAAATAATTCCCCTTTTAAATTTGGCTAATAGTCAAAATCACTATATGTGTCGATATAAATTTCGAGGAGTTCCCTCGATTCCTCATGGATCGCATTATTAGGTTTCCACTTTAGTGACTAAGGGATTAATTTAGAATTATATCCTTTACAACAACAAAATAATTTCACGTCACCACTTTTTTGAAAATGGGACCAACCTCGGATGATAACCTTTACATCAAAAACATAATTTTGAAAATCGGTTCACAGACGGCGAAGTAATCGGCCAACATACAAAAACAAAAAAAAAACACATACAGCCGAACATATAACCGCCTCCTTTTTTGGAAGTCGGTTAAAATATCAATTTGGGTTCGAGAATGGATTTCTAGGAGACGTGAAGTGCTTACAACGCGGTTCAAATAAGAATAGGACCGTCAATGACCTTTTTCTGTCAAATATCACTTGAAAAGTGAGATTTTCAGACAAACTTATGTGTATATAAATATTAATAGTCTTGCATCGAATTTAAATAAAAACGTTAAACATTAATAATAATAATCAATTATCTTAACATAAATTTAACTATCATAACAGTCTAAATTCGAAACAATATGGCGCCGACTCGATCCTATTCTCATTTGAATCGCACTATACCATAATTTATTACGCGAAATACAACTGGAAGATGGTCAACAATATTTCAATTTTATCTGGGAGCACGGTAGTGCCCCGCCAAGACGAGCTAAGCGAAGCGCAAGGGCACTACCAGACTACTTTTTCTCGAAGCGTTTCGTCGATATTTTGAACCCTCATAACTTGGGTTTGGATTATACCAGATACACAAAATTTTCAGGATATGTTCCCAGTAGCGGACTAATGAAACATGTAAAGTTTTGATTATATCAGGCTAATAATTTAGATTTTATCGATATCTAAATACCCCTGATTTCGTCACTGACTCACTGATGATCAACAAAATTATAGGGTACTTCCGGATGTCATGGAAAGCTGAAATTTGGTATGTAAGCTAGTTTTAGCACATAACCAACATAAAAATTGACAAACTTGGAACTTTTATCCTCCAACCACTTAAACCAGGGGATCAAAATTTGTAAAAGACTTACCTATGGAAATGTTTACTCTAGAGGTCTAAAAATTATCTTTCAAAAAGAAGTGAAATCCCACCAAAAACATTTTCATGTAAAGTGATGCCAAGACGATACCATATAACTCGCACTGTCAAAAAGCTATTAGATCTCATGTGGAACCAAGCTTCTGACTCTACCAAACTTCTAACTCTACATGCCTTAACTCTACAAGCTTAACTCCACAAACTCTATACTTTAGTCAAATTATGTGGCTTGGCCATTTCATTCGTACAATAATAGTATAACAGAAAAACAGTCCGTAAATTTTTCACGTTTCGCCTAAGCGAATGTATCGAAATGGCCAGGCCACATATTTTGACTAAGGTGTAGAGTTTGTGGAGTTAAGCTTGTAGAGTTAAGGCATGTAGAGTTAGAAGTTTGGTAGAGTCAGAAGCTTGGTTCCACATGAGATCTAATAGCTTTTTGACAGTGCGAGTTATATGGTATCGTCTTGGCATCACTTTACATGAAAATGTTTTTGGTGGGATTCGTATGACCGCAGTTGATTTAGAACTTCTAATCTAATTAGAAGTGTTATAGTAAAAGTTGGTTACGTTATAAAAAAACAAGATAGCTACTTGCTGCGAGATGTACGAAACTAGACCGATAAGCAGTGAGAACTGTCGCGAGTCGATGCATGTCTGTTTAGACATGCTTTCGCAACTACTCGCAGGAAGCGCTTGACAAACTGTCCCGACAGCACTTGCTACGGTGTTTAGGTACACTTGCAAGCTGCTGTCAGACGTCTGTCGGACATTTCTCGCGCAAATTGTCTTGCAGGTGGAAACGCGGCCTTATAATATTATGAAAAGAGAATATTTGAACCGACCGATTTTGATGTTTATTAGACCATAGGCTTCTTTTTGTCGCGGCGAAATGTACGGTTTCCGCGTGATATTTCTTTTTGCGTGCACGAAGTCGTGGGAAAAATCAAGTAATAAATAAACCTACTTATAACAGACAGATACAAATACTTTCAAAAAAACACATACATTTTTAGAAGTATTGACTAAAGTCATATGGCAGATAGCAGTTGTCCCAAAAAGAGTCTTGCAAGTCAAAGCTAGTATCACATTCGGAGGTTTCTATTACTCTCACAAATTTTATATTTTCGACCCAAGATAAGTCGCAAACTGTTTCTTTTGTACACTTTTTTCGTCGTCGATTTTTATTATCTTTTATATCTTCAGGCAGAATATCAGGGTTGACTTTACTATTGCGTCTAGCTCTCTTTGGTTTTGTATTGTTAGCGTTTTTCTTTGCTTTATTGCATTCTTTTTGTTTTTTTAGACCATCTTTACTTTTTTCTGGATCAATTTTGTTGCTTTCTACATTTGGTTTCTTAGGTTTATCTATGCTATGTTTAATAATAATTTCATCGTAAGATTTTAAAATGGTAGTAGTGCTAGGTTTAGTATTTACAATAGATTTTTGACATTCACCATCATCGTCATCATCAATAGTGATGATATTTGATGATGTTTTTGCAACTGTATCATTTTGAATTTGAATGCTATCAGTACATTTGACAGTTTGTATTTGGTCCTTCGAAGCTTGATCGGGAATTTCAATATCAATTAAGTTTCCCGCTTTTTCATTGAAACCTAAGTTAAAACCTTCTACTCCTGATATTTGATTAGTATTTTCATTTTCTTTATTGGCTGGATCAATTATACTCAGCGATAAATTAGAGAGAGTTCTTTCGAGATTAAATTCCACTGCAGCTTCGATTACTTGCATTCTTTCGGTCTCTGTTGCGTTATTTTTGTCAAAGTCGTCGTCTGCATTTTTTCGATCTAGAATATTCTGTATATCAAAACTTTTATTAGTTTGAACTTGTATGCTTCTCGTTGATTTTATTGTGCTGTCTAAAGTCGATGCATTGGTGCTGGTAATATTTAGTGGATTGTACGAGGACTGTGAAGCACTACCCTGGCTGGTTTTACCCTGCTCTATAATAATTTTCATCAAGTGTGTAAGTTTTTCGATCACCTGAAAGTGTTGATGGTTATTATAGCTTCTAACTTCTATATTGTTTTTAAAGATAATATTCAACGATGCAGTTAACCAAGCAGTCTAAACGTAATGCATACCTACTAACTTACGAGTTTCTCCCAAAACTAACTAGGTACAAGGTATTCGGACACATGATCTATTATATATAGAGAAAATATCTTTACATAATAAGAAAGTTTAGGCAGAAAAATAATTTTCACACTCGTAAAAAATATTTTATGGACAATTTTGTGTAATAGGGAAGAGTTTCTGCCTAAACGTCTTTAAATTTCAGTCATGTGCTCGAAGGCTTTGTAGGTAGTTCTTGCAGACGTCCCAAAAATACTACTTTTTATCGCGGTAAATATACGGTTACGGTGGAATTCCTTTTGTGCGCACGATGTCGCGTGCAACATATATAGTAACTTCATAAAATGGGGTTACGAGTCAACTGATAGTAAGCAGTTATTTATTGAATCAATTTTGTAAACAGTATAATAAACTGGGTTGATATTTTTCCTTATTGTATAAGAGTCAAAGAAAGCGAAAGGTATATATAGCCTACCTACATATCTCTAACAGATACATAGGTAGGTCACGTAGATAATTCTAAATGCGAATGCACAGTCGCTGACTGATCTGGTGGCCATTTTTGAACCATATAGCCTAGCAATAAATTCGAAAAGTACTACACCGTATCGTACAAGCAAAAAGTTTTCCATCTGATTTATTTAGTCAAAGGGGAGTATGTAAGTATGTTAACCCGAAAGGAATTCGAATTATTATCCTACAAACATAGAATAAATACGCCTACTAAGTACTACTATAAATGTTAAAGTTTGTGAGGACGGATGGATACGCGAGCGGCGCCGCAGGCCAATGCTAGTTAGCATAATATTAACTATTATCCTTGTTAATATATACGTCTATACTAATACTTATAATACAGAGAAAAAGTTTTTATGTTTGTTTGTTTGCATTGAATAAGATCCGAAACTACTGGACCGATTTTAATGAAATTTGGCACAGATGTAGAGTAGACTACGGGGAAGGACATAAGCTACTTTTTATCGCGGAGAAATGTACGGTTTTTGGGAAATTAACTTTTGCGCGCATGAAGTCGCGGGTAACATCTATAGAAAAATAAATTGCTATTTCAAATTTCTTTTTCCGTAAAGAAGAAATATAGAAGGAAGAAGAATTATAACAGATTTGCGATTGCTATTTTCTAATGTGATCAGTTACCACTTAGCAGCTAAAATCACCTGCATAGAGCGTACGTCTCCTTGGCATTTTGGCTCGAATTTCTCTACTTCCTCTAGGTATTGCTTGGCGTGCTCCACCGATATAGGCTTTTTCTTATAAATGTAGTCATCTGCTTTGAAACTTATTTCTAAAAGGCTAGCTGCTATTTTTTGTTTCTGTACCTGAAGGTCAAAGTGCGTACTTAAACTTGAGAATTTAATTAAATATAGGTTGTAAATATACCTTTTAAAATCTGAATTTTTATCCCTCTTTTGTAACGTAAAAAAAGATTTCATGGACAAAATTATCTTTTTCATACATATCTTACCTGTGATTTTTTATCTTTTGTCGTCTTTTTTCGAGGCATGTTTAACATGTATAATGTTAATTTTGTAATTTAAGTCTACAGTAAAATAAAAGCAAAGTAGATTTTTCAATAAATAAAATCAAATTTTGAAATTGGAACGAAAGTCGCCAACTTTTTATTAAACATTTTAATGATTAGGCTAAGACTAGAAAAGTCTTAATTCATAAAGAAGAGACAAAGGGCGAAAATTTAAACTCCATCAAGTAGGAAGAAGCTCAAATCTTTTAGATCGCTGAAGGCATAAAGTCTAGTTACCTACAATAGGACAAGTAAATCTGCGATAGTAAATTGTGGTTTGCATCCCTAGATATTTGTACCTACTCCAATTATAAATAACTGGTTCAAAAAATACGATGATATTCCCGACCATATTTATAGATAATTTGTTATCAGAGGATTCTGTCGCGCGAATTTCCTTTTTATTAATTCGTAGTTGATAACAGACATAATAGTTTTAATTCAGAATCAGTTTAGCTTGTGCTTTACTAGCCAACAAGCGCCTCTTAGTATTTATTTTTAATTAGTAATGATACGGTAAACATCAATATGAATTTATTTTTTCGCGTATCAATTCTACTTTACGCGATATATCTCAGCGAAGCTGGATACTATGGTGCACCACCGCCTATAGATAATCCGTAAGTTTTATTTTATTTTATTTAAAACATCCATAACCTACTGCTATTATTGCCAATTACAATAAATGCGCCTACTTTATTTTCTCTGCATAAGGTTGGCTGGTAGAAAATGCCACAAAGCATTTGTACCTTATCGCATAAATAACTATAAATAAAAGTAAATAATGAAACGTGCTAGCCGTCCGCTTAACGGAAGAGTAATATATATATACAAATCGTCCATATTTATTCGTTCACTTGGTGGACGAATTGACACTTCGATAAATAAAACCAAGCTTTTGCTCGACGCTCAGCATATTATATTATTCATGTAGAACTTTCTCCTAAATTAATCTCTCGGTGAAAACGTATAAAGAAGAGAATCACGAGAAGCGATAACGTTTTATAAAAGTAAATACCTATCAATGTATTTGCGGTTACTACTTTATATACTTATAGCCAGTTCCTTCGAATACTGTTCTAAAGATAAATCTTGATACATACTTCTTTTTTTAAATAATATGTTCCCTTGTCACCTAGCTACATACGTGCTACGGCCTCGCTACGGCCTACGCCAGTGCTACGGTTCTTTGGTTGTTCCTTAGAAATTTTGTACAGTCTATTCGCGTTAAGAAGACAGTGATACATGCGTTCAAATGTCATAATTGACCAATGAGACGTGAGCTGTTGTCACATTAACCAAAATATTCGATAACAAAAGTCTCGATTATGTACTGACTGGACTTTCTTGTTTTTGTCTTTTTAGTTTTACGCAGTCAAGTTTTTTTTTAATTTAATTACATATCTACTTACGTATAACAAATTAGATGTAGCACGCAATTTTACGCGCGCAACACGGCCGCTATAATATAATATAGGTCTTTTCGCGTGATGAGTGATCTACTCTATATATTGTGTCAAAATTTATCAAAATAAGTAGCCGCAGTCCCGATTTATATAAATAGCCTTAGTAGCAGCGCTTAGACAAACTTTAAGTTTTTTTAGACAATCTGACGTCGAGGCACCAGCTTATGTGCCTGCCTACGCGAAGACCAGACCATATGGACGAAAGACCAGCTCCAGCAGTGGCACTAAAACTTACAGTGGTACCAAAACCTACACTGGTACCAAGTCCTACAGCGGCACAAAAACGTACAGGAATGGGGTAAAGACCACCGGGGCTACAAAAACCCAATATGGTACCAAAACCTACCCCGCAGGTACGAAGATCAGCTACGGCGAAAAGAGGACATGGCAAAATACTGGATCATTGTAAGTGTATTTAGATACTAATCTCTGTATTATTTACTCTGCAGGTATTAACTTATATAGGTATTGTGCTAACTGTTGTGAGAATGCGGTATGTGCTTGGCCAACCATACGACATTTAAAACTAACTGTCCCAGGTACTACAGTATTTCAAAAGTGGTTACTTTGGTCGGAGAATACTATATTAATCATACAATAACGAGTGAAAAAGACTGGTATTAGGTACATATCTCTTAGGTAGGATTGTCTGACAGTATGATGGTCCTTATTTAATGGTAGTTCTTTAAAGAAACAAATATTTAGTCAATGTATTAAGTGTAGTCTGTAGAGATCAAACAAACTGTCATAGGTTCCTTTTAGTACCAAGACCGGTTTACCCAATGTTTTTTTGGTTTACGAATCAGGGCCTCTAGTCAAGATGCATTAGATAATTTCGACGGCGTTCAAAACAAAATGTATGGGATTTGACATAACGCATCGCAAGCGACATGTCACTATCGATGACTTAGGTAAGTATGTCAAATCTCATACATTTTTGATTTCGAAGTTAGCCGTCGAAATTATCGAATGCATCTTAATTAGAGGCCCTGATAATCTGACCAAGTGAAATTGTTAATTAGTGTCTAATTACACGCAATAAATGTTAACTTGGGTTGATTGAATTAAGAATTATTTTCATCACCACCTTTGTCTAGTTTTTTGCCTTTTTTCCTTTGGAATAAAAAAGTTAACTGCGCATTTGATTTTTTAACAAAAATATGTTTTTGTTATTAGGTACAACCTACAATCTGCTTTTCAAAAAATAACGTATACCTAATATTGAAATACACATATCTAACCTAGCTGTAATAGATACATAGTACCCATAGATCATAGTTAATTATAGTTAGTTAGGTATAACTTAAAATGTGTTTAAATTTCAGGCCTACCTACAACCAATTTCATAATAACGCCCACGGCGGATACGACCAGAGTAAGTATTTTTCCTTGTTTTCTTATATAATCGAAAGTTGAAAACTATAACACGACCATGCAAAATAGCAGTTAGCCTATGTTACTCGGGCTATTATTACGAATCTATTGACACCTCATTAATTATAATCGGATCAGTAGTGTAGGCGATGGAACAAACTTACATAGGGTGAGAGTACCAATTAACAGCACTTTAAAAAATGGTCCAATTATAACCTCGATTATTACAGAGGAAAATACTTTATAGTTTAAAGTATGGTGTCCCTGGCAGTAGATTCCATATTTTTTTTAATTTTGTGTTTTTATTAAATGGAAACAAAAAATAATTAGTGAAAAGCTTATAATTCTACTATTTGTTCGGGGTTCTGATAATTCGGTACAGTGCTAGCAATTGGGTGTGTCATCCTATATAGATACTTTAAATCATTACCCTTTCTTTTGGCATCGCCGTAGTCGCTTAAATATATTATATTCATCCTCCTTACACTGAACACCTTACACTGACAGCTTCTAGCCCCGACAGTGGAGACGTTTATTGGCAGGTAAGTGTTCGCTTCGCCCGTGTAAAAACGGTATTCCACGGGAATACTGTACTTTTTCGGCATAAATAATAGTCCATATGTTAATGTAGAACCTAAACTACTACCATACCGAATTTTATCGGAATTCGTTCAGTAGTTTTTGCGTCAAAGAGTTAGAAACATCCATTCACGATTCATCTTTCCTCACAAACTTTCTCATTTTAAATCTGAGATGTTGCCCGCTAAATAATAATTGTTCTCGCAAACTTTACTCTGATTTATAATCTCAGTCAGTAAAATTACATCCTACTAAGTACTATAATAAATGTGAAAGTTTGCGAGTATGGATGGATGGATGGAAGTTTATTACTCTTTCACGCATAAACTAGCAGTAGTTTAATATACTACCATTAGTAGTTTCAGCTCTGGTTTAACATACATGCAGTGTATGTCAAAATCTCTACTGACTCCATATTATGTAACCATTAAATGTCTCTGAGTGTGGCCGTAAGTGATTAATTATTATGTCAACCCCTATATAATTTAGGATAAAGCAGCAGCTGCTGGCACAACTATCGGCAAGCGATATTTCAAACGGCTTTTGGAGAGCCCGTGGTGTTTTGCAGTCCAAGTTCCAATTTACGCACATCCTAAGGTTGATCATAAATAGTTTACCCATCATTTGGACATGGCCTTGATGTTCAACCGCCATTGTCAACAAAATGTAGATTAATCTAAAACAGTCAATCAAAGCTGCGCGTAGGCATATCTCAACGGATGTTAGGCGCAGGATGTTAGTTCGTGGATTTGCGACCTAAATGTCCTTAAATAGATAATGCATTAATATAATCATGTCAGGGTTGTATAGATATAGTGCATTTGATAATAAAATGGTCTATATTTCTATTTTTAAGCTATGTTTTAAATAATTTTCCTTATCTACTAACACACTATCCATTCGCGTTTGAAGTTTAGTTGCGGTTTGCAGTGCGTCATTAGTGTAAATGTCAAAATTGACCAATAATGCTTATATGCCGTGTTCACATTTTCCAATTGCTGTAGACCATTTTGACTCCTGTACTTGTATAACAACTTAATGTATAACATCTTAAAAACATATTTAGAATTAATGGGTATTGGCATAAGTCGTAACGTAAATGAATGTCTTTGGTAATTTTCTGACTATCAAACAAGTGCTTCTTATATGAAGTTCAAACAGATGTCACAAACTCGAAAACCTCCATTGGGATAGGTACCTAAGTACTACGCCACTAGCATCGTTTCGCCAATAAGTCTCTGTAGGTAACAGGATAAAACGTGAGCATGTGAGCATACGTGACATTACGTAACGTTGTAGGGTTGCAACAGACCCATAACAGACCATGCTTAGAAATTATAATTTATAACCTCTCTTCGACACATGACACATTTTTTTATATATATAAGTATAACATTTGAAATATTGTTTCTTTGTTATATATTTTTTCTTTTTTATGTGTAATAGGACTTGTTTAATTTAATTGATGTATAATTAACTACTTAATGAATTTAATTTATGTTATGACTTAAATATCTAATGTTAATACTTATTACGTTAATGTTCAATATCTATATTTTTTACTTTTGTGATATTGCTTCTTGTAATAATTTTGCACGCCACTGACAAGGCAGAATGTTGGATCCATATAAAGCATCATATTGTAACACCTTTATAAACCACATTTCATGCAATAAATACATGCTATTCTATTCTATTCTTGTGTCTGCTTATTTATTTGGCAAAAAAAGGACATCAGCAGTACATATATTAAATGTCCCCACTCCCCACATATGGGGAGGCCGATCTAATCAAGTAGAACTGATGTCAAGTTCGGCCCGAACGGATCAGAGCACATACACGGAACTATCGCTTTAGTTCGTTCTGGTTCGTACTGATATAGTCCATCCGGCAGACTGATGCGATCTTCACAAACGATACGATTTTGCATCCGTTCGGGCTGAGCTGAAGGTAGACCGGACCGTATATGGAGGCCGACATAGTGTTTTATCAGCTTATTCCTAAGACAGTCAAAGCTGTATTGCTAAAGTTGATATCGGATAAGGCGGAACAGCTACTATTGTATTCTTTACACATCCTTGTTATAGGATAGCCGCACACGTGCAATATTATTGACCGAATAAATTTGTCAAAAAAAAAAAAACGGCAATATGGCCCGCACACAAGGAATATTATTGTCAATATGAGCATTATTGCCAATAATATAGTATGTGTGCGGCTAGCCATAGGTGCGTGTAATCCTAAATTTTCCCTGAGCGGTCACGTATACCGAAAATATTTTTTCAGCCGTCTGCCAGGTAGACTGCCAGAACGGCGGCATCTGCGTGGACCGCAACACGTGCCTGTGCCCGCCCAGCTACACGGGCCGGCTGTGCGAGGTCGAGGTCAAGCCCTGCCTCGACTTCCCGCCGCTGCCCGTCAACTCCGCCCGGTCGTGTTCTTCCGAGTAAGTCATCTGTCATATACAGGTTGTTTCCTTCCACCCGTGATATTGAGGGGAGGGGGGGATCATTTGAACCCCTATATATATTTGGTCGTGAAAAAGGAGGTTATCTGGAAGTTAACCTTTCATAGATTTTGATGTCTCCTATTGGAATTTCAACTTTGCCACCTCGTAACTTGGACGTATCGTACGACGGACGTATTGTAAAAATAATGCATCTTAAAGTAGTTGATGTTTGATGCTCATTCTTTTTTGATGATTTTCTTTCCGACTCATTTTATGATACAAATATTATATATTACAACATTTAACTACAAAAAAATTCCTACAGTTCATGCCTTAGCAGTGATTTTGTAAGTTAAATACATTCGGTGTACGAGCTCCTTAAACACGGCGCTAAGTACAACTTCGATCATCTGCCGCAGTCCAAACGTGTTATATCCTCTAGGATGTGCACCATAACCTGCAACGAGGGCCACAAGTTCTTCGACGGCTCGTCAGTGGCGAACATGCGCTGCGTGGAGGGACAGTGGCGGCCGGCGCGCGCGGACCTCACCGTGCTGTCCGACTGCCAGCCGCAGTGCGACCCGCCCTGCCTCAACGGGGGAGTCTGCCTCTCTGTGGACACGTGCCAGTGTCCTGTCGACTACAGAGGACCGCAGTGCCAATATTGTAAGTTATGTAATAGTTCCGTGGGAACGCAGTTGATAATCATAAAAATAATTTAATTATCCAAAATAGCGGCGATGTGGTTCGCCACCCATCACGTCTCGTTCTCGCGGAGGTGAAAAGCGGACCATGGAGAGCCGCTATGCTACGTTGAATGTATGAGGAGGAATGGATGGTAGGAATGAAAGTGAACGAAGCGAAATAAGTATGTAAGGATCGTAGCAAGTAGAAAAAAGTGGTCTCTGCCTACCCCTACGGGAAAAAGGCGTGATTATATGTATGTATGTATGTATGTTTACGGAACAACATCGGATCGACGAGCTAGTGGATCTCTTACGCAAGCGATTACCGCCGCTCATGGATTACTTGCGTGTTTTCCGACTGCCAGCTGCAGTGTGAACCGCCCTGCCTCAACGGGGGAGTTTGCTTGTCTATGGACACATGCCTGTCTCTGGACACATGCTACAATAGATAATACAGATCATGCCACAAACGTTTATGGTAGGCGTCCTAGGCGATTACCGCTTTCTATAACGTTTGCTCATCGTTCGAATCGGTTTTAAACCTATTTCATATCGATCTGTGTTGCATCTTTTTGATACAACAAATCTATGTTTAATAATGAAACAGAAGACTTTTTAGTAATGCAACTAAAACAAGCAGCTTTCTGTATATTTTGTAACAATTGAAAATTATTTTTGGGCGGTTTTTCTATCTTTAATTTAATTTTGTATAATTAATTTGGCAGCGGCCACCGCGTGCGACGTCCGCAAGTTGGCTTTCAACGGCGCGTACCGTTGTTTCGGCGACAGCGAGAAGTTCTCCTGCAAGCTGTCCTGTCCGAGCGGTGCCTCCTTCAACGGCCCTGCAGCGGAGTTATATACGTGCTTGTACTCCACCGGCGTATTCGAGCCCCAGCCTATACCGCACTGTGTCTTCGGTGAGTATTTCATCATCATCACTACCTACAGTCACCATAATAACCAAAAGAACAGCCTCTGTGGTCTAGTGGTTCGAGCATTGGCTCTCGACGCGGAGGTCGCGGATTCGATTCCCACAAGGGAACAACAAAAAATGTTGTTTCCAAGTTTGGTTAGGACAATGCAGGCTGATCACCTGATTGTCTGACAAGAAGGATGATCCATGCGTCGGATGGGCATGTAAAAAGACGGTCCTGCGCCTGATCTCTCGCCAGTCGTGTCGGTTATCCGTCCCACTGGGTTACGAGAGTAAAAGGAAGAGAGAGTGCTATTGTGTACTGCGCACACACCTGGGCACTATAAAATTAATCCTGCGTAACTGGCCTGGTTTCAATGAAACCGGCCACCGTCACCGAGATCGGTGTGGGAGTTATTATATTATTATTAGTCACCATAATTATTATCAATAAACACTAATGCCCAAATATGTATACATTAGCCCCCTTACTAATAAACGCTGTCATAAGCTTTGAATAGTTATACTATGTTTTGTTCCCGTCACACAAGTGACATTTTTAATTCGATTGAAGAAGACAAAACACTGTATAACTAATCCAAGCTTATGACAGCGTTTATTAGTAAGGGGGTAGGTGTGTATTGTGTAACATAACGTTTCTATCGTAATAATTTAACGGGGTAAACCGAACTGTGCAGTTTTATCGATCGTATGTATGGCAAATCATTACGATAATTCGCTACAATTTGCCATACCTACACTCAATAGGGAATATGCATGAAAATTTAATTTGCCTGAAATATTTTTTCCCTGTATTTTATTGTCGTCACATTATAACTAAAATGAATTTTTTAATTTAGTTCTTATTTAAACCGAAAAAAATATATAAAAAATGCAAAATCAGCCCGGGATATAAAATTGCGAAACGCGTCACCATTGGTCGCGACTCGCGACCAATGGGACGCGCGTGTGTGACGTCACACTTCACGATGTTGTCTTTCATGACAATGACATGACTTACGTTAAATTGAATTTTAAGCTCTAACTTTGCTCTGACTCATCTATGATTTTAACTGTCAACTGTCTTTTTCGTGTACGATGACGTCACAACCCAAGCCCGCGAAAATTATAGTGATTATTAAACATTTTTTCCAGCTTAATGGATAATATTTTGGATGTGTTTTAAATATTGTTGGTAATGTTATAACCAGTAGAAACGTTTAAAAAAATTAAAAAAATACATGCATATTCCCTATTGATAAAACTGCCAAGTTCGGCTTACAACGTTAAATCTTTACGATAAATAAGGTGTGTAGCGGGCTTAACGTATATTGTTTTTAGCGCAGGTATTTTCTCGGTGTAGGCGTTTTATTTTTTTGTGTTTTATTTTCAATACACAAAACGACACAAGTAGCAAAATATATGAAATATTTAATGCATTTAACTCATGTCTTATCTGTTTACAGAGGAAGTGGTGGTGATTACACCATCGAATTACGTTCACACCCACAGCGTCGGGGTGAGTAATCTTACACATATTTATATACGAATTCCGACTAGATGCTTCCCGCTACTTCGTTAGCGCAGAAGGAAATTACGCGGAAACCGTACATTTCACTGCGATTAAAAGTAGCCTATATATTAATCCAGACCTTAAACTACTAGGTACCATACCAATTTTCATCAAAATCTGTTCAGTAGTTTGTGCGTGAAAGAGTCACAAACATCCACTATGTTCGAGGCAGCGGCTTAAGTATGTACATAAGTATAGCCCTCGTTTTTTTACTTAGCCAACGTACAGCATAGTGGAAACCAACCGCACGGAGACAGTGCCTGGGTCGCAGGTGCACGAGACCATCGTAGTGCAGGACCTCACGCCCAAGGGCGGCTCCTGTCTCGCCTGGGGCGGCACCCACTACAAGACCTTCGACGGCAAGATTTATAGGTATCAAACGTCCCTTTTATTTATGTAAATCTGTGACAGATATGTATAGAACGGTAAAATATAATGAATTTTCTAATTTTACACACTTTTTTAATGAGATGTATAGATATGATATGGGTATGTAAAAACCATTTGAAATATTTGATGCATAATTGAACATCAACAAACGTTTATAATAATTTTGGATTATCAGACAGACAGTTTCTTTTTTTTTTTCAAATCCTTAATCATTAGTTAAACTATGCAATTATTCTTGATACTTCTGAGTTCTGCAATGATTATTTATTTCTTATATTGCCATGGAATTGTTTTAAGGAATTATTCGTTCACAGTTTCCAATCCCCATGCTCCTTTACGCTCGTCCGCGACGCCCTGGAGCACAAGTTCACTATCGCACTCCGCACGCCGGCCTGCGCGCGCCCCGACTACTGCCCGTCCGAACTCACCGTGTACCTGGAAGATAAGACTTACAAGCTTGCTGTTGATGGTGAGATCCTCATTTGCAAAGTAATTCTTTGGCTCGGACTGCATGTCCCGGGAAAATTCAGAGCACCGAAAATAGAACTCTACCCTAATACAATAGAGTCGAAAATCGTACACAATATGAGTTTCGAGACAAATTTCAATGTCATATATGACAGCTCGACACTCGACATTTCGATTTTCAAATCTATTGTATTAGCGCAAAGTTCTATTTTGGGTGCTCTGAATTTCCTCGTGCCCATCGGGTTCCGGATCATATAGTGCACGCCTTAGAGCTATAGTACACCGCGTATTTTAAACGCGCAGAGGATGCGCGTTTTTGGAACGCTTACGGCGCTGTAGATTCCTATTGTTGCACGTAGAAATTCATTGGAATCTCGTTTCAAGTGTGCATACGCGCGTTATCTGCTCGTCCTCAGCGCGTTTAAAATACGCCGTGTGCTATGACTCTTAGATTTGATTCCAACATGTTAGCACAGCTCATGCATCATGGACGCCTGTCGGAAAGAGAGAGTGAATGATTCACTCAATTAATTGTATGTTCCAAGCAGGTTATATTATAATATTATAGGCAAGAAGACCATGGTGTCGATAGCGTCGCCAGTACGCTTAGCATAACCACCGTAGAAATTTTTCCTTTCTACGGAAGAATAGACAAAATGACAGATTGACAAACGAAATCTGTCATTTTGATCATTGTCAGAATGTCTATTCATGGAAAAAAACGCATTTCTATGGTAGTTAGGTGTGCCGTGTGCTGTTGATTTAAATACTTTGTTTTCCAATTACACCATGTACTAGCAAGTTGTGGAGGTATTATTGAAAGTATTTCTTTAGCTTACGCCTTGCCTGACTTTTGTAATTTGAACCCCTATTGATATAAATAGATGATCAATCGAATCTCTTGCAGATGACGGATCAGTGGTGTTCCGCAACCAGAAGCGCATGATCCCGATCCCGGCGTCGCTGCCCGGCATCCAGGTGGCCATGCCAGGAGACCGCGTCACCGTCGCCCTGGACACCGGCCTCACACTCGGCTGGGACATGAACGTGAGTACCTCTCTCTCGCACGTCGTGAAATCTCTGTCTACTCGTGTAACGAGATACCGGGATCCAGGTGGCCACGCCATATGCCCGGGGACCGCGTCACCGTTGCTCTGGACACCGGCCTCACACTCGGCTGGGACATGAACGTGAGTACCTCTCTCTCGCACGTCGTGAAATCTCTGTCTACTCGTGTAACGAGATACCGGAATCCAGGTGGCCACGCCATATGCCCGGGGACCGCGTCACCGTCGCCCTGGACACCGGCCTCACACTCGGCTGGGACATGAACGTGAGTACCTCTCTCTCGCACGTCGTGAAATCTCTGTCTACTCGTGTAACGAGATACCGGAATCCAGGTGGCCACGCCATATGCCCGGGGACCGCGTCACCGTCGCCCTGGACACCGGCCTCACACTCGGCTGGGACATGAACGTGAGTACCTCTCTCTCGCACGTCGTGAAATCTCTGTCTACTCGTGTAACGAGATACCGGGATCCAGGTGGCCACGCCATATGCCCGGGGACCGCGTCACCGTCGCTCTGGACACCGGCCTCACACTCGGCTGGGACATGAACGTGAGTACCTCTCTCTCGCACGTCGTGAAATCTCTGTCTACTCGTGTAACGAGATACCGTGATCCAGGTGGCCACGCCATATGCCCGGGGACCGCGTCACCGTCGCTCTGGACACCGGCCTGACACTCGGCTGGGACATGAACGTGAGTACCTCTCTCTCGCACGTCGTGAAATCTCTGTCTACTCGTGTAACGAGATACCGGGATCCAGGTGGCCACGCCATATGCCCGGGGACCGCGGCACCGTCGCCCTGGACACCGGCCGCATACTCAGCTGGGACATAAACGTGAGTACCTCTCTCTCATACGTCGTGCCGTCTCTGTCTACTCATATGACGAGATACCGCAGTCCAGGTGGCCTTGCCCGTAGACTGCGTCACCTTCTCTCTGGACACCACCTGGCCTGACATTCACCGGGTCATGAAATGAGTACTTGAACAGACTCCGTCGTGCTTTCTCGTCTACTGTCATGCCACGTGCGTTTAGGGGGGCCTAGCAGGAACATTTTACAGAGGCTTAAACTTAACGTTATCGAAAATTAATTGTATGGGTGCCGTCGTGATTTTGACAGCTTTTCATATTTTCCTGCGAGGCCCCCAGGATACTAGATGCTTAATAGAGAGTTCCAGATGTTCAGTTACTCGTTCTTTCTGCATTTTGAGCATTCGTTACAGAAAGAAGTGTACCTAACGCTTCTCTAAAACTTTACAATAAAATTCAAGAATATGCGATGTTTGTTATATTTATATAGCATAGTTATTACATAGGTATGCTATACTATGAATGTTGTAAAGACTTTTTTTTTTTCATAATATGATTGTTTTAAAAATATGATGTAACGTTTTAGAACCTGGTGGTGGTAGAAGCATCAGTGCTACTCTGGAACAAAACGGAAGGACTCTGCGGCTCGCTGGACGGCAACCCGGAGAACGATATGGTGACAAAAGAGGGCGTGCCCGCCGTCACCAAAACGGTGATGGTGTCGTCGTGGGAGCTGAACAAGCTCGGGGGTGAGTGATGATAATGATGGCGAAACATGTGTTTAAGTAGCTACAGAAAATGTAGTTGATTTTGAAAAAATATATTAGGTAGGTACTTCTAAAAGGGATTTTTGTGGTTGGTTACTGTCGATCCTGGCTACACAGGAGTTGCAGTGGTGGGTAAGTGTAGTGGACCAATTGCCCGTTTAAAAAAAATGTTAAAAAAAAACTCGCATACTATTTGTAAGTACGAGTGTAATTTTATTGGCTGGGGACAAACGTACAAATTCGTTACGTGTAGTACCAATAGATGTTAAAAAAGTGTTTTTAAAGTTTCAATGTTTAAAATAATTATTACGTGGTATCTATTAAGTAATCTGTGATAATGATCTATACTTTTTTTTTACTAAAAATGTATCTCCTTTTCTTTCTATCTTGTAGAAGTGTGCGACAGCAGTCCCATGGACACTAGCGCCTGTACATCCAAATCGAACCAGGATATGAAGAAAGCCCTGCAGTTCTGCACCAGTATCTTTACCAAGGACAAGTTTAGGCGATGCGCCAAGGTCATGGATGTTAGCCAGCTGCTGGAGACTTGCCAGTGGGATTACTGCGCGTGCGCAACTAGCCTGAGTAAGTCAATAAATTATTATCACATCTTGACCTAAAGAAGAAGTGGGATAGTTATACATAATAATATTTGTGCTTCGGTATGAAATACGTAGCTCGATGGAACCAAGGCCCTCCAAAAAACTCTAGTGATAAAGCACTTTTGTTACATTTCGCCGAAAAGTCTTTGTCTATTATAGGCCTAGCAGGCATTTATTACCAAATACTCGCAGTGAAAAAGTAAATCACTTCTATTTTCATTAAAAATATATGAAAATATTAAGGAATTATTATTTTGATGTAGGCATAACATGGTGGTGATGATGATGATGATATCCCGCAGGTCCGGAGGAGTGCGCGTGCCGCACGGTGTCGGTGTACGCGGCGGAGTGCCGGCGACACGGCGTGCAGGAGATGGCCAACTGGCGCGACGCAGACACGTGCCGTAAGTGTATATGATGACGTCACCAGGTCCGGAGGAGTACGCGTGCCACACGGTGTCGGTGTACGCAGCGGAGTGCCGGCGACACGGCGTGCAGGAAATCGCCAACTGGCGCAACGCGGACACGTGCCGTAAGTGTATATGATGACGTCACCAGGTCCGGAGGAGTGCGCGTGTCGCACGGTGTCGGTGTACGCGGCGGAGTGCCGGCGACACGGCGTGCAGGAGATGGCCAACTGGCGCGACGCGGACACGTGCCGTAAGTGTATATGATGACGTCACCAGGTCCGGAGGAGTGCGCGTGTCGCACGGTGTCGGTGTACGCGGCGGAGTGCCGGCGACACGGCGTGCAGGAGATGGCCAACTGGCGCGACGCGGACACGTGCCGTAAGTGTATATGATGACGTCATCAGGTCCGGAGGAGTGCGCGTGTCGCACGGTGTCGGTGTACGCGGCGGAGTGCCGGCGACACGGCGTGCAGGAGATGGCCAACTGGCGCGACGCGGACACGTGCCGTAAGTGTATATGATGACGTCATCAGGTCCGGAGGAGTGCGCGTGTCGCACGGTGTCGGTGTACGCGGCGGAGTGCCGGCGACACAGCGTGCAGGAGATGGCCAACTGGCGCGACGCGGACACGTGCCGTAAGTGTATATGATGACGTCATCAGGTCCGGAGGAGTGCGCGTGTCGCACGGTGTCGGTGTACGCGGCGGAGTGCCGGCGACACGGCGTGCAGGAGATGGCCAACTGGCGCGACGCGGACACGTGCCGTAAGTGTATATGATGACGTCATCAGGTCCGGAGGAGTGCGCGTGTCGCACGGTGTCGGTGTACGCGGCGGAGTGCCGGCGACACGGCGTGCAGGAGATGGCCAACTGGCGCGACGCGGACACGTGCCGTAAGTGTATATGATGACGTCATCAGGTCCGGAGGAGTGCGCGTGTCGCACGGTGTCGGTGTACGCGGCGGAGTGCCGGCGACACGGCGTGCAGGAGATGGCCAACTGGCGCGACGCGGACACGTGCCGTAAGTGTATATGATGACGTCATCAGGTCCGGAGGAGTGCGCGTGTCGCACGGTGTCGGTGTACGCGGCGGAGTGCCGGCGACACGGCGTGCAGGAGATGGCCAACTGGCGCGACGCGGACACGTGCCGTAAGTGTATATGATGACGTCACCAGGTCCGGAGGAGTGCGCGTGTCGCACGGTGTCGGTGTACGCGGCGGAGTGCCGGCGACACGGCGTGCAGGAGATGGCCAATTGGCGCGACGCGGACACGTGCCGTAAGTGTATATGATGACGTCACCAGGTCCGGAGGAGTGCGCGTGCCGCACGGTGTCGGTGTACGCGGCGGTGTATGCGAGCCCTAATACTCTTTAAAACTTTATCCTTTAACTGACAAATATCACTACGCTGCAGCCAAAGAATATAATTATATTACTAACGTAAATAATCGTCATTCCACTGATTTACATGAATGACATTTCGCGGCTGTGTGCGTGGGGTGAATGCGGAGGCGGGCGTGAGTTTTTTCCAGCTAGGACTTTCGTTTACGAGGCTGGCCACTGATCGTTTCGTGCTTTAACATTATTGACAGTATAAATGCATATTTAAATTAGATTTGTCTGACGCGACGCTTAAAATTATTTTGGTGTCCATACCCAAACCATAGGCGTACGTCAATATTGTTGACATTCGCCGGTGCTCGAGCTGTCATTCGTAGAGAGTGTCGCTCCTGTGCCGCAGCTACGTTCAACATATCAATGTTACAGGTGTTATTAAGAAAAACACAAAATACTGTAACAATAGTATATTATTTTAAAAAATGACTAGAAGGGGGTCGTGGGTGGTCTAGCCTAACGTCTGGTTCAGCCTTTGGGTTAACGGGGAAACTCGGGGCGAAATGGCACACGGCACTTAACTCCGTAGGAGGTCCGTCTCCAACAGCTCCGCAGTCCGGTGTAATTGGTTCGTCCCCTGACACAGGCCGGATCAATGCTTGCCTCGGTCCCTCACGGTGCTTGTCCTTCAGGGTCCTTGGCCGGAACAAAGGTCTCGGTCAGAACGTAGGTAGTTCCCAAGTAAGGTTCTGGGGCTTGTGCCGCAGCCGTGATCCCGAAGCCTCGAGATCAGGGCCTTGGTCCCTTACAATTTTAAGATAGGTACTAAGCGTATGTGTAAAAATAATTAAAGGTTTACAATGCAAAATTACATGATGTACAAAAGTTTGACAGGTTATAAATTTACAACTACGCAATATGGAAATCAAAATATGAAACTAGGCAACTAGATGAGAGATTAATGTATAATTACAAGGAAACTCAAACACGTGCTCCACGGAAACAATTTTGACATTTACCTACAATTTGATATAAAAGTAATTTGGAAAATAACGATATAAAATTATTAAAGCGAAATCTACACAATTATAAGAGTTACACGACACAGATATACACAGAACTCACCTTAAGACGGATTTAAAATGTATTAATTAACTACATTTTGAGAATTAATACGAGCTAATTAAAGACGAAAAAGAAAGTGACATTAGGCTGAGGCCCTTATATATATATATTTTTTTGTTTAATTCGTCCCGAAATGGAACAGGCTAAAGGTATTAGACCATACTGCCTCGTCTGTCGTTTGAGGTATTTCTTTGTCTTATTTCTAAATCGTCAAGTCCAAAGTCTAGTCAAAGTCCAAATAAGTAGGGTAGTCAATTAGTCAAGTCAGTCGATTCAGTAAAGTGGTAGACGCTTTACTGAAACTTCCTAGGGAGTTTTGGCGGAAAACCCAATTTAGCACGCATTTTGTAGAATGTATCACTTTTCCACACTAATGCACCTCAACGAATAATTAATGGTTAATATTCCACCACTATAACACATTAAAAACCGAATTAACACGAATTTAGAAAAATAATACAGAAACACAACATTGCTGATTGACTTTCCCGGCAAAACTCCCGGCTCTTATATAGTTCCTTAGTCTTTTTAGGGTTCCGTAATACTTAAGGAACCCTTATAGTTTCGCTCTGTCCGTCTGTCTGTCTGTCTGTCTGTCTGTCTGTCTGTCTGTCTGTCTGTCTGTCTGTCCGCGCCTCTAGCTCCTGTAATTATGAATATAAATTGATGAAATTTGGTGCAGTTATAGACTGTGTATAGATCACGGTTTCGGGATTATAAAAAAAATATTATTTTATATTTTAGGGGTGGCTCTTCATACATGTGAAGTGGGGATGAAAAATATTTTTTCACTCTACCCCATCGTGTGGGGTATCGTAGAATAGGTCTTTTAAAATAAAGGTAAGGTTTCATAAGTTACTTTTTTATAAAGTTGACCATTTTCGAGTAATCGGCCTCCAAAGTAGTTGGTAAGTTGGTCCCCCCCCTAGCATTTTTAAACTATAGGAGATAGAAACTTGCAAATTTCCATGCTGATAGATCATGCTAAAAACTCTTTAGGAAAACTATTTTGAACCAAATCGGATAGTAACTTTTGGAGTAATTTAAAAAAAAAGCATATTACGCGTTTATAGTTACGGAACCCTCCTTAGACATGTCCTGACATGCTCTTGGTTAGGTTATTTTTTTTTTATTACAGTTGACAATTAAAAGTAATGAAATGTAATGATTTGCCACGATAGAAATATATTGAGTTATTTAGAATAATAACCTAATAACGCAAAACTAGTGTATTTTAAGTTGTTTTTAAAGGTTATTGTGCTTAAATTGTAAAAATATTAGATTTAAGTCAACAAATCAATATTGCATCCATAACTTTAGTTACTTCAAAACATTATAGATGGCGTTGAGGGTATCGATTTTAACGAAATTAATTAGTAAAAATGTAACTACGTTACATCAATAGCGTTAAAAAAAATCTAGGCGCCATGATTGTTTACATATTTTAAAAGTGAAAGGCGTTGTTAACCATTGTCATTGAAAGTTAAATAATTATCAAGATTAAAATTACACACGTACTCTACTTTCATTTATTTTTATATCGGGGGCGTAGCTCAGATGGTAGAGCGCTCGCTTAGCATGCGAGAGGTACCGGGATCGATACCCGGCGCCTCCAAATATTTTTTTTATCTCAGTCAAATTAACTATAGTAATTTTTTTAGACACACACATCTCGTACCTTTTCTCAGCTTAGGGTAGAAATAACAGAATTCCATTTAGAACGATCCTATTCGTCTCATCCTTAAAGGAATGTTCCTTTTGCAGCAATGAAATGTCCCGCGGGCAAAGTGTACAAGGCGTGCGGCGCGGACGTACAGCCGAGCTGCTCGATGCCGGACGCTCCGACCACTGGCTGTGTCGAGGGCTGCTTCTGTCCGGACGGCATGCTGCTAGAAGGCGGACAGTGTATAGAGAAGAGAGAATGTCCGTGTCGGATCCGGAATAAACTGTTCCCGCCTGGTGCTGTGGTCCCTAAGAAGTGTAACACTTGGTGAGTATGATGCCTGCGATTTCGTAGGCGCAAAAAGAAATATTACGGGAACCGTATACTTTGCCGCGGTAAAAAGTAGCATATGTGTTAATCCAGAGTCTAAACTACTACCATACCAAATTTCATTAAAATACATTCTGAAGTTATTGCGTGAAGAAGTAACAAACGTCAACACATCCATCCATTCTTACAAACTTTCGCGATTATAATTTGACGAATAATTACTACGCGGATTTGCTTGCAAAATAAATCTTTAAAAAAAAGGTTTGTAATCTGTAAATGAACAGGCGTATCACCTGATTGTAAGCGATCTTCCATGAACACTATTCGTGTCGAAACATTACTCTCCGATGGTAACGAGCAACTTCTTTGGTACGCAAGTGCGCCGAATTCTACTACCATAAATTTCAATGAAGTATAATACGGACCACCAAGATACAGGCTCTGCCTAGTTTGGGGACCACTGCCTCAACCTTTCGTAGATCAACTCTTATTGTAACGCTTAAATGTATTGCATGCAACTCATTGTATACTGTGTTTTATCTTTGTGGACTATGGTAAATAAATAAATTTGAATTTGAATACAGTTAGTTTTAACGTTTATCACGGTTACAGCACGTGCGTGGACGGGTCGTGGTCGTGCACGGCGGCGGCGTGCGGCGCGCGGTGCGGCGCGGTGGGCGACCCGCACTACCGCACGTTCGACGGCGCGCGCTTCGACTTCATGGGCCGCTGCAGCTACACGCTGCTGGCCGCGCCCAACGTCACCGTCACCGTCGAGAACGTCGCCTGCTCCGGTGCCATCAGCGAGGTGAGTACGGACTATAGTGCGATTCAAATGAGAATAGGATCGAGTCGGCGCCATATTGTTTTGAATTTAGACTGTTATGATAGTTAAATTTATGTTTAGATAATTGATTACTATATTTAACGTTTTTATATAAATTCGCTGCAAGACTATTAATATTTATATGTGCATAAGTTTTTCTGAAAATCGCACTTTTCAAGTGATATTTGACAGAAAAAGGTCATTGACGTTCCTGTTCTCATTTGAAACACGTTATATCATAAACACTATCACACATCTCTGGCAAGGGCTAGTCTTTGTGCTCAAGGAAAGAAGAATTAGAGGAACCGGTCTAAAATGGCCACATTAAGTGATTCGTATAGTGCGATTCAAATGAGAATAGGATCGAGTCGGCGCCATATTGTGACGTCATAGCTGCCAATTTTACTCAATTGGGTACCCAATTAGGTAGGGTGGGCAAAAAAAGTTTTTTTCTTTTATTATAATTTATTTACAAATTTGAGTGAAAAAAATCTAATCTGAATCTAGCTCTTCAATTTCACTCATCTCTGTATTACTGTCCGAGTAGTCATCGTCGTCTATGTAACACAGCGCCTCGTTTATTCATTTTCGAGCAAAATGAGTATGACACTAACAAAAACAATACAATTTTGGCAAGTTGCCTTGCACCAACAATGAAAAACAAATAATTTATGATTTTAAAAACGAATTATGAATAATTATTATTATAATTAAATGTTTAGATAATTTAACGTTATTATTTAAATTCGATGTAAGACTATTATTCCTCTTATTTTATTTATTTATTTATCGACAATCGCGGTTGCAAAGGTTTTGCACCATTCTTCTAGTGTCGAGTATATAAAGAATTATTTCGACTATTATTATTGGCAAATAAGTTTTTCTGCTAACCGTACTTTTCAAGTGTTATTTGACAGATAGAGGTCATTGACGTTCCTATTCTCATTTGAATCGCATTAAATAAATAAATAAACGTTTATTTGACACAATGAGACATTACACCACAAATAATACAGTGACTTACATTAAAAAAACATCACCTATTGAAGAAATTCCTTTTACAGTAATTTCTAACAATTATATTTTGACAGTTTTCAATAGAAATGCGTATAATAATAATTGCTTTGTTGTTATTAAGGAGAATTATTAAAATATACTGTAATAGGACGGATAATTCACTCAATGTGGCCTGCTGAGCGTCAATTGGCCCGCACTAGCAGCATCACACGCACGCACTTTATCCTTAAGCAGTGAGGTGTTCAATATTTTGTCTCTGTCTAACACACATGATGTCTAACACATCTTCTATCTCCCTCAACGCAGGCTATGAACCTAGCTCCCTTCTCCGGCGAGGGCAAGCCCTCCTGTACCAAGGCTGTGAACATAGAGTACGGTGGCGCAGTGATACGGCTGCAGCAGGGCGGCTCCGTGCTGGTGGACGGACGCACGATCAACGCGTTGCCCGTGACTGTCGGTGACGTGCGCATACGCATCGCGTCGTCGCTGTTTGTTATTGGTGAGTGAATATTTGATTGTTAATTAATAAATTAATGGCAAATTAAATAAATACTAGGAAATATATTTTTGAGACTAATAAAATGACAAAATTAACCATTTTAATCTTCTTAATATTTTTACGCGTATAATGCTCATCGTGATAGAAAAGAGATATTCACTTGAAATATATGAAATTTTCTAGTAAAATCCTTCTAAGGCAGTAATAAATATTAATTTTGTTGCAGTCCAACTGCCCAACAAGGTAGACCTGTGGTGGGATGGCAACACCAGAGTGTTCGTCGACGTTCCTCCGACCTTTATGGACCAGACTAAGGTAAGATACTTATAAAGCTTAATAATAACTGGCCAAGTGCGAGTCGGACTCGCACACCGAAGGTTCCGTACAAACCTGTAGTGATTTTGTTACAGCTTAAAGGTATTATAGACCTGAGTATTTGATGTGAATTTCAATTTAATACCTCTACGCGTTCATGAGGAAAGGAGTAGTAAGCTTAAAATTATTAAAATTATTTTTATTATATGATGTAACTAAAAAATTTACGGTTTTCGCAATTTTTCCTTTACTTGTGCTATAAGACGTTGCTTCGTACCAAATTTCAAGATTCTGAGTTCACGGGAAGTACCCTGTAGGTTTTGAGTATGCGTCGAAAATTTGCGGCATTAACAGCTGAATGTTTTGATTGCGTTGGCTTAGAAGTTTGATTTTTTTACAGCTCCAAGGGACCGTAGACCTTAGTATTTGATACGCACTATATATGAAAACCACTTAATCTTATCTTACGTTCATAATTTTAACTTGTACACTTTCATCAGGGTCTCTGCGGCACATTTAACTTGAACCAGAAGGATGACTTCCTTACCCCCGAGGGTGATGTGGAGCAGACGGCCCTGGCGTTCGCCAACAAGTGGAAGACCAGGGAGTTCTGTGACGACATAGATCTACAGGAGCCCGAGCATCCCTGCAGCGCCAACGTCGAGAACAGAGACGCCGCTGAGAAGTACTGCAATCAACTCAAGGGATCGCTGTTTGAATGTACGTATACCGCCTTAGACTGACAGCGAGCAGCGCCGGCAGCGCCCGCGTCGCTGTGACGCAGTGCGCTCGTGGCGCGCACGCAGCGCCCACATCGCTGACACGCCCGAAGAAAGCGCACGCCTAATGTGGGGGAGGCCTTACATAAAGAGAGGTTTACATTGATTGAGACAAACAAAATTTACATAATACGATCAATTGACGTATCGTATACATGTAGACTTCAATTCGTTTGTTCGTTTCGTATTTTTTCTATAAAAATTATAACTAGTTCTCCAGGTGAATTTTACAAGTGAACACGGCAGGTGAAATCGGAAACTGTAAGGAATAGCGAAAAATGATGAAGGGAGCTACGAGCCCGATTTTGATAAAAGTTAAATTATTTGATTTTTGATAAATCAATATTCCTAGTCAGGAATCACACCAATTGATTTAAGAAAAAAATCACACACGGTTTTACTATAGTGAATATTTCGACAGTGTTGTTAATTTTACATCTGCATCATAAGATCAACTTCTGTAAAGCAATGTCATACTTTTGGTGGTCGCTTGTTGTTGCGTTGTTCCGTTAACTATATTAAAAAGTAATAATTTTCTTTAGCTTGTCACGCGTTCGTCGACGTACAATCGTACTACGAGGCGTGCGTGTACGACATGTGCGCGTGCGACGGCGATATATCGCGCTGTCTCTGTCCGATACTCGGCGACTACGCCATGGCGTGCGCTGCGGCGGGAGTGCACGTGCAGTGGCGGTACCATGTTAAAGAGTGCGGTGAGTAAACTCGTCTTCTCAAGGAGGTTTATTTTGACACTTTATCAGAGTGCTAAATACCAGTATATGACTCGTTGCCATTTTTTTATAGTTTCATCTTTGTAGCACTAACCGTTGGTAATGTAAGCCGAGGACGGACGGACGGACATGACGAAACTATAAGAGATGTAAAATATAAAACGCGATCTCTTTCTCGATCTATAACTATGTTGTGTTTTGCAGAGATATCGTGTGGCGGTGGGCAGCAGTACATGGTGTGCGCGGACAGCTGCGCGCGCACGTGCGTGGACGTCGCGACGCAGGGCGAGTGCCGACCTTCGTGTGTAGAGGGCTGCGCGTGCCCAGAGGGACAGGTTAGTTTTGCGAAGATATCGTGCGGCGGCGGGCAGCAGTACATGGTGTGCGCGGACAGCTGCGCGCGCACGAGCGTGGACGTCGCGACGCAGGGCGAGTGCCGACCCACGTGTGTACAGGGCTGCGCGTGCCCAGTGGGACAGGTTAGTTTTGCGGAGATATCGTGCGGCGGCGGGCTGCAGTACATGGTGTGCGTGGACAACTGCGCGCGCACGTGCGTGGACGTCGCGACGCAGGGCGAGTGCCGACCCACGTGTGTACAGGGCTGCGCGTGCCCAGTGGGACAGGTTAGTTTTGCGGAGATATCGTGCGGCGGCGGGCTGCAGTACATGGTGTGCGTGGACAGCTGCGCGCGCACGTGCGTGGACGTCGCGACGCAGGGCGAGTGCCGACCCTCGTGTGTAGAGGGCTGCGCGTGCCCAGTGGGACAGGTTAGTTTTGCGGAGATATCGTGCGGCGGCGGGCAGCAGTACATGGTGTGCGCGGACAGCTGCGCGCGCACGTGCGTACACAATGCGACGCAGGGCGAGTGCGCGTGTCCAGTGGGACAGGTTTGTATTTTTTAGCTTTCGACCGTGGCTCCTCCCGCGTAAATACAGTAACCCCCCAGTTTTTCGGATGTTGTATAATATAATATAGGCGCTTATTGGTCTGCCACATCACTCCCATATACTTTACAAGCACATAATTTTATACTATACACATATTTAATATTTTTATTATATTTTAGGTACACATATACACATCCACGACCCAGGAACAAAGAAAAACTTTTTGGTCCTTCGGCGGGATTTGAACTCGTGACCCCGGGCTTAAACATTATTCATGTGAGACTAATATTTTTACGTCATTTTACAGGTTCTAGATAACAACAACGTGTGTGTTCCCGTCGCTCTGTGTCCGTGCTACCACAAGGGTCTGGAGTTCAAACCCAACTACAAGGAAGTCAGGCCGGGAAGGCGGGAACGAGAACTCTGGTACGGACAATTTATCTGTTGGATCTATCTTCAAGAGTGTATTTTGTAACGACGCGACGTCAGGGTTTTGTGACTACACGGAATTTTATACTCCGGCAGTAAATTTTTAGGGTTCTGTAATACTTGAAGAATCCTTATAGTTTCGTCCGTCTTTCTGTCTGTCTGTCTGTCCACGCTTCTAGGTTCTGTAATTGTGAATATAAATAGCTGAATTTTGGTATAGTTAAAGACTGTTTATAGACCTCAGTTTTGCCACCATCAAATAATAATAATTTTACATTTTAGGAGTGGCTCTCCTACTCCAGGGGGGATTTTAGAAAAATTTGGGGGAATATAAATTCGTGGTTAGGTTTAGAAAAAAATAGTTTAGATAGTATTATTTTAAAGCATTTAGGAAAAAAAGATAGTACAAATAATATATGTAACAACTTTACACAAACATTTACCAAAGAAATACAAAATATTAAACATATATGTAAGACGCAATTTTTAAATAGAAAAGAATATATAAGTCCGTGTAATGTGAGCTTTAGGTTTATGAAAATAAGTCCATCATCGGTAGAAAAAATAATAAATATGTTATCAAGTAGGAAGTCCGCGGGTGTAGATGGTATACGTGTACAAGACATTAAGTATCTAAAAAAACAAATTAGTCCCATTTTAGCAAACTTTATTAACATGTGTTTACAGCAAAGTGTATACCCCGACCAGTTGAAATGTGCTATAATACGACCGATTTACAAGTCCGGTAGCCACTTAGAATATGCTAACTATCGGTCAATAGCAATTTTGCCTGTAATCGATAAAATAGTTGAAAAAGTGGTTGTGGGTCAAGTTAGTACATTCCTAGAAAGAAACAACGTGCTCACTGAAACTCAACATGGTTTTAGGAGGGGCAGGAGCACGACTACGGCCTTGTTGAGTTTCACGGATTATGTAAACGAAGCTTTAGATTCTGGGAAACAGCTGATAGCGCTTTTTATCGATTACAAAAAGGCATTCGACACGCTCGATCATAATATCATAATATACTGCTACAGGCGATGGATGAATGTGGTATACGTGGGCCGACTAGTATGTGGTTTAGAAATTATTTAACTGATAGAAAAATACGAACGGTGATAGATGGTGTGGCTGGAGATGACGCGGATGTGAGTCTGGGTGTACCGACCGGGTCAGTTTATGGCCCGGTCGGGTACATTATGCATATGAATGGTGTGTCAAATGTGATCAGGAAGTGTAAGGTATTTATGTATGCGGACGATATGTGTGTGGTATACGCCTCAAAACCCAACAAGCAAAATCAGTACTTGAAGTATTCTCCAACACTACTTTTTCTTGTGCTTATAAGATACTTATAGTTTACTACATTGCTGGATTTGGGTGCAGTTATAGGAGCATTGTTTTCTTATAACTCTCTTATAATCTACTTATAGAATGTCAATTAGCCCTATAGTATACTTAAGGAAGCGCAATTATTTCTATAATGTTCTGAGACTACTCATTTTTAAGTACAAACACTCTTATTAGTATCTGACATAAATATCTTACTAAAGCAATCTTGTTTGTAATGCTCTAGTAATATACTTAGTTAAGTTATTAGTTATAAGGACATTTTATAAACTTTGGTTATTGCTTGTGATAAAACGAAATATTAAATATGTAAGTATTCTTCATTCTAATTTATAGTAACTGCATAACGTTAACACTCGTAATAATATATATACGATGTGGGAACTCGACGGGGAAGTCATTTTTATTGTAAATGTGGGCTAAGATTTGATTAATTTTACAACGCGCTTTGAAAACTAGCAGTTATAGTATTTACTGTAAAATAATTTTTCAATGATTTTTACAAACATTCGCCATTTTCTTTAAATACTCTGCGTTGAGTATGTTATAGAACAATTTTAAGTAAATTAGTACTTATAGTAGTTTCGATTAAGATACATTTCCTCCATATTTAAACAAGTTTAGGGTTCCTCATGTATTCGGACTACTTACTAATTTTTCAATTTACATTGCTAGAAATCAATTCCATATCTATAATAAACTGATAATAAACTATTCTCTCAGGACAAATTAGAACAGCTAGAAGTATAATGTTTATTAATTAAGTGATTGATCAAGTAGCTTATAAGGTTGTTTGATTTTATAACGCTCTTATTAAGCACTATTACATTTAAAAGAGTCTTAAACAAGACAGTAACGAGACTAACTTATAATTATCTTCGATAAGAGTGTTATAACATCATCCTTTCTTACAAAATGCTACTATAAGATTTCAAGACTATTTAATCTTTCTGCAGACAATTATAGGATACATATTCCTATTAGTGGTTTGTAAGGTAATCTTGTAGTTAACTATAAGATTGAGTAATAAAAACAAATGCTCTTGAGAATATATACGCTTGTGAAATGTTATTATAAGTAAAAAAGTCCTATAACTGTTTTGTAAGTAGTCGTGTAGCAAACTATAAGACTGAGATATAAATCCTAATGCTCTTGAGTATGTTAGAGCTTATCTTATGCTATTATAAGAGACACAGTCTGCACCAATGTCTTAATAAGAACATTATAAGAAGAGGTAGACTTATAATCTTTCGTTATAGGATTACTTTGCTTGTTGGGAAGATATATCACAGGTACGGGAATATGTGCAGGACGATTTTGAGAATATTACGAAGTGGGCACACGATAATGGAATTATTTTAAACCTTAAAAAAACGCAATGTATGCATCTGCACTCGCCACACAATCATACAGCAAAAACAGTGAATGTAAATGATATTAAAATAACCGGTCACACGTATGAATGTCTACACATGAACCAATCTAACTGTAGTTGTACTACGCTCTGCTATGTAGACAACTTTAAATATCTTGGACTTAAAATTGACAAAAACTTTAACTGGGCTTTACATATAATAGAGCTTTGCAATAAATTGAGATCAGTTCTAGGTAAGTTTTATCAGCTAAAGAGTATACTAAATGTTGATAAGTACATTAAAAATGGTGTATTTTGCACTAGCAGACTCTCTGATAAACTATGGGCTAATTGTGTATGTGCGAACATTTATAACATATTTACATAGTGTCAAAAATCTACAAATTAGACTGTTGGAATAATTAGTTAGTAAGAATGTAATACAGAATATGAGAAATTATTTAAAGTGTGCAATATTCTGCCAATAGATAAAAAAGTGGAGTACTTAATAGGCTTACAGTATTACTATAGTAACGAATATAAAGTGATAGTAGATAATAAATAGAATACTAGAAGAGTAAGAGAGAAAAGACTGAGTAAACCTAAAATAAAAAACTATTACGGAGAGAGGACAAATAAATATATGGTACCTAAAATATTTAATAGATGGGATATTTTAAGATATGAAGAAAAATGTTCAATAGGATTAATAAAGAGGAGGTTAAGGGCTGAATTGTTAAATTGAATAATTAAATAGGTTATTTTGTCTTGTCTTGTAAACTTTGAACTTTGTAGCTCAAAGTTCAAAGTTTACAATTTTTGGTTTGGTTTGTTTTGTAAGACTTTAATGTTTTGTAAAGAAACTATTTATAATAATGTTAAGTTAAAATATTATAAAAGATGAGCGCATCTCGCCGTCAAACAATAGTTTGGCGAGATACAAACATGTAACTGATTTGTTTAGTATAAATAAATAATAATAAAAAAAAAAAAAAAAAAAAAAAAAACTCCTTTTCATTCTACCCCATCTTGTGGGATATCGTTGAATAGGTCTTTTATAATATTTATAAATGACTTTTTTACCAAGTCAACTTACAGTTTACAATGTATTATTTTTTTTTTCAAATTTAAATCCCTTATTGGTGTATCAAATAAATAAATAAACAAACCGTGTGTACACAGCACATGCGTCGGCGCACGCTGGGAGTGCGTGCCGGCCACGGACGCGGACGTCAAGGCGTACCCGCCCGCAGAGGACCTGCGCGCCAACTGCAGCGCCGCGCAGCACAGAGAGCTCACCGCCTGTATGGCTGAACCGCTCACGTGCAAGGTGAGTCTTCTTTAAATCTACAACATGTATGTAACATACATATAATCACGCCTCTTTTCCACAGGGGTAGGCAGATACCGCCTCTTTCCCGTAGGTAGGCAGAGACCACTTCTTTCTACTTGCTCAAAACCTTACATACTTGTTTCGCTTCGTCCGCGTTCATTCTTACCATCCATTTCTCCTCAAGTCTTACATTCAACGTAGCGAAACGGCTCTCTATGGGCCACTTTTCGCGTCCGCGAGAACGAGACGTGATGGGTGGCGAACTACATCGCCGCGAATCTATAATACGTGCAACTGCAACCTCCGCTGGAATGCCCCGCATGACCCGCGGCACTCCGCACTCGCTTTTGTGCGGTACTGACTGACTTGCGTGAAGTAGTAACAAACATCAATCTATACATCCATCCATCCACCCTTACATACTTTTATATTTACAATGGTAGTAGGACAATCAAGTCGCCATTCATAGTTCGGTTTCTTGGGGAATACATAATTATGGCTATCACAATGCACGTACCCCCCAAATTATGGAAACAAATTGATTTCAATGGTACCAATTTATTGAAAACACTGTTTTCCATAGAACATGCACCTGCCACCGACGGTGACGTCACTGGAGTGCCGGCCCGGCTGCCAGTGCAAGCGCGGCTACGTGCTCGACAGCACGACTGGCGACTGCATTCTGCCTGCAGCCTGCCCCTGCCACCACGGCGGTCGCTCCTACCCCGACGGCCACACCATGCAGGAGGAGTGCAACACTTGGTAAGTGAAAAGGATGGAAGATACTTTTGTTAAACCATCTACGATGATTTTCATGTCAAGGAACAAATTAATGACATAGGGCAAATAAACAAATGCGCCGACACAGTGCGTTTTGACAGCCAGCCTTCTAAGACAATAATAATCTCATTGCATTGGTAAAAAAGGATTTGGAGGCGCCGGGTATCGATCCCGGTACCTCTCGCATGCTAAGCGAGCGCTCTACCATCTGAGCTACGCCCCCTGTGTATATAGTAATGAAATAAACGTTGAACTACATTGTATTACTATCGCAGTATACAGCTACGTGCCTATCTGCACAATGACAACATGTAGATTACCTTTCACTGTCCGTTGAAATAGCAAGCGTAATCGCCGCCCGTAACTTAACCAGCCAGTATTTGACAACGTCGACAACGAGTCGAACTAATTGTGTCCACTTTCTCCTTTTGGATATTTTTTGACATTTTTAGTGATAATAAAATTTAAAAAAAATTAAAATCTTTATCATATTTAATCAGGAAAACTAAAGCGGTAATAACAAGTTGAAACTAACAAGTTGAAAGTTAATATTAATAATTACAATCACACTGACTTTTCACAAGACACAATTATTATTTTTAAACAAAAAATTAAACCGACTTCCAAAGTAAAAATACACAAAAAAGTATGAAATAAAACTTATTTTCTAAATAACTCCCTATAAGCGACTTCAAAATTAAGAAGATTAAGTAGAGAAATAGTTAAAATTTTAGCCAAATTTAAAAGGGGAATTATTTAGAAAATTAAAGTTTTATTTCATACTTTTTTGTGTATTTTTACTTTGGAAGTCGGTTTAATTTTTTGTTTAAAAATAATAATTTCACCCTTTTTAGTGATATTTGTTAAATTATTATTAATACATTGTAAGAACGTCTAAAATAAACGATCGAATGTGTAATTGAATACGCGCTAAGCTTCAATTAGGTATTGCTATCCATTAGCTTCCATAATATGATGATGATGATGATGAATACTGTAAGTTACAAAGTGGCATATGCTTGCAGCTCTTTAAACAATGCCGAAATTTCCAAACGCGTATCTTTAAAAACTGAAGAGTTCTGTTCATTGCTTTTGGATCCAGGATACACCTTGGTAGTTAGTACAAAATATTATTTTTCTTGTGATACTCCAGAAAAATTCAAAATTACTATATGTGTCCATATAAATTTCGAGGAGTTCCCTCGATTTCTCATGGATAGCATCATTAGGTTTCTTCTTTTGTGACTAAAGGACCAATTTCCAATTATACCCTATACAACAAAAGAATTTTACAAATAGGTCCGTAAATGGAATATTAATGTTCAAAGATATCCGTGTCGGTGTAAAATACTATGAGAAATCATCATAATAAGATGATGTATGGTGTGGTGTTGATGATGATGATGATTACCGTAATTGGCATAGTGGAATATGCTTGCAGTTCTTTACACAACGTCGAAATCCCTAAACATGTATCTATAAGGAGTCAGGAGTTCTGTTCTGTACTTTTGGATCCAGGGTATACCTTGGTACAAAATCTTATTTTTTGGTAGCATATGCTTGCACTACTTCAGAAAAATAAAAATCACCATATATTTCCATATAAATCTCGAAGAGTTCCCTCGATTCCTCATGGATCCCATCTTCAGATCACCACTTTTTTGAAAACGGGACCAACTTGGGATTATACCCTTCACATAAAAAAAAACAATCATCAAAATCGGTTCATAAACGACGAAGTTATCCGCGAACAAACATAATAAAAAAGCATATATATACGGTCGAATTGAGAAACCTCCTCCTTTTTTAACCGACTTCCCAAAAAGGAGGCGGTTATTCGTTCGGCTGTATATATTTTTATTTTTTTTATTTTTTTTGTATGTTCAACGATTACTCCGCCGCCTGAGGACCGATTTTCAAAATTTTTTCTGTGATGTATAGGGTGTAATCCCAAATTGGTCCTTTTGATATCAAAGTGGTGACCTGATGATGGGATCCATGAGGAATCGAGGGAACTCCTCGAAATTTATATGGACACATATGGTTATTTTGACTTTTTCTGAAGTAGTTCAAGCATATGCTACCAAAAAGTAAGATTTTGCTCCAAGGTATACCCTGGATTCAAAAGTACAGAACAGAACTCCTGACTCTTTATAGATACATGTTTGGGGATTTTGGCGTTGTTTAAAGAACTGCAAGCATATGCCACCCTGTCAGTTAGAGTAATCATCATCATCATCACCACTATCACACCATACATCATCAGATTATGATGATATAAAAGGTATTTCTCATAGTATTTTACACTGACACGGAGATCTTTGAACATTACTCTGCCGTTTATGGACCTATTTGCAAAATTCTTTTGTTATTGTAAAGGGTTTAATTCGAAATTGGTCCTTTAGTCACTAAAGTGGAAACCTGATGATGCGATTCATGAGGAATCGAGGGAACTCCTCGAAATTTATATCCACACATATAGTGATTTTGACTTTTACTGAAGTAACACAAGCATATGCTACCAAAAAATAAGATATTGTACCAAGGTATATCCTGGATCCAAAAGCACTCTACAGAACTCCTCAGTCTTTAAAGATATGAGTTTGGAAATTTCGGTATTGTTTAAAGAACTGCAAGCATATGCCACTTTATAACTTACAGTAATCATCATCATCATCTTAATAGCAATACCTAATGGAAGCTTGGCGCGTATTCAATTATACATTCGATCGTTTAGTTTAGACGTTCTTAAGACGTATTAATAATAACTTCACAAAATATATCACTAAAAAGGGTGAAATTATTATTTTTAAACAAAAAATTAAACCGACTTCCAAAGTAAAAAAAAAAACAAAAAAGTATGAAATAAAACTTAATCTCTAAATAATTCTCTTTTCAAATTCGGCAAAAATTTTTACTATTTCTCTACTCAATCTTATTAATTTTGAAGTCGGTACCAGCAAATATGAATGTAAGTTCTATAAAATATTGTAGAATATTGTTTGGGCTGGTACCGATTTCAAAATTAAGGAGATTGAGTAGAGAAATAGTAAAAATTGTAGCCGAATTTGAAAAGAGAATTATTTAGAGATTAAGTTTTATTTCATACTTTTTTGTTTTTTTTTTTTACTTTGGAAGTCGGTTTATGGAAGTCTGTTAAAAATCTCCACACAAAAGCTGTTGGAGGCGCCGGGTATCGATCCCGGTACCTCTCGCATGCTAAGCGAGCGCTCTACCATCTGAGCTACGCCCCCGCTGTTGTAAGAGCTGTATGTAGAGAACACCAAGTCCAGGTGTAATTGCTGACATTATATAACAAAAAGCTCCACACAAAAGCTGTGTTGGAGGCGCCGGGTATCGATCCCGGTACCTCTCGCATGCTAAGCGAGCGCTCTACCATCTGAGCTACGCCCCCGCTGTTGTAAGAGCTGTATGTAGAGAACACCAAGTCCAGGTGTAATTGCTGACATTATATAACAAAAAGCTCCACACAAAAGCTGTGTTGGAGGCGCCGGGTATCGATCCCGGTACCTCTCGCATGCTAAGCGAGCGCTCTACCATCTGAGCTACGCCCCCGCTGTTGTAAGAGCTGTATGTAGAGAACATCAAGTGCAGGTGTAATTGCTGACATTATATAACAAAAAGCTCCACACAAAAGCTGTGTTGGAGGCGCCGGTTATCGATCCCGGTACCTCTCGCATGCTAAGCGAGCGCTCTACCATCTGAGCTACGCCCCCGCTGTTGTAAGAGCTGTATGTAGAGAACATCAAGTGCAGGTGTAATTGCTGACATTATATAACAAAAAGCTCCACACAAAAGCTGTGTTGGAGGCGCCGGGTATCGATCCCGGTACCTCTCGCATGCTAAGCGAGCGCTCTACCATCTGAGCTACGCCCCCGATAAACAAATAAACAAAATAAACGTTCAAATTCGAACTGATATAATAACAGTGGTCAATTACGTGCTACTTATTGAGCAATGACATGTTGATTACCTGTACCGTTAAAGGTGTTACACTACTGCAAGATATACTATACTATGAAGTTAGAAAATATTATAAAATGTATTAAGGTATGACAATGAGACTTAACGACAAAATATGTTAATCCCATAAATTGAATTCCTTTCGAATTTCGTTATCATTTCTATTCTTATGGGCCAGTTCCATCAGTATTTATTACAAGAATATTTAATCATGATGATACTGTACAGTACGTGCACGAGTGGCAAATGGACATGCACGGAGCGTCCGTGCGCGGGCGTGTGCAGCGCGTGGGGCGACTCACACGTCACCACCTTCGACGGAGAGACCTTCGACTTCCAGGGTGTGTGCACGTACCTCCTCGCGAAGGGCTCCATGGACGGCAAGGACGGCTTCAGCGTGGAGATCCAGGTAAGAGTACTATAATAGGGTTATTAAAAATCAATTGTGGATATTTCGGACATACGATGTACTGCTTATGTCAAGATATTTAGGCTGAAAAATAAATCAAAATTTCGAAAAAAAATTATTAAGATTATATTACGCTCTTTACGGCGCTGTCAATGTCATTGCCCTCACACAGCTGGTTCTAGTGATGTTATTAAGGCAAAGTCTTTGTTTCCACTTTAAAATCACCTGTTTATTTGAGGTTAATGACCTCAGCGCCTTCGAATGCGCTATTTAATTTCATTTAGTTCTTTTTTTTTCGAAACTTATTACTTTTTAGCCTAAACGTCTTGATATAAGCAGTAGATCATATTATGCCCAAAATATCCATAATTTACTAAACGCAAATTTATTTTTTTAAAGAAGGAAATATGTTAAATAAAATAATACGGAACGTGCGCGTACACATTCGCGCGTAACTTCCAAACGACTGCATCAAAATGGATAAATATTTATTTTATATGTTGGAGAAAGTTTGTAAGGAAAAAAATATGTCAGCTAATATACACTGCAAAGTGTATCTGTCCCCTTATCGCGTAGCTGTCACATAGCCATAGACTCACTTTTTCGCATCAATAGATTTTTCATGCGTGAAATTGGCGTGAGATTAGAGATTAGCTATCTCGTTAGCTATGTCGAGCTTTGTCGCATCTAGGTTAAATAGTGAACTAAGACTATAGTTTTAATTGTTTACTTTATATCTACTTTAATAACAGCATACACTTAGAATATTCGCTATAAATACGGGTTTAATATAGTTTAGCTTGATGTGGTTTTCTACCTTTTTTAATTAAAAAAATTGGATTGGCTAATTTGGAAACGTTATTCAATGTTTATTAAAAACTAGCTGTCCCGGCAAACGTTGTTCTGCCTTAACTATGAACTAAAATTTCTCAACTTTTAAACCTTCCTTGAACTGATACGATTATTTTAAGATCAAAATCAGCCAAAATCGGTCTAGCCGTTCTCGAGTTTTAGCGAGACTAACGAACAGCAATTAATTTTTATATATAAGACTAGCTGTCCCGACAAACGTTGTTTTGCCTTAACTATGAACTGAAATTTCTCACCGTTTAAATCTTCCCTGAACTGATACGATTATTTATAGAACAAAATTAGCAAAATCGATCCAGCCGTTCTAGAGTTTTAGCGAGACTAATGAACAGCAATTCATTTTTATATAAAAGAAGAAGAATATGTATAATATAGAAAACGTCAAATTATCCTTTTTAATGTAAAAAGAAAATCCTGCGGAAACCGTACAATTTTCGTCATACTAAGTAGCCTATATAGTCTTCCCTGTGGTCTTATCTTTATGTGTGTCAAATCCAATTAAAATCGGTCCAATCGTTTTGGAGCTTATTAAATGCAAACAAACAAAATTTTCTCTTTATTATATTAGTGTCGATATATTATAACGACCTAATTCTATTCTAAAAAGGTTAAACACAAGTTGTTGTCGTGTTGTTATTAATAAAAAAATACAGGAGGGCTAGACAAGATGCATTAAATAATATCGACGGCGAACTTCGTGAATAAAAAATGTATGGGATTGACATAAGCGTGCGTTAAATGACATATTCAGTCGTATCGTTAAAAAAATTGGTAGCCAAGCAGCCACTTTGAACGAATACGCTAACGATGCACTCATATAACGAATTGCTCTAACGTGTTTCTCCATACAATGCCTAGACAAGCGGCCGTAAGTGACATTTAGTAGATCGTGATCTTTATCTTTATCGACCTAACGATAAAGATACCCAGGGGGCTACCTTTATCGCCTCAACGAACAATATGGCGGATTTTTATTGATCAGCTGTTATTTGTAAATAATAATGATTTGCCTAAAGTTGCCTAAAGGGTCTATACAACACCTTCTGCTAGTAGTCTATATTGCATAAAGTCAAAAGAATTCAATCTAAAGTATTCAATAAATCACAATTATTGTCAATACCTAATATGTAATTCATTGTATTCAAGTATAATTCAACACTTTGTTAAAATATAAATTTCTTAATTTGTAGCTTACTTGCAGTTTTTAATCTTTACACGCTACTATATCAGCTGAAAGCAATCTTTAGGTGTATAGTAGGTACCTAAATTATAGTAGGTAACAAATGAAGTTCATAATTAAGCAAGTTTCTCTGAAACTTCCTTAGAAATAAAGATTTGTATTTAGTAGTTAAAATTTATAAGTTTTTCAATGTAATGATATTTTATTGTCATCGATGCTCAACACCTTCGTCTTATAAATGGGTAAGAAGGACACAAACACCTCATAAAAGTTTTGAAATATTTGCTATTATACTTTGATTAATTATTACAAATTTAATATTATATATCTATGCTATTATACCTACACCTATTATAAACAGTCAAGTAGTGTTAACCAATTAAATACTTAATATTTAATCTCTATAGTATATTTGTGACTAAATAATTGAAAGTCTTTACAATTTTACAGAACTATAACGTTAAAGGAAGTGTTATTAAAGTACCTTGACTGTACAGGGTACTATTGCAATAAATAAGTAAACCTAACACTTACCACATATTGTAGACAAAATATTACAATGCGGCCATAGCACTTTGAATTTGTTATAAGCATTGTCTTGCTAGAATTATTCATTCATTCTAATTTAAGAGCTTTGCTCTTGTCAGTGATGCTTTCTCCATTCCTCTCTACACTCCGCCCTTCTCTTGACCTCCTGATACGACACGACCATCACATTCGCCTACACCTGTCCATAAAAGTTCTTCTCGGCCTTCCATGTTTTCTACTACCATCCCTTCAATTATTCCTCTAATAAAGTTGTTGTGCCGTATCAAGTGTCCGTATTAGGATTGATTAAATAATAACAATACAAGAGTATCTACATTTTATTTTACTTTTTTAAGTAAGTTTTACATGGTTTTAGTAAGAAAATAAACTTAAAATGTAAAAATATTTTTATTTCTTGCAAAGGAATTACATAATGCAGATTTCTTTAAATAATCTTGAAGTCACATAACCAATAATAACATTATACAATTTAAAAATCAACACAGCTAATAATAATTATTATTTATACAAACTAGTTAGAGCCTGTCACAGAATGAATACAAATTAACTTAGGTTAGGCTTAGCGGTTTTGATACATTAATAATTACATTATGATTTATATCACTTCTCACTATCAGTGGCGAAGGCTGCTTCTCCTTCAAAGGGAAGCCGGAACCTGTATCATAGGTAGGGATTTCTATGAAGGTTTGCAAAAGGTATGTGACAAGGGAAGCCGATAGGAATGGAGTTATAGGAACCCTATGCCACTGCACAGATACAGAATCGGCCAGCAGATCTCAAGTACATTATACGGACGCTCTACCGGTGAAGGAAAACATCGTGAGGAAACCCGCACATAGTTTGCCCCAGACGTATTGACTAGTCATTCCTCTGGACTAGGGTGGCTAATGGCTATGTTGTGAGAATGCCGTATGCGCTTGGGCAATCATACGATATTTAAAAACCAACTGTCCCAGGCACTACAGTATTTCAAGAGTGGTTACTTCGCTCGGAGAATACTGTATAAATCATCCATCATCGGATGTAAAGGCCTAAGTTAGGTAAATTGTTATTTTGTTAACAAACAAAAATTATTGTACTTCATCTTCTTCTTCTTCTTCTTCTGGCCAGTTTAAAGTGTTACCAGGACATGGATATAGTCCTAAGGATAGAAGACTCCGTATTTTGTAATTGCTAAAAAGAACTGTATTGCTTTGGTAATAGAGTGTATTTCACAATGCACGTATCATAGAGGCAAATCCGAGCCGAGCGAGATAGCCATAAGGGAGGCCGTGTGTCTCGTTCTTGCATGTTGCCAACCAGAAAAATGTTGGTATTTTTAAAAAGTAACTTGAAAAATCTTAGATAAAACGAGTGTACTTTATTATTATTTTAACAAATGTTTATAACTATATCATATTCTAATTAAAACAGTTAGTAATAGTCATTTAATACTAAATAAAAATGCAGTTTACATTAAAACCTTTTCTTTCTTTTTTATTAGATGGTATCATTCACAAGACAATAGAATAGTACGCCATTACAGTCGGACAAGGATCTTTTGGCACTTGGATGGGGGCGTGAGTGTCGCAAATAAGAACAATACTTATTACTAAAAGTGAAATTTTACAAGACGGCGATGTTATTACTGATTTTATCCACGTGCCAAAAGGTAAGTGTCGCAACTACAAAACAATACAATATAATACTAAAAGTGACATTTTACAAGACGGCGATGTTAGTTCTGATTTTGTCCACGTGCCAAAAGATCCTTGTCAGACTGTACACATATTTTATGCTGAACACCGGATAATATTAAAATTCATAATAGTACCGGTGCTGGATTTGCTGGACGCACCGTGAGTATGGCCTTTAGTGTAATCTCTTAAAATCTGTTTATAATGTGTGTCCTATGACCATTTGGCAAGAAATCTGTATAAAATCTGTATTATCAATGAAAACTAGAAGATAATTAATTAAATAATGTATTATATAATATAATTATTCAAAATAGAACTCTGGAGTCATACAATAGATAAACAGTTATCCAATTGTGTGTCTAATTTATAATCCTCTGAATTTTTCCCGGTGTTTCGGATTTCGGTGCATATTGAAGTTCCAGCCCACGAAGTATAGATAACAAGGAGTCCGAACGTAATGTTAAAATAATGGTCTCAATTACGGGGACAGATTTTTGCCGGTAGAGCGCGCGACGGTTCGACATGCACTCGTTTGAAATTACGCGGGAAGTTTAAAGTTGCTATTGACAGCTCTGGAAAGATTGAAATCTTATTATATAAAAGTTTTAGGAAATTCTTAGAAACTGTTCTCGAAAAAAAGATACCGTAGAACACGGTAATTGCCTAACGGTAATTTAAAAATAATTGTAATAAATAATAGTATTGGCAACACTCGGTATAATAGGATTGGCAACACTTGGTACTCGTCGGTCTCGCACGCCTAGCGGCAGAAAAGAGAACTAAGATCTGGTCCTATTATTGTGTACATAATTATTATTAAAAAGCCTATACCGTTCGGACTCCTGGTATCTATGCTTCATGTTCCAGCCTTACAACCGTAATAATCGGCCTTGTTAAATAAGTACCTACTTTATTCTTTTTGTAAATTTCTACACTTGAAATTTGATTCCATTTTATACAAAACACTCCAGGAATTTTCAATAAAACTTCTAGGTACCGTTTTACTGAATCGACTGACTTGCACTGACTATTTGTATTTTGAACTTTGACTAGACATTAGACTTGAAAATAATACGGTGTTGAAATCATATAGGTACCTACATTAAATCTAGTTGTCTGCCTTTTTAACTTGACACTGACAAATAGTTTTATGCCGTAACGCCATCAATAATTTAAAAAATATATATATGACATTTGACAACTTCACAACTGACGGCTAAATTCTTGAAATCATAAACAACTAACGTTTGAGCAATTCGTTGTTGCGATTCGAACAACAGTGTGCGTTTGGATAGGCACAAAATGTCGTGATCTCAAAAGAGAAGTCGATACGACAGATCTTTCCGAATTTTAACGAAGGTAATTTGTCTAGGCGCCCTGGTTTATTATCAATGAAATCGTTAAATCGAAACTAGTACAAATAAACGAGACATTTCCGCTAGAAACTGATACTGCTGTGCGTGATTTTTACGATTTTACCAAACACTCAAATTATTATTATTATGAGTTCACTCTTCTGAATCTATATTAATAAATCATCAAGGTACGGAACGTACCCATATTACGTGACCACTTTTTACCCATTATTACCCCCATCCGCCCAGGAATGTTGACCATACGATACCTTTGGAAGACGGTTTAATTTTTTTGTTTAAAAATAATAATTTTTCTCTTGTTAATCATATTTGTTATATTATTATTAACACATTTTAAGAACGTTTAAAATAAACGATCGAGTGTATAGTTGAATATGCGCCAAGCTTCTATTAGGTAGGTATTGTATATAAGATGATAATGATAAAAAAACATCTATTGTACCACTTTTAGAGCAAATAAAATGATTGATTGATTGAAAAAAAAATGATGATTACTGTAAGTTACATAAATGGCATATGCTTGCAGTTCTTTGAACAATGCCGAAATTTCCAAACGCGTATCTTTGAAGACTGGGGAGTTCTGTTCAGTGCTTTTGGAATCAGGATATACCCTTGGAACAAAATTTTACTTTTTGGTAGCATTATATGCTTAATTTACTTCACAAAACTCAAATCCCTATAGATGTCCCTATAAATTTTGAGGATTTCCCTCGATTCCTCATGGATGCTATCATCAGGTATCCACTTAGGTGACTAAAGGACCAATTTCGAATATACCCTTTACAATAACAAAATAATTTTGCAAATATGTCCACAAACGGTAAACTAATGTTCGAAGATATCCGAAGAGCCGTTGTAAAACACTATGAGAAGTACCTATTATATTATCATCATACTGTGATCATGTAAGGTGTGATGGTGGTGGTGGTGGTGGTGGTGGTAGTGGTGGTGGTGATGATGATGATGATTACTGTAATTGACATATGTAAAAAAACTGCAAGCATATGCTAATATTAGCATATGCTTGTAGTTTTTTTAACAACGCTGAAATCCCCAAACATGTATATATAAGGAGTCAGGAGTTCTGTTCAGTACTTTTGGATCCAGGGTATCCCTTGGTACAAAATCTTACTTTTTGGTAGCATATTATGCTTAATAGAAAAAGTCAAAATCACTATATGTCCATATACATTTCGAAGAGTTCCCTCGATTCATCATGGATCCCATCATCAAGTCACCACTTTGGTGACAACGGGACCAACTTGGGATTGTACCCTTTAGAATTTAGATAAAAAGAAAGGAATTTTGAAAATCGATCAACAGACGGCGGAGTTATCGTTGAACATACAAAAAAATATACAGACGAACGTATAACCGCCTCCTTTTTTTTTTTTTGAAGTCTGTTATTAAAAAGCTCTTGGAGGCGCCGGGTATCGATCCCGGTACCTCTCGCATGCTAAGCGAGCGCTCTACCATCTGAGCTACGCCCCCTATACTATAACCAATGAATATCAGCATAGGTTTTATTAAACGCACGTCTTACAATGCGTATCACCTTGCGTGCGTGACTTTACTTTCATTTAATTCAGGTTATTTCATAATACGTATAATTATTATGTATCGAGCTAGGAATGTCGAAAATTAAAGAAAATATCGATATATCGATACATCGATATTTGAAAAAATATCAATATCGGTCTCGATATATCGCGAAAAAAATATCGATATATCGATATATCGGTCAAATTTTTCGACCAATTTGCAACAGATTTTTTATGTAATTCTCTGCCTTACTTAAACACTATTGAGCCATTTTTGTCGCATTTCTTCATTGTTGAGAAATCTATAAAAACTGTACCTTTAATATTATCATACTCGACTACACACGTTTTGTTCTCAGTACTTACTACGATTCTAGGCGAGTTGCTACTGACTAGTTTATAACAAAACGTACTACAGCTGTTATAACTCTTAATAACGTCAGTTGCTTTAATGTTAACACTTTTATCTACACTAATATTATAAAGAGGAAAACTTTGTTTGTATGTTTGTTTGTTTGTTTGTTTGTAATGAATAGGCTCAAAAAGTACTGGACCGATTTCAAAAATTCTTTCACCATTCGAAAGCTACTTTATCCACGAGTAACATAGGCTAAATTTTATTTTGGAAAAAAATAGGGTTCCGTAAGATATTTGGGGGTTTCGGACACAAGGTGTAAAAAATCAACCAGAAAAGTTACTTATTTTGCGTACGCTGCCTAAACTATAAAGGATAGAACCATAAAATGTTCTAATTAATTGTAGATCTTATAAATATCTACAAAAAAGTCCGCGACACACTATACCTATCTATATCGAGTGAGCACAACAACCATTTTTTTATTTAGAAATCTTGAATTTTTTTTGGACTACATTTAAACGCGTTTATTTTATTCATGCTATTAATCCTTATCAAAATAAATTATTTCATCACTAAGTACAGTTTATGTAGATAATATTTGGTCTTTGAATGATTAAAATTGGACGTTTGGTTTTGAAGTTATGGCGAATTTAAAATATTACGATTTCTGCTGCACGGCCCGCTTCGAAGTGGGCGTCACCAAGGCGGGGGTAGGCGTGCGGGAGGGAATTTAGATCTATGAGTAAGGTACCCGCAGTATTAGTATCAGTATTGTACCCATAGATTATACAGATACATACTATTATACCCGTGCGAAGCCGGGGCGGGTCGCTAGTACTAGAATAACTAGACTAACATTACATTTAACTTACTAATGTTACTAATAAACGAAATATTGCAACCAGCATAACTTTCACTTCTACAAGAATATATACAACATTTTTTCACCATTTTGAAATAAATAATAAAAACATAGTTACGGAGATACATGAAGTAAGAAATAAAAACTATTTTCAATTTTAATATTATCCGGTGTTCAGCATTAAATATGTGTAATGGCGTATCTATAGTCTTGCGAATGATACCATCTAATAAAAAAGAAGGAAAAGGATATAATGTAAACTGCATTTTTATTAAGTATTAAATTACTATATCTAACTTTTTTAATTAGAATTTAATATAGGTCTAATATTTGTTAAAATAATAATAAAGTAAACTCGTTTTATCTACGATTTTTATAAATACCAACATTTTTCTGGTTGGCAACATGCAAGAACGAGACACACGGCCTCCCTTCTGGCTATCTCGCTCAGCTCGGATTTTCCTCTATGATTCGTGCATTGTGAAATACACTCTATTACCAAGGCAATACAGTTCTTTTTAGCAATTACAAAATTCGGAGTCTTCTATCCATAGTTACTAGATCCATTCAGCCGACAGGACAGTTAGTTATGCACTACTACCACAGATTAGATTAATGGAATTTTGCACAACAATAACCTTTTTTTTTCAATATTTTACGGCTTTGAATTCTAGCGAATTTAGTTAGATCGTTATGAGATGATAAAAAAAAATATCTATTTTGATACGAATTTCGATATTTGTTTTTTTGTATCGATGTATCGATATATCGGATCAAAAAATATCGGCTAAAAATATCGATATATCGAACACAAAATATCGATATATCGATATTTCCCAACAACCCTATATCGAGCAAGACTCGTACGCTTGCAAGACTTGACGGCGCCAGCGCGGCCGTGCCCTGCCGTGATACTTATATAAAACAACATAAAACATTATGAAAGGTTCGATGGTTTGTCCCGCTATGGGACACTATAAACTGGAACCTGTACGGTATCATTTTCTTTAGTACATTTATATTTTCATTTGGTATCGCGAAAAAAATATCGATATATCGATATATCGGTCAAATTATTCGACCAATTTGCAACAGATTTTTTATGTAATTCTCTGCCTTACTTAAACACTATTGAGCCATTTTTGTCGCATTTCTTCATTGTTGAGAAATCTATAAAAACTGTACCTTTAATATTATCATACTCGACTACACACGTTTTGTTCTCAGTACTTACTACGATTCTAGGCGAGTTGCTACTGACTAGTTTATAACAAAACGTACTACAGCTGTTATAACTCTTAATAACGTCAGTTGCTTTAATGTTAACACTTTTATCTACACTTATATTATAAAGAGGAAAACTTTGTTTGTATGTTTGTTTGTTTGTTTGTTTGTAATGAATAGGCTCAAAAAGTACTGGACCGATTTCAAAAATTCTTTCACCATTCGCAAGCTACCTTATCCACGAGTAACATAGGCTAAATTTTATTTTGGAAAAAAATAGGGTTCCGTAAGATATTTGGGGGTTTCGGACACAAGGTGTAAAAAATCAATCAGAAAAGTTACTTATTTTGCGTACGCTGCCTAAACTATAAAGGATAGAACCATAAAATGTTCTAATTAATTGTAGATCTTATAAATATCTACAAAAAAGTCCGCGACACACTATACCTATCTATATCGAGTGAGGCACAACAACCATTTTTTTATTTAGAAATCTTGAATTTTTTTTGGACTACATTTAAACGCGTTTATTTTATTCATGCTATTAATCCTTATCAAAATAAATTATTTCATCACTAAGTACAGTTTATGTAGATAATATTTGGTCTTTGAATGATTAAAATTGGACGTTTGGTTTTGAAGTTATGGCGAATTTAAAATATTACGATTTCTGCTGCACGGCCCGCTGCGAAGTGGGCGTCACCAAGGCGGGGGTAGGCGTGCGGGAGGGAATTTAGATCTATGAGTAAGGTACCCGCAGTATTAGTATCAGTATTGTACCCATAGATTATACAGATACATACTATTGTACCCGTGCGAAGCCGGGGCGGGTCGCTAGTACTAGAATAACTAGACTAACATTACATTTAACTTACTAATATTACTAATAAACGAAATATTGCAACCAGCATAACTTTCACTTCTACAAGAATATATACAACATTTTTTCACCATTTTGAAATAAATAATAAAAACATAGTTACGGAGATACATGAAGTAAGAAATAAAAACTATTTTCAATTTAAATATTATCCGGTGTTCAGCATAAAATATGTGTAATGGCCAGTGATCGGAATAGGGTGAGTATATTTACCTACAGTTTAACGAACAGAGACGGAAATCGGCGACTTCCTTACGTCTAAAAATTTTTTTTACCGGTAAATTTACCGGAACTTTGATTATGCAACTTTTTAATAGCTAAATGCTTCAATAAATCTTAATTAATGTTAGAAAAAAAAATAACGTATATTAAAAAATATTTTTTTATTGATAAAAAAAATTTTGTTTGAACATTTCAATATAACATGACTATAATATTATTAATGACTTTCTTATCCTAAAACACATATTTGTTTTAAAGTATAAATAAATATAAAGTTTAAATATTACACCTTATTACGGTTTTTTACGGTAACTGCTTTGACGTCACTTTGACCGAATTTTTTTTCGAAATTTTGCTTTCAATTGGTATTGATTGTATTTATATATTAGCCAAAAAATAATTGTAAACACTTCAATTTATAACCTATTTGTTCCTAAATGTTTTATTGTTTGTACTTACAAAGCTATAACGAATGTCACTCATTCAAGTAGAATATTTTAGTTTTCATTTGAATATTTAATTATTTAAGTTTTTTGTGAAAATCTAAATACTTTTTTACTGTTTTTGTACATACGAATGGGAGGAGTCACTGATCTCTAAGATACAAGTTGCTGTCTAGTTTAGGGTCTTTCATTTAAATTATATAAATTATGTTTTTAATAAAGAATAAATAAATAATTAAATATTATTTTTACGTTTATAGTAATCGCGTTTACATTTTGTATAAATCCACGGTGTTGGTAATTGTGCAGCTACAAACGGAGCTGCAAACCCAATTACAAAAACCGTAAAAAGGTGTAATATTTAAACTTTATATTTATTTATACTTTAAAATAAATATGTGTTTTAGGATAAGAAAGTCATTAATATATTATAGTCATGTGATATTGAAATGTTCAAACAAAAACTTTTTTTATCAATAAAAAAAAATATTTTTTTTAATATACGTTCTTTTATTTTTTTATCTAACATTAATTAAGATTTATTGAAGCACTTAGCTATTAGAAAGTTGCATATCAAAGTTCCGGTAAATTTACCGGTAAAAAAATTTTTAGTCGTAAGGAAGTCTCCGATTTCCGTCTCTGTTCGTTAAACTGTAGGTAAATATACTCACCCAATTCCGATCACTGGTAATGGCGTATCTATAGTCTTGCGAATGATACCATCTAATAAAAAAGAAGGAAAAGGATATAATGTAAACTGCATTTTTATTAAGTATTAAATTACTATATCTAACTTTTTTAATTAGAATTTAATATAGTTCTAATATTTGTTAAAATAATAATAAAGTAAACTCGTTTTATCTACGATTTTTATAAATACCAACATTTTTCTGGTTGGCAACATGCAAGAACGAGACACACGGCCTCCCTTCTGGCTATCTCGCTCAGCTCAGATTTTCCTCTATGATTCGTGCATTGTGAAATACACTCTATTACCAAGGCAATACAGTTCTTTTTAGCAATTACAAAATTCGAAGTCTTCTATCCATAGTTACTAGATCCATTCAGCCGACAGGACAGTTAGTTATGCACTACTATAGGTGTACCAGAATCTCATGGCAAATAGGGAAATAAAATTTTGTAGTGTGCAATACTGGGGAAACAGGATTAAACGATCTTGATACTGGTTAATTTTTAATTATGTCTTTAGTATTATTGAACATGAATTATAATTAAATGAAGAATGTTCGGTGTATAATATAGAAAACTAGCTTTTGCCCGCGGCTTCGCCCGCGTGGAATAGTGTTCTTGGAGAAAAAACTACTTCGGCGAATAACCCTTTACCTACTTACAGCAATATACTTCTGATACAATATTGAAAATGTTTTTAGGTTTGCCCAATGCAAATTGTTAAAAATGGGACCATATCACCTTGACACGATATGCGCGACTACTTGATAATATACTTACATAATATTATATTTATCGCACTTGAATATAAATTTTACCATAATCTTATATCTTAAAGACTAAATATTTAAAGACTATTATTTAAAAAACTCGCATCAAAATCCGTTGCGTAGATTTAAACACAGACAGATAAAGCGACTTGTTTTATACTATGTAATGATTTATGATAATGATATTTCATCGTGAATTACTTTATATACTTATTTATTACGAATAACATACATACAAATAACATATTATAACAAATTGGCAACAGTTTATTTAATGTTGGAATTTCCTTCCGAACTGTATAGAACTCGTTAACTTTATTCCTAATCAACTATAAATCGAAACTGTCTTATGTTGATTTTCTTTTCTCCTCCTCTCCTCCTTTTACCAGGCATGGAAAACAAACCATCATTCATGTGCCATCAGCTACGATTCACCGTATAGTAATACTGGAAATACCTTTAAAGAAGTCACAATAATTAATAATAATAATATCTATGGACGCCTCACACCACGTCAATCTGATCCCGTGGTAAGTTCTCGAAGAACTTGTGTTACGGATACCAGACAACGGAAATATTATATTAAATACTTTTATACTATACACATATTTAAGATTTTTATTATATTATATACATATTTAATACACATCCATGACCCAGGAACACAGAAAAACTTTTTGTTCCTTCGGCGGGATTTGAACCCGCGACCCCCGGCTTGAGCACCAACACGCTCAACCAACTGAGCCACAGAGTCGTCAAATTACCTAAGAAAATATAAAAAAACTAAAAGTATCAAAACAACTCACTCTAACTTACCGGTCAACTCTACGACGAGCTTTAAATTATAAGATTGAGTTCGATTTACACCTTCTTCTTTCTGTATTTTACTATAGACATAGAAAACAATATTTCTCGCTTGAGATCGAATTGCCTTTTTGGATATTTTCACAAAAACAACAAATTCCAAGAACATAATCACAAAATTTTAGCAGCGGTTGACAGATCACGTACTTTGATTTGACGGGTCATACTTGACATTGCCATATGAAAATCACATTTTTTATTTTTTTTAAAATGCCATCAGATTCTGGTAGACCTCTACCACAGATTAGATTAATGGAATTTTGCACAACAATAACCTTTTTTTTTTCAATATTTTACGGCTTTGAATTCTAGCGAATTTAGTTAGATCGTTATGAGATGATAAAAAAAAATATCTATTTTGATACGAATTTCGATATTTGTTTTTTTGTATCGATGTATCGATATATCGGATCAAAAAATATCGGCTAAAAATATCGATATATCGAACACAAAATATCGATATATCGATATTTCCCAACAACCCTATATCGAGCAAGACTCGTACGCTTGCAAGACTTGACGGCGCCAGCGCGGCCGTGCCCTGCCGTGATACTTATATAAAACAACATAAAACAGTATGAAAGGTTCGATGGTTTGTCCCGCTATGGGACACTATAAACTGGAACCTGTACGGTATCATTTTCTTTAGTACATTTATATTTTCATTTGGTATCTAAGAGCAGCTTTGGTACCATATATATTAGTACAAGTTGGACAGACAGACATAGCATTAGTTGCACTGTGCACAATGCACATATTATAAAGGTGGTAGCTTCCTTGCTACTTATTTTTTTATCAATACTAGCTGACCCGGCAAACGTTGTTTTGCTTTATAAAAAGTTAAAAACACTATAATTGATCAGTTATCGAGCGGGATGAAAATGAATAAATTACTAAAATGGTATGTATTTTTTAATGCCACAGTTGTATGTATTTTTTAATGCCACATTATAAAAAAATAAAAACAAAAAATTTCGTCCAAAAATTTTAAAAAAATTTTTAAGGGTGAACAACCCCTATTACTTAGGGGTATGAAAAATAGATGTTGGCCGATTCTCAGACCTACTCAATATGCTCACAAAATTTTCGTATTTCGTTTTTTTCATTTCGTTCGGAGGAGTAAGGGAACGAACATTGTGACACGAGAATTTTATATTTATCAATATGAATCTCATATTAATAAAAGAATAAGTGAACCGAATATAAGATAAGAATATGTATTAAATTTTTATTGCGGTTTTAAGATATCGCTGATATAGTATTTTATGACTATTTGTTAACCATTAGGCAACAGTGACGTAATAATCTATAATTTTTATGCTATAGTTTTTGGCATGGCATCTCCAACAGCCGTGATCAAACCATTACAAGCTTTTCCCCGGAACTAAAGCCCTAGACGACCTTTGACCGGGCCTTTGTTACCGTCACTGTTTCGGTCACTGGCCCATATGTGCCGAAGCAATGCTGTCTAACAACAAATAATATTTTGACTGCTTACAATACTCATTCATTTATTGTCCTATAGAACGCACCCTGCGGCACCACAGGTGCTACCTGCTCGAAGTCGGTGACTCTGAAGGTCACGTGTGGCGGCGTGGAGGAGAGCGTCGCGCTCACCAAGAGCACAGCCCTGCCGGACACTAGCAATCTGAAAAAGTAAGCTAAAACGGACCTTATGCCTGTAAATATAATGTTGGATTTTCTTTACTGGTGATGAAGGAACATGTCAAAGTCTTTAATGGTTTCGTAGTAGATTTTTTGTTGCAGTTCAACCAACTGTTGAACTGCAACTGCCAAAAAAGATGTTTATAACCGTGGTTAAACTACTTTTTGATAATAAACATTAACTTCACAAACGTACTAGTAACACGTCACCACGCCCAATCTATAATATGTTTCATATCTTCCAGACATCTCGCGACGTCTATTATATTAAAAGGCATGTGAAAGAATAGTAGATTGTTAGCCTAGGGTTGAAAGGAATCAATTCCCGAGGTAGGTAGGCTATACTTAGTCCGAGTAGGAATTCATTCTTTTACCCGTGGCATACACTCTACTTTTCATTTAGAATATGAGGAAAATAAAACTTGTTGTTTATCTAAACTATTTATTGATAATAATATATTAGTAATTTAGTATCCCGGCAATTTGTGTTGACTTTTTAATTTTTAAATATGGAACTTGCCGCTCGCGGCTTATTCCGCTCAAAGAAATTTGCGCTAAATTCACACTGGCTGTTTAGAAAGTCATGTCATATTTAATAGTTTTTTTTTACATAAAACTCTTCACAGCTGACAGCAGTTCTATTTTTGAAGTTTTGAAGATATATACAAATTCATTCCGGCCCGAGGGCCGCAATGAATTTGTATGAGTTTTTCCCTCCCTATGAAAGGAAAGTAGCGTTTTCCACCCAATAATCAGATCAAAACAACACTACTTTCCGAGTATGAGAAATGAAAAATATTTTTTGTCCATTCAATGCTAGACAACATAATAATAAACAATTTTAAAGCCATTTTTGCAAATTAAAAAAAAAACGATACAAAAGATACACGAAAGAGTGCGATACTTATATCAGCCTGTGACGTCACGATCTTCTACCGTCATACATTTAACACTATGCACTGTGGATGTCAATAAACACTGTATGGCGGTAGCAGCTTGTGACGTCACAAATCGTTTTGAGAGAAAGAGATGGGCAACATTTTTGATTTGATTATAATTTTTAATCGCGTCAACCTAAACAACTTTGTCTTTTAGATTTATGTATCTCTTAGATTCAAGAATTTAATTTGTAGAAATGTGATATTCGGCACTAGGCAACATCTCTATTGTAAATTACAGGATAAAACTCCGCCTGGCCGGCGCGTACGTGTTCCTAGACGTGCCCTCGCTGGGCGTGAGTCTGCAGTGGGACCGCGTGCTCAGAGTCTACGTCAAGATCGAGGCTATGTGGAAGAATAGGGTGAGTTCTACTGCTCTGGTTCCCTAGATTTACTGGCCGTATACCGTCCTCATAAATTCGTATTTTAATGATGTGGTATTGTCATCAGTATCTTACAATCGGATAAGTTACATGATCAATTTAAAAGCATGTTAATCTGCTAAATATTCAACGACGCCTGTACATACGTTATACACATCAAACAAACCTACCTTCTATGGAATTAGGTTACCCACTACATAGAAAGCTGGCGTTATGGCGTTGTGGTAGGTACTCACTACATTCAAGTCATTGCCTTCCCACTGTAAAAATATGTAGGTTTTAGATAATTCGAATGCTATTCAACCCCTCGGCCTCGGGCCTCGGGTCATTCTTTGTCACGAAAAGATTTCAGAGATGAATTTTAACCCCTTAGCTAAAATAAATTCTTATTTATTTATTTAAAATGAAATTGGACCCCTAGGTGAAAGGTCTCTGCGGCAACTACAACTCGGACACGCGCGACGACTTCCAGACGCCCACGGGCGGGGGATTCCCCGAGACCTCCGCGCTCATCTTCGCCGACTCCTGGAAGCTGCAGCCCACGTGCCCTAAGGCTGAGGAAGTAACGGTGAGTTTGAATGGATGAGACTAGGAATTACAGAATGCCCTTAACGTTGTCAATAATACTAAGCCAATCAAAAATTTTGCTAATCATTTCCTATTCTTTTGAAATAATGCAATTCATTTATTTCTGGTCAAAATAAGTATCATCAAAATAGCATGGCATCAGAAGTTTAATTTTGTTTCAAGCATTTATACTATAAAATTAAATATATTAGTAACTAGCTGATGCCCGCAACTTCGTTTGCGCAGAACTAACGGAAGCGGAACCCTTTTTTTCTAAACGGAATCCTAAAATAAAAGTAGCCTATGTTAGACCTTATAACATTAGCTATCTGCTAGTGAAAGACCCGTAAAAATCGGTCCAGCTTTTTCAGAGATTAGCCGGAACAAACAGACCGACAGACAGACTGTAAGTACCGAATATACTTTCAGATCCATTATGTGAAAAGTTGTTAATTTGAAGTTACAAACAGACACTTCAATTTTATTTATCTGTATAGAATGTATAGAATATAGATATCTAAAAAGTACTATATGCATGTTACTTATTCGCCTAATAAGTGAATAGCTTATCTCGAAGTTTTGTCGCTGCTTACTTTATACTGAGCGACAGATACAAAACTTCCGAATAAGCTATTTGTCACTTATTAAGCGAAACAGGGTCTTAATCGGTTAAAATCATCACAGGATCACTGCAAAGAGCGTCCCGCGCGCGCGGAATGGGCAGCAGCTACATGCGGCGCGCTAAAGCGACCGCCGTTCGCGGCGTGCGCGGCCGAGGTGCCCGCCGGGCCGTACGTGCAGCGCTGCGAGAGCGATGCGTGCGCGTGCGACTCTGGCGCCGACTGCGACTGCGCATGCGCCGCGCTCGCTGCGTACGCGCACGCGTGCGCTCAGCGTGGCGTACACATCAAGTGGCGTACGAAGGAGCTATGCCGTACGTATTTATTTTGATTTATGTGAATTTATTCGAGGGGAAAGCAAATTAAACAAAGAGTAAATATAGCTAGATTAGGGTTTGGTTGGGAACATATTATGACAGATTGTTTATCTATACTAATATAATAAAGAGGAAAGGTTTGTTTGATTGTTTGTTTGCATTAAATAAGCTCCGAAATAACTGGATCGATTTTGATTAAATTTCGATTGAGATCTAGAATAGACCACGGGGAAGGACATAGGCTACTTTTTATTGCGGAAAAATGTACGGTTCCCTCGACGTTTCGTTTTGCGCGCACGAAGTCGCGGGCTACATCTGGTTGTAAAATATCTCTTCTAGAGCCAGGATTTTACCAACCTAAAACTACGTATAAAATGAACATATTATTATTTAATTATTTATTTATTCTTCTTTAGCCATGCAATGTGATGAAGAGTGTACGACGTACAGCGAATGTATGTCCCCCTGTCCGGCCGAGACGTGCGACAACACCCTCGACTACACCGAGATCTCGACGATTTGTTCCAAGGATACCTGTGTCGAAGGTGAGAATACGTAGATTAGATTTCAACCTCGTGAAATGGATTGAAGCTTTTTATTAACAAAATAAGGAGATTTACATATATTTGTAGTTATAAAGAAATGTATTTCCTTTTAATTTACTTTACAAAGAAAATTGTTTAACCGTTAAAACTTTAACGACTACTGGAAAATATATAGTTAAATTTAGTGACGCTAAAGTCAGATGCTGTCCTTGTCATTTCGGCTAGCGGAGACAGCGACAGCCTGTGAATAGGAGGGCTCTTTTGATTAGAGTTTCAGTATTCCGCCTAATTAAATAATAACTTGTCGTTTAATAATATTTATAAAGTTATAGTACCTACATTATATTTTATTGTATTGTTATTCAAAGGTGCATTAAAAATATTCTAAGCAACACAGTTTATTCTTTCGTTCACAGATCTTTATATAAAGGCGTATTAAAATTATTTATTTATTAAAATACTATTTACTGACGTTTTTCCACGGTTTTAGGCTGCAAACCCAATAAGACATGTCCGGAAGGCATGGTGTACGCCAATAGTACGTCGCAGGAGTGCGTCCCGCGCGCCAAGTGCCGTCCGACGTGCATGACGCTGCCGGATGGCCGCGTCGTGCTGGAGGGCGAGATTATTGAGGAGGACGCCTGCCACACCTGCCGGTGCTCCCAGAAGCACCGCGTCTGCTCCGGACAGCCCTGCTCCACCCCGGTAAGTGTTTCTTTTATGAAATTACCAGGAAACGAGAAGACGGACCGCGTGTTGGTAAGTGATTTCCGCAAACCATAGACACTCGCAACACCAGAGGTACAATTCTGCTAAATAAAACCTGCATTAATACAATGACAATCAAGTCCCGATACGCTAAAACTCTCAAATCGTATTTTTATAAACGTTAAACCAACGTGAAACGCGCTCTGAACCGTCGAACCGTCATAAAATCCGTTAATGGTAACATGTCGCTTTACTGAAAGTAAAGCGACATGTTACCATTAAAATTAATCCAATCAAAGTAAAATGAATGTTTACTTTAAAAACAAGAATTGAGGTTCAGAAGAGTGATACTTGACTACTACTACTGATACTAACCGAGCCGGCCCATTCACGCCGAAGCGTGGCTCTCCCACATTTGGTGTTGTTGAAGGATCGCTATTTTGAGGTTATTGTACTACATATCAGTTTCCATTTGCTCTATTATTTAGATTTCCACTGTGACTTTGTTAAAAGTTTTTAGCGTAGTGTTAACGTATTTACCTACGTAGAGATTGTCTAAACTGAAATGACGCGCCCCACTACTTAATTACTTTATTTATAAGTGTGAGTGCGAATATTAATAACGGCAGTGCATCTGTGTGGGAGTGTCGTTATTCGGTGAAGTATCAAATCAAATCAATTCAATTTATTCAAACACACATAAAAATATATACAGAACAAATATACATTATTATATAATATATATCACGTCAATCCGATCCCGTGCTAAGTTGAACTTGTGTTACGGGTATCAGACAACGGATATATATTTTTATACTATACACACACAATTCTATACTATACAATACTATACATAAATCTTATTTTCTATATTAGTCACATTCACTCTTACACACACACTGTAGTTTATCACGTATTGTCTTTTTTCGGCGACGTGATGCGCGCTTCGTTGGGGAGCCTTCCCCGAAACCTCCGGTAGACTACGTCCGTCGGCCAGAACTCCTCCACCTCGAAGGTCGGTAGAAGATGCGTCGGTACTCTCACCACAAAGGAACTGAAGTTGACCTTGTGGCGAGACTCCAGACGCTCGACCCTTAAGGTGAAAGACATCTTCTTTCGGATGTAGTCCACAACGTCCTCGACCGTCGTCGACCAGTGCAGGCGGGACACGTACAGCGGTGTGGTGCGTACTTCGCACCGCAGACGCTGCTCGGGTTCGCTGGGTGCGGTGCCGCGGTGGTTGCGGACGGCGGGCTTCCTCTTCTTTCTCCTCTCCACCAGTGTGAAGCCCTCCTCATCGCACCTCCTGCTCTCGTCCTTGACGGTTCGAAGAGGCTCAGCCTTGCGGCGCTCTTCCACCCCTCTTGTCTTCTTCCGCGGGGGTGCAGTGGGGCCAGCGACGATACTTGCGTAATTTTTCGGAGTCGCTGGTGTCCTCGGTTTCGGCTCGACCGCAAGCGGTGAGCAGTCAGCGGCGGTTGTTGACCCGTCGGATTTTGCTGATGAGCAAAACGTGTCAGCTTGCGCGCCGCGTCGCCGCGTGTTTACGAAGTCAAACGAATGATCGGGTGACCTACATAAAGAATTATTACTTTTTATTTGCAATAATTCTTTATGCAAATCACGGATAGTGGATTCCGATCTATTCAATCGACCTCGCATCTCGTCCAGCTCCGCCTTCATGGTGTTGACATTCTTCAGCAGGCTGGAGACGTTGACGTGGTCCATGGTCACCACCGGTAGCTTGTGGAGATTCCTAGCCACGAAAGCTGGTATAGCCCCTGGACCCGTCTGCTTTAACAGGGTGATGATATCCTGCAAGCTTCTTTCGCCAGATGATTTGTATGTGCACATGACGGCCGACTAGTCGGGTGATAAATCCGACAACGCTCGCTCTATGGAGCAGCGCCGTCACATTGTATAGAACAAGACGTCCTCTCCTGTCGCAAGTTCACGATCTACTAAACTAGTTGGACAACAAATCCGAGAACAATGCGTGCTCCTACGTTTGATAACTGACAACTGAACGACCAATAATAATTGCATGTTTATGTGTATTTGAAATTTGCTTGTGTGAGTAAATGTGGAGGTGGGGCGCGTCATTTCAGCTTAGACGATCTCTACAACATACGATTCCTAGGTAATCACTTTTTATATAAATTGTTTGATACTCATTTTATATTATCTGATTATAAGGTGTTTGTCTTCTTTTTTTCTTGTTTATGTACGTAACTACCATATTTGCGAATATCTGTAACTGGCTCTAATTTGTTACTTTAAGTGATAGATTTTAGTTTGATTGTTTGAGCTATAAGTTTTCCTTTGAATAAGAATAAAAAAAAATTACACCCGGTAAATCCGCAGGTGCCAGAAACGGTGGCGCCGGAGACGACGCCGCACGACCAGCCACTGGGCTGTTCGCCGGGCTGGACGGCGTGGCTGTCCCGCACTGCGCCAGAGCTCAACGCCGCTGGACATTCTATCGACACGGAGCCGCTGCCGCGACCTAATGAAATGGTGAGTCATAATAAGTATACTCGAGTTCACCACAGGGAAAACAATACGTAAACAAACATTTAAGAGATTCGCAACCATTGGATCTGTTTCATCTCTTCGTCATTAACTTGATTAGCAAATCTACTAAATTTACTCAAAAATGGCGGCGGCCGTAAATATTATTTTAACAGATGATCATTGTTTACAAATATTATTTCTGATGTTTTTTACTTTAGTCAGTATTAACTGTGACGAAACTTCCCGATGACGCTGTGTCGTCGACAAAAAACAAACTAGGGGGATTCATGATCGCTTTCTAGCGATAGCTGAGTAGCGGCGAATGATAAATCTTCCCAATAGTAAAACCTAGTTCATGTACATTTTTCAAGACTCCACAGAAGTTATTTACTTAGTATGTACTTTCAAAGGCTATCGGATCACCAATGTGCAAGAAGGACAAGATGACGGACATAGAGTGCAGGACGGTGGGAGACCACAAGACGCCGAAGGAAACGGGCCTTAACGTCGAGTGCAGCCTGGAGCGCGGACTAGTGTGCGACGAGAAGGAGAACACTTGTCCCGACTTCGAGATACGTGTGCTGTGTACTTGCGATGAGGGTATGTAATACGTACGAGTGCTTAATATACACACAGTTTCAGATATACCACCTTACTAATAAACGCTGTATAAGCTTTGAATAGTTATACAGTGTTTTGTTCACATCACACAAGTGACATGTTTAATTAGATAGAAGGAGACAAAACACTGTGTAACTATTCAAAGCTTGTACAGCGTTTATTAGTAAGGGGGATAATGTATTAGCTATACCTGTACATTTGTCCAAATAGATAAACTCCACTATTTACAGCGACGCGTTTTTCGTAGACGTGTGATGTGCCACACAAATTATCTGCTCTTTACCTACTGACTTTTGTTACATCTCTTGAAACTCTACTTAAAAAAATACTTTTTTGTATTCTAATTATGAATTGCCAGTCTTAGATCTGAGTCTCGAAAATATTCACAGAGCCGTTCCAGTGCCTGAACTCGACGCACCCGAACCACGCGCACCCGCAATCGTGTACGCAGTTCTACGAGTGCACGCCGGAGGCGTCGCACGCGGTGCTCAAGTCGTGCGGGCCCGGCCTCATGTACAACCCCGCGCTCATGGGGTGCGACTGGCCCGCGGCTGTGATTGCGCTGCGGCCCGAGTGCGGCTCTAGCCCAGGTCAGTGATGTTCTACAAGTGCACGCCGGAGGCGTCGCACGCGGTGCTCAAGTCGTGCGGGCCCGGCCTCATGTACAACCCCGCGCTCATGGGGTGCGACTGGCCCGCGGCTGTGATTGCGCTGCGGCCCGAGTGCGGCTCTAGCCCAGGTCAGTGATGTTCTACAAGTGCACGCCGGAGGCGTCGCACGCGGTGCTCAAGTCGTGCGGGCCCGGCCTCATGTACAACCCCGCGCTCATGGGGTGCGACTGGCCCGCGGCTGTGATTGCGCTGCGGCCCGAGTGCGGCTCTAGCCCAGGTCAGTGATGTTCTACAAGTGCACGCCGGAGGCGTCGCACGCGGTGCTCAAGTCGTGCGGGCCCGGCCTCATGTACAACCCCGCGCTCATGGGGTGCGACTGGCCCGCGGCTGTGATTGCGCTGCGGCCCGAGTGCGGCTCTAGCCCAGGTCAGTGATGTTCTACAAGTGCACGCCGGAGGCGTCGCACGCGGTGCTCAAGTCGTGCGGGCCCGGCCTCATGTACAACCCCGCGCTCATGGGGTGCGACTGGCCCGCGGCTGTGATTGCGCTGCGGCCCGAGTGCGGCTCTAGCCCAGGTCAGTGATGTTCTACAAGTGGACGCCGGCGGCCTCGCACGCGGCGCTCAAGTCGTGCGGGCCCGGCCTCATGTACAACCCCGCGCTCATGGTGTGCGACTGGCACGCGGTCGTGATCGCGCTGCGGCCCGAGTATGGTGGTCAGTTTTTTAAATGTTTGGGTTTTAAACAAATTAGGTATTGGTTTTCATATACATTTAGTGGAAAGCTGTTAATTTAAAATTCCAAACTGACACTTCAATTTCATTTACAATATATTTGTGTACATAAGAAACTACCTTACTCATAATATAATAATTAATTATTATACTTTTCACAGCTCCAACTACAACCGAGTCTGAAAAACCTCGTATTCTCATAGGTATGTATAAAAACGTTATTACATAGAATATTTAGATTAATTTATGAGTATTTTTGAAATTATGTGCATTTAAATTTTTTTTAAAGTTGGAATTATGAGTGTAAAAAACTACATATTGGTTTATACTTACATGAAATACAAAAACATTAAAGTAATTATAAACTTTTGAATAAATTAGCAAACTATATGTTCTTGCGACCTATATATTTCATACAACTGCAGGAACGCGTGACGTCAGACTTTTGTATGAAGCGTTTTCAAGAGAAAAATTCTATATTACAAATCGCTGCACCTTTGAAAATATTCATTTTTAACATACTGTTTCCTCCGAGAAGTTACTCATTTAAGAGTACTATTCATTTATGCAATACAATATCTCACCTCTCAATCAACTAAAAATTGGCTCGTTTGCTTTTGTAAGTAGATATTAAGTACATACTTATGATCGAAAATAAAATGTAAATAAAAATCAATATATAATTGATCGACAGACACGACGACAGAAGAGCTGTGCCCGCCCGGCCACAAATACTCGGAGTGTGCGTACGCGTGCGACCAACTGTGCGAGCACTTCGAGAGCGTGCTCAAGATGGAAGGGAAGTGCGTCAACGGCGAGGTACGTTGTCATACGCTTGGTTATTAAGGGTAGACGGAAAATTTTCAGTTTTGGTCGTTGAGTTACTTCTAACCGTATCCAAAAGATGGATGTTAACAAATCGTCGGTATATTTTATGTATGTTAAGTGAATACTCGAAGCTTGGACGGATAAAAAAAACACTTTTATTTATTAAAACTTCTTCCAAATTGGTCCCATAATCATGAAGTCAGGATCTGATTATGGAATCCATGAGGAATGGATGGAATGCTTCGAAATTTTCAACAGCTATTGTTTTTTGTATTTCCCAGAAATGTGTGGAAGGCTGCGTGCCGCAAAAGTGCGACGCGGACAAGCTGTGGCGCGACGGGCTCACGTGCGTGCCGCCGCGCGACTGCACCTGCAACGACAACGGACGCATCGTCAAGGTTAGTACAACAGTTGTACTTAGTAGAATCTGGCTACTGAAAGATGAGACTGGAAAAAGCCGGCAAATTAAAAAAATCGACGTATGGAAACCTTGTCTATAGTCGGAATTATAGTTTTGATACTTGATTATTTATGACAATAATATTATATTTTGTTGTCATAAATAATCAAGTATCAAAACTATAATTCCGACTATAGACAAGGTTTCCATACGTCGATTTTTTTAATTTGGCGGCTTTTTCCAGTCTCGTCTTTCAGTAGCCAGACTCTATTACTCGCTAAAATATTGGGACTGAAACAGGTGCCTGTGTATATTATATGTAGTCGTTTTTTTTTTTTGCTTAATTTAAACAAGTTGTATCTAAACTAATCAATCGGTCGCAATAAAATATCCGCAAGATGTCAAAACGCAATTTATTTTAATTCAAAGAGAACTGCAATAATTTTGTAATTCAAGATTATTAGGGAATAAAGTTCGCATGAATTTAACTTGATTAAGTATATTATGCAATCCTGTTCCCCAGTAAAAAAATCTTATTTAGAGAAGGTTATCAGTCATTTTTTTTCTTTTCTCTAAATTACGAAAACATTTATTTATGCATTACTATTACTTACTTATGTTTCCTTACGTTGAGTAAAAATATATTATCCTTCGGATACAACAATATCCTGTATACAACAACTTCTGCTTGCAGCCGGGACAAGTTTTGGTATTGGGTTGCGAGAAGTGCCAGTGTTTGGACAACGCGCTGCACTGCGACACGAGCCACTGCGGGACCACGTTCGGGCCGACACATGCTGACTACATCTTCCCACCCGTACCCACTACCACCACCACCACCACCACCACCACCACCACTAGACCGACCGAGGCCACCACCAGTCCTACCGAGGCCGCTAGAACAACCGTCCCGCCGCTACCGACCACACTCCTCATCAAGACAACGGTGTCGCCTCCGCCAGAGTGTAATCCTGATAGGTAAGACCATACATGAAATACATAATAGCTATACCTCGTTTTTAATTTTATTTTATTGTAAAGACCTTTATAAAAAATTACTTGTCAGTCCTGTTGGTTAAACAACATAAGAATTAAAATAACCAATTAAATAACGTCTACCTAATACATAAACAAAAAAAAAATATTTTATAGCTTTCTTAGAAAAACGACAAATAATACAATTTCAAAAAACTATTTTGTTTTTTTTTAGATTATCTTTTATTTATTCTTATTTTTATACCAGCTCGTTTACTCCAAGATTTTATAAATACGTAGATTTCTCATTACCCTTACTAAAATTATAAACGCGAAAGTTTGTAAGAATGGATGTACGGATGTGTGGATGTTTGCTACTCTTTCACGCAATAACTACTGAACGGATTTTACTTATAATTATTGTTTCGTGAGTCATGATTTTTTCTCCTTCTAGATACAAGTACCTGCTATGGGGGGATGAGCCGCTGGAGGTGAAGCTCACAGCCAGCTCCGTCGCCAGCCCCATGTTCGCGCCGCAGTTCGCCAAACTCAACGGCACCACAGACACCGAATCTGGTAATAAATAACTAAAGAAACGTATTTTGATTACCACGACACAATTAACGATAGGTATAAAGAAAGGGTCGCTCGCGACGCGAGCGTCCGGTCGCACTAGAAATTAATGGGGGAGGACTATGTCCTGCTGTGGACGTCACCAGGCTGAAACGAACGAACAAATAAAGAAAGGGAAGGAAAACTGATTTAGGTATTTAGATTTAAATTAAAGTAATAACCATAATTTGATGGTGTCAATGTGCTATCAAAAATTGTACAATGCTAATAATGTTCTATAGTTGAGAATCCATTTTCAAAATTCGAATGTATTAAGGACCTTACTTTACACAATTTCTTAATATAAGAGACGTGTCGTGACGTGACCTTGAAATTTCGCTCGTTACGCGAAGAAGTTTTACTTCAAAAACAGCCCCCTTACTCCCGACACAATCGAGAATCGTATCAGCTCGATCTCAATAGCTTTTGCTACTCCCGACACCTACACTAGCGCACGATCGCGCGGTGGCTCAATATGTAACTAACCTGGATCGAGAAATTCGTTAGATCGTAACTTTTGGTACTCCCGACGAAATCAATCGATTGAGAATCGAATGGCCGGATCGTAAACAAACGTCAAATTACACGATAGCTAAAGAGGTCTCATTTATAGTATCGAGTTTGCTTGTTTTAATGTATTTGAACTAAATTATGAGATTTTTATTATAATATAGGTCGTCAATAAGCATTATTTAATGTTATTAAAGGACCTAATAGAATAGGAAATGTAAAACTTACGAATAATTGCCCGCTTCAACACATTAGCAATGGACATGGATTATAAGGAATTTCGATGAAATTATCGCCTTAAAAATTATTTATTCGTTTTATTAGTCGCAGATTTCACTCCTCTTATGAAGAAACCAACTCACCGTTATATTAGGTAAAGTTACTTAAAACCTTTACGCATTCGTTTACACAATCATGTTTTACAATATATTTTCACTTAAGACAAGGACCGAGACAAACGAAGTCTACATAATATGATCTATATCATAATAATATGAAGACTTATCATAATAATATGAAGACTTCATTTGTCTCAATCTGTCTTTGAATATACAAAGTAGGTACGTCACAACACTTGACTTTCTATGTTTCTGACAAATTAGATTATCATAATATGACTTTGACATTTGACAGAACGTCAAATAAAAAAACAGGATTATCAAAACTATTGTTTATGGTCACAGTTTTTTTTTTTAAATAACCTTTATAAACCTACCATTGCATGAGATTGAGGCTGGTCCATTTGAATAAACAAATATAAAATTATATTTAATGTGAAAAATATATAATTTTTACATAATATTTTTAATAATCTTTACCATAGACTACGGCACTCAGCTGTAACTTGTTTACTTTGTGGACGTGACGTCAGCAACCGGATACAGCTAACGACGCTGATAAGACACGATCTCAACGCGATCTTGATTTCGATACGATTTTGTTCGGGAGTACGCATCAGGATCGAATCTAGATCAAAATCGAAATCGGATCAGACTCGTAAATCGAAATCGTATCAGTTTCGGGAGTAAGGCCCCAGGTCGAAAAATTAACGTTTTCTCATTTTCAATTGCAGCAGGCAGCTGGAACCCGTCAGTTTCAGACCTGAACCAGTACATCCAAGTGGAGCTGCCGTCCAAGGAGCCGCTGTACGGCGTGATAGTACAGGGTAGCCCCCTGTTCGAGCAGTACGTCACGAGCTACGAGCTCATGTATGGAGACGACGGTAACGCCTTCCATACCGTCGATGGACTGGATGGAGAGCCGCAGGTAGATCATATATACACACATACATACTTAAATATACAGTCGCCGACATACCGGTGTAATTTATCACCGTACTAATAAGGTAGATAAGTCTACAAGTATCTACTAGTACATACCACATAGTATAGGCTATTCAATTTTTTTTCAAATATATTTTAAAATGTTCGTATCGATTCGATAGTCAACTAGTATTTTTATTTCCTGGAAATAATGTCTCTTTATGCAAAGAAAAAATGATTAAAATTTAAACTATAAATGTTTGCGCCAAAACGACATCCACCATTATCGTGACGTCATAAGAACAGAAACAAATAAATGTCATATGTGCGTGTGTAGTGCATGAACTTAGATTTAACTTTAGCTGTTCTTTATTCGATTTAATTATGTTCTTATGACGTCACTTACAAGCACAATATTGTTTTCGTTTTCGGTCACGTGATATACAGATATTAAAAGCACTATTTTATTTTGGAAATTATAAATAACTCGCATATTTTTATATTAAAATAGTGTTGTATTTGTATTTACTATGATAGAAATTATATAAATTACAAATTTATATGATTTGATTTTCATATATTAAACTAGCCTATTGTCAATATAATATGTCAGATTCCGTCATCATTTCAAATTGTAGATAGTTGCTTTATAAACTATCATTAACCGTTATTGACTATTCGCAGGTATTCCGAGGGCCGTTAGACAACAAGACGCCAATGAAGCAGATGCTAGAACCGCCCATTGAGGCGAAGTATGTCAGACTGCGCCCATTGACGTGGCACGAAGACATCGCGGTACGCCTCGAGCTGATTGGTTGCGGGGACGTAACAACCACGGAGGCAACCACAGAAACTGACATGGAAACTACGAAGATGACGTACACTGACGTGATGACAACGCCAACAACAAAGACGACAGAGATGACTGACGTGGAGACAACGCCAACTGAGCCTAGTACGACGGTACGTATATTCATGTTAATAATGACAATATATGTTTGAGATAATATCGCCCTTCACATTTAAATTTTAAGGTTCGGTTCTCTGGAAACAGCATGGGCCGTTCCAACCCTCGCTCTGAAAGGAACATGTAGAAGCGCGGGGTTGACAGTCTGATCTGGCATGTCGATGCGATCGCATTTTCCACGTGTGATCGCAAAATAAAACATGTTAGTTTGGAGCGTCAACTTACTACTGGCAGCAAAACTTTTATAATGGTTTACGCGCCAGTCCAAACATTTACACGCACACGTTTTGGAATGTTCGCCTTAATATGTCACACCCGTGCGCAATCCAAACCATGGGCGCATTTTTATACGCTATTAGCACGATAGTTAACCGCAGTCCAACCGCATAGATCCATCCGCGGTTTGGGACGCAATCTCAGATGCTCGGACTAAACTGTACTGTGTGGAGGGCGCTATTACGCGTATAAGTATGTGAAAATGTTACTCTTCACAGCAATAGCGCTTGGTGATTTTCCTTTCGGAATTTTAATCACATCCTAAAACCACTTTTTACATACATACGCCTTTTTTCCGTAGGGGTAGGCAGAGACCACTTCTTTCCACTTGCTACGATCCTTACATACTTGTTTCGCTTCGTTCACTTTCATTCTTACCATCCATTCCTCCTCTTACATTCAAGGTAGCGAAGCGGCTCTCCATGGTCCGCTTTAAGTTTTTTTTATCGCATCAAAATAAAGTATTTAACTTGATATATTCCACAGCCGGAGCCGCTACAGTGCACGGAGCCGCTGGGCGTCGGCACCGACTTACCGCTAGACATGGTGACGGTCAGCTCGGGCAACGACGCGCGCGCCGGCCTCGCGCTCGGCGCGCCGCGCGGCTGGGCGCCCGCCTACAGCACGCCCGGCGAGTGGCTTATGGTGCGTACACGCATACATACATAATAACTACCCACGCCGATCTCGGTGACGGTGGTCGTTTTCAATGAAACCAGGCTAGTTACGCAGCAGTAATTTTATAGTGCCCAAGTGTGTGCGCAGAACACAAGAGCACTTTCTCTTCCTTTACTCTCGTAACCCAGTGGGACGGATAACCGACACGACTGAAGAGAGATCAGGCGGAAGTCCGACTTTTTACATGCCCATCCGACGCATGGATCATCTTTCTTTTTAGACAATCAGGTGATCAACCTGCACTGTCCTAACCAAACTCGGAAACAATGCGGGAATCGAAACCACGACCTCGAGAGCTAATGCTCTAACCACTAGACCACGGAGGCTGTTATATAATATACATACATATTATACTATATACTAAGGGCTTATTCGGAAGTTTTGTCGCTTTTTATTTTATATCGTGCGACAGAGTCAAAACATGCAAATAAGCTATCTAACACTTATCACTAGATTGTGAAACAAGATCTACGGGTTGTAACCGCAATAGAACCCGTAACTCCGTATCACCAACATAATATGCAACAGTACTACACATACACTATACATTTGTTGTAAATACGGGACTTTACTACGGGAAACTTAGTTAATCAAACAAATAATAATCGAAAAAAATACAAAAAGCAATATCTAAGTACTCTTCTCATTCGCAGTTCAACTTCACGTCGCCGAGGAACATAACCGGCATCAAAACGGCGGGCGGCGCCAACGGGTGGGTGAGCGCGTACGCCGTGCAGTACACGTGTGACGTCACTACGTTCAGTCCCGTAGTAGATGCTGCGGGCAAGCCCCGGACGTTCCCCGCCAACTTTGACAGACACGGCGTCGTCCTCAACGAGTTCCGCCCGCCGCTGCGCGCGCAGTACCTCAAGATAATGCCGCTGAAATGGACGGACAATATCGAGATGCACGTCGAACCGATCGGCTGCTTTGAACCCTATCGTAAGTACTACGAGTATAGACATTACGTATACGTACAGTGTATAAAACTGCTACTGTAAAACTATATATTCCCATAGAGGCTCTGTACCTAACTGTGGGAGAGCCACGCTTCGGCATGAATGGGTCGGCTCGACCGGGTAAATACCACGACCTCACAGAAAACCGGCGTGAAATAACGCTAGCGTTGTGTTTCGCCGAGTGAGTGAGTTTACCGGAGGCCCATGGGGGGGATTGGGGATTTTAAGGACCAGGAATACAATTCGCAAAACCAGAGGAGTTACAAGTGTAACTCCTCTGGTGTTGCGAGTGTCCATGGGCGGCAGTAATCGCTTACCATTAGGTGATACGTATGCTCGTTTCCTGGTTCATAACATTAAAAAAAATGTACGTAGTGTAAAAATGTATTGTAAACTCTATCTTTGTTGCTCACATGTCTGTCTCTCTCACAGCGACGACTGTGGCGCCGCCGACCACCGTGAGCCCGTGCTCGCTGTGTCCCGACGTGCCCGCGGCTGCGTGCGCGTGCGCAGCGCCGCTGCACTACGACGGCGAGAGCTGCGTGCCGCGCGACCAGTGCCCCTGCGTCGTCAAATACATGACGTATGTATACACAAATAATAACTGACGACGAATGTAGATTTAAGTATGTCAGAGCAATATTGGAATGAAGTTCCTTATCGCGCGTTGCGAAAGGGGGCTAGACGTAAAAAATTAAGACCAAAAGTTCTAACGACACTTTTTGCTATAGTTGTAAGCCGTGCGGTATGCGCGTGTTTCTCTGTCTGTCTCTCTCCCTCTCATCATCAATGAACCAAACCCATCAACCCTCCACCCAAAAACCACCCCCACCCCCTATACAAAGTCACGCCCCTCCCCTCCAAAATACTTTGACATCACCAATAGCCTTCCCACCAACCCCCCCCCCCCCTAAAATTTTATTTTATTACAATTCCTTTACTAACTAATTAATCGAAAGGAACTTCGTTCCATCCCTTGACACCTCTTAAGTTTTTTATTTTAAATTTTTTCACTAATTGTTAGATACGAAGTTGGCGCGACGTACCGCGGCGTGGCGTGCGACCAGTGCGTGTGTAAGATAGGCGGCGTCAGCGACTGCCGCCCGGCCGAGACCTGCGAGTGCGCACCGGTGAGCAACACTAGCGGCCATGTATTATGAGCGTTTACTACTCATGCTTTCACATTGAAACAATTTCAATCCTAAACATAATTAACAATTGTTACAAATAAAGCGCTACTTTTTCTGTAAAAAGAGGTTTTAGGATTATTTTTGCACATTATGCATGCTCCTTAGTAGCGTATCTCGTTTATTTAAAAATACCTAAATATTGCTAATATTATCACCTTAAAATTGGCTAAAAAATAATACAACAATATTCAAATTGATTTGGAAAAGGCATAAAAATTCCCCTCAATATTTTCACGTGTCTTGCTACTATGCATGAATTTAAGACATTAAGGCTTATTTTATTTGATCACTGTGTGGAATTATTGCACAAAACATTTCTAATGAAATATCAGTACGTACTCGGGCGCTGTCAAAAAACACATTTTACAAACGCGTCCTTAACGCTATAGGTAAGTAATCTACATTCATCACCCCATTTATCACATGCTTGATCATTTCGTGAGCCCCTTTCCGTTTTCATCTTTTCTAGATATACCACATAAGATACTGTATAATAAGTACGTTTCTCGTACCAGATGTACGAAAAACAGTATTCACTTTTACTCATCTGACCGTATATCATTCCATTGATCTGCTAATTAATTTCCATTACATTGTAGGACCTAGTGCCTCACCTGACCAAGGACTGCCAATGTCTGTGCGAGCCGTGCGCCAACGGCACCCGCATCTGCCCCACCAGCAAGCTGTGTCTGCCGCTGGAGCGCTGGTGCGACGGGCTGCAGGACTGTCCGGATGACGAGCGCGACTGCACCACCACCACGGCGTCTACAGTGGTCGAGACGGTGCGCACCACCGTGGTGCCTACCGTCGGCCAAGTCCGCACCACGCCGGCCCCGCCCACCACGCCCGCACGTAAGTAAAGTCACGTTGATTAGATTCGGGTACAAATCTGCAGTTTAAAGCTGCCAATGAACGCTTATTCTTTTTATGAAACGACTGTTACAATTTTAAATGCGGCTTATTTTCATTTAACTTGCACACGTATCACATTAACCTCCCGTGAACACGGTCGCTGTAAATATTCCAAGCGTCGCTATACACTAACCCCCTTACTAATAAATGCTGTATAAGCTTTAAATAGTTACACAGTGTTTTGTCTCCTTCTATCGAATTAAAAATATCACTTGTGTGACGTGAATAAAACACTGTAAAACTATTCAAAGCTTATACAGCGTTTATTAGTTAGGGGCTTAATAAAAATTAGCTCTATAAAATTCGTAAATGTGGTTTTAGTCACGACGAATAGTATTTGCGTAAAATATTGATTTTACGCAATTTTTACACTAACGACTAACGATATTTACTGTAATTTTGCAGCTGTGGTATGCCCGCCGGTGGAATGTCCCCCGAACTACATAATCAGCTACACCCACTCGCCCCTGCAGCGCTCTCATTCCATGTCTGAGTTGCCCCCGCCGCGGCCCCGCTACTCATACCAGAGGTACTACAAGGGCGGCGGTACCAAGGGCGGCACTAAGGGTGGATACAAGGGCGGCTTCTCGAAGACTCCGTTCGCGAAGGGCGGCGCTAAGGGCGGATCGTATGGTAATTATTATTATGGCTATATCTGTATAGCTCTATGTGTTGAAATACGACACACTCCAACTGTGTCGCATTTTGACTTCATCTCGACTCATTCAGTATTACCACGAAGCTGATAGTTTGAAGCTAAGAGTCATCAAACTGCCTATATGCGATACCTAACACCTATTGAAATTTACTAAGTTTTACTCAGATTAAAAAGAATTAGTATAAAAGTAGTATTGTAGCTAGTAGTTACCTACTATCAGGATACTGCATATGCAGTATTCTGATTGAAATTATAATGACATTATTAGTAAAGCGTCGTATAAAATACAACACACAAACATTTGATCAACGCTGTAACGTTACATTAGGCAAATACAGCCAAGCGTTCACACTGGACAAACCGACGATCACTAACAAGCCGACCAGCAAGGAGGCGTGCCCTCAGTTCCGCTGTGTGCCCAAGTTGCCCCCGCCGCCTCGCCGGGGCTCAACTGAGCGCCCCGTCGAATGTGTGGCCCCCGCGTGCCCACGCGGCTACTCGCTGCAGCTGGAAACTGTACCTGGAGCTCACACCGTTTGCCCACAGTCAGTATAAACTTATTTTGTGAGGACTAATAATAATTTATTTGAATGCAATCCTAAAGCTTTTGTTTTTTTTTTTGGTTTATCAAAATTTTCAAATTGATACGCACGCACGCACTCACGCACACACTGACGCACGCAGATACGTGTGCGTGCCGCCGCCGGAGCGTCCCGTGTTCTGCAACATGACGGGTCGCACCATCAGCACGTTCGACGGCACCGAGTACAAGTACGACGTCTGCTACCATATACTGGCGCGCGAGAGCCGCTTCCGGGCCTGGACTGTGCTGGGTACTGTACACATATCCATACTCATGAATATTACACGTGACATTTGTGTATACGTACTATACACAAATGTCACATGTAAATAATATTACATCACTGGCGAATTCTACATGGATCGTGATCCAGGATTACCATATTTATAGCGTGTGTAGTATTGCGTATCTTGGTTCGTGATCGCTAGAAAAAAAAATCACAGCATAAATATCGAGCATGTAGCATTAATTGCATTTGTAGCCATATATAATTTTTAAACTTTTTGTGTTTGCAAGAATATTTTTAAACTATATAGTTATGAAGTACTACGTGAAAGGGAGTGGGGGTCTCGGAATATATAGTGCGATTCAAATGAGAATAGGATCGATTCGGCGCCATATTGTTTTTAATTTAGACTGATATGATAGTTAAATTTATGTTTAGATAATTGATTACTATTTAACGTTTTTACTTAAATTCGATCCAAGACTATTAATAATTATTATATGCACATAAGTTTTTCTGAAAATCACACTTTTCAAGTGATATTTGTCAGAAAAAGGTCATCGACATTCCTATTCTCATTTGAAACCCGTTACACTACGGATGGATGGAATGGTAAAGTCACGAAGTACGTTTCCCTACCAATATTACAGTATCTTATTTATTCGACTCATTCATTCCAGTCCGCAAGAACTGTCGTCCCGAAGGCTGCTTCAACGAGCTCATGGTGCTCCAGGACGACCAGCTAATCCTGGTCAAACCCTCCATGATGATAGAGTACAACGGGTACGAATATACTGTGGAACAGACGAGCAAGATCTGCTTCCAACAGAACAGCTTCGATGTGGCGCGCCTGGGTAGCGGCCTGGCCATCAAGTCCAGGAAACACAAGTTCATCGTGCTATTCAGTAAAGATGGGGACGTGAAAATTGGGGTAAGTATTTTTAGTGTTACTCGTATTATAAAAGTAAAAAAAACATTTTTTTTCAAACAAGTTAACTATTTCATATAGCAATTTAACACACAACGAAACAAAGATTTTCGTAATTTTTGACTCTTAGAGCGGTTACGCACTACGTCCGATCCGAATCCGATCCGAAGTCCGGAGTAGACGTAGAACTATTTCTATGGTAGTTTACGTGCTAGATCCGATTTCCGTCATCCGATTTCTTGCCGTCATTCTAGAATCTCCATGACGGAAGGAAATCGGAAGAGACGGAGGAGTTTTTTACGGACCGAGGTAGCCATAGTATTATTTGTATGAACGACTTGTAAATGAATGAAAGGACTCATGATCAACGACGTGAACACTCTGCTGTGGCTCCGCGTTAAATCACGTATTCCAAAAGATGGCTCCTGAATTGCTTGGATTTGTATCAGAAATCGGATAGTACGTAAGCAATATCCGAATTCGATCCGCGTTTTCTAGATCCATATTTTCACGGGTTCGGATCGGATTCTGATCGGACGTAGTGCATAACCGCTATTAGTCAATGTGTAACATTTTTCGTACTAATATCGGATTCTAATATAATTTTGTTTGTACATTGCTTAAAATTTTGATAAACATAATATTTTTATGTTTTCGGTAAATTGTATTAATATTAGACAAAATATAGCATCATTCTCGAACAAAGTACTTATGAATTATGTAGGTATACTCTGACTCGCGCGGTCACGTGGACGGGCTGTGCGGCGCGTTCGACGGCGACGCCACCAACGACCGCAGCACACCTGATGGGAAGCTCGCCTCCAGTACGGAGAAGTTCGCCAGCAGCTGGGCGAAGCCCGGTCTGCCTGCTGACGCCTGCCGCGTGTCCGCCTGCCCGCCCGACCAGCAGGCGCGAGTCTGGGACATGTGTAAAGTCATCGCGTGAGTTTTTGATGTTTAAACTCCTTTTGACGCTTTTAAAAAAATAAACTATTTTTTTTACAGTACACGCTCACATTGACAGCTAAAAAGTGACACGATGAATAATATTATGTTTCCGTAAGAACTTTAAAGTAGTATAACTTGTTACGTGCGTAGATAACAATACATACATTTTTTTATCAGCCGTACGGTATTTAACTTGGGTCATATTCTTTGGCATCTGTCTCATAAATAGACGAGAAGTAGCGATTTCGTTGGATTTTGCCACCAATGGGGTCGCGGGGGATTTAAAAGATACCTAATATAATAAATTCATCATGCTTTGTCATCATTATCATAATCATCTCTGCACAAAGCCGTGCTTTATATTATCTCTTCCGTGTACAACGACATTCTGAATGTCTTTTGAAATTTTTGTTCTGTCTCTGTCATTGCCATAGAATACGGCAATTGCTGAAGAACATTATGGAAGATGTTACACGTAATGTTTTAGTGATATCCTGTCGCATTGTCAGACCGTAGGGTCTGTCTTACAACTTATTCTCCTATTTACCAGTGAGGAGCCTCTATCCCAATGCGGCAAGGTCCTGAACCTGGACAAGTGGCGCAGCATCTGCCTGGAGAAGATCTGCGAGTGCGCGGCGGGCGGGCACGGGGAGGGGGCGTGTCGGTGCGCGCTGCTGGAGCAGCTGGTGGGCGAGTGCATGGCGGCCGATCGAGATGTGGACGTCGCGGGCTGGAGAGTCAAGATGGACTGTCGTGAGTATAAATGTGAAAGTTTGTGAGGATGGATGAATGGATGTTTTTTACTCTGATACGTAGAAACTACTAAACGGATTTTGATTAAATTTGTTATGGTACTAGTTTAACCTCTGGATAAACACAACGAAAAAGTACAGTGTTCCTCTTGGCGGAGCCGCGGACAATAGCTAGTTAGGGAATAAGGGCACATGAGATCGTCTGATGGAATGTCTGAAAAGCCACAGCCATCAGTGTTACGGAAAGGGCGTGTCCGTGCACTGTTAGAGCAGCTAGTGAGCGGGTGTAGGTGGCTGAGACAGACAGAGGAGAGGTCATTTTGAGTTAATTTGCTGCGTATTGAGACACGCAGCCTAAGCGGCTATGGCCTTACCTTACGTAACGGTTAAAATGTTCGTATCGATTCGGGTCAACTAGTATTTTTATTTCCTGGAAAGATATTATATATCTTTATGCAAAGAAAAATGATTATAATCTAAACGATAAATTTTTGCGCCAAAACGACAGCTACCATAAGAACAGAAACAATTATTAAATTTCATAACATGTGCGTGAGCAGTACATGAACTTTATATTTAATTTTCGGTGGTGTTTATTCGATTCGATTATGTTCTTATAACGTCACTTACAAGAAAATATGACGACTGGCGTTTTCGGTTTCGTCATATAATAACAGAGATTGATGCGTTTTTATTTTTATTTCTATTTCTTTAGCGGCCGAGTGCCCTGCGCCACTGGTGCACTACGACTGCTACCGGCGGCGGTGCGAGCCGGCGTGCGCGGCCTCCGGGGCCTCCGGTGCCACCACGGTGTGCCCCGCGGAGGAGGGACACTGCTTCCCCGGCTGCTACTGCCCCGAGGGCAAACTGAGGCTTGGAGACACGTGTGTGGTGCCCGCTGATTGTCTCGACTGTGAGTTGTATGTTAATTATGTTTGAACGCTTCCAAAGGAGAACTACTTTTAAAGTGACTCTGGCAAAGGTATAAAGTTTATTGAACACGTATAAGGGTAATCGTGTTTAAATTGTTTCAAACCCCAGGCGCAAAAATAAAATTATATTTGCGGCATTTTTGCTTCTGATAGAAAGGCCCTACTTGTGATACAGTTTTTTCAGGAGATTACATCGTTGTATTATATATGTCACCGTAAAATTGTAAAAACCGTTAGATTGTAATAAAACTAGTGAAATTGTTAAATGTTTAAAGACTTCTGACGCGAATATTCGGTATATAATTTAACACATTATTTTTCGTTAGATTATAAATATATAGTTTTCTATCTTTCGACACATTTTTACAATCTCGTTAGTTATTTTAAAATCTAACGGTTTTTACAATTTTACGGTGACATATATACAATATACATAATATAAATATGATAAATACACATAACACGTGTAGTTTTTTTATTTTATGACACACACTTTGATCAACAGACATAATAATTATGTTATTAATACAAATAATAAATAAATGTCCAGGCACATGCACGGGTATAGGAACGCCGGCCAAGTACGTGACATTCGAAGGCGACGACCTGCCGTTCCTCGGCAACTGCACGTACCTCGCCGTGCGCGACAGGAACGAGACACAACAACACAACTTCGAGGTAATACACACTCACAGGTTATCCATAGTGTATCTCAGTATACATAAAAAGATATATAGGGGATATCGGTAGGTATACCTCCTTAAAATAAAATTATAAATATCTACACTATATTAAGAAATATGATGTCATGGGATACTCATCCTAACATACCTGTCCGGTAGTTGTGGTATAATATACGGGTATGCGACCCCGGCTTCCCTAGCTATTACTGTCCTAGCCCTTGCCCCTAGTGGTAATATCCTAAATTTCCTATTTTCCACTCTAACTTACTAATCTTCCTTTCCACGCTACCTATCCTTTCCTTTCCCTATTCCTACCCTCTCCGCCTATCTGTGGGAACGCAATGAATAATCGAAAAAATAATTTAATCATCCAAAATGGCGGCGATGTGATTCGCCACTCATCACGTCTCGTTTCTCGCGGAGGCGAAAAGTGGACCATGGAGAGCCGCTTCGCTACGTTGAATGTAAGATGAGGAATGGATGGTAAGAATGAAAGTGAACGAAGCGAAACAAGTATATAAGGATCGTAGCAATTGGAAAGAAGTGGTCTCTGCCTACCTACGGGAAAGAGGTGTGATTACATGTATGTATCTATGTATTAAGAAATTACACTCTCACCTGGTGTTGGTTAGCTACACAGGCAAAAATATTAGAATGACATTAAGACAAATATTTTACGTTTATAAAAAAAACTATATTGTCAGGTGTACGTAACCAACGGTCCGTGCGAGGAGAACAGTGCCGTGGTCTGCGCCAAAGTAGTCCATCTGATACACGGCAAAAACGTCGTACACATCAGCAAAGCCGAAGGAACTAAGAAGGTAAAATAATATGTAGACATTTATTTATATTTTTTGTTGAAAGTATACAAGTACGGTATATCTCGTTGTATCCAGTGCGATAAAACATACAATATAGCTTAACAACATGGAGACTAAAGGAGCACGATCTCTTAAAGACAGAAAAATTTTGTAAGTGTGTATGATGATGATAATGTATGTTTTCAGCTGCTACCGGTGGTGAACGGCGAGGCAGTATTCCGGTACCTCGCCACTCACGACTGGGCGACCGTCACGCTGCTCAACGGGCAGGACGTTAGTGTGCAGCTGCCCGAATTACATGTTGAGGTTAGTAGAGCCGATATATTATCACCGATATCGTGGTTTCCGAATTATCGATCCGAAATACATTAGTGGTTTTTATAGTTCGTATATATGAAATATTGAGTACTAAATTGCGACTCTTTTGACATATGTTCTCAATTATTTACTTACTACGGCGCAGCGCCACAGTGTTTTAGAAATCCTCAAAATCGGACATTTCTAAACTAAGCCCAGAGGTTGATGGCGTCTTGTATTTCAAACTTAAGAGTAGAACACCCGTGTGCCAATTCTACTTAGTTTTTTTATATAAGTAATTTGTAATATGGGCATTTTTTCAAGTCGTCGATTCATAAAATTAATTTATTACGTCAATTGCGAGGCGTTGTAAACTTGTTATATACTTTGTTCGATACACCAGTTAGATGCGCATTTATTATACTTTATTTCGTTTGTTTGAAATTTGAAACAAAAAACAAGTTTGAAAAGTGAAAAAAATTAAATATCTTTAAAAGTACTCAAGTGGCAGAAACGTAATAAAGTATAATAAATGCGCATCTATCTGTTGTATCGAACAAAGTATATAACAAGTTTACAACGCCTCGCAATTGACGTAATAAATTAATTTTATGAATCGATGACTTGAAAAAATGCCCATATTCCAAATTATTTATATAAAAAACTAAGTAGAATTGGCACACGGGTGTTCTACTCTTAAATTTGGAATACAAGACGCCATAAATCTATGGGCTTAGTTTAGAAATGTCCGATTTTGAGGATTTCTAAAACACTGTGCAGCGACCCAAATTGGGTTTTGGCCTCTGACACAATGTACGCCATTTCGTCCGGTCTGGTGCGACATTTTGCCGGGTCGTCCGCCCGCAACTATCTATCAGGTCCTCTGTCTCGTCCCTCCAGTGGTACCTGGGACGTCCCACCGGAACTCAAAAGTCAAAGGATTTCGTTTGATTGGTCGTTTACATTTAAGTAGAAACTTACATGCAATATTAAGCATTTTTGTGAAAAAAAAAACATATTTGATAATATGAATCACACCGAAGGATAAAGTTTTTATTTTTATGCTGCGAAAAGTACTTACGATGTTTCGTATACTAAGTGAAGTAATGTATGTTTTCAGTTGATAGTGTTCCAAGCGAAGTTGGAATACAGTATCCGCGTGCCGTCACACATCTACGCCAACCGAACAGAGGGACTGTGCGGCGTGTGCGCCGGCGACCAGCCGCAGTTGACCACGAGCAACGGCACCGCTACTGATGACTTCGAGCTGGTATGTAATAGTTGTATATAGCTCACGTGTATATAGACGCCAGTAGCGTGTACGTGTATATACATATTGTCTTATACTGCCGATACGTACATATACGTCTTATACTGCCGATGCGTACGTATACGCCAGTAGCGTGTACGCGTATATACGTACTGTATTATACTGCCGATGCGTACGTATACGCCAGTACCGTGTACGTGTATAAAGAACTGTCTTATACTACCGATGCGTACGTATACGCCAGTAGCGTGTACGTGCATAAAGTACTGTCATATACTGCTGATACGTACGTATATGCCAGTAGCGTGTACGTGTATATACATACTGTCTTATACCTCCGAGAAGTACGTATACGCCATCAGCATGCAAGTGTATATACATACTATTTTATACTGCCGATACGTACGTATACGCCAGCAGCGTATGGGTATACGCCAAGAACGTTTACGTATGATGTACAATTATTTTTTATAAATTTTCGATGAAACTAAAGACAATACATATAGGTATATAGAAATAAATATTTATAACTAGAATTTATTTTATTGAAATGCTTTCTCAATTGTAGCTTTACACGCTATTCTTATTGAATTGTTAAAAAACTTTATATTTGTACAGTACGGCAAGAGCTGGCAAGCGACTCCGGAGACGCTAACAACACTGGACGTGCCCCCGCAAGAGCAGTGCGGCGAGCTGCCACCCGAGCCGGAGTGTGTGGTGCCCGCGCCGGAACACAACCCCTGTCTGCAGCTCAACAACGCCGACAAGTTTGGACAGGTAACGAAAATCTCCAAGGGTTCTGTGGAAATGTACATTCGGAAAGCCTGATACGCGCTACGAAATTTTATAATAGCTCCCCACACCGGTTTCGATGACGGTGGCCGGTTTCATTGAAACCAGGCAAGATCCGCAGGAGTTATTTTAATCGGCCCAAATGTGTACGCAGTACACAAGTGCGCCTTCTCTTCCTTTACTCTCGAAACCTAGTATAGAACGGATGACCGACACGACTGGAGAGAGATCAGGCGCAGGTCCGGCGCATGGATCATCTTTCTCGTTAGACAATCAGGTGATCAGCCTGCATTGTCCTGACCAAACTTGTAAATAACTTTTTTTGATGTTTCAACGCCTTCGAACCCACGACCTCCGAGTCGAGCGCCAAGCTCTAAACCACTGAACCACAGAGGCTGTTAGTTTGTATTTCATAAAGTGTATGTATAAGCTCAGTGTGTAATTTTCCGCAGTGTATAGCGCTGATCGACCCGCAACCGTACGTGGAGGCGTGCGAGTCGGAGCTGTGCCTCAACCGCAGCGCGTGCGGCACGTTGGAGCGGTACGCCGCGGACTGCGCGCGCCAGGGCGTCTGCCTCGACTGGCGCGCCGATCTGTGCCCTCTGACCTGGTGAGTACATCATCGACCACTCACATGCCCGCCTGAGACACACGATCAGAAGCTCACTCACGCATCGAATCGAGAATGCACAAAAGCGATAGTATGTACCAACATCGGAACTAGACTGCGAAGTAAACAAATAATTACGAGAATAAACATTAATGTATACAGATGTGAAGATATAAATACATTCTTCTTACGCTGGTGTTTTACGAGATCGCGCAGGAACCGTTCATTTTCCCGCGATGAAATGTAGCCTATGTCCTTCCCCTTAGCCTATTCTATATCTGTGCCAAATTTCATCAAAATCGGTCCAATAGCTTCGGAGCCTATTCAATGAAAATAAACAAACAAATCTTTTCTCTTTATATATTAATATAAGTCGCGGGCAAAAGCTAGTATTAACTAGCTTTTGCCCGCGACTTCGTCCGCGTGGAACAGTTACTTTGGGATATCACTAAAATTTACCCGCGACTTTCTAAATGAATGTAAAAATAAAGATCTGGGGGCACGGCAGTGCCCCCGCCAAGTCGATATACTTATACAAAAAACAAGACCAGTTAAGTTACGCGAGATTGCATTTAAAAATAAATTTACTATTTTAAAGTCGAACAATGTGTATGGTTCTAGAATGTTAAGAAATATAATACCAACAATTGCTAACAGCTTACCCCCAAAATTGCAAGATAAAATTGTTAATCAGCAGAATTTTCGTAAAGATTTAAAACAATATTTAATTAATATGGACTATAAAGAAAAATATATAACATAACTCAAAATGCAAATTCTTCGTATGTCATTGTAAGTTTATGCAGTAAGTATAATAAGTTGTAATACATAATAATAATTTTTTTGTAAGCAATTCGTACGTGTTTGTGTGAACTATAGTGCCCAGATAAACCGATTCGGTTTGTGGCGCACATATATAGGCTAATTGAATATTGTATATTATGTTTTTGGAAATAAATGAAAAAAAAAATACGTAGAAGGAGAAGCGCTACCACCTCACGACTGCCCGCCCGCGTCGCGCGCCGTACTTTATAATTACTTGTTTGATTATTTTATTATTGCGATATCTTCTAAAATACTCATTGAAATCAAATGATGTAAACGGCAAATTTCTTCTAGATCAAATGCTTGTAATGAATAACGTATTTACTTGGATAAGGATTAATATCATCTTTATGAAAACACCTTCACAAATAATAATGCTTACTTTTAGAACAGTTTTGGTTACCATAAAAAGGTTATAGTGAGCCAACCTTAAAAGATAGACATATACTGTCGCGGACTTTTTTGTAGAACTTTTAAAGGAGAACAATTCTGTTATACATAATTTTAGCGAAACTTTAACCGTTTCAGCAGCGTGCGCAGCGAAAGCTCTCAAAAGGAATCCCCGATTTTGTAACATTCTTGATTGGTGCTCCGCTCGTATTGAACTTATTATGATGTTATATAGCCTAAAGCCTTCCTCAATAAGTGGACTATCAAACACAAAAAGAATTTTTCAATTCGTACCAGTAGTTCCTGAGATTAGCGCGTTCAAACAAACAAACAAACTCTTCAGCTTTATAATATTATAGTATAGACTATAAACTATAGATAATTAATTGTTATTATTTTCATACACACTCGTTGGTTCCGTTAATAATAACCGTGTAACTAACTTTACAGCGAAGCACCGCTGGTGTACCGGCCGTGCGTCGACTGCGAAAGGACTTGCGATAACAACGACGAATACAAGGCCGGCAAGAAGTGCGACGCCAAACCAGTAGAGGGATGCTTCTGTCCCGAGGGAAAAGTTAGTAAATATCTCATTACTTTGACGAGTATTTGCTTAAGCATATAACTGAATTGAAATAAAAAACTGAAGCACTAAGATGGCAAGAGCCCTAATGATCTTATAATTGTTCGTAATATTCGTGTATGAATTTGTCTCGGACACTTTTTGCCTCAACACGCCTCGTCTATAATACATAGGTATATATGACGTATATGACTGTTATTAAATCTGTTCTGGATTATTTTGTTTCAGGTGAAAGTAAACAACACATGCATAGAACCAACCAAATGCTTCCCATGCGACGCGAATAAGGAACATTACGCTGGCGACGAGTGGCAGGTCAACATACTACTATATTTTTCTTTACAAAGCCAAGCCAAAAAATTTAAGTTTTATTCATATAACCCATTCTAAACCATTGTTCAACGTTTCCTAGAAAGAAACTAAGTCTTACAGTAACTAGGTTGTAAATATTTGATAATGTTCATAAATTTACATTTAATGGATAGATGAAATGGAAACATTTACTCACTATAATTATAATATTTTTGTTACTAAAAACAGGAGGATGCGTGCACGAAATGCACGTGCAGTAAGACCGCTCACGGCGAGGCGCACGTGGCGTGTACGACGCAGACCTGCACGCGGCCCGTGTGCGCCAGCGATCACGACCTGCTAACCACGCCCCCCGCGCCCGACGCATGCTGCCCCACCTACCTGTGCGGTGAGTTAATAAATGAAAGATATTTCAACTCTAAATAGAATACATTTTGCGCTTCAAATAAAAAGGCACAAATTACCGTTGGAAATAGTTTCTACTAGGCTAGGAAGAGTAAAATAAAATTGTTTGAATGGAAAAGTTACGGCTTGATGGCTTAGTCCAGCTTTACGTTCTAGAAAAAACTGAGTCCTAACAGTGAAGATAGGTGGAGAAACAGATGGGAAAATGTTTGCGAAACAGTACCCTGGCAACAGTAATAGCGCTATTCATTTAGTAGCTGACATTAGTGCTAGGTTTGGAGAAACATTATCATGTTGATATCACGTTGTAAGCAATTTTTCAGTTTTGAAGCCGGTAGAGGAGCGCTGCGAGACCCCGAAGAAGATGGACTGCGGCTTTGGACAAGTTCTCAAGCAGAAGATCAATGATCAGGGCTGCCCTGAGTTTGCGTGTGGTGAGACACGATTTTTATTAGTTGTAGTTTTTTACGGCATAACTATACGGTAACCTAGGTTAGGTTACCGTATACAGGGAATACACACACCCCAAATGAGTAATTTGCCTTAAGCCACACCATGCTTAGTTACTCTAGCCTAAGAAGTTACTTACTGAAAATACAACGTAAACGCCATTTTACATACACACATTTATGTAATGACTAGATGTTTTCCGCGACTTCTTACGCGCAAAAGATAGTTCTCCTTGAACCGTACATGCGTGCGTACCGTGCGGGAATCCGCAATTACAGTCCAGTAATGTTGGAGCTTATTCAATGCCTTTCCTCTTTAATATTACTGTAGATATATTTAAGGCAAACGTTTAAGATATATGTAACTTTCACAGTTTTATTTTGTTTAATAAATAATAATACATAAGATGTGTATTCAGAATGCATGCCGGAGAGCGAGTGTGAGCACATACCAACCGAGAGCGAAGTGGAGATGCTGGAGCCGGGCATGGAGCGCGTCGTGGACCGCGCCGGCTGCTGCCCCCGCGCGCGCCTCGTGTGCCGGCCGCAGCTGTGCCCCCGCGCCCCCGACTGCCCCCGCTTCCACGAGCTGCGCACCGACAACGACACCGCGCGCTGCTGCCCCGAGCATCGCTGCGGTAAGTTCCTCAGCCTTCGGTTGAGCTCTGTAGTAATCCGGAGAAGAATTCAATTGTAATTTAGTACAAAGACTAGCCGATAGAGGCGCTGATGGCACAGAACTAAAAGAAAGTTAAAATACATTTCAATTGATTAATTTATTAATTATGGATTGATTTACAGAACCACCCAAGGACAAGTGCATTGTGAAATTGGAGTGGGAGGCGGCTCCGAAGGGAGGAGAGAAAATACGCGCCACCCAGCTAGAGACGCTTAAAGAGGTTGGTGACTTAAAGATAAAAATCGCTTAGAGCCTAAATTTAAAAAATTGGATTAAAAAAATATATTTTTTCTCTTTTAAGATGGACAGTGTGTGGCTAGACGGGCCTTGTCGCCGGTGCCGCTGCGTGCCGTCCGCACGGGGCCCCGTGCCGCAGTGCAGCCTGCGCGAGTGCCCCAGCGTGGGGCCAAGCGACCAGTTCGTGGTTGAGCCCCGCCCTGTGCCCTTCGCGTGCTGCCCCGAGCCCGTGCATGTGGCCTGCCGCGACGGTGATAATATTTACAAGGTGGGCGATTCATAAGGTCCCGAGCTATATCGTCTAATAGATGTACCTCGTATCTACTAACAGAGCGGCAGTAATGCGACGCGTTTGACAATGATGATCATTGTTGGTTTCTAAATGTTATCTTGATTTAACAATACTTTTAATATGGCAGGTCGGCGAAAACTGGACGTCGGCGGACAACCCGTGCGAGTCGTACCGCTGCGCCGAGGCGGAGCCAGGCCGGCTGGAGAAGATCACCACCGTGCAGAACTGCGAGACTGACTGCAAGCCAGTATGGTTTTAAATACTGTATAGCCTGATTAGCACGCGTAGCGGTTATCCACTGTAGAAATAGTTTATTTCTACGGAAGAATAGACAAAACGACAGAAAAACGACAGAATGACAAAGGAAAGCTGTAATTTTGTCTATATTATCTGTTAGTTTACTCATTCTTGTGTTAGCAAAACACATTCCTATGTTGTTCATGCGTGCAGGAATTTAAGGAACCTTGAATAATAGCAGGAAATTAATAAAACAAAATTGAAATGCCAATAATGTCAAACCTTTGAGATTTAACCAATCGTATTTTATTAAAGAAGTAACAAACTTTTCGTAGTGTTACTGCAATAAAAAATATAATGCCCTCCGTGTATTATTTTTACCTATCAAAATCTATCTTCCAGGGTTGGGAGTACATAGACGCCACAGACGGGTCGTGTTGCGGGCGCTGCGAGCCCGTGGCGTGCGTGGTGGGCGGGGCCGTGCGGCGCGTGGGCGACGTGTGGCGCTCCGCCGACCACTGCACCAACTACACCTGCCTCAACGTCAACGGCGCGGTACTGTGGCCTCCCTAAATCTTACTACAGATTGCTAATTATTGCGATACATACAAAAATATACGCGTTGACTTGAGGAACCTCCTCCGGTCTTTTCGTCGGTCAAAAATACAGTATGTTATTTGGTAGAAGGACAATTTCATGATATCGATTCGATAAAGCCACTGCCGTCAGCGGAATCAAAAGGAGTTGTTATTTGGCCTTCAAAAACTGTTTCTTTTTGTATTTTATATCTTACTAGCTTTTGCGCGCGATTCCTCCCGCGTAAATACATTATCCCGCGGGAACACTACTTTTTGGGCAAAAAAATATCCTATGTCCTTTCCCGGGACCCAAAGTATGTCTATACCAAATTTTATAAAAATCGGTTCAACGGTTAAAGCATGAAGAGGTAACAGACAGACAGACACACTTTCGCATTTATAATATTAGTATAGACTAGTATAGATTTATGGATATTTTAATCGTTCCAATTTATTTTATTTCGTATACGCGTACGTTTAAAGGATATTGAATGAGAAATTATTTATTTGTATTTCTTTACATTACAGTTACAAGTACAAAGCTTCAACGAGACCTGTCCTGAAGTTCCCGAGTCACTCATCAAACAATTCGTGCTAAGCGACGAGGTCGTCCCGGGCAAGTGCTGCCACAAGCGCGAGCCAATAGCGTGCAGGGTCGGCAATGACATCTATCAGGTAAATTATTTGCTTATATGGGGCTTATATTTAACTACGAAACATAGATCAAGAATGCTCAAGATACCGCACGAACGCTCGAAATGTATCATGACTCATGAGTGCTTAATATGCCGAAGTGAATACCCACTTGGCATACATGCATTGGCATAGCATGACCTTATATAGCTGTGTAAAAAAAACAAAACTGATTTAATGTAGTACATAATGAGTAAGTTTTAATTTCCGTGTTGTCTGTTATCCTTCTGGCTGTAATTTTAAGTGTGCAACCTAAAAGCATGGATGCATTGTTTCATTCGGCATTCAATCTTCAATATCTTCATGCGTTTATACCTAAATATGTATTAAAACTTTATTAAAATGCTATATTTTAACGTAAATTCTAAATCAAATGGTCGTCCTGCTTACGACGTAACTGTCCCAAAACTTTGTGAATATTTTTTCAAAGTGAAGAAAAATGTATGTTTAATATTTTGTCCTTCATTTTGTAATGGCTGCAACATATTAAATACTATTAGATCAACTTGTTAACCAAGTATATTGCGTGCAGGAGGGCCAGACCTGGGTGTCGGACGACCCGTGCGTGAACGTGACGTGCGCACGCGACGTGTCGGGGCGGCTGACGCAGCTGGCGGAGCGCACGCCGTGCGTGTCGGAGTGCGCGCGCGGCTGGCGGTACGAGCGCGCGCCGGCCGACTGCTGCGGCCACTGCGTGCAGCACCAGTGCGTCGTGGGTGATGACTTGAAGGACGTCGGTGAGTGTAGAAGTGTTATAAGCAACAAACATAGGGAATGTTCCGATATGCACTGCAAAGTGCACAGTGCTATTCACTGTAGAAAAGTTCGTTCCGTTATGGACTGCCAGTATAGGCAGCATACTGCCGCAGTACCCTATGACGTCAGAAATCGCCGCCATATTCTACTGTGAGCACTGATTTTTTAGAGGTAATGTACTCGCCGTACTTTGATCACGTGATTAAAAAGTTCAAACGTCAAAATGAAGACCATTCCTAGTTGTCAGTTGAAGTCCATAAAATAAGGTTATAGGGCAGCAGTTTAACTGGCTATAAAGGAACGGCTTCTCAGTATACTGAATTGACGTCACACAGTACAGTGGTCGCAGTGCATATCGGAACATGGGGTATGTTCCGATATGCACTGCGACCACTGACACACATAGACCTATATATCATAGACGATAGCCATGTCAAGGGAAAAAGTATCCATACAAGATCCATACTTTTGGGAATCTTCTTCTTCTTTTTATAAACGGCTCCTTAATGAATCGCCAAGGTCAGAGAGTGTTGACACACTTTTGGAGTTGTTTGGGGCAGTTGATGTTTGACATTTGTCATTTTGATATTTGCTTTCGCAGTTTCAGTCCGTATTTATTTGCCAAATTTGGATTAAGATTTTTCTCTATTGTTCGTTATGATATTCCTTAAGCCCATCCTTAGTCTTGCAATCATTGGTTAAAAGTAGTGTCCGACCGAAAGTTCGGTTTCGGTTTCGGCCAAAAACCAAGTTTCGGCGGCAGTTTCGGTTTCGGCCAAAAGTGGCCGAAACTTTTGCCGAAACTGAAACTGATTTCGGAAGTTTTCGTGCACGCTCGCCTAACTTCGTTTCTTGCGGCAACGCTTTGACAACGCAACTGAATTTGAAAAATTAATTAAAATATAATTATTTTTTTTAAATATTATATTAAATAAATGATTACAACAAAATTAATATACCGTGTTTCCATTTCATGCCCCAATTAATGCAGAATAATGGATGAAATGCACCAAATTTCAGTATTTTAAGGAATTTTCTACTTGACCACGTGAGTTTCGGTTTCGGTTTCGGCCGAAACTGAAGCCACGGCCAAATATTCGGTTTCAGTTTCGGTTTCGGCCGGAAAACCAGTTTCGGTCGGACTCTAGTTAAAAGTGTTACGCGTACCAGTGTTTACGTTTGATTTCTAGGAATCATTTCTTTATTCGAGCTTGGCCGATATAATATGGGATCTGAAGCCCAATTCTTGTAATTATTTTCTATATCATCTCGTTTTGATTGACATGCTGACTCATTCGCATACGGGTCAAATAGGGCGCATGCGAGCGAGGCAACAATTTATAAAGAAAAACGAGACTTTTACGATCGCGTCGTATGAATACAATTAAATTTTGTCATTTATGCAAATACTTTACGCCGGTTTTGTTTGAGACCGTGGTAATCGCATCGAGCTGATGTTTAAATCGAGTTGTATCTACAGGCAGCACGTGGCACTCGGCGGACAACTGTACGACATACTCGTGCGAGCGTTACGGCGCGGACGTGATGGTGACGTCATCGGCCGCGGTGTGTCCGGGCGTGTCCGGGTGCGCGCCGTCCGACCTGGTGCAGGAGGGATGCTGCCGAGTGTGCAGAGAAAAACCGGCGAATCTCAGTGGGTATTTTACTACACCCATATAGGGCCTTACTAATAAACTTAGTTATTACAGTGTTTTGTCTCCTTCTATCGAATTAAACATGTCACTTGTGTGATGTGAACTAACTGTATAACTATTCAAAGCTTATACAGCGTTTATTAGTAAGGGGGATAGAGTATTACATTCCAATACTAGCTGAATTTTTAGGCATACCAAATATGCATAAAAAATCATAAAATCGGTAATGCTATATTCTGATATAGCATTTTAGAGGAGTTGATAACAAATACTGTAGAGCGTTGATCTACAAAAATTATAACGTCAATGCTTAGAATATCAATAACTAGCTCCGCCCGCGTGAATCCAGTATCCCACGGGAACACTGCACTTTTATCCTTTTACAGTTTTAATCCAGAGCCGGAAATCCGTTCAGTAGTTTTTGCGTCAAAGAATAACAAACATCCATCCATACATCCATCTAGCCATCTATTCATCCTCACAAACTTTAATCACATTTAAAGTAGTATAAACGTACATTGCTACTCAAAGTGTCCTTAAATTTTTAGAAACATGTGCGCCCGAACCGATGCCGCTGTCGGAGACGATAGGGCTGTTCCACATACAGTCCAAGGTGCACGGCTACTGCGAGAACAAGGAGGGGCTGCCCAGCTTCATGGAGTGCAGGGGCCACTGCCGCTCCGGCACGCTGTTCAACAACGGTCAGTTGCCAATGAAAATTTTAGTAAATTTACTTTATTTCACGCTAGATGTTGCACGCGACGTCGTGCGCGCAAAAGGTAATCCCACACATTTTGCCGCGGTGAAAAGTATATACATGTGTCCAATGTCCTTCCCCGTGGTCTACTCTAATATCTGTGCGAAATTTCATCAAAATCGGTCCAGTAATTTCGGAGCTTATTCAATGCAAACAATCGTACAGTCAAATGTTTTCCTCTTTATAATATTAGTATTATTAGATGAGAGAGGAAACTTGACAGAATCTTTTCATTTCATGTACTCGAAGCGTTCGTACTGGCTCGTAGGACTGTGACAGACATTTTGGTCCTACGAGCCTTATACGGCCATGGGACGCATGTTCTAATAACATTCGAAGAATGTTAATGAGAAATTTTGTAAAGAAATTGGCGAATTTTGCCTTACTTAAATAGCGATCAACTTTTAAATACATATAATATGTAATTTTTAAATACAAGAAATTGTATTTAAAAATATACTTTTAGAAGTTGGAAATTAAAAAGCTTTGTCTCCGAAAACAAAATAAAATAACGAATTCTCTGATTCATGGACAAAACACGTAATGCTTTGCCACTTTTTGTAAACTCGGATTTTAACAATCGAGGCAGTAAACGAGATTTGATGTTGTCGTGTGTTCCAGCGACTGGCACGCACGAGTCGACATGCGAGTGCTGTCGCGCGACGTCGTTCGCGGCGCTGGATGCGGCGCTGACGTGCGCGGACGGCGCGCGCCTGCCGCACCGCGTGGCCTCCGCCGCCGTCTGCGACTGCAGCCCCTGCGGCGGCGCCGAGCTCGCCGGTGAGTGTACTAGCCCGTGCATCAATATACAGTAGCCCCAACTAGCCTGCCCCACTAGTGCCGGACTTGTTATCGATACGTTAACTTTAAATCGAAACATAAATTTAACTATCATAACAGCCTAAATTTGAAACAATATGGCGCGGATTCGATCCTATTCTCAACTAAATAGCACTGTATTAATATTGTTCTGTATATCAATCAATCGTCAATCTTATTTGATGCGATAAAGTTTTTTTTCTTTAATTTATCTAATTTATTGAATTTATTTTAGTATATAGTTTTTATTTGTATATAATTAATGGAGACAATATAATTCTAGGCGAATATTTGTTTCAGAACTAACGACGTATCCGACGAAAACTGGAGGTAAAGGTACGATTTTTATTTGACATCTTATTATTGTTATTCAAAAAAATATATGCACTTATATTATTTTACATTAAGAATGTTTTTCATTAACGTTTGGGCAAATTATCAAAACCCTTTGGAGTCCTGTAAAAATTACCGCCATACTCAGAGACATGATTATTTATGGTGACACTAATTAGAGATTTTGACAGAAAATATATGCCCCCTTACTAATAATTGCTGTATAAGTTTTGTCCCCTTCTATCGAATTAAAAATGTCACTTGTGTGATGTGAACAAAACACTGTATAACTATTCAAAGCTTACACAGCGTTTATTAGTAAGGGGTATGGGTTTTACCTCTAGTAAGTAACCCTTTTAGTAAGCATTAAATGTCTCTGAGTGCGGCTGTTTGTATTAAATCGCTTGAATTGATTGATATCAATGCCTCCCTCGTTCCCACGAGAGTTTTAGTGGTTGCGACAGAAAAAAATTGCAATGTGAAAATACTCTGCGATAATACAAAGTTATTACGTCGACAATTTGACAACTCGACACACTTCGATTTTGGCTTGAGACATTTCTGTTGTAATATAATGTTACGGCGCAATTACACAATGGCTTATGTTGGGCCATGCTTTGCAATGCAATTGGTGTTCACACAATGGCGCATGGTTTAGGTATTGCTGTCCGGCGAAACATTCACGATGGACGTGGAAGTAGTTACGGCCGCGGCTATTTATTTATATACTGCTTACTAACTAGTATTACAGAAGTGTGTACCGCCACAAAGTTATAACAAAAAATGGCGCATAAGGCGATGGTGGATTCGTATGTCATCTAATGGTTTCGAATATTTTTTGCGAAAAATATCGCTAATCGAACTAAACAATGGGCCATTGTGTAAACACCACTGTCCACGCTACGCCACGATTCCTTTGAAGTGTGCCCAAATAACCGACAACTTTCCGATTGCGCGCCACGATGCGCAATTGTCCGCCACTGTGCACCATTACCCGCTGTATAGTGTGATTCAAATGAGAATAGGATCGAGTCGGCGCCAAATTGTTTTGAATTTAGACTGTTATGATAGTTTTGTATAATTGATTAAATTTATATAATTGATTGCTATTTTTTATTTAAATTAGATGCAAGACTATTAATATTTCTATGCACATAAGTTTTTGTGAAAATCGCACTTTTGAAGTGATATTTGACAGAAATATGTCATTGACGTTCCTATTCTCGTTTGAAACGCGTTATACACCCCCTGTGTCATGGCGTGAAGTGGGCCAGCATGGGCCATCATGTACTGGCTACTATAAATAATATGGCTATTCGTGTGTGTACAGGTACCCACGGGCACTACGTCAGACCGGAGGACGAGCCGGAGTTCGAAATCGACGCGCGCTTCGCCGACACGCACCACCGCCGCAGACGAGTGTAGACCACACACCTACCTGAAGAGCATAGACCAGTGAAGACCATACACACCTACCTGATACCTGAGAGAGTTCACAGATGTGAACACCATATAAATATACTCAATATGTAAAAGTCTTGTGTTTCATTCATGACCCCAATAACCTGAACCTCAATTCTCGTATTTAAAGTATAAACTTCATTTTACTTTCTTTGGATTGAAAGTGCAGCGACATGTTACCGTGAACGGATTTTATGACGTTTCGACCAATCAGAGCGCGTTTCACGTTGGTTTAACGTTCATAAAAAAACCTTTTGAGAGTTTTAGCGCGTCGGGACTTGATTGTAATTTTATTAACGCAGGTTTTATTTAGCGGAATTGGCCCTCTGACCACACGGTGCTGATGACGCAAACAACGCGCGTTTTTTTTATAATTCAAATTACAAACTTTGCAGTAATTATTGCCTCTACGGCGCGGGCGCCTAAAATCGTGACTTGTTATTTCCATAATGACATATGCTTGTAGTTCCTTAAAAAATGTTAAAATGTCCAAACGCGTATATTTAAAGATTAAGGCTGCGCTAGGCGGTTTTTTCTCCATACAAACGCTGTTGGTGATTTAATCCAAAGTCAAACATTGTAGACCCAAATTTTAGCGTAATATCGATTTTTATGACACTTATCTAGGTCGATATTTGCTTATATTTCTGAAATTCATCAATTAGTGTAGAAGATAATAGCCTCCAAACATCGCATTTTTAGCGCAACTTTGAACGTAAATAATAATGAAACGAATAATGATAATAAAAAAGCAAGCACATACCGACACAGTTCGGTTATTCAGCAATTGAGATAATTTTACTTCAGACAAAAGTATTATATAGTTTTTTCATAAAACACCAACAGCTAAGTGTCGATTTGCGTAATTTGAAGACCCCTTTTCTAAAATACTTTACACAGCTGCATAAATGTGTGCAGTATAGCTTCTCTTATAAGTATAGATTACTATTTTATGGGTATATCCTTTTTTCCCCGATATTAGGTGAAATAACAAGCATTTTCCCCGCACGCAGCACTGAGTTCGAGCCGTTGACTAGCGCACTCTTAAGGAGTTCTCTTCAGTGCTTTTGAATTCAGGGTATACCTTAATGCAGTGTGCGTTACCCCAGCCAGCAATTCTGTAATTGAGCGTTACATTTTCGTAATTTGCTCCTTTGTAGTTTTCTTGAAAAACTCGAAAAACAAATCCGGCTGGAGTAACGTTTGAAAACAACGTTACTCCAGCCGGACATTTTTTTTCTAAAGGATATTTTAAGGAAAATAATATGCAGATAATTAGAGCATTGCACGGTGTAATTGAGCTTACAAAAATTTCAAAATTCCAGTTTCCATGCTGATAGACCATGCTAAAAACTCTTTAAGAAAATAATTTTCAGCGAAATTGGACAATAACTTTTGAAGTAAATCAAAGAGAACCGATTGAACAACCATTGGGCGTTTGTAGTTACGGAATCCTCCTTAGACATGTCGTGACATGCTCTTGGTTAGGTTAGATTAGGTTATTTGGTATAAAAAATATAGATGAAAAAAAAACTTTAGTACGTATAACTATCTATTTTTTAAATGTCATATTTGTATACGTTAAAAACACTTCGTAAAACAACATCACAATGAACAACAACCAAGAAGTTTTACCCCGACGACATTGGAAAGGATATTAAAATAACACCTTTAATTTTTACTACAATTTAAACAACAAAAGAACGTAGGCCCGGTTTAAACACAGCGAAAACCGCGTGATTTCTGCACGTAGACCGCGCGATTTAGTATGAGCGTTCTAGAACCACGCCTTTGTAATACGTCGCGCGCGGTTGATCCGCACGATCTCGAAGTATAGAATACCAGGAGTCCGAACGGTATAGGCTTTTCCGTAGTATTTATGTACACAATAATAAACCCAGATCTTAGTAATTCTTCCTGCCACCGGCTGCGCTAGAATTTTGGACGTACCGATGTTATTGTGGCGGACCAATCAGCGCACAGTCCTTAATAGCGCTTGGTACTTTTTGAACAATGGCGCGCTCTACCGGCAAAAAATCTGTCCCTTTAATTGACCATTATTTTAAGATTACGTTCGGACTCCTGGTATCTATACTTCGTGCGCACGATTCTCAACCATCCGTTTTCCACTATGTCTGATGCTGGGGCCGCACCTGCGTCTATCGTACGAAGCTTCGTGCTATGAGACGATACCATTGGACGATACACGCAGATCGTCCAATGGTATCGTTTTTAGCACGAAGCACTACGCAGGTGCGGCCGTAGCATGAGCATGGCCTTAATATGCACAATTATTCTGAAGAACCACTGGAATACATCAATGAAGAACATGCATAGTTTTTTTTTATTGTATTTTCGCAAATTACATAATAAGCCAGGTTGATCATAGATATGCAATGGCATATCTATGATCAACCGTTGACGAAGTACAGTCATCACAAAAGTGAGATTGTTGGAGAGCATCGAAAACGCTCTACACAAGAAATTAGCAGGAGTGGCGTCACAGCTGTTGTGTCTCAACGAAAATGTATGAAGATAAATACAAAATTTATTTTATTAACTTAAATATTGTGTTTATGTATATCATTGTAATAACAAAAAATGTCATAATTAACAAAAGGATTTGAACAGTAATTTTCGTTTTGCGATCAAAGCAAAAAGAATTCGTCGTTTTTTTAATCGTGTAACTTTTTAATTTAGCAACTGATTACTGTACAGTAATTTTGCATTTTTCGGTCCATATTTATGTAGCCTTTCGAAAAATATAAGATTTTTGCTGATTTAAACCAAATGCATGTCCTTTATTGTGTAAAACAAAAATTATTTTTAAAATTTTGTGTTGCTATAGTTCACAAAATCTTTACACGGTTTGAAGAACAAGAAAGAGCTAAATATAAACTTTAGGTTGCAACAAAATAATAAGTGTCAAATAGCTTATTTGAATGTCGCTCGATATTAAATAAGCGGCGAAAAAACTTCCGAATAAGCCATCCGACACTAAACTTGTAAAGTTTTCAAATAAGTTATACCTACATGTCGTTTTCGTCATAATTATTAAGTAAAGTACATTGGTATATTATGTACAAAAATTTACATCTGTTCTGAAAAATATTGGGTAGAGTATATCGCTTCTTGAGCGGGGGGTCGCGACTCGCAACCCTGATGGGGGGTCGAGTTTGTTTCTAAAGTGGGTCGCAGTCTGTTTAAAAATAATTCAAGATTCCAAGAGTATCGAACGTAGAAAAAAGCATTCAAACCAGTGAAAGCTAATATAAAGTATCTATAGATGATAAAATTTAAATAGTCCATAATTTTGTAGTGATGGGGACGCAAGACTTTTTACTTAACTTTTTGGCTTTTTCGTGGGCCGCGACATAAAAATGGTTGAGAAACGATGGTGTAGAGTGTACAAAAAATGTATATCTACTAATAAAGGAACCGAAACAATAAACATTATTTACAAATAATGGAAATTATCACAAACACTTTTTTTTTCACTGCGCCCGTGCCATAAAGATACAAAGACATTGAGGATGGACTGCACTAACATTGTGGATTAATTTTAAGCACCATACTCACCGTCCAGCCGCAAATCCAACATCGCTGCCTTGAAGCGGACTTGTAGGCATAAATTATAAAATATGATTGGCACTAATGCCGGCTATTAAGGGCGATACTGACCATCCAGCCTGCAAGCCTAAGGCCGTGGATTTGTATGCAAAAATTATAAATGATTGACACTACTTATTGACGGTACATTAGTACCGGTGCTGGATTTGCTGGATGCGCCGTGAGTATGGCTCTTATGTACCGGTGCCTGATTTGCTGGCTAGACCTTGAAGTATGGCACTTTTTAAAAAGAAAATAAAATGCGTAATTATTTGTTTTTTTAACGGTAATATTGTGTTATAAACTTGTTACAAAACCAACGGGCACAAAATCGCTTCATCCCTATTCTCTTTTCAAGTGGTCGATGTCGATATATTTAATTAAATGCTCAGTCCAATTTACATATTATCTATGTTACTTTGTTTATCCACATACATACATATCACTGGTAGTTCTAAATACAAAAACTATTCCTCTTGGTCCTCTTTAATTTCTTCCTCCTTCTGCTTCTGTTTCCTCAACATTTCCGCTAAGTATTTACACCGCTGCATGCACTCCTCCTGAAAACATAGTAACAAAATATTATTAATGAATGAATAAAAAATATATTGTTACGTGTTAGGGTTCGAAGGATTTGGAGAGAAAGACCTGCTGACTCTTTTGAAGACTTTATTCACTAGCACTAGGTCTAACACAAAGCACTAGGTCTAACACTAAACACTAAGTCCAAATACTAAGCACTAAGTCCAAACACTAAGCACTAACAGTGTCCTTAAGTCGTAGCCAAGTCGCGGGTTTCACTGGTATCATCATTTCACTTATCGCCTGTTTCGCCTCGAAATCGCCCGAAGGTAGCTCGAAACTGAACTGACTCGTTCGCATCTCTGTGGCGTATTTATATGGGCCGAATCGAGTTCCAGACCGTTCCAGAAATATTCGCTAGCCGCGTGAACTGGTTGAATTGTTCCGGAATATTCGCACAGTAGCGCCATCTAGTATCTGGGGGCTTGAGTAGACGTGAAAACGTTGTCCCTGTTCGCACCAAGTGGTTTCATTGGTTGACGCTAGATGGCGCTAGTCTTATTGTTCGTAACACTACTCCCCTCTTATAGGCAAACCGTTTAACTCGATGCTCGCTGCCGCCCGCACCCCTCGCAGTCCCCGTAATCGCCATACCCCCGCACTCCTGTACCGCGCGGGCGAAGACTGAGTTAAACGGTTTGCCTATAAAGATGCTCGTCCCGAGCATCGTTGTTACTGCCATGGTACCGCGCCAGACGGTCTATGGGTACCACTTTGAATGTCCCTCTTGGTTGCTTTTGGATCCTATAAGTCACATCATTTATTCGGGTAAGCACTTTGTATGGTCCGTCCCACTTGGTCTGCAACTTTTGAGATTTCCCTTTCCGGCGAGTTGGGTTATGCAGCCACACCAGTGACCCTTCCTCGAAGCCGCTCGTGTTCGATTTCCGGTCGTACCTGGTTTTCATGTTCTTACTTGACTGTAACCCATTTTCCCGAACCAAGGCGTGTATATAGCGCATTTTTTCCCTTAAATCGCAGACATAGTCTTGTACGGTCTCTGGTCCCTCCGGTGACCCTCCTGTCAATAGGTCTACTGGTATTCGTAGTTCTCTACCGTAGTTGACATACGCCGGGGTAGCTTTTATGCTCTCATGCTCGGCGGTTCGGTATGACAGAAGGAAGAGTGGTATATACTTGTCCCAATCCTTTTGTTTGTCGTCTACCAATTTCGCCAAATGCCTCTCAAGGGTCTGGTTAAATCTTTCTACCATTCCATCAGACTGTGGATGGTACGCGGTGGTCCTCGTCTTATGCATGCCCAAAATTCTGCACACTTCCTGGAACACCTGCGATTCGAAGTTCCTGCCTTGATCAGAATGGATTTCTAGAGGCACACCAAAGCGACATATCACTTCTTCGACTAACTTAGAAGCGACTGTTGTAGCTTCTTGGTTTGGTATGGCGAACACCTCGGGCCATTTGGTGAAGTAGTCCATGACGACCATAAAATACTTGTTTCCCGATTCCGTTACAGGAAATGGCCCAGCTACGTCAACTGCAATCCGTTCCCACGGTGCACCGACGTTATACAACCGCAGGTTCCCACGGCTCCTGGTCTGTGGTCCTTTTACAGCAGCGCAAGTAGTACATTTGCGCCAATCCTGTACATCATCTCGACAATGCAACCAGTAGAATCTTTCGCGCACTTTTGTTAACGTCCTCTTGACACCTAGATGACCTCCTGATACGCCATCATGTATTTCACGGAGAACATCTGGTACTCTCGTTCTTGGGACAATTATCTGAAGATGGAACTCTCTGCCGTTAGTCTTCTCCCATTTCCGGTAGAGTATTCCGTTTTGAAGTATCAGACTGTCCCATTGCGCCCAGTACGCCTTTGTGACAGCGCCAGTGGGTGCAACCTCACTCCAGATTGGTTTGACGTCACCCCGTTTCTTCCATGTAATGATGTGCCGAAGGTCGTCATCTCTTTCTTGGGCCTCCCTCATAGCATCATTCTCCCAGAGACCCAAAGGACTTGTTCTCGTTAGCTTCAATGTAACTTCATTAGATTCCTGCTTAACACAATGTTTGCAGTCTTCCGAACACGGCCTTCGTGAAAGTGCGTCGGCATTCCCATGCGTCTTTCCGCTGCGGTGTTCCGTCTTGAAGTCATACTCCTGAAGCTGTTCAATCCATCGAGCTACTTGACCTTCTGGGTTCTTGAATTGCAGTAGCCACTTCAAGGCTGCGTGATCAGTTCGCAGCAAAAACTGTCTGCCGATGAGATATTTGTTGAAATGTTGTAGCGTCTTTACAATAGCCAAGAGTTCTCTTCTTGTCACGCAGTAGTTTCTCTCTGGCTTGGATAAAGATTTGCTGAAATATGCAATAACAACCTCTCTTTCACCCTGTTTTTGAGATAACACTCCTCCAATGGCCGTGTTTCTTGCATCCGTGTCGACTATAAACTGACCTTCAGTTTGTGGATACCCCAGGATTGGTGTTTCACACAGATGCTTCTTCAGTTTCTGAAAGTAATCTTCACAAGTCTCATCCCAACTAAATTGTCGTTTATCTTCTGTCAGCCGATGTAATGGCTTGGCTATTTATGAGAATCCTTTAACAAAACGCCTGTAGTATGAGCATAGGCCGAGGAATGCTCGCACTTCGGTTTTGTCCTTAGGGGTAGGCCATTTTTGGACTGCTTCCAGTTTCTCCGGGTCTGTCTGGATTCCATCACTGGAGATAACATGGCCGAGATAATTGACCTTACTCCTGAATAAACGACATTTCTTTGGGTTCAACTTTAATTTGGCTCCCTCTATTTTGGCGAAAACTCGCTCCAAGTTTCGTAAATGGTCCTCGAAGTCGCGGCCGACAATGATGACGTCATCTAAGTAGACCAAGCAGGCCTCTCCAACTAAGCCTGCCAGTACACACTCCATGAGTCGCTCAAATGTGGCAGGTGCGTTGCACAATCCGAAGGGCATGACGTTAAATTGCCATAAACCTTTACCGGTCGAGAAAGCTGTCTTTTCCTTGTCCTTTGGATGAATTTCCACCTGCCAGTATCCAGATTTCAGGTCTAGGGTCGAGAACCATTTCATGCCATTCAAGGTATCTAAAGTGTCGTCAATTCTAGGTAACGGGTAACTGTCTTTCTTAGTGACATCATTGAGACGCCTATAGTCCACGCAAAATCTCGTGCTACCATCTTTCTTCTTCACTAATACAACAGGTGAGCACCACGGACTTGCAGACGGTTCAATAATCTTATTCCTTCTCATGTCCTCCAAAAGGCCTTCAACTTCTTTTTCCTTTGCAATTGGTACCCGTCTTGCTCGTTGACGAATTGGTCTCTCGCTTCCGGTATCTATCCTGTGCTGAACTATCGACGTTCTTCCAAGGTCCCCTTCTTGACTGGAGAAGATATTCGCGTAGCGCTGTATAAACTTCTTAGCTTTCATGTTCTGCGAATAGGTCAGATTACTCTTGCAGTCATCGAGTAGCTCAGTCACTAATCCATAGTTGTTGTTGTTTGCTGAATCTGCGCTTGTCATCGAACTACACTTTTTCATCCAGACAACTTCCTCGCACTTTCCAATGACGTCACCTTTGTTCAAGCAGATCTCGCGATCACCAAGATTCAAAACCTTGACCACAGCGTTACTGCTTCCACTAACAAGAGTTCTCGCCGTCATAAGTTTTTGCGCCGATGTCTTGCTAGGTGTGCCTTCGATCAACACGCATCTGTTTGACTTTTTCATTCCAACTGGCGGCAGTTTCACTAGCACCCGAGCTTCCGCTCGTCCAGGTATGATGACTTTCTTTACACATGCGACTTTCCCGCAGGCGCCTCCAAGAATGAAGATTTCTTCTTCACCACACTTGAAAACTCCGTCAGCGACATTAATTTTGCAGTTGTGTTTCTTCATGAAATCCAACCCCAAGATGCAATCATCCATAATCTCGGCCACGATAACGTTATGAGAGTATGAGGACCCCCCTACGTACATCGTGACTGACGTTTCTCCCAGGACGGGTATTGGCTGACCGGAGGCAGTAAGAAGCCGACAGTGAATTTTCCTCTTGTGCCCCCTTGCGGCTTTTACCAGCTTTGGGTTCACTATTGTTCTAGAGGCTCCTGTGTCTAGGGTCATTTTGCAATCCGTTCCGTTAATAGTTCCCTGAATCACAAGACTATTCCCGCTGCATGCCTGGGAAATAACAGTTATCGGGGCTTCTTCCGCGTTAGCCAGTACTCGCCCCTCAGTCCTGGCTTTTATTCGTTTCCCTGATTCCGGGCAGGGCAAGAAGCCCCTTGCTTCTTCAGCTCCTCTATTTGTTCCTCGATCCTTTTCATCCTTGCCATCTGGGTCTCCTTCTGCGGGCAGTTGAACTGAAGATGGCCCTTCTCGACGCACTTGTAGCACATGGCTCCAGAACTTTTCTTCGTAGGAGCCTTAACCTCCTTGACTTCCTCAGAGACCTCGCGGATCTTATAGGTCTGCCGTATGCCATGGCGAACAGCCTCGACCTCCAAAGCATGTGCCAATGCTTCCCTTAGCGAGGTATGGTGACGAAGCCTCACTGCAGCTCTAACCTCCAGGTCTTTGATTCCGTCGACAAATGCTTGAACCATATTCGTGTCTACCATCTTGGTGTCGGCTCCTGGGTGTGCCTTCCTGACGAGTTTTTCAATTTCCAACGCCCATTGTTGTAGTCCTTCTCCTGAGCGTTGGACTCTGTCACGCAGTTGGGCACGGAACACGTGCTCCAGGTGTCGCTCCCCGTATCTGGATTCAAGTGCCTCCATCAGGTCTTGGAACCACTTACCTGTATGTGGCAGTGCTTCCAGGACCGACAAAGCTTGCCCTCTGAGCGCAACAGTGAGAGCGGTCAGGCATTGTTCTTCCGTCCATCCGTTGGCAGTAGCAACAGTCTGGAATTGCTGACGATAAGCGTTCCAAGAAGTAGTGCCGTCGTACGGCGGCACTTTCACTCTCGGTCCTTGTGCCACACCGGTAGTTCCACTAGACATCGCAACTCCCGTGGTTTCAAGGCGCACTACTTTCTTCTGTAGTTCAGTGAGGCCGGTTTTCACGTTTTCAACATCCAATCCTAACCCAGTAACTCGTTCTTCCACTACGTCGACATCCTTTCGAAGCTTAATCACCGAGTCACTGACATCATTTATAGCCCAAAGCGCTTTTTCTTGAAGGTCTTTTTGTTGCTCTTGCGATTCTCGAATCGCTCTGATTTCAGCCTTTTGAAACTCTTGAATCGTAGTCAGCTTGCGTTCTTGTGATTCTTGCAAAGCACCGAGCTTGCGTTCTTGTGAGTCTTGCAAAGCGCCGAGCCTGCGTTCGTGTGATTCTTTCATTGCCTGAATTTCAGCCCTTTGCAGCTCCATTAATTCAATTAAACTTCCTAATTGAAGAGCCAAGGTACTGCTGGTGGGCGTGGCTTGTCTGGTGGGCGTGGCTTGTCTGGTGGGCGTGGCCTGTCTGGAAGGCGTGGCAAGGTGGGTGGAGTCAGTGGGCGGGGCTTGAGTGGGCGTGACCCGGTGGGCGGGGCCAGTGGGCGTGGCTTGGGTCAAAGTGGGCGGAGCCTGGGGGCGTGGTCAGTGGGCGGGTCCTGGTGGGCGGGGTCAGTGGGCGGGGCTTGGCCCACAGTGGGCGGAGCTTGGTCCCCAGTGGGTGTGGCCTCCGCAGCTCGTTGTGCCCTTGTTCTGACGCCCTTCTTGAAGTCCTCTCTCGGAGTCAATGGCATCTCCAAATCTCACTTCCGACACCAGTTGTTACGTGTTAGGGTTCGAAGGATTTGGAGAGAAAGACCTGCTGACTCTTTTGAAGACTTTATTCACTAGCACTAGGTCTAACACAAAGCACTAGGTCTAACACTAAACACTAAGTCCAAATACTAAGCACTAAGTCCAAACACTAAGCACTAACAGTGTCCTTAAGTCGTAGCCAAGTCGCGGGTTTCACTGGTATTAATCACTGGTATCATCATTTCACTTATCGCCTGTTTCGCCTCGAAATCGCCCGAAGGTAGCTCGAAACTGAACTGACTCGTTCGCATCTCTGTGGCGTATTTATATGGGCCGAATCGAGTTCCAGACCGTTCCAGAAATATTCGCTAGCCGCGTGAACTGGTTGAATTGTTCCGGAATATTCGCACAGTAGCGCCATCTAGTATTGAGTAGACGTGAAAACGTTGTCCCTGTTCGCACCAAGTGGTTTCATTGGTTGACGCTAGATGGCGCTAGTCTTATTGTTCGTAACAATATTTATAGTAATGTAAAAAGTCGGACCTGCGCCTGATCTGTCGCCAGTCGTGTCGGTTATCCGTCCCACTGGGTTACGAGAGTACTTAAAGGAAGAGAGAGTGCTCTTGTGCAAAAACTACTCAACACATTTGGTATGGTATGGTAGTAGTTTAGGCTCTGAATTAAAACATAGGCTACTTTTTATCCCGAAAAAGTACAGTTTCTTTTTGGGACACTGTATTTACGCGGGCGGGGCCGCGGGCAACAGCTAGTGTTGCATAAACAAAACAACTACTTTCTGATCTTGCAAAATTGACCGGAACGAAATAATCTTTGCACCGTGAAATTGAAATTGTCCACGTTTTACAATGATCTTACATAACTCTTAACAAATTGCAGAAATCGCTTTTATGAATCCAGTTTATTTGAGTTGAGAATTAAATAGTGAAAAGTGTAATGTAACTTACTTACTTTACTATATTACTTAACACAATTTTTGAGGATTTTAGATATAATTTCAAGAAATAAACCGACCACATTTAACAGGAAAAAGTTGCGTTACGTAATACTTGAACGCTTCCTATTACAAATACGAAAGTTTATTATAGGTTTTTGTTTACTCGTGTACGGTCTAAATCTCGTAAAATTAGATACTCGGGCTTAATATTACAGTTAGTAGTTTACATTCGACTCCCCTAGACCTAGTAGAAGCGGTGTAGTTTGGTATTAAGATACATCTAAAAAATACAAAAAAGTTTTATAATTTTTGCTACGAGTATATTAGTAAGAAAAAACTACATCATTAGTTTACTTAAGGGTCCCACGGATGGTCGAGCTCCCATACAAACGTAGTTTCGTTTTCATTTTAAAACGGTACAACCAAACTTCACCAAACTTTGTACACATAATTCAATGCATCATATCTAGTCTTATAATTAGGTTTGGTTAGAAAATACTAACCAAGAACGAAATAAGAGCGAATTTAATTTCTGGAGGCAAAAATTAAATTCGCTCTTTTTTCGTTCTTGGCTAACATTTTCTAACCAAACCTAATTATAAGACTAGATAGTATGCCTTAAATTATGTGTACAAAGTTTGATGAAGTTTGGTTGTACCGTTTTAAAATTAAAACGAAACTACGTTTGTATGGGATGTCGACCGTCCGTGGGACCCTTAAGTACATTATAATATAAAAAAAAAATTACATAATATAGTAATATAGTTATAATAATAAAAAAAAAAATCTGCCCAATCGTATTTACATAAGCAGTAAGTAAACACTTCAATTCACAAGCAGGTAGGGTCGTTATATGCAGTTACAAGTCACAATACAATTGTCATTGATATCTTATTCGATACTAGGGCTTCCAATCCCGCAATACCGGGATCTCGGTATTGCGGGATCCCGCGCCATTTTCCAATCCCGCGTGATGCGGGATTACGGGCGCGGGATCCGCGGGAATTGCGGGACTGAAAATGGCTCGTGGATATTTAGGAGTGTCATTTGTTAGGTTCAATTAAAGTAAACAAAATGGGATAATCTGCGAGAAATATTCTTAATAACTCTAGTTATTAACTGTTTCGTATTTTCGTGAAGTTTATTGATACTTACAGTGATACTATACTACTATAATTAAATATAAAAATGTCAAGTCCAGTGCAATATACTGTATTTTCTGGTAATTCTTATGTTTGGGTGCATTTTCTCAAATCTAATGATGCGTTAGCGGCAAAATACAAACTGTGCAATACTATACTTAAAACCACCGCTATATCAACCAAAGGATTAAAAGTGCATTTGAAACCTAAGCATCATATAGAGGATTTAAGCAAAAACGGGCCCGAAAATGCAGCGTCGTCGTCAAGTGCGAGTACCAGTTCATCCTCTCGTGTGTTATCTCCAGAATTACAGCCTAATCCGATGTAAAAACGAATGAAGATTACGGACCATTTTCCAATTCAAAACAGTGCAAATTCAATGGAAGAAAGAGTTGCACGACTACAAAAGACAGCTTACCCTTCAGTGTTTTTGTAACTTCTGAAGATTTACGAGATTACTTAATAATTAAGTAATAATTTATCAGTTTAAAATGTGTTTTTTTTTTTGGTTATTGACGTTATTTGATTGATCTCATTTTAACAGTACGTAAATAAATGTGGAGTTGATTAATTCATTGTTTTATTTGCCTTAATTGTTTTATTTTCAATATGCGGGACCCCGCAAATACCGAGATCCCGCGGGATTGAAAATTCGTAGTCCCGCAAATACCGAGATTGGATTCAGGCCGCGGGATTGGAAGCCCTATTCGATACTAATCTATACTAATATAATAAACAGGAAAAGTTTGTTTGTTTGTTTGGAATGAATAGGCCCCGAAACTACTGGACTGATTTTGATGAAATTTGGCACGGCTGTAGAGTAGACCACGGGGAAGCACATAGGCTACTTTTTATCGCTGAAAAATGTACGGTGTCTGCGAAATAAACTTTTGCGCGCACACATCTAGTATTTAAATGTAGGTAATACCTAATAAGAAAGTGTTAAAAAGCGAAATTGTAAATTGACGTAAAATGTGTCGTAAAACAATATTTTAAATAAATAATTTGACTTTGATTTGATTTAATTGAAAATTCTTATTGACCGTTTTTAATACCACTTAGAGCCGGTCCACACGGCACGTTGCGTCGACGCAAACGCAAACATGTTAACGCAATGCCGGCCACACGGGTGCTGCGTTAACGCAGCGTTGTTGAGAAGTAAACGTAACGTGGTTACCCCTCCCGCTTCGTCTTAGGGGATGCTGTCCATTGTGCGTGCGTCGTCACAGCGTTGCTACGACGCAGCGCACCGTGTGAACGGTACAGTTTTTAGTATGTAAAACGACGGAGCGACAGCGCTGCGTCGACGAAACGCTGACGCGACGCACCGTGTGGACCGGCTCTTACGCCACCAGATGACTTGACTTGATGACTTCGTGTGCGTTGGGTCTGCCCCCTAGCGGCAAAAGAAACATCAAACACCCCCTTATTAGACTCGACAATATATGTAGGCCAGTTTACCTTGGTCTTGCCGGGCACGGCGGCGGCGATCTTCTGCCAGCGGTCCCCGGCGCCGCCCTTGGGGTACTTCGCCAGCGCCGCCTCCAGCGCCTTCTGCTGGTTCTGCGCCCAGTTGCCGCCAGATGTCTCCTCCGTCTTGCGCGTCTTCACCTGGTGACGACGATGAAGGTGAACACTCAAATCACATTTTTTTTTTTAGTAAATACTTCTTTAGCGAAGCTGAGCAATTTTCTTGGGATGGATAAAAACTGTTAAACTCGCGCGACAGGTCACGTGTCCTGATCGAAAATGCGTAAGATTCACTTACAATAGGGAATATTACATATATATTTTTTATTCTTTTAAACGTTTCTACTGGTTATAACATTTCAAAATATATATATAACAGATCTAAAATATTATTTATTATCCTGGAAAAAATGTTTTAAAATCACAATCATTTTTGGGCGACTTAAAAACGCCATTTTCGAGCGCTTGAGTTGTGGACTATGACGTCACAACGTCATCGCACTTGGATAGACAGTTGACAGATAAAATCATTGTTTGACTTTTTATTTATTTATGGCGTCGGCTTATCACCATTTGCCAGTGTCAAGTATATTTTTATCAACGTATTTCTAAGTCAAGTCCAAAGTCTCGTCAAAGTCCAAATAAATAGTCACGGTAGTCAATCAGTCAAGTCAGTCGATTCAGTAAAGTGATAGACGCTTTACTGAAACTTCCTAGGGAGTTTTGGCGGGAAACCCAATTTAGCACGCATTTTGTAATTGTATCACTTTCCCACGCTAGTGCACCTCAACGAATAATTAATGGTTAATATTCCACCAATATTACACATTAAAAACCGAAATAACATGAATTAAAAAAATAATATAATTTTTAATTGAAAACAGAAATTTTCAATGCTCAGAATTTTCTTCGGCCTTCCGGATTCCGGATCATATTAAAGTTCCAGCCTTATATGAAATTTCTGTTTCACTTGACACAATGAAATTTTTTACATTGGTAATGGTTTAATACCTTCCCCCTTAAATAAATAAAAAAGTTTTGAAAGTTGCCACACGTCCGTGCGATCTATGACGTCACGTTTTGTTCAGCCAATAATATCCTTTTTTGAAATTTGCGCGGCATTTTCAAATACAATACTTTTTGATGATTAATTTTCACTATTAATTCACGATAAATTAAAAAAACAATTGTACGGGTATGTTTCTTTAGCGATAAAGATTACAAATAAAAATATTTTATCCATTTTGGTGTCACATGCATATTCCCTATTGTTTGCTGTCTTGGTTTACGCGAGCATGAAACTATTTTAGTTCGTATTGACTTTTGACCCCAACACATTGACCTTTGACCCCTATCATAGTAACATATCTCACAACTAATTAATCACACATTTTAATCAAATTAAATAATCCTTGATTAAGGTGTACTGTGCGTGGGGGAGGGGCGACAGACGCGCGGGGGGAGGGTGCCGGATTATTGGACGTATCGCCCTACTGAAGTGCCGGATTAGTGAGATTGTACTGTAATATATTTTCTACCGTGTGCGGAGTTCTTACAATTACGCCCCTACCTTCTTAGGCGGCTCCGGCGGCGGTTCCTCTTGCTCGGGCAGTCTGTAGCAGTTGTCCTTGAGCTTGGCTGCCATGTGGGTCACTTCCGGCACCGCTCGGCCCATGGTCTCCGCTATCCTCTCCCAGCGGCCCTCGGCGCCCGGTGGGTACTTCTTGACCAGGCGCACCAGCTCCGCCAGGTCGTCGTCCGTCCATAGACCACCGGTCACTACGGGCACCACCTGAGGTTACACAGGACGTAGTTAAAGTAAGGCTGGGACTATATGCACCAGAATCCGGAAGGCCGCAGAAAATTCTGAGCATTGAAAATATAACTTGGCGCTAATAGCATAGAGTTGAAAATAGACGTGTCAGGTGTCGAGCGGTATGATATTGACGTTTAACTCGACACTCATGTGTTCGATTTTCAACGCTATTGTTTTAGCACAGAGTTCTATTTTCAGTGCTCTGGATTTTCACCGGCGTTCCGGATTCCGGAGCATAATACCGATAAATAATACCGATTTAGCGGTCTTAGGGTATCTAGACTTGATTGTGAAAAGGTTTGATTTAGCAGAATTGACCGACTGACCGGTGCGACGGGCTTGACCACGGGCTCGTCGCAGTCTTCAACAGGGTCCAGCAGACAGGACTCCCGCTCGGGCGGCACGAACCCGCGCCGGCGCCGCGCCCCGCTCGCGCGCGCCTCCGCCGCCGCCTCCTCGCGCGCGACCCTCTGCCGCTCCTCCTCCTCTTCCCTGATGATGATGAACATGACAAAATTTTAATAGTTAACCGATGCCCGCAACTTCGTTTGTATAGAACTAACAGAAACAAAACACTATTTTTTTTAAACAGAACTCTAAAATAAAAGTACCTTATATCATCAGCTATCTACCTGTGAATGTCCCGTGAAAGTCGGTTCAGCCGTTTCAGAGATTAGCCAGACCAAACAGACAGACAGATGGATATACAAAAATGTCAAAATTGATATTTTATTGTAAGTACCGAATATGCTTTCATATGCATTATGTGAAAAGCTGTTAATTAGAAATTACAAACAGACACTTAAATTTTATTTATCTGTATAGATGTATTTAGATGTATAGATAACAGTGTGGTTAACGAAAGATTTCGTGGATCATGCAAATTTTGAAAATTGTTATTCTTGTATATGACTGATTAAGTGTACTGTTGGTTCTCTGTGGAAATTCATGTTCATAATAGTAAAACACAACTCTTTAATACACTTTTCCACTTTTTTTAGGTTTTTACACTAATTTTACATAAATAACATGACCAGTTTTGATAATCACCTGATGATGAGTTAATTGGAACCGGTCATGATATTTATATAAAATTATCGTAAAAACCTAATTAAAGTGGAAAATTGTATATTAGTTGTGTGTCTTTCTTTGTACGAAAGAGTACTGATTTATTCTTTGCACAAAACAGAAAAGAGAGTTTTAAAGGCTCCTAACTCTGTGGAAAAACAGAAAAAAAATCTTTCCTCTCTGTGTGAAAGTTTAATCCAAAACTAAATATTTTTTTTTTAATCCAAAACTAAATATTTTAATAATCTCGACAAAAATTCATAGGGACATACCCAGAGCATTACAGTAAACCATGTTGCTTATGGCCCTTGGGGCAATCTTTGTTTTTCTATGGAAATTACACACAATGTATGGAAAATTATGATTGCTGAAAGACATTATGGTCATGGTCATATTGTACTCACTTCTTCTTTTTCCTCTTTGCTTCCTCGTCCATTTCTTTCTTTTTCCTCTTTAGTTCCATGACTGTCGCAGGTAGCACTGTGATAGACCACCATATTGCCCGAGGTATTTGAAATGGTAATGTGTCCTTAATGCTAGGTTTGGGCAGGTTTTCCAAAATTTCTGCCAAACCTGTATCAAATCCAGATTTCCTTTGTTTCTTTCCTCTAGAACTTAAAATTTGCTCCTGAAAAATAAATTAAATTATGTTTCAAAAGATACCTACAATCACAGATATCTATTAACTAGACCACGCAAGTCTCATCATTTGTATAGAAACCAAGTGTGCCATTATTTTTTTACCTGCTGTGACGTCACAAGAACGATTTAGTGGTGATAGCTCCCCGTCCCCGAGTACACGATAAAAAGGCCATAGCTGCAGGCCGCCCTGTCGCGTTTTTTAGCTTTTTAGTTTTCTTTTGACGTTTGGCACTGAGAATATTTAAGAGGAAATGGCGCTGAAGGAAGTTAATTTCAGTAATCTTTACACAGAAAGTTACACACAAGTACATACACTTGCATAGACTAGTCAATAGATGCCTGTGCCTACAATACTTAACTAAAATTTTTAGCAATATGAAAATGATTTTTCTAGTCAAGTTAGGAATATTTCTGTTACTTACAGCAGTGTACCTCTTTTCTGCGTATGCTGCCCACCCAACAGCGTACTGACCCAAAGTAATAAGTATAAACAAAATAAGAGATCCCTCAGCCAGGCCCATCTTGCGGACATGTCTGTAGTAGTAAATGGCTGAACGCCAATTTGGAAGACCGTTTTTAAGTACCTCATTGTACCTGAAATGTATGGTTTATTTAATTTTGCCATTACAAAAGACTATAAAAAACATACGGACACAAAAAACGTGTAACTTTAATTTCTATGAAGAAAAAGAAATTGGCAATTACTTTTCTCTTTTTCCTGGATCCTTAAGTATATTATGAACAGACACGAGGTTTCTAAACTGGACATCAGCATCTGGTGCCTTATTCTTGTCAGGATGTAGTTTTAATGTGAGCTTCTTGAATGCTGTTTTTATCTCTTGCTGTTCTGCATCCTACAGGGATAAATAAAAGTTTTTTAGGTATAATGTTAGCATATAAGTTTAAAGATACATCAGTTTTCGCGATCTACCTATGTGGTTCCCATAGGTACACAGTAAGTGCAGTTGCACATGTCCTTGTTGCCGGGTAATCAGTCACGAAGGTAAGTTCACACGTACCAGTGTACATGGCCATACCAAGATATGTTAAAATTGTAAAAACCGTTAGATTGTAATATAACTAGTGAAATTGTAAAATGTCGAAAGACTGTGGACCTGAATATTCTGCTTATAATAATTTAACATGTAATTTTTCGTAAAATTATAAATATATAGCAAAGACTCTTTCGACATATTTTTACAATCTCACTGGTACAAGTAAGTGTGCGAATAAATTTCAACAATACAGAATTCAGAACAACATACCTAGATTGTACTATATTTTATTTGGTTTATATTAACCCCAATTGCATTTATATGGCAGGGCCAGTTTTTATACTAGAAATATAAATATATGAAAATAGTATTAGCTGGAAAATACCTGAGAAACACCTAATATTTCATAAAAGTTTTGATTCACTTCTTCTACCACGTCAAACACTTCTAAATCGTCGTCGTCCCATGCCGCTGCACACAATATCAATGGAAACAGAATAAACACCTCATAGCGCATATTGTTGACTCAAATGTATAAAAATTGAAATTTGAAACCCCTCTGAATAATAAATTTAATAATTACTAATAAATTTGAATACCGTCCATCCTTGAACTGACACGCGAAACCAACTGTTTTTGACATTGATAATGGATGACAGTAGTGTTTTTTTTTTACTGAAATTTAGACTGAAATAAATTTCGTCGGGTTATAACCATGTGTCAGTGTCACTTCAGTGTCAAGTAAAAAGGCGGGTAATAGAATATTCGTTAAAAATTTTAATAATCGTCAAACTGTCCAAAGTCTTGTCAAAGTGCAATTAAATAGTCAGCTTAGTCAATCAGTCAAGTCAATCGATTCAATGAAGTGGTATACAGCGTGTCCCGACACCTATATCGGAGCCTTTAGTGGTAAAAAATATGGATTTTTTAATCGACAAATTGCCCTTCAATTTTTATTTTTCTCTCACGTTTGTGAAATGGCAGCCATTTTATTTTTTGGTAACCAAGACCCGGGCTCTCGTACTAATTCAACCACCACTACTCATGTAAATGTCCTAGGAACATAAAAAAGGTCTCATTTGATAGCTAAATATGTGGACAATAATTCACAATTAAAATGTTTTAATTTTCTTTGAACAGAAAAACAAAAAAAGGTAATTTAAAAAAATATATAGTTTTTTTTGTGAATTTTTTTTAATTATTTGATTTTTGTGAAAAATCTAGGCCATTAACCTGCTTGTTTTTTATTCTAGAACGATAGAAGAGGACATTTGCTAAAATAAAATACAAACCCCTTTACTCTCAGTGCAATAGTTAAGAAGTTATGACAATTTGTTGGTATCATCTCAGGCAGGGAGGCAGCCAGTCGTCTTTTTCAAATTTTTTATATTATTTGCTTTTTGTGAAAAATCTAGGCCATTAACCTGCTTGTTTTTTGTTCTAAAACGATAGAAGAGGACGTTTGCTAAAATAAAATACAAACCCCTTTACTCCCAGTGCAATAGTATAGAAAGTATAACAATTTGTTGGTATCATCTCAGGCAGGGGGCCAGCCAGTCGTCTTTTTCAAATTGTTATAAGTACTTATTATTTGTTCTACAACGATAGAAGAGGACGTTTGCTAAAATAAAATACTAAACTCCTTTACTCTCAGTGCAATAGTTTAGTAGTTATAACAATTTGAAAAATACGACTGGCTGGCCCCCTGCCTGAGATGATACCAACAAATTGTTTTAACTTCTAAACTATTGCACTGAGAGTAAGGGAGTTTGTATTTTATTTTAGCAAATGTCCTCTTCTATCGTTCTATAACAAAAAAACAAGCAGGTTAATGGCCTAGATTTTTCACAAAAATCAAATAATTAAAAAAATTCACCAAAAAAAAACTATATATTTTGTTAAATTACCTTTTTTTGTTTTTATGTTCAAAGAAAATTAAAACATTTTAATTGTGAATTATGGTCCACATATTTAGCTATCAAATGAGACCTTTTTTATGTTCCTAGGACATTTACATGAGTAGTGGTGGTTGAATTAGTACGAGAGCCCGGGTCTTGATTACCAAAAAATAAAATGGCTGCCATTTCACAAACGTGAGAGAAAAATAAAATTTGAGGGGCAATTTGTCGATAAAAAAATCCATATTTTTTACCACTAAAGGCTCCGATATAGGTGTAGGGACACGCTGTATATGCTTTACTGAAACTTCCTAGGCGGATTTGGCATCATAAAATAATATTCATATTAATAATAATAATATCTATGGACGCTTCACACCACGTTAATCTGATCACGTGCTAAGTTCTCGAAGAACTTGTGTTACGGGTACCAGACAACGGAAATATATTTAATACTTTTATACTATACACATATTTAAGATTTTTATTATATTATACACATATTTAATACACATCCATGACCCAGGAACACAGAAAAACGTTTTGTTCCTTCGGCGGGATTCGAACCCGCGACCCCCGGCTTGAGCACCAACACGCTCAACCAACTGAGCCACAGAGGTCGTCAATTTCTAGGGTTGGTTCTCCATACATATATATTTGAAGTAGGGATGATTTTTTTTCTTTCTATCCCATCGTGTGAGGACTGGGCCGGAGTATCGTTGAATAGGTATTTTAAAATAAAATCAAGGTTTCATACATAACTTTTTTATAAAGTCAACCACGATAGATCATTATAAAACTCTTTAGAAAAAATATTTTGAACCCAATCGGACTGTAACTTTTGAAGTAATTTGAAAAAAAACATATTACGCATTATTACCAAAGAGAATAATTATAATCACTACGTTTTATTATTACGAAACCCTCCTTAGACGTCCTGACATGCTCTTGGTTTGGATAATATATATAAAATTGTAAAAATAGTATAGATTTTTTTATTTTTTGAACTGTAGATACCATCTTCTGTACAGGGTCCTCCTTTATCCTTAAGCTTATCTATTTGTTTTATCCTTATTTAATTACTATGCTTACAAGCAGTTAGCAGACGGATCGCGTGATGGTAAGCTATATTATCTTATAAGATACCAGTAACACCCGAAGAGTTACAAGTGTGTTGCAGGTCTTTTTACCTTTATTTTAATACTAGAACTAAGAAAATAACTAGAATAAAAAATTCAAAAATTATTGGTTTAGCACATTAGCACTAAGTTGGCGGAATATTAAAACGCGCCAAAAAAGCGATGCACATAATCATCGACTGCATTTAATTAGTGTACCTACTTAGTACTTTATCTTAACCTAGTGAAATGAGAACTTGAGCTAGGTATTTATAGAAAGGCTCTCACGTGACAGGGGTGAAAACAGAAGGGGCGCGGGGTAATCGTTGTTAGTCAGGCACAATAGGAATTTCAGACTTCAGTCGTGCGCCCTCCTGTGAGGGGATGACGCGTTTCTTGAATATGGCACGCGTTCAATAATTTCCATCACGAATGCGTCGCGGAGTGCACCGTCTGCACTTTGCACCGATGTTGGAGAAGAGGGCAGAAATTGTGGTTCCATGTCGTGCCAAACTCGCTATTTAGTAATAGCCATGGTTTTCTTTTTGTTTCTCGTTTCATATATCGGGGTTATACTGAACAGACCTGTAGTGAGTGGTATTTGTATTAGCCGCATGTGTTAAAGCCATGTTAAAGCAATAAAAAATGTAATATTAATAAAATAAGCATGAATGTAGGCATTGTTTTGATTTATTTTAAAAAAATCTCTTTTTAATTGTAGATACAATTTTCGGAAATTTTATACGTTTTCTAATGAACTCCTGTTCCAGTTAGATTTCGGCTACACCTTCTCTATATTTTATTTTATTGATGTATTCTTTCAATAAAATACTCGTGTGTATATATTACAGCTTACTTAGCTAGTTAAACATTATTACGTTGTAAGTTCTATAGGCTGTGGTAATAGTTAAGATTTTAGTCTGGCCTACATATTTAATAAGATTTTTATAGTTACTTATTCTATTATTGTCAAAATATTATATTTTACAGCAACTCTGACTGTATTGTATAAGTTTGCATCATTTTTGCCAGAAAATCCAGGTCCTAATCCAGGCATTTTACTATTTTGATAGACAAATCGATTGGGCTTTTTGAGGACATGCGCGGACGTAGGTTACGCGTTAAATTTTCCCGCCTTTTTTATCTTATTATATTGTAATCTGATATAATTACTTGGGTATTAAGGCTTTATGTCTACGTAACATAATATTGAATTTGGTCTCACATTCTAACATAGTAACCGCATTTTTATACCTTAATTAGTTATTGAGCATAAAGATAAGAGTGGTAAGCCGCGGCCGAAACCGCGGCCCACGGTTGTAATACCTACTGAATACAGCTATGCTGCTAAGCTTTTAACTGAATACAGTAGAAGTTCCCTTAACTTCATTTTCAGTACAAAAAAACAAAATTGGTTTAATAACAAATAATAATATCTAATATCATTCAATTCATTTTTGTTCTCAAAAGTAAAATAAAATAATGTGCTGAATTCATAGTCTGGTGATATGGTCATTGGGTGATTGTACCAGGTAGCTAATAGCTTTCAACCTCAGAATACTTTCAACATTATGTTTTTTTAAGAATTATTTTATTTATATTTCGGCTTCGCTTAAAAATATTTTAGTACCTACCTATTAATACAATTTTATTCTAACCAGGTCTCTCTCGCTCTTGGATCACAAACGGAGGAATAATTCGGACACAATGGTACTAATTAAAATAAGCCATTAGCCTATATGACGAAGCCGTGGCTACACGCTTAATCATTGCAAATTCAGTATCGCACTCACCAAAATGCTAAAAAATAAACTTACTTAACTCTAATGATATTACTTTTAAAAGGGCTTATCGATTTATATCACCAAAAAAGAAATAAAAAAAGAATTGCATGCGTTATTTTTTCTACTACTTAGTTACTTAATATTTTACATTCTATTGCACCGTTTCATAGATCTGCAACATGTATGACCTCAGAACAAGTACCTACACCTACATGTAGATTTGAGTAGTTAGAAGTATTCAAGCTTTTTTCGAGCTTTAATGAAAATGCTTATCCAGTTTCCAGTCAGTCTATTATTTTTAACTTTAACTCAGAGGCGGATTAAACGTTGAGAGCGCCGTAGGCAAACATGTCATCCGCGCCCCTACCCTATATGATAAATAACTTGTAAGTAGTGGCGTCAAGGTTCAAAGTTGTCGTAGTTTTATAGTATTTAGGATAATCCGCCACTGCCTTAACTGTTTAACACATTTTTATATTGGTAAAATAAAATTTCAGTGCGCTGCAAAGACTCCTTGTGCTGATGGCCAGCTGTGCCCTCCTCACTGGTTCTGCTGTGAGCAAGGCTGTTGCTCGCCCGCTTCTTCGACTCTTGAGCCTTCTCCAGACCCACTCGACGAGTTTAAGGAAACGCTTCCAATTGCCTGGTATTCGGAATGGTAATAATCATTTATCTATACTTATAAAGAGGAAAGATTTGTTTGTTTGTTCGTATTGATCATGCTCCGAAACTACTGGACCAATTTTAGTGAAATTTGGCACAGATATAGAGTAGACCACGGAAAAGAACTGAGAACATATATCGCAGCAATATGTACCTACAGATTTCCGCAAGATATCCTTTTGGACGCACGAAGTCGCGGGCAACGTCTAGTCTAATATATGATTATCACAATTTTTTTAACTATGGTTCTGAATAATAATTTATAAAAAGGTTCCCGTGAATGTGTTCACAGAACAATAGTTCAAATAGATCGTATAATTTTATTTCAGGCCCGTTTTGTTTCTTCTGGGCACACTTGTTGGGATTTTGTTTTGCTGCCTCTGGTGTTTGGTGTATAGGCGTCCAAGTGGGATTTATATGTGTTCGTTTGCTTGCTGTGTACCGCGGAACCGATCTGAAGAGGATTCTGCTGGCTCTGTATACCCACCACCTCGGTACAGCCGCTGCGGATCTTTTCATCAAGCTCCACCACCTTATTCTGAGGTATGTGCAAAATTTCTTGTACGGTGTACCTACTAGGTAAGCCTAATAGTTATTAAAAATTTAATAAAATTTCAGGTAACTTCAAAGCCAGATCTCTATCCACTGGTTATTACTTGCGGCGAAGGTGATGGCAAGTCTGGCGGCAGCTACTTGATGGTCCATTACTTCAGAAACTACGTTATACGAGCACCAGGTAACATTCAGTTTTCAGAAAGAGTTCAATTAAACTTATTCTGAATAATAAAAAGATTAATTATTACATTTAAAAAACTGCACTTTTGCATTTTCTTTTATCTGCTCAGCCAGCAAAAGGAAAATTCCTCATGATTCCATTTAAAGTAACGGTATTTTTATCAATTTATATTAAATTTATATTATTTAAATTTATATAATACGGTCATTCAGGGTAACTTTGAATCACGAGGGTAACTTTGACAGTTTGTTCACAAAATTCTTTTCTATTGTTTTATGTGGGAAACAATTGGCGCTTAAAATTTAATAACAATTCGTGTACGTAACATACTTCGTAAACGAAATCTAAAAAAAAAGCAGCTGTCAAGAGAAGATAATACCAAAAACTTTTGTTTTTAACCGCGCGCAACATAATGGGTAAAAATCAGTGCAAAACTTTGTTTAAAAATCTCGTTAACTTTGCTGCTATCAAGGTATATAAAAACATATTTAAATGTAATAACTTTATGGTTTCTTTGACTTGTCTATGACCCCACTGCATCAATATTTAATAAAAACATAAATTATTGTCACTCTGAAGCTGTAAATTAATTAAAAGTTAGTTTGTGTCAAAGTTACCCAAGTTAGGTGGTAACTTTGACACACGACAAAATTGCCAGTTTTTAATAAAATTAGTCATTTTTAAAGACGTTTTATAACTTTATAGCATGAAAACCAACCTGAGAGCACAGATTAACTAAACTCTTTTGACTAATTCTTAACATAATAAAAGTTTGTTTAAAAAATATGTCGATGATGATTCAAAGTTACCCTGATTGACTGTAATTAAAATAAATATATATTATAAATTTAAATTTATATTACTTAGTAATTTTTTTTTTCTTTTTTTCAGGATCTTTGTCAGCCACTAGCACTGCAGACTCTCTCAACTCGAGTTTCATTTGTAATGCTGCGAATGAGGTATTGTTTTATATTTTTAAAACGTGGAAGCACACAGTAATGAGATATTATATTATTAAGTATCTGTATAACTATTCTCATCATCAACTAAAAGTTAGACAATACTTTTCAGCACTTACGGCCCTTTTCAATAATCTATCTATCTGTTGTAAAGTATATTTGTTAAAAACGTCGTCATTCAATCATTTGCCGGTTTTTTGTGATACAAATTTGACATGTCTAATGAACAGTTACACATGTCAAATTTGTATTTGAATAGAATCAGTGGCGGATCTACGACTTTTTCAAACCGGGGCAAAATCTTGATATATACGGTTTCGTACATAATTTACAATAAATATTTTCTCTTATTTTACATTAAACTTATTTTCAGGCCAATACTATGATCCCGCCGCCATACTCGTGCGCAAGCAGCTACGGCGACTGCCGCGTGGGTTGCGGGCGAGGAGTGCTTCGCTCCTTCTCCTCACTAGCAGAGCCCCGACGTCGAGAAACTAACGGCAACACTTTCAGAGAAAATCTTATTACCTCACCTGTACAGCCGCTGGTGAGATACATCAACTTTTTATTTAATAATAAAGTACCTACATCAGTCATACATACATACATATAATCACGCCTGTTTCCCGTAGGGGTAGGCAGAGACCACTTCTTTCCACTTGCTACGATCCTTACATACTTGTTTTGCTTCATCCACTTTCATTATTCCCTTCATACATGCTCTTCGGTTTAGGGTACTCTTGACCTGGCCTTTTTTCAAGACGTCCCTGATTTGGTCTTGGAACGTCCGCCTAGGTCTACCCCTTCCAACACTTCCATTCACACTCGCATTATACACTTTTTTCGTCAATCGTTCTTCATTCATTCTCTCAACATGGCCAAACCATCTCAGCATACCTTTCTCAATTTTTGTCACTACATCTTCTTTCAGACCACAACGTTTCCTTATCTCACTATTTCTTATCCTGTCACCCAGTTTAACTCCTATCATGCTTCTTAATGCTCTCATCTCAACAGTGACGGATTAAGACTACTTGATGCCCTAAGCACTCCACGGCTGTGGGCCCCCCTATCCGTATGTCAACTAGAAACGGTCTTTAAGCCTTTAACGCCTAAAACATTAGTTTTTTGTAAAATAAGATGATGAGGTGTAACGTACCTTAGAAATGGAGTAATTGCGACAGCAATAAAAACCAAAGCATAATTTATTTTTTTCCTATTTTACTGGTTAAAATCTGTTCAAATGTGAAACTAAAACACTAAATAACGGTGAAATTCAGAAAAATACCATACAATTAACCAGCTGAAACAGAATATCGGTACTAAATAATTTAATACGTTTTTCATGTGAAACGCGAGCGAGCGAAGCGAGCGAGCAAAATTTTTTTCCTATTTAATAGATTAAACTTTAAACCCTAAAAGACTAAAAATATGGTGATTTTGTAATTTCAATTAAAGTAAAATTTGCGTAATTTTTGATGTTGCAAAATAGATGACAAAATTAAGTTAGGTTTGTTATATATAATACTTATTTCACACTTTTTTCGTCGTACATAATTACAAAATTTTGTGATCAGTGACGTGCTCAAAATATTGTGCTATATGTTCAAGTAGGGCTTCCAATCCCGCAATACCGGGATCTCGGTATTGCGGGATCCCGCGCCATTTTCCAATCCCGCGTGATGCGGGATTACGGGCGCGGGATCCGCGGGAATTGCGGGACTGAAAATGGCTCGTGGATATTTAGGAGTGTCATTTGTTAGGTTCAATTAAAGTAAACAAAATGGGATAATCTGCGAGAAATATTCTTAATAACTCTAGTTATTAACTGTTTCGTATTTTCGTGAAGTTTATTGATACTTACAGTGATACTATACTACTATAATTAAATATAAAAATGTCAAGTCCAGTGCAATATACTGTATTTTCTGGTAATTCTTATGTTTGGGTGCATTTTCTCAAATCTAATGATGCGTTAGCGGCAAAATACAAACTGTGCAATACTATACTTAAAACCACCGCTATATCAACCAAAGGATTAAAAGTGCATTTGAAACCTAAGCATCATATAGAGGATTTAAGCAAAAACGGGCCCGAAAATGCAGCGTCGTCGTCAAGTGCGAGTACCAGTTCATCCTCTCGTGTGTTATCTCCAGAATTACAGCCTAATCCGATGTAAAAACGAATGAAGATTACGGACCATTTTCCAATTCAAAACAGTGCAAATTCAATGGAAGAAAGAGTTGCACGACTACAAAAGACAGCTTACCCTTCAGTGTTTTTGTAACTTCTGAAGATTTACGAGATTACTTAATAATTAAGTAATAATTTATCAGTTTAAAATGTGTTTTTTTTTTTGGTTATTGACGTTATTTGATTGATCTCATTTTAACAGTACGTAAATAAATGTGGAGTTGATTAATTCATTGTTTTATTTGCCTTAATTGTTTTATTTTCAATATGCGGGACCCCGCAAATACCGAGATCCCGCGGGATTGAAAATTCGTAGTCCCGCAAATACCGAGATTGGATTCAGGCCGCGGGATTGGAAGCCCTATGTTCAAGGCACGAAGTATACATATATGTATACTTCGTGTTCGAGGTGTCTATACTTCGTGGTTCGAGGATTCAATGGCACGCGTGCCATGGGTTCACGATTCCTGTTTTAGGCTATTGATTTTATTGTTTTTTTTAGTACAACAGTCTTTCAGGGTTTACAGTTTAAAAAGATTTTAACAGGCATGTGCTCGAATTCTCAGTTTGAACGCATTTAACATAAACACATACTAGTACAAATTAGTATCAAAGCTCTGTTTTAGGCTGTTGATTTTTTTTTCTTAAATAACTTCAAAAAATCATCTTTCAGATAGGGTTAATGGAGCGGCAAAATATGTTAAGTGTCCTGGGGCGCAAAATTTCTTAATACGCCTCTGTATATGGGTCAGATCTCTGTATATATACCAGCCGGCCTATTTTGGAGGGGTTTGAACCCCCTAAACCCCCCCCCCCTGGCTACGCCCATGACGTCTAAGCTACGTTTTTATCAGATCGGACTCTATGGATAATATCAATAAATTATCGAGCCTATCTTGATACAAGATAGGCTCGATAATTTATTTTTCTCCTTTTTTCATTATTTAATATTTTTAATTTTTAAAAAGAACGTGCCAAAGAACTTAAAACGCGCGAATATTCAAATTAGGCCTAGAAACTTTTTTGATGTGGTTTTTGGTGACGTGAGAGTAAGACACGATGCCCTAAGGACGGATTTTTTCTTTGTGCTTATTCTGGTGCCCCCCCAGACGTGATGCCCTAGGCAATTGCTTAATTTGATTAAGGGTTAATCCGTCACTGCATCTCAACTGCATTTATTCTGCTTTCATGTTTCTTCTGCCATACCCAACTTTCACTTCCGTACATGAGTGTCGGAACCAACACCCCCGCATGCACAGCCAAACGAGCCTTGTTAGACACCTTCCGACTGTTCATAAAGGAGTGCAAAGCTCCATTCACCATGTTTCCTGCATTCACTCTTCTTTCAATATCACTCTCACACTTTCCATCTCTTGTAAACTTTGAACCCAGATACAGAAAATCATTCACCTGTTCAATTTGTTCATCTCAAATCACGATATTGAAGTCTGTCACTGCCTCATCTCTTTCAAACACCATCACTTTCGTCTTCTTTACATTCATCTTCATTCCCTTTCCAGTAAACTCATCATCGTTACCATCTCCTGCAACTCCTCGGCCGAAGACGCAAGTAATACTTGGTCATCAGCATAGAGAAAACATTTTACGAGTAACTCATTCATTCTCAACCCACTTTCATTCTCTTTTAAATCTGTCAAGCAATTGTCCATGAACAGATTGAACAGCCACGGTGACGCTACACATCCCTGTCGAACACCTTTTTCGATATTGAACCATTCAGTGTATGCCTCGTTTATCCTTACACAAGCACTAGAATCCCTATAAAGAGATTGTAATGCTCGTATGAGGATACTGCTCACTCCGTTCACAGACAAAGCTGACCACAAATCATTCCTCACCACTCTATCATAGGCCTTTTCTAGATCCACGAACGCGCAGTAGACCTTCTTGTTTTTAGCCAAACACTTTTCGGCTATGCACCGCAAGGAAAAGACCTGATCCGTACATCCCATTCCCTTTCTGAATCCCGCTTGTGCATCCCACACTTTTTCATCTGTTTCATTCACAACTCTTTCAATCAACACTTTCGCATATAATTTTCCGACGACGCTGAGAAGGCTTATACCGCGGTAATTTATGCAGTCCTGCCGCGACCCATTTCCCTTATACAATGGCACGATTACGGCTTTACACCAGTCTCCTGGTACTTGCCCATTTCGCCAGCATAAATTCAAAAGGCGGTACAGCTGGCTAGCCGCTATGCCCTGTCCAGCCTTCAGCATCTCGACGGTAATCCTGTCATATCCTGCAGCCTTACCTAATCTCATACTTTTCACTGTTTTCACTATTTCTTCCATGCTTATCTCACTTTCATCACCATTTATATTATTTTCCATGGAAGGTGCCGGATGTTGTACCTGCACTTCCTCTCTTTCAAACAAACTTTCAAAATACTGTTTCCATCTCTTTAACACACATTCTTCTCCTTTTATAATGCTTCCATCTTGACTCCTGATTGTACTCAGCTCCGAGGTAGAAGATTTTCCTCTGACTGTTTTAATGGATTTCCAGAAAAACTTGACGTTTGACTGGAAATCTTCAGTGAGTCTCCTATCAAAATCATCCTTTCGTTCTTCTTTCTTTCTAGACACAACTTCTTTCGCTGCTCATTTCAATCTTTTATACTTCGATCTTGCTTCCTTTATCTCATCATCCGTTGCCTTTTGGACTTTTTGGTTAGCCTTTGTTGCTAACCAATCCAACCACACTTTCTTCTTTTCTTGAACAGCCCTTTGTACATCCTTATCCATCCACACATTATAGTTATTTCTTCCTTTCCTTCTTTTAGCCACCCCGCATACCTCAATAGCAACATTCACTATTCCTTTTTTAAATTTCTCCCACAACTCTTCAATCACACCTATCTCTTCTATGCCTTTAAAACTTTCTTTCAGTTTCTCTACAGACTCGTAGAGAAACTGAAACTCCCTCTTTTCTTTTTCCTGTAGGCATTCCACATTCACTCTGTCCAAAACACTCGTAGGCTCGGCCCGTCGGTGTCGCCACCGTTTAAAGAGGCCACGCATTCGGGCTATGACCAGAAAGTGGTCTGTGTCGAGTCCTACACCGCGGTAAGCCCGAGTGTTTAGCACTTTCTTCCTCAGTCTTTCATCCACAATTATAAAATCAATCATACTTCTAGAATCACCCTCATCTCTTGTATACAAATGGATCTTTTTGTGGTCAAACATTGTGTTGCCCACGCACAGATTCCATTCCAAGCAGACTTCTCCCATTGTCATTCACTCTCTCGTCCCCAAACGTACCCAGAACTCCTTCATACCCATCACGCTTTACTCCAACCCACCCATTAAAGTCCCCTAACATCACGATTCGTTCATTTTCTCCGCATTTATGCAAGACCTCTCTCATGCTATCCCAAAACTCCTCTCTCTCTTGTTGGGCTTTTAGTGACCCACCTCCGCGCAGATCCGTCGGTGCATAGACCCCAAGGATGAACAGGCGAGTGAGTCCGACTTTTAACCTAACCCAGAGGAGTCTTGGGCTTACACATTCATGCTCCATCACACATTCAACTATCCGAGACGAAAGAATCACACCAACTCCCTGACAGCCTCGGCTGGTTTGGGGAACTCCCGACCAGTATGCCGTGTAGGGACCATGAACCGTGGTGTCACATCCTTTCCTCTTGGTTTCGTTCACGCACAGAATATCTATACATCGTTCATCCATCATCTGACATACTTCATCTATCTTACCATCCATTCCTCCTCTTACATTCAACGTAGCGAAGCGGCTCTCCATGGGCCGCTTTTCGCCCCCGCGAGAAACGAGACGTGATGGGTGGCGAACCACATCGCCGCCATTTTGGTCAATCAAATTATTTTTGTGATTATCCATTGCGTTCCCACGAGTAGCGAGGGAAGAGTTTGTCCACCCCAGCAGAGCCCCGCATGCCAGGGTAAGGCTAGCCTAATTCTGGGTGTGCCCGGTCCCAGGGCAGTGTTGCACGCTAACGACTAGAGCTTGCCCCTAGCCATGCATCCATCCGCGCGGCAGACGTTGGATTGGCGGAGAGGGTAGGAATAGGGAAAGGGAAGGATAGGTGGTCTGAAAAGGAAGATTGGTAATTTAGAGTGGGAAATAGGAAATGTAGGATATTACCGCCCAGGAGGGCAAGGGATAGGACAGTAATAGCTAGGGAAGCCGGGGTCGCATACCCGTATACTATACCACAACTACCGGACAGGTAAGTTGGGATGAGTACCCCATGACAAATCACATCATCATCTCTTTAAAATTATTAAACATCAGTCATCTCTTTAAAATTATTAAAATCGTCAATAATATAGTTTAGAATACAAACCATGCTCCTAAACTTGTAATTAAAGTCAAGGTATAGTCGCCGACCAGTGGCGGATTATCCTTAAGGCAAACTAGGCATGTGCCTAGGGGCGCGAGGGTACAAAGGGGCGTTCGAGCAAAATTGTAAAATAAAGAAAAATATATTATAATACAGCATAAAATGTATTGCGCCAGCCACCTATTTACACAATAAAAACTATTATTTTTGCTTACAACCTCAATTTGCTTCAATTTATAACAAAAAATAAACTTAACGGATGGGACTGTCTAAAATTTACACCTACAAGTAACCTTGTCGGTAGTACATGAATCATGATCTCTGATTATAGTTGAAAAATACGACTGCAATGTTCGTCGCGCGTTCAACCGCAGGTGATTATCGGACGCCGACGTTCTCGCTTATAAAATTGCGAGACGAAGATGCGGCGCGGGAGCTTAATACATGGTCCGGTCTACCTTCAGTTCGGCCTGAACGGATGCAAAATCGTATCGTGTGTGTGCAATTTCGAGATCGCATCAGGCGGCCGTACGGACTGAAGCGATTCGTTCCAGTGTTGCCAGCTCTTTTTTTGTGAAACTACTAAACTCGTATCGATTTCTACTAAAACTACTAAAAAACTACTAAAGAGGCTACTTAACTTAGGAATTCCTGAAGCCCCCCAAAAACCACTGCATTTTAGGTTTTATTATATTAATTTTTTTTCATTAATTGAATTTGATTATAAATTTTACCATTAAATTAAAATATACTAGGAAATATTACGTATTTAGTAGCTATTTTGCATATCATTACTGTCTGGCTCTTTCCTACTTAAACACTACTAATAACTAAATTTCTACCAAGGAGGGAATAAAATACTCAATTTAGTAAAATTTTGTAAAATAACTAAGTTGGCAACATTAATTCTGGCCTGACCGATCGGCCTGAACGCGCGGCCTGTCCTGACCGTGTGTGGACAAATCGCTTCAGTTCTTGGCTCTTGCCCGACCCGCTGCCGTGCGGGCGTGTATCTTGTACAAGCGTTGTATGAGTTTTCGCGGTGTTTAAATACAAAATTGATAAACACGACCGTAGCGCGCGGCAAACCAGAATGGACTGATGCGACTGTTCCGTGTGTGGGCACGAATCAGATCAGGCCGAACTGACGTAAATTGGATTGGATGCGATTTTTTCCGTGTGTGTGCTTGAATCCGTTCAGGCCGAACTGACGTCAGTTCCAGCTGAAACGATCGGCCTCTCGTCTGTGGGGGCCTTAAGGGGCCCCATACATGGTCCGGTCTACCTTCAGTTCGGTCTGAACGGATGCAAAATCGTATCGTGTGTGTGCAATTTCGAGATCGCATCAGGCGGCCGTACGGACTGAAGCGATTCGTTCCAGTGTTGCCAGCTCTTTTTTTGTGAAACTACTAAACTCGTATCGATTTCTACTAAAACTACTAAAAAACTACTAAAGAGGCTACTTAACTTAGGAATTCCTGAAGCCCCCCAAAAACCACTGCATTTTAGGTTTTATTATATTAAATTTTTTTCATTACTTGAATTTGATTATAAATTTTACCATTAAATTAAAATATACTAGGAAATATTACGTATTTAGTAGCTATTTTGCATATCATTACTGTCTGGCTCTTTCCTACTTAAACACTACTAATAACTAAATTTCTACCAAGGAGGGAATAAAATACTCAATTTAGTAAAATTTTGTAAAATAACTAAGTTGGCAACATTAATTCAGGCCTGACCGATCGGCCTGAACGCGCGGCCTGTCCTGACCGTGTGTGGACAAATCGCTTCAGTTCTTGCCCGACCCGCTGCCGTGCGGGCGTGTATCTTGTACAAGCGTTGTATGAGTTTTCGCGGTGTTTAAATACAAAATTGATAAACACGACCGTAGCGCGCGGCAAACCAGAATGGACTGATGCGACTGTTCCGTGTGTGGGCACGAATCAGATCAGGCCGAACTGACGTAAATTGGATTGAATGCGATTTTTTCCGTGTGTGTGCTCGAATCCGTTCAGGCCGAACTGACGTCAGTTCCAGCTGAAACGATCGGCCTCTCGTCTGTGGGGGCCTTCACGGTCATGAGCGAACGTCGGAATGTAAAACTATAAAACAGGAGGAAAGGGTAATTTCTTAATTGGTTCTTACCAAATATTGATTCTTCTGTTTGCGTCGCTATTGCCAGATAGTTAGGAACTATGATGCTGCTGAAAGTGACCAGGATATTTATGTGCTCTGCTTGCTGACCGATCGATGTAGTGAGAGAGTGCCTGATGAATCCGATGGAGTTCGACCGCCTGCTGCGGTGCGTTGTTGCTACCCATAGTACCCATGAGGGCTGAGGCTGAAGCTGTCTGACGTAGAGCTAGGGGTGAAAAGTGAAAATGATCATGTCCAGAAAAGGCGCGTTCTGTGGAGGGTTTTTTGTTGACCAGTGTTAGAGTCTGGCTAACGAAAGATGAGACTAGAAAAAGACGTTAAATTCAAAAAGTCGACGTACGGCAACCTTGTCTATAGTCGGAATTATAGTTTTGATACTTGATTATTTATGACAATTATATTATATTTTGTTAGGAACAACTCATTTCATGAAAATGAAGTTTATTGTCCTTGTTTACTTACTTTTTTTTGAATTTGCCGCCTTTTTCCAGTCTCATCTTTCGTTAGCCAGACTCTATTATTAATTGACTGCTGGACGGTTGCTGGAAGCTCGCTAGATCGTTGCTGGATGAATTTTTTATCCCCTCCACCGCAAAAGACACACATGTGGCCTTGAAATGGACCATAAACCTCGCTGGATAGTATAGCCAACTCTATTATTTTTTAATCCATAAAAATCTGCATCGATTCCCACAAAAAAATCGTTTAAAACTTTCCTTAAACCACTGCAGGTGCCATTTATTTTGGGGACCCCTAATATATCTAAAATTTTGTGTTTCTGTAATTTGCGATATTATAGATGACAAATTTAAGTAATGTACAATTAAATTTGTACTAATATTATAAAGCTGAAGGGTTTGTTTATTTGTTTGAACGCGCTAATCTCAGGAACTACATACTGGTTCGAATTGAAAAATTATTTTTGTGTTGGATAGTCCATTTATCGAGGAAGGCTAAAAACATGGACGTATAAAAAGGCTAAAAGATATATAACTTCACGCTGCGACCGATAGGAGCGAAGAATCAGTGGAAAATGTGGAAAAAACGGGGAAAATTATTCACCTTTGAGGGCTTCCGTTGTTTGTTTGAACGCGCTGATCTCAGGAACTCCTAGATCGACTTGAAATTATTCATATTTGAGGGGTTTCGTTGCGTGCACTGCGTAAACGGTTTAAGTTACCCAAAAAATATGCATGAAAGAATTATTTCTCTTTAAATGATCTAAAAATGTCCGCGACAGTAGGTATCTATATGTCTATCTTTTAAGATTGACTAACTATAACCTTTAATGGTAATCAAATTTGGTCGAAATTAATGCATTATTGCGCCATCAGTTGACGAGGACGAAGTCGCGTACAACAGCTAGTATATTAAACTTACGTACCTAGTCATGGTACAATAAGTAATAACTTTGACTAACATAGAAACATTATGTCGTATACAAATAAAATGTACAGTATATTATACATGCAACCATTAATATAAAAAAATCGTCATCATATTCGTGAAGTATTAAGTTGGACAAATTAAGTTTGGCTAACTGATTGTCTTGTTTTGTAGGATCCAGCATTTGATTTGGAGCTAGAGCTGATAGACTGCGAGATGTATTGCGACGGAGGCTGCAAGCCGCGTCTGGGCTCGTCGCCGCCGCCGCGCCGCTCCAACACCGACGACTCCATATACGACCAGGAGATGTATGGGATACGACAGCTGTTCCCGACTTCACCAGAGAACGCGGCCGCCTGCGAGTCTCCTCCGCAACCGACCAGCCCAACGCAATCTAGAGAGTCAACCCTGCGACGACAACTCGAGGAGAGACGACAGAGACGCACCGATCCCATCAAAAAGAACCCAAAGATGAGAAAATCGAGCTTATACATGCCGCTATCTGTGGGCTACCACGGAAGAACTTCGAGAATATCACCAGGAACGAGAGTGTCCTCTAGGTCAGCGCCCGCCACGCCGTGCAGTGGTTTGGTCCCAAATTTACTTACATTCACACAAAGGGTATCAGCTTCGAGGCTAAGCTCTCGGTCCTCCAGACTCGAGGAGGAAAACGATCCCCTACTAGCAGACATAGAAACTACACGCACGGAGCATAAATTCTAAATTTAAAACAATAAACTTCTATGGCTGTATGAGTGTCAATTGTAAAGGCGAAGTTGTTCATAGTGAATAGAAAAAATACTTATGAACTTTGTATAGATTCTTTATAAATAAAATGTGGCCTAGAATAAACCCCGATTGCCAGATTACCTTTCAAGAGTGTTCATTGGAGATATGTTGAAGTGCTCATAACACTTGTTTATGTTGTAGTTAGTTAAAATGTTAATATTAATAAAATATACTTAAATATATAAGGTACATTCTGAGCTTGATGAACCATTGTTCACTTGCTTTAAATGATTATTACAATGTCTTAATCACAGAGCTTATTTGTTTTATTTCTAACTTAATTTACTTCATTAATTTAATTTTATTTCAATATCAACCAGATTTTATATAGACCTACCATTGCTTTTTTAGAATGTTTAATATAGTGTACAAGAGTTTGCAATAAAAATAACTTTACACGGTTGTGGTAAAATCATCTAGTCGCTACGGGCACGAAGTAAAAGAACAAAGAGTCAGCTGTCACTTGTCAGTGTCAATCCTGTCAAATTGCATAAGAAGAAGAAGAAGAAGAAAAGCGCTATGTGTTTTGTAATTTGTTTGTAAATTGTATTTTGTAATTTGTATTAGATTTATTTTCTGTAAATTATACCATTATTAAGAAAATATAATAAAACGAATATCTGAATAAATTATAATTCAAGATTGATAACTCAATGAGTCTTCCGACAGATTTTGGTCCGGATTCTGGTGGCAGAATTAAAGTGAGTTTCCTCATTCCTGCTGTTTATGCTACTGAATATAAACAAAATTTTATGTGAAAAGCGATTGTTGTATTAATTACATCGTAACTTAATCACAACACTAATATAAGTTATTTGACTTCTATTAATTATTTGAATTCTAATAAACAAAACTTTCAGGGACTTACAGTAGTAAAACCGATAGTGTACGGCAACATAGCCCGTTATTTCGGTAAAAAACGTGAGGAAGACGGTCATACTCATCAATGGACAGTGTACGTCAAGCCCTACAACAACGAGGACATGTCTGGATACATCAAGAAGATACATTTCAAACTGCACGAGAGTTACGCAAATCCGAACAGGATAGTGACGAAACCGCCCTACGAACTCACGGAGACTGGTTGGGGAGAGTTCGAGATTGTCATTAAACTTTATTTTCACGACCCTAATGAAAGACCCGTAAGTACATTACTTTAGTATTATACAGTTACCCTCTTGCTATAGTGTGTTCAAAAGTGTTGAAGTTTGTTGTGTTGTATTCTAAAGAAAATTAATTGATATTGTCATTGTCGTCACATCAAGAAAGTAATAATTAGTTAGAGCCAACTCGAACACAAACAAATATTTAAATTGTCAAACCTATCTTGATTTATGGTTCATTAATGTCAATCCCTATGCGTTAAGACATTCTACTTTGCCATGAAAAACATGAATGAAAATTCACATCAAAAGTCGAAATGTTGCATGACAAAAACACTATTAATGTAGTTATCATCAATAACTGGAATGTTTCAAAAGGGAAACCTATAAAGCAATTTAACGCAGGCTGTGTGGGAAAGAGCTAGAATGTAGTTTCATTTATAATGTTTGAAATTCTTCTACTGCTAGCAACTTTGTTTACAAGGAATTTAAAAAACATCAAACTACCTTTTTGTCAGTAATTAAAAAAATATGGCTTACTTTTCAGGTTACTTTATACCACATACTAAAACTGTTTCAATCTCCGGTGAGTGAGGGCACACCACCGGTCGGTCGGACACTAGTCAGCGAGTCATACGAAGAGATTGTGTTCCAAGAGCCCACACAGTTGATGCAGCACCTACTGAATAATGTGAAACCAATCACTAATGGACAATGGACACATGATACTAATTGTAAGTAGAAAATGCACCAATGCATTTAAGCACCCACTTTTTTTTAAATTTATTGCAGGCAGATGCTTTGCCACAAACTGTCCGGCTGACTAAAGTGATACTACAGCCTACATTTCCATTGTCTGTACCTTTTCTCTGTTCGTTTACTGGTTTTATAGCATTAAAAATAATGGGTTACACTCCTGCCGGCGAAGTGAAAACTTGCCGGCAAAAAGAAATGCCAACAGAAGTGAAAACTTTTATGCACTTTTAAATATTTTGGAATGGTTAGGGAAAATTTTTGCACAGATTGCTTTATTTATGTGTATAAAAGTACTGTCATTTATGTTGTTAAATACAATATTCATTTAGTGCGCTATCATACATACAAATATTTTACATTTATTACTTCCTCTCCTTCGCCACGCCGGCGGTCTACTCTTCCACCGTCTTACGAATTTTCGAAATTTTCACTTCAAAAAAATTGCAAATAGGAATGTTGAATGATCTAAGCTATTCCTTTTTTTTTTCAGTTGAAGAAAAGAAAGAAAAAACGTTGGAGAAAATTATAGTAGCTCAAACTAAAGTAAGGACAGAGATAACAGAATTGAAGGAAAAGTTACATCTTGCAAAGGAGACAATAGCAAAGTTCAAAGAAGAAATTGCCAAGTTACAAAATAATCCGGCTTCTGGCATTTTAACAAGTGTGTAATAATAGTCTTTTGTTGCTTTGATAACAATATCTACAGTTTCTCTTAGGCTACTTTCCCATGAGCATTTTAGTGGTTGCAACAAAAATAATGCACTGTAAATAGTAAATAGAACTCTGCGCTAATACAATAGAACTGAAAATTGTGTAAAGTTGTCAAATTTGACAGTTGGATTTTCAGCTCTATTGTATGAGCGCGTAGTTCTATTTTCAGTAGAGTTCTGAAACTCTCGTGGGTACTTAGGGAATGTGGGATCCCCTTTTTTCGCATAATTTTATTTGTCATAATTTCATTTGGCATACTTCACTTGGCATAATTTTATTACGCATAATATTACTTTGGCATAATGGTTTTTATGACATATTACATCATTAGGCATAAATATCATTTAGACTAATATTTTTTGTCCTAATTTAATGAGGCATAACTCGTAAGTCATAATTTTTTTTGTCATAATAATACTTTGACATACCTAATTTTTTTTTGGCATAAACTCGTTAGGTATATTTTTTGTCATAATAAATTCAAGGCATTCTGTAACAAGGCACAAATATGCATAAAATGAAAGGACATAATGAAAACACGGTTAAGGTAATTAAACGCACATTTATGAAACATTAAAAGCAGGTATTACACACTTTATACCTAGTGTAACAGTAGGTTTAATTGCGGCGTGGTGGCCCTTCGGCCACCCGTAAGCCGCTAACATGTTTAAAATAATTAATACGAAAGGTTTAATGCAAAAACAAAACCTACTTTATCCTTAAGCGCATTGGGCTCGTGGTTATGGCTCGGCATGTTCTTAGATTGGTACCTAAGAACATGCCGAGCCATAGCCACGAAATTAAACTCGGACAAACAACACGAACTGGTGTTCGTGTTGTTTGTCCGAGTTTAAATTCGTAATCAGTCGAAAATTACAATTATAATTGTTATTTCGTCTTAACTCGCACACCCAGTAGAATTTATCATTCATTAGTATGTGAAAAAAAAATGTTACAAAGAGTATGCGTAAATATATTTATGCTTTTTAATATTATGCATAAAAATATTATTCTTAATTAATATTATGCGTAAAAAATGTATGCCTTATAATAAGTATGCCTAACAATTATTATGCTTTTAGTAATTATGCGAAATAAAAGTATGCTAAGAAAATTATGCCAAATGAATATTATGCGAAACTACTATGAGGTCAAATGAAATTATAAGTACCTACGACATATGATTTTATGCGAAAAAATAGGGGACCAGGGAATGTACCCATTACCTGCTCCCCCTGGTAACCAAGCGTAGCATTTTGAAGACACCCCCCTAATCAAGTCACGTAATATAGGTATGTTTCCTTACATCTACATTCACAGTTCATACATGAACAAGACTGAAGTAGCTCAGATCAGTAATAATAATAATAGCTCTCCACACCGATTTTGGTGACGGCGGCCAGTTTAATTGAAACCACGCCAGCTTAGGAGTTATTTTATAGTGCCCAAGTATGTACATACTACACAAGAGCACTCTTCTATCCCTCCTTTACTCTCAAAAACCAGATGGACTGACGACTGGCGAGAGATCAGGCGCAGGAGCTTTTACATGCCCATCCGACGCAAGGATCATCTTTGTTGTCAGATAATCAGCCTACATTGTCCTAATACACTTGGAAACAACATTTTTTGTTGTTCCAACGCGGGAATCGAACCCACGACTTCCGAGTTGAGAGCCTGTGTCAATCTATTAAATAGATTAGACTAATACCCTGTAAGTTATATACTCTAATTTTATTGAATAAAATGTAAGTAATAATCTTGAATGAATTATTATTATTTAGTTTTGGGCACCTATCTATACTAATAAAATAAAAAGGAAAAGTTTGTTTCGATATTGCATCGAATAGGCTCCGAAACTACTGGACCGATTTTAATGAAATTTTTCTACAGATGTAGATTAGACAATGGGAAAGGACATAGGCTACTTTTTATCGCGGTAAAAAGTACGGTTACTGCGGAATTTCTTTTTGCGCGCACGAAGTCGTGTGCAACATCTAGTGAGAAATAAATTATGCAGGGTCTCCCGCATAATTTATTTTCATATTGCGACTGATTGACATACAACAGTGCCATCTATTGAAGTGTTGGAAGAAATTAAATATTGAATAAGCTTTTAATTATTAATAATTTGTAGTATTACAAGGACATGCATATTATGGGTTTATGCCAATAATGTTTCAGAAATGTTAGTCCTGAATCGATTTCCATTTTCTAAATTGCTTTATTCCAGTAAAATGCAGTATCACATCATGGCATCATGAAGTACAGTCGTACAAGGATCTTTTGGCAGGTGGATAAAATCAGTACTAACATCGCCGTCTTGTAAAATGTCACTTTTAGTATTATGTATTGTTTTGTAGTTGCGACACTTACCTTTTGGCACTTGGATAAAATCAGTAATAACATCGCCGTCTTGTAAAATGTTACTTTTAGTATTATGTATTGTTTTGTAGTTGCGACACTTACCTTTTGACAGGTGGATAAAATCAGTACTAACATCGCCGTCTTGTAAAATGACACTTTTAGTATTATGTATTGTTTTGTAGTTGCGACACTTACCTTTTGGCACGTGGATAAAATCAGTAATAACATCGCCGTCTTGTAAAATGTCACTTTTAGTATTATGTATTGTTTTGTAGTTGCGACACTTACCTTTTGGCACGTGGATAAAATCAGTAATAACATCGCCGTCTTGTAAAATGTCACTTTTAGTATTATGTATTGTTTTGTAGTTGCGACACTTACCTTTTGGCAGGTGGATAAAATCGGTACTAACATTGCCGTCTTGTAAAATGTCACTTTTAGTATTATGTATTGTTTTGTAGTTGCGACACTTACCTTTTGGCACGTGGATAAAATCAGTAATAACATCGCCGTCTTGTAAAATTTCACTTTTAGTATTATATTGTATTGTTCTTATTTGCGACACTCACGCCCCCATCCAAGTGCCAAAAGATCCTTGTACGACTGTATTACGTAAACAGCATACATTAAAATAATCCCGATAATGTCAGTAACAATGTAATGATACTATACAATGTCATTCAACATGGCACCCTAAAATAATTGGCTGTTGGCTGTTAGCATGTCAGCAGTCACGCTACCTGCATGACCTACTTTTAGCCCCTGTTTGTACAAGATACAATATAAATGCACTCACTGTAGGTACTGGTATTTCTTCTATTCCTGTTTTGTTATAGCCTGTTTTATTAAAGCCTGTTTTATGGGTAACCGAGATTTGCACGGAGTTGTAGTATATTTAAAAAATATAAATATAATAAAATATTTATCTGACTGGGATTCAAACCCAAGACCAATTCGTAAACAACGCACATCAAATTACCATTAGCTGGCATTGTGCATTGTAAGTAGTGTCGAAGTCATTGAAGTATTGTTGAACGACAAGAGAAAAACATAATAATTTAAAAATTTGCGGTTTTTAGGTGCGGGATATAGCTGGATCGTTTTTCTCCCCGACCCCCCCCCCCCCCCCCTTTTTTTTTATTGTTTTCTTTTTATGGTTTCAAGAAAAAAAAATTAGATAAACAGTAGGCCATCCATGCAACTTCCCGCTAAGCGCTTAAATTTTATCTAATGCGTCATTTTTGAGCTTATCGAGCTCAAAAATAAAAGTTCTAAAAATTTTCACTGATAATTTTCTTTCATCAGACTTTGTCTTCTTTCATCTTGTTCAGACTTTATGTCTGAAAAACCCTTTTTTTTAAATTTCAAACTGTCATAACTTTGGAATTAATCAACCGATTTTCACGCGATTGGCGGCAATCGATGCAGTTTTTCATGTCCTTTGAAAGAATCGACAACAATAAATTTTAAAGATGAAAAATTTCGGAGTAATTTTTTAATTAAAAAAAAAGTAAAAAAAAACCTTTTTTCTGTTTTCTTTCCTTCATGATATCCAAAGATGATATCTCTCGAATGAATCAACCGATTTTGACCGGATTAGCGGCGATCGATGTGGTTTTTCAAGGTTAAGAGCTGATTAGTTTTTGGAGTTGATCCATAAAACCGTTTAAAAGTTATTAATAAAACACTAAAAAAAAAAGGAAAATTTTCTTGAGATTTCTTGAAATCTATCTGTCCGAATCGGACCAAATTGTATTCAAAATCTAAGTTTGGCCAAGCCCTTTCGAATGGCGCCAGCCGCAATAAAATCATCGGTCAAACCTTTCAAAAGTTATAAGAGATTTACATACCTATTCCAAACATTGTGTGAAAATCGGTTGATTCATTCCAAAGTTATGACAGTTTGAAATTTCAAAAAATACTAAATAGTGTTTTAATAAACTTTTAATCAGACATTTAAGCTCGGAGAGAAAATTATCAGTGAAAATTTTTAGAAGCACTTTTATTTTTGAGCTCGATAAGCTCAAAAATGACGCATTAGATAAAATTTAAGCGCCTAGCGGGAAGTTGTACGGATGGCCTTTAGGTCAACTGTTTTCCTAATTTTTTCGGTCATTAATTGATATAATTACATACTTGGTTGTGACTTGTGAGTGTGACTATGATTCACAACTTCAAGTGGATTAGTCAGTTTGTAACTAGGCCATGAAGTCCGCGGACGTCTTAATCTAGGCCCCAATGAGATTGTTTGATATTTTTTTCTGCCACTAGGGGGCAAACCCAACGCACACAAAGCGTCATCTGGTGGCGTACCTAAGTGGTATTAAAAACGGTCAATAAGAATTTTTGATTCCTCTTTTGTCACCAGGCGGCGCTTGGTAACCCCAAGATCTTTATGTCAAAAAGCTGTCAGATGTCACCAAAGGATGTCACGAATTTAAAAACCCTCATTAACGTAGAGCGCTTTTCACGAAAGATGTCCCGCGGCAATTAGTCGAACTAAATTTGTTAAATTGTTATTACAATGCCTGAGGTTGTAAAAAGTGCTGCCCGAGAAATGGTACTCCAAGTATGGGAGTTTTGTGAATCAAAACTGCAGAATCTAGGTATTCTGATACCCATAAATAATGCTATAGCAACATTTTGTAACGTGACCACAGCGCCGCGTCTAGGGAGTCCCCCAGTCCTTTCATGAAAAGGACTCTACCTCGAATCTCGGTTCGATTTACGCGCTGACGCACGCGTGTGGGTTTAGATTGACAACCGAGCCAAGATTCGAGGTATGAGATTGGGGCCCGGCTTGCTCCGTAGTTTAGACGTAATAGTAAATGGCGTGTTTGCAAGTCGATGATACTGGTCTATGACATTCTTAGAGTTCGTCCTTAGATGTTAGAGTACTTTTACATAAATAAAAAACTCAACCACACCGATTTCGGTGACGATGGCCGGTTTCATTGTAACCATGCCAGTTACGCAGGAGTCATTTTATAGTGCCTTTTAAGTGTGTGCGCTGTACACAAGAGTACTATATCTTCCTTTACTCTCATAACCCTCATCGAACTGCATTCTAAACGCGGACAGACAGCTCAGAATGCAGATCCATCCATCTGCGCAGAATTCAGATCCATTCTGCGTTTAGAATGACTAAAAATGCGGCCACGGTTAGGACCAGTACGACCTGGCGTCATACATAATTAGGTGAGTTCACTGATTTATATCAGTGAACTGTACAAATTGCACTCGCATAGACATGCCAGATCGGTCTGTCAGCCTTGTAGACGTGTAGCGAGGGTTGGAACTTGGAAGTTTGGAACGGCGCGGCGATGGGATTTGACATAAGTCATCGATAAGTGACAAGTCGCTTGCGATGCGTTATGTCAAATCTCATACATTTTGTTTTCGAACTTCGCCGTCGTAAATATCGAATGCATCCTGACTAGAGGCCCTGTTTCCCGTGTGAAGGGCGCTTAGTGGCCACATTATCCGCTTTCCGCCGCCATCGTCGCTATCGCCGTAATCCAGTTTCAACACAACCCTTCGCCGTTTTGACGCGATCTAGAATGCCGATAAGCGCCATAACACTTGGCCTTTCCCTAACGAGTCAAGGTCAGCTTTTTAACTATTAATTTGTTTTCCTTCGAGTTCGGTATTTGAACTTGAAAGGCAGATTAAATATTAAAAAGGGCGATTCCATGTAGACGAAATTTCAGAACATTAAAGGATAATTACTAGATTTTTACCAAATAGTTAATAGGTAGAGGGTGAATTCGCTACTTCATCTAGGCCTTTAACAACAAAGAAACTTTTAAACGTTTCAATAACCTACCTAGTGAACCTACCAATAACTAGCTAGGTATTTGTTTAAAACGTCGTCATTCAATCATTTGCCGGTTTTTTGAGATACAAATTCGACGTTTTTATCAAATAGTTATTAGTAGATATGTTATTAAAGCGGGATAATAAACATGATTCTTTTGATAAAAATCGAAAAGGAGACTTTGACAATTTTCAATTACCTAACAAGTTAAGTAATTGCCTCTATTACAGAATCAATAACTTATTAAAAGCAATCTTCGTCAGAAAAGTTAAAGGTGAAACTTCATACACTAATTTCAAAGTTGCATTAGTAAATGCTTAAACCTCACCCAACGTGTGACGTGGTGTAAAGCGTATAATATACGTACCTACCTATATTATAATCAAGAAATTACTTTGCTGGAGTTCTAATCAACAAACAAGATTTAGAATCTAACAATGAAAAGCATCACATAGAAAATATACAATTTAATAACACATTAGACACTAGTGTTTTAGCAAACAACCTTCGTGTTAAAAATATATTTTAAAATATAAGTAGGTACAACACTTGTTAAAAATAAATATTATCACTTCCCACAACACTGCAATCCATACAAAAATATAAATCCAAATGTCCTTTACATCACAGCCTCAAATATCAAAACCAACTGTTCTCTTTCTTCAGTTTATCTCTATGCCTCCCTTTCATCTCGAGACCTTGAAATATCTCCGTTAGCTTGTCTAGTTTCTCGGCAGGACTCTGCGGCAGCCGTTGAAGCCTGAACTTATCCTCATTCTGACATATAGTAAAAGTCTCCTTTTCTCTTAAACAAAGCAACTTCCCCATTTTCTTGTTTGATGAGAGTTTCGCGACTTGTAGCGCGGCGTTTTTGAACCGAGTCTTCGGTGACATCGCTACATCCTTTGATGGTTTTATTTCTCTCACTTCCCTTTTCGAAGCGCTCAAATAAGTGGGTTCGAGGACATCGTATGTGTTCTCTCGTATTAGCTGCTGTGGTTTTTCCACTTCTTTCTTCCTGAAGCAGTGCACGTTCAGCGGTGTCAGCGGTTTGACTTCGTGCAGTTTAATCGTGCGCTTCTCGGGCTTAATATCAAATACTAGTACTTTAGGTTCATTCTGTCCGATAGCCGGGAGCGGATGGAAAGGGGACAGGCTGGGTTTCATGGGTATATCTTCCAGCATTCTTGAGCGAGCTGTCTTGTGTTTGCGCGACTTCAACTTTCTTGGCGCGTAAATTGTAGAAAGCGCGCGCGTTTTGTGGACGTCGAGGGGTACGAGTGGACCGGGCAACATGGCGGCCGGCCGCACACAGCCCGCGACCTTGGGCCTAGCTGGTGGTAATTGTACCGCTCACGCGCGTTTGCGTCAGAGGGTGGACACTGGACAAGGGAGAGTGATTTTTATTATCTTTTTTATCGGTGTCTATTGATTCGAATTTCGATACAACTTGCAATAGAGAACGATCGCGACATTGACATGTTTAACGTCTTTCAGTTTTTTGTTTTTATAAAAGTACATGCCAAAAGCTGCCAAAAAGTTTTTATATCCATTATGATATTTAAGATTCCGAAGTTGTACGAAAATTTAATCTTTTTATCACTTCAATGCACTAACCTAACCTAACCTACAACTTTCTTTAATGTTGTAAGATTTGCAGAAATCGTCATCATAAGTATGATTTGCTAATAACATAATAGATGACAAAGATATTGATTGAAATATTGGAGCCGTGGGCTTGAGAGACCGTGACTTGTGCAGCCATTTCCAAGTGAACCCTTCCACCTGGTGTGACGTAGGTAGGTACCTACTAAGTACTAAGTACCAAATTACTGTACTACGTATGATTAGTTCGTAGTTCGTTCACAAATAATTACCGTTATTAGAGGGTTATTAACATCGATCGAGCTGACCTTCGGTAGAGACATTTGTCATGTTCAAATATAGCAATCAATAGATACATGTGTTTGAACTGGCTGAATAACCCGCCTTCGCTTAAGTTTAAATTGGTCTCCACTATTCCACATGACATTTTCTCGCATTGATATGGTTCTAGGTCAGTGTAGGTACCTATCTAACCTAGGAACCTATCCGAGGAACTTTTAATAGATCCCAGCCGCTGTTTTAAGCACTTAAAAATATTCCATCTTGGACTGATGTTGATCATTGATCAAGAGCTCACAATCCTTACTATTGGGGTGCGTAGACGAATGTCTACTTAGGTATTTTGCAATTATAAGATTAGGTTGGCTACAAGTGGCGTGTAGCCAACCTAATCTATCAGAATAACAGCCTTATTTATAGAAGTCGGTTAAAAAGGTAGATAATATCCCACCAAAAACATTCTGTAAAAAACTAGCCAAGTCTCGATGGAGCTGCTTGTTTATCTCTAAAAAGTAATGAAATCTAGACAAAGTCGTGCCAAGTCTAAGGTTCCTTACTGCGATTTCTTTATTATTTTAGTTAATGTTGTGTGATTCGGCCGTTGAATATTCTTTATACGTTAGTGGGTACAAGTCAATTTTGTTTACACGTAATGTATATCTGTTGTAACTACCTATGTTTGTTAAGCGAGATAATAGCCCATACTGGTATTGGTAATTGGACGCTAGTGTCTCATTTTAGGCTGTTGTTGATTGTACAACACATGTATTGGAGCAATGGTGTCATGGAGCCCCTTTTGTACCCTCGTGTACCCTTCAACGGCCAAGTCACACAACATTAACTATAATAATAAAGAAATCGCAGTAAGGAACCTTAGACTTGGCACGACTTTGTCTAGATTTCATTACTTTTTAGAGATAAACAAGCAGCTCCATCGAGACTTGGCTAGTTTTTTACAGAATGTTTTTGGTGGGATTTCACTTCTTTTTGTAGAAACGTGGGCATATTGATTTATTTTACTAGATTTTAGTGTAATTTGTTTATTTAAGTAATTTGTGTAATGTTCGAGTAGAATATAGTTAATTGTTCGACTATTTCTTCTTGTAAACTTGTAAGTTTAAACTAATGTAAGTATACTAATAGTTTGGTTAGGCTCTTGTGTTTTCTAATCAGGGTCACCAGGTACTCCAGGTCTTCGATTATCCTAGTTTTTATAGTTTTCCCTTTATGTGGCCATTAAACCCTAACTCTGTACCAAATTTCAGCTCTCTGAGTTTATGGGAAGTACTAGTTCTATTCTGATGATCATGAGTAAGTGACTGAGTGAGTGAGTGTCATAAATGCGAAACTTTGCTTTCGCTTAACTTCGGAACTAAATGACCTACAGACTTAAAATTTTGGGTTTTAAGTATGTGATTATAGCTTACTGGATGACGAAAATTTCTGCGTTCTGGTCTTATCCAGAGGATCTCAAATAGGGGCCTGAAAATGCGGCGAAATGGTTCCAGTAAGGAATGGTACGGCAGTGTTTGCTTCGCGCTCGACTTAGTGGGGGCACTGCCGTGCCCCCAGATCGACGTTCTGGTCTTATCCAGAGGTTCTCAAATAGGAGCCTGAAAATGCGGCGAAATGGTTCCAGTAAAGAATGGTACGGCAGCGTTTGCTTCGCGCTCGACTTGGCGGGGGCATTTCCGTGCCCCCAGATCGATTATCCTAGTTTTTATAGTTTTCCCTTTATGTGGCCATTAAACCCTAGCTCTGTACCAAATTTCAGCTCTCTAAGTTTATGGGAAGTACTAGTTCTATTTAGATGATCATGAGTGAGTGAGTGAGTGTCGTAAATGCGAAACTTTGCTTTCGCTTAACTTTGGAACTAAATAACCTACAGACTTGAACTTTTGGATTTTAAGTACGTGATTATAGCTTACTGGATGACGAAAATTTCTGCGTTCTGGTCTTATCCAGAGGTTCTCAAATAGGGGCCTGAAAATGCGGCGAAATGGTTCCAGTAAAGGATGGTACGGCAGTGTTTGCTTCGCGCTCGACTTGGCGGGCCACTGCCGTGCCCCCAGATTTATACTCAAATCATTCTTTAAGCGTATCTATAGAAATAAGACAAATACGGAAATATTACTTAACATAAAGATAATAACACCGCAATTTTAAACAAAGTAAAACATACAGTTTGAGCTCTGATAGGGCTTATCAGTAGTTAGGTACTGCTAGCTCTTCAATCTCTAGAGAGAGTAGAGATTGAAGAGTGAAATAAAAAATAATACCTAATAATAATAAGCTTTCTGGACAGAAAAAACAGCCCTTTATATAGGAACCTTAACATTAGCACGTCAGCCAAAATGTTCAACTCTAGCAAGATCTCGAACTCGCTACCTAAAACACTCTAACTAATGAACCTTGTGTTCTATACGAGTCCATACTCCGTGGAAAAACGATCAATACCGTCACACCATAGTCAGTGCCAAAACTCGTCAGGAGTGACGTCATAAAGATGGGTTTATACTCTGCGTCCTAATTTCTATAATTATTATCAATTCACAATAGTGTTTCGAAGATCTTATTGGTTATCAAGAAACCACTAGGTATACATTTGGATGTGTTTGGAATTTGGATAGGTTAGTTATTCCATTCCAAATTTTAGGTCCTTATTTTGTACGCCTAATTATTTTTAGATAAACAAGTGAATTCATTTTAAAGGTATATGGTATTATATCCAATAACAACATGGATAATTAAATTATGTAAGGTAATTATTGCATAAGAAAAGTTATCTCGTACCTACGCGTACGTAGAGATTTTAATTCGACGTACGCTGTTTCGCTATTTGCTTTAAAACTAGTTCGTGAGTCGTGACGCTTTATCGCATAACAACATTCGTTTGTGTTTCAATGTCACCAAATAAGTGATGCAAGTAAGCTAACATTTATCGATAAAAAATAATATAACCTTATCATAACGCTATAAAATGTGGAAAAATAATTCAATATGACAAGACGGCGAAAAGGAAAACTTTGCAAGACTGAGACAATGTCTTGACTTTTTATTTCTACTGTTTTACTTACAATTTTTATAAAATATATTTGTGATTCTGATTTTTACCTGCTCGGATTGATCGGTTTTTGTCAACTTACGATAACTTTAAAATCATCAGGATCAAAATTAGATTTCGTTTTCGCAATCAAAATATGAAGTTTTAAAACGGCATTCTGATGTATCTATTTATTACACAGTGATGTATTATTGTTTAACAATTTATCGATATCGACAATTAACATTTGTTCTTCCCTAACTTTTGACGTTACGTCACACGGATGAATTTTGCCAAACACACAAGAAGTGCGTGTACAAAATACACATCACGCGCTTTATTACGATGTCGTTCTTTTCTAACGCCTTAGATTGTTCCATTTCTTATAATTAAATAGTGTACGTACGTTAAGGTAGCTGTGATTTTTAGGATTATTATGTACCTGATTATGTTAAGGTATCAAAGTTGCAATTTATTAGTGAATTAATTAAGGTAAGTTCTTGTTCATATTTTATGATATTTTAATAATTCTTAATAAGATGCATCAATAAATTGAGTATAGGTTGTTGAATTAGATTTATACTATTTTATCTATATTAGATCATTTAAAATCAATTTCTATTTATATTATATTTATTGAACTTAGACCTTTAATTAAATTTATGTTTATTACGAGCCCAACCAATTTGTTCACATTGCTATTGTAAATTAATTAATAGGCATTTAGTTTGTTATAACTGTTTAGGAAATTACTGATGCCTTGAATACCTTACATTTTCTAAATTATAAGTTATAATAAGAGGGAGTATCCCAAGGATCTGTTGTGGCCCTTGTTATTTATGAAATGGTGAATAATGTAATAGTTTAAAGTATACCTAGTTATATATTATATAATACATATTTAAAACATCTACACTAATATTATAAAGAGGAAAACTTTGTTTGTATGTTTGTTTGTTTGTTTGTTTGTTTGTTTGTAATGAATAGGCTCAAAAAGTACTGGACCGATTTCAAAAATTCTTTCACCATTCGAAAGCTACATTATCTACGAGTAACATAGGCTAAATTTTATTTTGGAAAAAATAGGGTTCCGTAAGATATTTGGGGTTTTCGGACACAAGGTGTAAAAAAAACAACCAGAAAAGTTACTTATTTTGCGTACGCTGCCTAAACTATAAAAGATAGAACCATCAAATGTTCTAATTAATTGTAGATCTTATAAATATCTACAAAAAAGTCCGCGACACACTATACCTATCTATGTCGAGTAAGGCACAACAACCATTTTTTTATTTAGAAATCTTGATTTTTTTTTGGACTACATTTAAACGCGTTTATTTTACTCATGCTATTAATCCTTATCAAAATAAATTATTTCGTCACTAAGTACAGTTTATGTAGATAATATTTGGTCTTTAAATGATTAAAATTGGACGTTTGGTTTTGAAGTTATGGCGAAATTAAAATATTACGATTTCTGCTGCACGGCCCGTTGCGAAGTGGACGTCACCAAGGTGCGTGTGCGGAGTTTAGATAATTGGGTAAATTTTTTGTTTTGTGTTCGTTGTAAAGCTATGATGGATAGTTACTTGAATACCTATTTATAGATATTATTATTATTATTATTATTATATAGATATTATTATTATTATTATTATATTGTTTCTGTTTGTTTTGAACTTTTAACTAAATTTCGCCCGTTTGGTAGAGGTTTAAAGACATTCTGTAGTATTAGTATCAGTATTGTACCCGTGCGAAGCCGGGGCGGGTCGCTATTAATTATATTCATAATACTTATTATATTACATAAGAATAAGATTAACTTTATTTTGTACATCACACAACACATATACAAAACGAATACAATAATAATCTAAATTATATCTTAACTATAAAGGTGTGTCTATATGTTGTGTGATGCCAAAAATTGACCCCAGCTCAGCATTTAGCAGCGAGCGAGCCCGCTGCACTGATATTCTGCCAGGACCAATATGTGACATCACAAACACAACTATTTTATAAACAATATTAAAGCCCAACAATTGATAAGTATTAAGTCTGCAGTTTAAAACAAATAAATGAAATAAGAACAGTAATTAAATCATGCGTTACTACAGCCATTGCCTTTAAAAAAATTTGTTACAAAAAAAAGTCTATAATCTTTGTGTTTTGAAAGTTGAAGGTGAAGGAGAAGTAATTATTTTTAACGTTTTAAATAAGGGATAAGAACATGGGTTATTACATGGCAAATTAAACTATTTTGCTTAACAAATTACAAATAACTAATATTACATATTTTAACAAAATATTCTACTGAAATACATACTATTTCAGTAGAATATTTTGAGTGTAGGTATTATATTTCTTTCTCTTTTGTTGTTATAATATGTAATATTTAATTTATTTGTGCTTGATTTATCAATGTTTAATACATAGGTTTTTAGTTTTTAACCCAGATTTTTGATCTGTACGTTTGTGCGCGCTAATCTCAGAAACTACGGAACGGATTTTTATAAAATTTGTTACCGTAGTAGTTTAGCCCTTGGATAAATTCATAAGACTCGCTTTTTATCGCGGAAAATTTTTGGGTACCTAACTACCTACGGGTTCCACGCGGATAGGAATTAGGATAGCTCTGCTTATAATTTTGTGTAGGTATTTCAATTCAATCGGTTCATACCTACAAAAAGTTTTATCAATCTAAAGAAAAAAATCTTGTATAAAATGCTATAAAATAACTATTTGAATTGGTTACAACTTTACCTAGGTTAATCATATTCATGATTATTATATGAGGAATAAGTGAGAAGCTAGATAGTCGTACTGCTAACTCATCTCTCTCTCAAACTCTGTCGTGGTCCCAACTAGGCTGGGCGATTACAATCCAAATTATTTTTATTAAGATCGAAGTCCATAACGTCTTCCCATTCAAAATATTTTCGTAATCGTTATCAACAATCATAATATCGAAATACTAATTATCGGCTCAAAGAAATCCTTACTTAATATTATAGGTACCTAAACGCGAAAGTTTGTATGTACATAATAATATGTTTAGTTTTACATGCAATAAAGTAAAGTAAAGAAAACACGTAAAGAATTTTTATGAAATCTGGTATGGTTGTAGTAGTAGGTTAAGCAGAATTAACACAGAATACTTTTTGCAGCTTATTAAATTTTATTTATGGTACAGTTCTCGGTAGATTTCTTGAGCGTACCTACGAAGTCGCAGGAAACATTCAAATAAAATACAACTGATACGGCTGTGCAGTGCCTACACCATTATGTATTCAATTTTGGTATTGGTATTTTCCTGAACAAGCTTTCCCTCTGACGCGAGCGAAGCTGCGGGCAAAAGCTAGTAGTTAATAAATTCAATAAGAATACTTCCCAAATTTGATAGATTGTAATGTAACAAATACAAGACTAAAGATATTGTTTAGAAAATTTAAACCTATACATTTGATTTAATTTATTAAGTATATAAAAGGAGGTGAACAACTTATTTCAGTTCTACAAATATGGACTTCATTATTGGAGGTCTAGCTGGCGCCGGTGCAACTATATTCACGAATCCAATGGACGTTGTGAAAACGCGGCTTCAGTTGCAAGGCGAACTGCGCGCGCGCACCGAACACAGCGCACGCTACAGAGGTATCTTCCACGCACTATACGTCATCGCTAAAGCAGATGGAGCCTTAGCGTTGCAGAAGGGACTCGCACCAGCCATGCTACTCGGATTCAGTATGAACTCTGTAAGGTACTTCCGAAAGTTATAAGACATGATTTCACAGTGTGCAAATGCAAATGATAAATCCAAAATAATTGTTGCACTTAAATCAAATAAACGTTAAGTCTTTTAACTAGGCAGGAGAAGTTTATCTAAAAAATAAAATTCCCAAAACATGAAATATCATAAAAACACTGTTGCAGGCTTGGAATGTACCACATAGCTGAAGTACAGGGCTGGACGAAGACAGATGGAGATGTTAGCTTACACAAAACATTGTTTTGGTCAAGCGCGAGTGGTGTTATGAGTGGCCTAGCCGCGAATCCTGCTTCTATTGTAAAGACGAGAATGCAAGCTGCCGCCCATCCTAGTATAGCTGTAGGAAGGCAACATATTTATGATGGTTGGTTATTGGATTATGCGTTTCTCTTATATATTACCTTATCTTAACTTCTCGACAAGTTCTACAAAAATATCTTTGATAAAGCTACGTGTCATAAAACGTTACTCTAAATAGCTATATACTAGCTTAGGCCTTGGGACTATATGGTTCGGAATCGGGCGGTCCTGACTCCCGGGAAAATTCTGAGAGTTAAAAATCGAAGTGTCGAATTTGTGTCGAATCTCAAGCTGTCAGCCTGTCATCTATAACATTGACATTTGATTCGACACTTGTGTGTTCGATTTTCAGCTCTAATAAATTAGCGCAGAGTTCTACTTTCAAAATTTAATGCTCTGAATTTTCCCCAGCCTTCCTGATCATAATATTATAGTCCCAGCCTTAAAAACCCAATGTCCAACCCAAAACCAGAATCTTACTAAGAATATGATGTCTTATATTGTATTACAGGAATGATAGACGGCTTCGCAAAGATATATAAATTCGAAGGGATGCGTGGATTTTTTGCTGGAGTCAACGCGACTTGTATGAGGCTAGCTATAGGAAGTGCAGCACAGCTCACAACATTTTCAACGTAAGTAATTTTTGTGAAGTAAAACTCCTTGGGCACGCTTGACTTCGGGAGTAAGCTGGTGAATGCGTGACGAATGTTACGAAAAGTGTGATTGTATGAGGCGAATGGAAGTTGAGAGGGATGATATATGTTAGTGAAGATGAAAAGAGAGAGTTATGTCACAGATTAATAAATAGAAACTAAAGTAAGTTATGTTTCGTACATTACTATAGGAGCAAGAGAGAGCAGTGTGCGCGCACATTTTCGTTCTCTCATAGCCAGTGCAGGAAATATATATCTCAGTCAGTAGGTAGTTTGTTTGGGAATTTTACTTCAGACGTGTGGTCTTAAACACACTCGTTTTTTGTACAATTTTGTTACACCATTAGGTATAATAAAAACAAACTGCATGCTTATTGTAACAACCCTCAATAAAATAAAACCGATTTACATTGCATAGTCGTTGCAAAATTTGAGTGTGCAAAATTGTGTTTTGTAGTGCAAAAGAAACACTGCACCATAATGGGATATGTGACCAATCGCCGCTGGGCCTCGCTTTTGCCGCGAGCAGCCTCAGCGGTGTCATGGTTGCATTAGCAATTTGTCCCTTCGATGTGGTCGCTGTACGCCTCTACAATCAGGGTAATAAAGCAACTATTGCGTTTTGCATTGGGCACCAAATACTTAAACCAATTTTTTGTGCACGTCCACAACTTGAGTTTGTTTTTACATGTTTATGATTGAAAGTCGAAATGACGATGGGTGAATTTATTATTAATGTAGGTATAATGCTTGCAGTTTCTTCTGAAAACATTGCATCAGAAATAACATTCATTCGTCTCTTAAAATTCCAACCTTATGTATATTTTAAAGAATTTTCAATGGTACCAACGACACCAATGCAATAAGAGTTTATATTAATATTAGTATGTAATTTATCAGTTTCTTCGGTAAATGGTTGGTAAATGGTTTCTATATCTAAGTACTTCGTCATTATGACTTTCAATAATTGTATCCATTGCAGAGTGAAAGCGTACCTGCTTGCACATGGTCACTTCGATGAATCGCCAGCTACACTCGCATTCTCTGCTAGTCTTGTCTGTGGTATAGTTTGTGTGTTGTTGGAAACCCCACTGGATGTAGTCAATACACGGCTTTATAATCAGGGTAATTAACCTTCATTCATATAACTAACAAGTTGTTTGACTTTACCATAATGTTATATCATATTTTGTGCCTACTGTTTCTATCATGGTTAACATAAGAACTAGTTATCACTGTTTTAATACCAAAATTGACTTGACGAATTTTCTTATCAACGATAACGAAGTCAACGATATTGTCGGAATCGTAAATCCACTTGACTATGTGACTTTAAATTGGCGCCATTCAAATACAATTTACTAAATCAAAACATTATTTCAGGTTCCTCGTCAAAAGGTGATGTTCTATACAAGGGTGTTATTGATTGTCTAACCAAAACCTACAAAACAGAAGGTCTGCACGGTCTTTACAAAGGCATTGGACCTCTTTACCTAAGGATAGCACCTCACACGACACTCTCGTTAGTGATATGGGACATGTTAAATATAATATTCGATAATAAAAGAAATTCTTGAAACTGTATTTTTATTGTATCGCCAAAAAATTATTAGTTACTTACTTGGTACAATACTACTAAAAAGATTACTTGCTGACATTATAAAGATACAAGACCCGCTCTATCCCATGGGATCCGATTGTTATGAGAACAAGCACAATTTACCCTGACATTTCAGTAACACTATCAATTTCTCAAATATTAGTTCAGCTCACAGTTAAAGGAGAAGATACGCGACTGCATTTTTTAGAATAGTGATTCAAAATTGAACTTTATTTAGTACCTACATAAGGTTTCATTGCAAGAGCGGGGCCGGGCTATGTACGGTACAGTTTAACATTCGAACGTGTACCTTCTTGTGTATATGAATAAAGTTCTTTGAAGAGTTATATTAAAAATGTTAAACGCGTCGCGTATCGTCTCGTTTCGATTTTGAACTGACCGTAACTCGTGAAATAAAGTTACACACAATTTAATAAATTAACTATGTGGCGGAATATACTGTGCGTCTTTTTCAGTTTTTACAATCTTCTTTCCTTTGCGTGATGGGTCGAAAAACGCGTTCGGAGGTGTAAATTCTAATATCCACTCATCGGAATCAGTATCTGAAACGCTTAACGAATTTTCGGAACATGCACAAGACGGATTTGGGTTTTCTGGTTCAACCAACGTAGCGTTTGCATAGCAAAGACCTTGCTTGTCCTCCGCTTCAGGTAGTATACCGAGCGCTTGTTGACATGTTTTCAAACATATATCTTGGCACATGTTCTTGAAAGCGCTCTGTAAGTATGTTCGCTGGTCTCTCTCTAATCGCCTTTGTTTTCTAAGTTTTTGCTTTTCCCTTTCTTTATTTTCCTCGTCTGTTCTTCCTATAGTGTACGTTAGAACAGGTTTGTCCTCATAGGGAAATTCATAGACTTCTCGAGGTTTCATAGATGCTTTCATAGTTTCCATTGTAACCGTAAACTCACCGTCTTTCTTATGCACTACTAGTAGTGGTCTCTTCAATGGGCGTTTAGTTGTAGCTTGTTCCTGCTTTTTCCTTTTACTTACAATTTGTTTGGGATGCCTGGCCATTTGGAGCAAATGAATCAAATGTTTTTCTGCGGCGCCAGGTCTCCAGGTTGGACGATACTTTGAAAAAATATGAAATGTCTCATGAATATTATATTATTTTTATTAAAGTTGATATTGAATACATAATTAATAGAAATAATATTTTATGATACGTTATACGTATATTCTTACCTTCAATCCGTGGACATTGTCAGCAGTCCAAAACCAACCCATACATTTTGGAACATTACATTTTAAGATCGCGCTGCGCATGCCGGGATAGTTGCAACCATCATGCCCGACGTGTGGTGCTACAATAAGCAATAACAATAATGTTACTTAATTAGAATTATGCAGTTTAATAAATTAGTGTAATATTAATTAATGTCATAGTTACACCTACGTTTGTATGAGTAGTCGATTTCTTTAAGTTTAACAACTTTTTTCTTCTTGGACTTTTTTACAGATTTCGGTTGGGCAACTTTTTTTTCAGGCACCTTATTAAGTCGTTTCTCTGAAGTCTTCGGGGTTGAACTCTTTGTACTTTTTGAACTTTTTGAGCTTTTTATGCTCCTTGAACTTCCATCGCCTTTCCTCCTGCGTATACTCCCAGAGGAGCTCCTGCTTTTTAATTTATTTTTTTCTACCAATTTATGGAATATAGGACACGGCATTGGCATTTCTTGTCCCCTAGTATCCACGAACTCTTCACCTATAACTTCGTATCCTCCACAGATTTTACAATATGTTGTATCTCTAATAAATTCAAATTTGCATTCGCAAGTGCAATAGCATGGATGTTCATCGAATTTTAAATTAGCAAAACTCTTTTGTTCGCTGCAGCATTGGTCGTGCAAAGTTGATAAATGTAAAGCTAACGAATTATCATAAACGGGTAATTTGCTGCGCCTCATCTTTGCGTCGCAAGCTATATCGTGACAACTTGTTACTTTAACTGTAGATAAATCGGGCTTCACATCAGATGAATACTTTGATTTAAAATTTACTACCGGCAACGCTATTATTGCAGCCTTGTGTTCTTTTTTCTTAATTGAATATACGTTCCTTGGAGAAAAATCTTCCTCAAAACCTTTTTCAGGTTGTAAATTGTTCGTGTTTTTTATGTTCAACATAAAATAATTAATGCAGTAACTTGTATTTTTAAAAGACGCATCGATATATTGATCAGATTCTTTCCTTTCCTTTTCCTTTGTGAGCTCTAATTCGCACCGAATCTTACAAGTTTTATGAACACTGGGATTCATGGCAAAATATTCTAAAGAAATGTTTTTCTCGTCTTTAGTACTTTCTATGTGTGTATTGATAACGGGTCGCGGTAAAATGTTTTTTGTGGATTCTATAATATTATAAGTTGTATCAGATCTATTATTGTATGAATTTATTACAGGTGTATCGTTTCTTTCCTCCGTATGTTTGCGATGCCCGTGTAAATTACTGTTTTCTTTTTCCAAAACTTTGGGATTTGAGAACATGTTTCTGTAAATTCTTACGTTGTTTTTTGAACTCGATATAAATTTATATAAATTGCTTACTAGAGACATAAGTTTAACGGTTACATTCAATGAACCTACACTTATATTATTCTTTGAATTTACTACATTTAATTTCTCTTTGTGAGCTACAGGTGGAAGTTTTGGGTGCCCTGTTATATTTTTTAAATACCGAATAAAACTTTTTGTCCACGGGATAAACATTGTTCCAATTCCTCCATCTGAGGTAGTTTTACTCTTGATATAAAGCTCTAAATAATGCATTTTCATGTTTGAAATTATTTCAGTAGCAGTTTTTGTCAACAGTATACTTCTACCATATTGTTCATATCCACATGGCCAACGAATAGGAATTTTCTTTTTTATTACTCTTTGAGCAGTCCTGGTTTTTTTATATTTTGTATGGCCTTTATTGTTATTTTTTGTAATGTTTATTAGATAAACTTCGAACAAATTTTCAGACTTAGCTATGACTTCATATTCATCGATAAATGCATTAGATAGTTCTACGCGAATATCTAACAAAAATGATGGTTCTTGAAGAGTCATTATGAGTAGATGTTAAAAGTTCTATTCTGATTAAATTGGAAAATTTAAATAAAACTTACAATTTGTGTATATACATACCTCACTTCAATAAAAAATTATGTCAATTTTTAATTTGGGTAAGTACCTATATCGTGTAATTTTACTTTTTTCTTCAAGTCTATGGTCATGTCTATCAAGGTGCGCTTACATGATCAACAAGAATTTAGTTTGATTCTCTAGATGACTTTGCTTTTAGGTTGCGTGCTTGTTACAAGTGTTCGGACTATTAGTAAAGTTTTCTCGACAGTTCTTCTTGTGGTGTTTTAGGGTTAGTTGTATTGTTTTGCGTGTAAGTGTTTTTTCTTAACTAGTTACAATGGATACCGATCCGCCGGACCCCGGTGGAGGTTATGTTTTTATCACGCCACCGAATGGTCTAAATATTGCCCCAGATATGGATACAGGAAATATTCCTAATAAAAGACCAAGATACAATCCGCAGGTTCCCTCAACCAGTAATACTCCCACCCTTAATGACCTTAATTCATTTGCGAAAGCTGAGTTCTTAAACAAACGTAAGTACTCTCACAATGATTCCTCTCCTTTTATTGTGCATGTTTCCAAGACAGATTCAAGTAGTCAGATCCGTCCAATGGAGTTCGGCCGCTATTTATTCCAGAAAAATATTACCACAGTTGCCCTTGGTGGGATTAAACGCATAGGAAGAAATAGGGTCTCTGTTGAGTTTAAAAATGTAGACAATGCTAACAATTTCTTGGAATCTTCAATTCTTACTGATGCAGGCTTCTCTGCTTCCATTCCGTCGTATAATGTATCTCGTATGGGAATAGTAAGAGGTGTTGCTACTGATATCTCGATGGAGGAATTTGCGCTAAACTGTTCTGTACCTACAGGCTATGGTGACGTTATCAAGGCTCGTCGTATGTGTCGCAAATCTACAGATTCCAACGGAAGTGTATCATGGATCCCAACACAAACAGTTGTGGTAACTTTTAGTGGGCAGAAACTTCCTCCTCATACCTATTTATATTTCACTTCATTACCGGTAGAATTATATAAGCTCCCAGTTATTCAATGTAATCGTTGCTGCAGATTTGGCCATGTAAAGTCATTTTGTAGGTCTGACCCTAGATGTTACAAGTGTGCACAACCACATGAGGGTGAGTCTTGTAATACCCAGGTGGTATCATGTTTGTTTTGCTCTGGTGCTCATTCTGCCAACAATCTCAACTGTCCGGAATACATTCGACAGAAAGAAATAAAGACTGCAATGTCGGAACACAATATTTCCTATACAGAGGCCTCAGCCAGGTTTCCTGGTGTGCGCAGAGCTTATACAGATGTTGTGTCCACTCGTTTATCTAATCCCTCACAAGTCCGTCATTCCACTCCCCCTCCTTCTTCTCCTACTGTATCTTATAGAAAGACAGTTTACACTCCTCGTCGTACTATTCCTACTCCTCAACCAGGGTATACCATCTTGCTCATCAAGCTATTATTCAAAACCCAATTTCTGAGTCTCCCAATGGATCTGCTTTCCCAAATAACTCCTTATCCAAGAATGATGATTTCCCAGAACTCCTTTCTTCTCTCTTATTAAATTTACTATCCCGCTTCAGTGATACTGGAATGGGTATGTCCGATACTCTCCGTGAAAACTTAACTAAGCTTATAAACATTACAAAGATAAATACTTCTCATAATGGATCGGAGGACACTAGTACAATGGAACTGTCGTAGCATTAAAAAAAAATCCAATGATATTTTATATTTTATAAATAAATTTAACCCTATTATTTTTGCCATTCAGGAGTCTTGGTTGAGGCCGGGTTCTCAATTTAGAGTTCCTGGCTACTCCTGTCTCCGGGATGACGGAAATGATGGAAGAGCTGGTTCAGCTATTTTAGTTTCTATGTCTGTGATGTTTAATTCTATCCCTCTCCCTCCACACAGTAATTTTAACATTACTGCTGTTCGGATTCACAATATTTCCTTCCTGTCTGTATACCTTCCTGACCCCACTTCTTCAGTCCTTTCTGATCTTTTTTCCATGATCAGCCTCATTCCCCCTCCTCTTTTCCTTTTAGGAGACTTCAACCTGCAACATCACGCCTGGGGTTCTCATAATCGTGACTCCCTGGCCGATTTATGTTACATGAATTCTCCCAAAAACTTGCCCCTCTATGGGTTCCGACATATGAAGAGTCCCAAAAATTTATGTCATCTCCTTCATCTCCTTCCACCGAATTTGATGCCCCATTTTCCTTTGAAAAGTTTAAATTAGTTATTAATTCTCTTTAAGATTCTGCTCCTGGAGCTGACGGTATTCCATACTCTTTTGTTGTTAATAGCAGTCTTAGTACACAAAAATTAATTCTCGATTTTCTCAATTCCATATTTGAATCAGAATCCCCTCCAGATGAATGGAAATGCCAAATTATTCTCCCTATTTTGAAGCCAGGCAAGTCTGTAGATAATCCAACCAGTTACCGTCCCATTGCTCTTTCTTCCACTCTCTCAAAAATATTGGAACATTTAATTAAAAATAGACTTGATTGGTTCATAGAGAGTAAAGGAATTCTTTCTGGGAATCAATTCGGGTTTCGTAAAGGCTTTTGTACCATGGATAATGTATGTGCATTAGTTTCAGACATTCGAATTGCTTTCTCGAACGAAGAGACTCTGGTGGGGGTGTTTTTGGACGTGTCGTCCGCATATGATAACGTCCTACTTCCGGTGCTCAGACAGACCATGTTAGAGCTGAGTATTCCTGTGAAGATAGTTAACTACGTTTGTAATTCCCTCTCCGGTCGGTCCATAGTTATTTCCCATGAAAATTCTCCTCCTCTTTTCAGAATGGTTTGGAAAGGTCTCCCTCAAGGTTGGGTCCTTAGTCCCTCCCTGTATAACCTCTATTCCTATAATTTACATTTATCCGTCTTGTCCTTTTGCAAAATCTCCCAATATGCGGATGACATAGCCATTTATGCTTCTTCCAAAGTGGTTTCAGAGGCAGAGGCACGTCTTAATTCTGCTCTTTTTTACCTATGCGAGTGGCTGACTGATCATGGTCTTAGCATTTCCGTGGAGAAGAGCAGCGCTGTTGTTTTTTCTAGGCGTAGATCTATCCCTGACATTTGCATATGTTTTGATGGTATGGTTTTTCCAGTTTCCAATAACATCAAATTCCTTGGGGTCTACTTAGATTCTAAAATGACAGGGGTCCATCATTTAAACCATATCATCAAAAAATGTGAAAAAAACATTAATATCATCAGATGTCTCTCTGGCGTCTGGTGGGGCTCTCACCCTTACACTCAGAAATTAATTTATAATGCTTAATTTAGAAGCTACTTAGATTACGGATCTATAATTCTAGAGCCTTGTAATAAGTCTGCTCTGAAGGAATTGGACAAAATCCAATCTAAGTGCCTCCGTCTGATAGTTGGGGCGATGAAATCAACTGCAAATAATGCCCTGCAGGTTGAGTGTGCAGATCCTCCCCTAAGCTTGCGACGTCAATATTGTTACGAACACAGAGAATAGCGCCATCTAGCGTCAACCAATGAAACCACTTGGTGTGAACTGGGACAGCGTGGGGCCCCCTACTCAGTACTAGATGGCGCTACTGTGCAAACGTTCCAGAATAAATCTGACACGGTCACGCGACTCGGGAACCTTCTGGAGTCGTCTGGGACTCGTATCGACCGGTATAAATACGTCGGAAGAATGCGAGCGAGTCGAGTTCACTTTGAGCTTCCTGCGAAGCGATACGGGCGATACAAGCGAAAATTAGTGATCGGGAGTTCGAGTTGAACAGCGAAACGGGCGATAACGATGTGAATACTAGTGATGTGATGATACCAGGAGTGAAACCCACGACTTGGCTACGATTAAGGACACCGTTAGTGCTTAGTGTTTGGACTTAGTGCTTAGTATTTGGACCTAGTGCTTAGTGTTTGACATAGTGCTAGTGAATAAAGTCTTCAAAGGAGTCAGCAGGTCTTTCTCTCCAAATCCTTCGAACCCCAACACGTAACAACTGGTGTCAGAAGTGGGATTTGGAGATGCCATTGGCTCCGAGAGAAGATTTCAAGAAGTGCGGCGGAGAGGAGCGACCCCTGGCGGAGAGGAGCGACCCCTGGCGGAGAGGAGCGACCCCTGGCGGAGAGGTGCGACCCCTGGCAGAGAGGTGCGACCCCCTGGCGGAGAGGAGCGACCCCTGGCGGAGAGGAGCGACCCCTGGCGGAGAGGAGCGACCCCTGGCGGAAAGGTGCGACCCCTGGCAGAGAGGTGCGACCCCTGGCGGAGAGGTGCGACCCCTGGCGGAGAGGTGCGACCCCTGGCGGAGAGGTGCGACCCCTGGCGGAGAGGAGCGACCCCTGGCGGAGAGGAGCGACCCCTGGCGCAGAGGTGCGACCCCTGGCGGAGAGGTGCGACCTCTGGTGGAGAGGTGCGACCCCTGGTGGAGAGGTGCGACCCCTGGCGGAGAGGAGCGACCCCTGGCGGAGAGGAGCGACCCCTGGCGGAGAGGTGCGACCCCTGGCGGAGAGGTGCGACCTCTGGTGGAGAGGTGCGACCCCTGGTGGAGAGGTGCGACCCCTGGCGGAGAGGAGCGGCCCCTGGCGGAGAGGTGCGACCCCTGGCGGAGAGGTGCGACCCCTGGCGGAGAGGAGCGACCCCTGGCGGATACGGGCGATGCAAGCGAAAATTAGTGATCGGGAGTTCGAGTTGAACAGCGAAACGGGCGATAACGATGTGAATACTAGTGATGTGATGATACCAGGAGTGAAACCCACGACTTAGCTACGATTAAGGACACCGTTAGTGCTTAGTGTTTGGACTTAGTGTTTAGTATTTGGACCTAGTGCTTAGTGTTTGACATAGTGCTAGTGAATAAAGTCTTCAAAGAAGTCAGCAGGTCTTTCTCTCCAAATCCTTCGAACCCCAACACGTAACAATATTTATCAGATAGATTCTTCTTCAAAGCCCTTCAATTCGCTCATCACCCCCTCATTCCCAAGTTACATACCCTATCTCAACTGTTCCACTCTTCATCTTACTGGACTCATAAAGACCCTCCATGTCTACTTAAAAGTTACCAAAAATTCACTAGCTTACCCTGTCCCGTGTACCAAAATAAATTGCTCCCTATTTATGAAGTTCCTTATAAATCCCTTGTTAATTCTCCTTGTATTTCCCTTAGCTCTGGCATCCCTAAAAACTCTACATCTGCCAACAGTCTATTTAAAGATATTATTAATTCGGTATATAAAAACTGGTATCACATCTACACTGATGCGTCTAAACTTGATAATCAAGGTTGTGTAGGTTCAGCAGTGTGGATACCAAAAGTCAACGTTATTCTAAATTTCAAATTGCCCGCTTCATCTTCAGTGTTTTCTGGGGAAGCTGTAGCAATTCTTGAGGCTCTATCCTTTATAGAATCTCACCGCCTTAGTAATTCTGTTATCTTTTCTGACTCACAAAGTTGCCTTCAGGCTATTTTGGCTAACAATTTTCGTTCTAAATTTAAATATCCATTTATAGTAAAAATATGACATATTCTTTTTAAATGCCACTCACAAAATATACGGGTTGAGATGGTTTGGATCCCCGTCACAGCGGTATAGTTGGCAACGAAAGCGCTGACTTTTATGCAAAACAAGCTATTTACACGGGTGGTCCTGGCCACTCCAAAATTTACTGTAACGATCTTATGCCATTAGCTAAAGAACATATGCTGACTGATTGGAATGCGTATTGGTCTGCGTCAGGAAGGGTTAAGGGTAACTTTTTTTTACTAATTACAAAGCCAGGTACTGGTAAAGCCTTGGTTTTTTAAATACAGGAAAGCTAAAAAGTCTGTAACCTCCACAGTTTGTAGATTACGTTTAGGCCACTCCTGTACTCCTGTTTTCCTCAACAAAATTAGGGTTAGAGATTCGTCGCTAAGTGAGTGCGGACTTGACGAAGGCTCTACTGAATATATTTAAGAAATGTTTGGACGGTTTGGACAGCTAAAGATAGCTGTCCAAACCGTCTGTCGTCACTGTACGATTCACTACCCCCTATTCTGGAGTAATTAGTGGACTGACGTGGAGCAACTCAAAAAAATATCTTTAAAAAAAATTTTTTTTTCTAATCTAGATAAAAGGTGGGCCTAGACTAGAAAAGGCTGAATTTTGAAATAATAAGAATAAATTTGTACCAAAATATTTTTTTTAATGTTAATACAACATATTATTAATACTTGTATAGATTTTTTGGTGTATTAGATGCCCTATTGATAGGAACAAAAGGTTTATTATTATAATCATAAACTGTTTCATCGTACAATTTAAGTTCTTGCATTATTTCTCTATACTTATTAACAGTTTTAACATTTGCATTTTCCTTTTTATTGGAATACAATTTTGCTTTGTTAAATGTAACAGATGCCGTCATTACGACTGGCGATTGTCCCTTTGCAAACGAATATGCGACGGATTTTTTTGACTTCTGAGTGTAGTTCAAAGGTTTTGCGTTCAACGTTTCTTTTGGATTTTGTTTTTTATCTCTAAAAAGTTTTGTACCCTTAGTGGTTGAACCTTTGGCCTCTTGCTTTTCATTGTCACGTTTACTGCTGACGTTAGCTTTTAAAGTAACATTTTTATTGAATAAGGATCCTGAGGGAGAGCCTCTCAAATGCCTGGTTCTTGAGTACCAAGCCCATTTACCATCTTTGTCTATATAACCATCGATGCCGATTTTTAAAAATCGTCCCGAGTTATCAGTAAATGTTCCGTCTTGTGCCGAATAAGTCATTCCATCTGGGCCAGTAAAGTTATTTGGTACCCATCGATTATCAGGTCCTATATACCCATCTTTATTAATTTCTAACCAGACGTGGCCGGGACCCCAGAAGCCACCTAAATCGCTACACTCCTGTTTTCCATCAGGGCCTTTAAATAATCTCGGCACAGGGTTACCTGCTTTATCATATATTTTAACTCTATAGTCTAGGTAAGTGTATTGAGTCTCGCTATCAACATAAACTGGTCTGGGTTTGATTTTCGGATCATAACGGGCAACAGGTGGCGTGAACTCTATGACCCATTCGTCGTCGTCGGTATCGCTTGTCGAAACAGATTCACCGTCGGAACAAGAACACGAGCCCACAGACTGAATGTCACGAGCTGCTGGTACTTGACATGGACACTCTGGATCGTTTTCACTCGGTTGTGGCAAAACGCCTATTGCTTGATTGTAAGCCTTTAAGCAAATTTCTTGGCACTTATCTCTAAATGTAGACTGTATAAAACGAAGTCTACGCCTAGTTGCCCTACGTTCTTTTCGCTCCTGTCGCTTTTGAATTTTGCGTTTTTCTTCTTCAGTTTTTCCTATTGTGTACACTAAAGGTGGTTTTTCATCATATGGATATTGATACGGAAGTCTTTCTTCTGAATAGACTTTAAGGACCTCCATTTGGACCGTATATTCTCCGTTTTTCTTAGTTACCACTAAGGTAGGTTTCATTTCTAGTTTCTTTTTCCTTTGCATCAACGCTCGTTTTTTCTTCGCTGATATATCTACACCTTCCCGTACGGCTTTGTATCGTCTGACCAGAGTTTTTCTAGCTGCACCAGGTTTCCATTGTGGCCGGGGCTGGTTTAAAAAAGAAATTAGTGCAACATATTCTTATACTTAACGGATTATATAAAAAAATGTAATTTAAAAAAAAATTATAGTAGGTATCAGTATAACATACTTTCATTCCGGGTATCGACTCTGCATCCCATTTCCAACCCATATCTTTCGGAACCGGTGGATATCGGTAATATTTCTTTCTTTTAGGCTTCGGTTCGGCAACAATTTTGTATGCTGTAAATGCAAATAACATGTCATGAATCTTATATAACGAAAGTGCTAAACATAATATATTTACTTCGTCTTTCGGCAATCGTCGTTTTTCATCGTTGGTCATTTCAATAGAAAAACAAGGATTGCTGAAGGTATAATATATCCATATAAAATGAGATTAGAAAGAAAACATTAAAAGAGTTTCAATATAAATATATAACAGACTAATTTTAAAACAATAACAATTTATATAGATCACAATATAATAAAGTTTACATACGTGTACTCCTGACGTTAGCAGTAAATTTTCCAACTGGTTTCCTTAATTGGGCAGCAGGCTTTTTATGTTTCGGTGGTTTTTCATTGTCCTTCTTTTCAGATGTAGACTCAGGAATATTTTTAGTAGACACACTTCTAGCGGGAATTAGTTTCTTTTCCGACGTTTCCCGCTTGGGATACGAACGTACGCTCTTAGTGTCATCTCGACTTTGTTTTTTATCAGGTTCCTCGGGCCAAGGGCTTTTTACTTTAATTAAATTCTTATCGTACGTTTTATGAAATATTGGACAAGGCTGTGGTTTTAAAAAATCCGGCATATCTTTAGTCTCGTCGCCTAAACATTCGTACCCTCCACAAACAGAACAATAAGTTGTTTGTCGAGAAAATTTCAAATCGCATACACAATCACAAAAGCAATGATCAGTGTCCGTTGTTTTGACTTTTCTATTTGTAACCCCGTCAACTATTATATCCTTTATTTTTTCAGCTATATCGCATGATTCTAATTTACACGGATTTTGTATTTCGTCAAATGGTATTTCTACATTACTGTCCACTGGTGATATATTCAAACTGGTAAATCTAGAATCTTGACATTCTGTTCCTTTTGACTTGTCTGTATACGTTGTAGAACAAATACTTTTGGAGCAGAATGATTTAGACACTTTAGATTCTTTTAAACTGGGACACGCGGATGAACAATATTTGTATTTTGAAGACTGAGGCGTGCTAGCTCCGCTACTTTTGGCATCAAAATCGTATACTACGTTAAAAAAGTAAACGTTGTAAACATGTTGTACTGGTACTTTATAAGAACAAATGTCTCCTTGGTAATCAATTGGCTTACTGTCACTTTCTTCACATTCTTTAGGACAAGAATCCTGATCGAGTGCGTTTTGCAACCTGTCGATGCATGCACATTGAGTGGATAAACCTTCCATTGTGCCGCCTTTCTTAAATACTCCTTCATGACATAAAACTTGTTTAATTTTTTCTGCTAACGTACAATCTTTACTTCCACACGGTCCAACGACGTCGTTTATATTAATCTCTTTGTTGTCTTCTTCAATGAGGTCTTGTATGTAAGATTTCATATATCTAGCTATTCTGCAATCCTCTCTTCCACAGGGGCCTCGTATATTAGTTAAGTCAAAAGTATTTCTCCGAAATTTTTCAAGATCTTCTGCTGCGTTGGCGCACAGTGCGCAAGGCAACGACTGCACTTCATCTCTAAACCTTGCAGCTATCTCACCATCGGGCCAATTTGATTCTTGACAGTAACAAAGTTTGTCTATATCAGTAGCTTTTGCTCTCGGTTTTATTACTGGACGGGGTGTTAACATTCTCATGTTATCATTACAAGAAACTATGATCTTTCGAACATAGTCGATAATGAAATCTACGTCTGGGGCCAGTTCGGGTACCTTATACTCTGTAGAAGGTGGTTTGTCAGCATCATTCATACAACAATAATTTTCGTCTTTAAAGTTTGTAAGATTTGCACTCGCTGCGTTTTTATAAGATGCAAAAACCATTTTGTCTGGCTTCGATACATCTTTCACGTAAGTATGATCTATTTCTTCTTGGTCTCTCGTTTTCATGTTGCAAATATATGACGTATTTTTGGAATTAAGACCGGTATAAAGAATTCGCATCATCTCGGGATCTTCGGACAGGGTGCGGAATGACGTAGTTATTTTGTCTGCTAAATAAGTTAATTTAATCTGAATGCCTACTTTGGCCATTAATTTCGCAGTACCTTCTTCAAATATGTTGTATGTTTCGTTTATTTTAACGGGGACTGGTACCTCACTGCATTCGCAAATTGTTTGCAAATATGTGTAGAAATTTAGATCCCAAGGAATTGTAGCGCTACCTATATGTGTAGAATGATCTTCTTTGCTCCAAAGAGATAATTCTAGCGGTAACTTTTTCATAGTTTGGATAAGAAATTCTGCGGTGCTAGAGAACAAAACCGACTGTCCTGACTGTATCACAGGTCCCGGTGGAGGCTCAACGACCTTATCTTTTTTGCCCTTCTTTCCTTTTTTCTTTTGCTTTGCATTCTTTTTCTTTTTGCCTTTTTTTCCAGGTGGCTCAGGTGGCAAAGGTAAGGGTTCTGGCATCGGTATATGCATTTGTTTGGGATATTTTAGTTCTAGTGAAAATACATCAGCAAAATCGCTCCTAATGACGAAGTGTTGACTCTCCACTAAACTGTCTACACTTTCCACAACAACCTCGAACAAAAACATCGCAGAAGAAACAGACATTTTCACAAATAAATTGTGCAACGACTTTTAAGTGCTTACTAACAAAATAAAATTGAAATACAAAAAATTTTGATAAAAAATATAGAAACCAATAGGTACAAATAAAAGGGAGATGTCTCACGTCAAATTAAAAATATTCAACATGGCCTATGCCATATTAATAAGGACAACGCCCTTTTTTTAATATTATACATCTATGGCCAGCGCCATTTAATTTCAAAAGGTATCACAATAAAAATTCTAAAGTTTATGTAGATATAGTAGGTCAAGTAGGTTCAATATCAATTACTACTTGACCTACTATATTTAAACTTCACTTCTAGGAGTTTATAAGTTATAACCTATAGGTGCTGGTAGATCGCGTTGTACCTATTCGTAGTGTGGCGGACCAATCAGCGCACAATCCTGAATCGCGCTATCGAAGTTTCTGAGCTCGGAAAGTATATATACGACAGCTGAAATACAAGTGGGCTTCGGCCTGACCGGGCATAACACCTCGCTCGGTCGGAGATCTCCCTTTGGGGCTTGCCACCACGTTTCCCACATTGGTGACCCTCGACAGAACACGCCTCCTTCTGGACATCATCATCATCACTCCCCACCCCTCCGCACCACGCCAGCCAGCACTCAGCCTCATCGGGTACCTCGACCACCAGCCTCAACGCACCGCGGCCTGGTCGAACCCTCATCGGCTTCAACGGGCACTCTCACTACAACGACCGGTCAGCAAGCAGAGCAACATCTCTCCTGGTCAGCACGTAGCATCGGCCCCGCACGGCAGCACTCCGACACACTGGAGCCCGTGCAGCAGCAGCACAGTCCCGACTCACTGGGACTTTCTTCACTGACACTGGCGACTCAAGCACAAGACGCATCAAATGGTTCGACCTCCGGTCTTCGGGGGGGAGTGATGTGGCGGACCAATCAGCGCACAATCCTGAATCGCGCTATCGAAGTTTCTGAGCTCGGAAAGTATATATACGACAGCTGAAATGATTACAAGTGGGCTTCGGCCTGACCGGGCATAACACCTCGCTCGGTCGGAGATCTCCCTTACACACCGAGAGCAACCGGGTCAATCATTGAAGGAATACCTACAGAGTTTTACAGAGGCAACACACATGTCTGAGAAGAATTATTCTTTACCAAACTGTAGCTAGCAAAGAGTAGCTAGTCATTGCATAATGGCTGTTTTGCATGGGCGTAGCCAGGTTTTAGTTTCGGGGGGGGTTCAAGAAAACAAAATGACTACAAGTACATTAAATAACCAGGGCCGTCTTTAACCTATTAGAGGCCCTGGGCACATTTGTTTTTTTTTCTTTCGTTTTTACCTGTTTAAGCTTTAAACCCTGAAAGACAGTAAAATACAAATATCTAAAGTCTACAACTAAACGTCATAAACTAAATTTTGTAATACGTTCTTTAAGCCAAAAACGAGCGAGCGAAGCGAGCGAGTATTTTTTTTTTCCTATTATACAGGTTCAAATCTGTTCAATCGTTAAACTAAAATATAAACAAAAATTTCATAAAAGCAACTGGCTAAAACGGAACATCGGTAATAAATAATATGGCCTTTATGTTAACTGCGAGCGAGCGAAGCGAGCGAGCAAATTTTTTTCTATTTAATAGGTTAAATCTGTCCAAACTTTAAACCCTAAAAGACTGTGAAAAAAGGATAATTTTATAATATACATTAGATTTTTTTCGTTTTTACCTGTTTAAGCTTTAAAGCAGTCTTTCAGGATTTAACCCTGAAAAATACAAATATCAAAAGCCTAAAACTGAACGTCGGTACTAAATTTTATAGTAACATGTTCTGTAAGCGAAACATGAGTGAGCGAAGCGAGCGAACAAATTTTTATTTTCCCATTCTATAGGTTAAAATATATTCAATCGTTATACTTAAACACTGAATGACGGTGAACTTCGGAAAAATATCATAAAATGAACCGGCTAAATCAGAACATCGCTACTAAATAATATAATATGTTGTTTATGTTAAACGCGAGCGAACGAAGCGAGCGAGCAAAATTTTTTTCCTATTTAATAGGTTAAATCTGATCAAATTTTAAACCCTACAAAGTCTTGTAGGGTTGTGGACTGTGAAAATAGGATCATTTTGTAATTTAAATTAAAGTAAAATTAGTGTAATTTCTGATGTTGCAAAATAGATGAAAAATAAGTTATTATGTTAGGTTTGTCATATAATACCTATTTCACACTTTTTTCGTAAGTATAATAACAAAATTAATAACATAATAATTATAAAACCCAAAACATTGTGTCGCATGATATACGTTCGAGGATTCGATGGCACGCGTGCCATAGGTTCGCGAATCGCGATCCCTGTTTTAGGCTATTGATTTTAATGTCTTTTTTCTAAAGTACTACATTATTACAGGGCTTAAAGTATAAAAAGATTTTAACCGGTGAAAAACATTCGCTCACTTTCTCAGTTTGAACGCTTTTAACATAAACACATACGTCATATAGAACAAGTTGGTATTAAAGTTGTTTTAGGCTGCTGATTATTTTTTCTAAAATACCTAACTTTAAAAAATCATCTTTAAGATAGGGATAATGGGGCGGCAAAATAATTGGCCTTAATTTCTAAATACGTCTCTGTATTAATATGGGTCATCCACAGACCACATGGACCAGCCGGCCCATTTCGGGGGGGGTTTGAACCCCCTAAACCCCCCCCCTGGCTACGCCCATGCTGTTTTGCCTTGCAATTTAAATTAGATATTTCATATATTAGGTACCTATTTGTTAATATCCACAAGTGTGAGCAAGTAGGGCAAGTAAGTAGTAGCTGCACAAGTGAGTCGCAACTTTGACGTTCTCTGTGGCTCAGTGGTTCAACGCGTTGGTGCTCAAGCCGGGGGTCGCGGGTTCACCGTTCGGAACCTGCCGAAGGAACAAAAAGTTTTTCTGTGTTCCTGGGCCATGGATATGTAATATAATAAAAATCTTAAATATATGTAGGTATAGTATAAAAGTATTAAATATACTTCCCGTTTTCTGGTACATGTAACACCTTCGGATACTTAGTCACGTGGTGTGAACTTAGATTATATACTACAAGATAAGGCACGCGAGGAAATTTTCAAACAAAACTTTCTGCCAATTTTGGTGCGGGGAGGGTAACTCCCACAATGAAAACAAAATCACACATTCACAAAAATATTGTAATCGTTACAAACTCACACATTTATAAAACTGCAACACTAGCTTATTTATTTCACACAAATAAGACTCGCGCTAATATAACAGTGTAGCGTACGCACTAATACACTGACATGTTAAGTGATGTTACAAATACAAATTATATCGATATATTGTCGATATGAATTTGTATTGGTCACATCTTCGTTATTTGAAAATAATGTATTTTGTTGAAATAAAACCATTCCGAATAATTCCGATATACATATTATATTACACGTAAAAGTTATGGCAGCAATAGAAAACTTCACATACATAAGTAGTAAATACAGTCTATTCACGTTAAGTTTGCAATGAGTCGTCAGTACAAATTACAAATGTTAAACTGGCTTACCTTTATTGTCAAAAGTGAACACGAGCTAAGCGTCATTGCTTTCTAGACATTTGCACTGATGACTCACTGCAAACTTAACGCGTACCTATAGGCTGTATTTACCACTTATCTATGTGAAGCTTTTTAAAACCGCCATAGCTTCTACGTATACTATAGACTGCATATACGCACATACATACGCTAATACTCACATACGTAGATATTATTATGAACACTAAACATACAACTCTCCTTTTTTGCAAACATCAAAGAAAAAATAACCTAACCTAATCAAGAATATATCAGGACACGTCTAAGGAGGGTTCCGTAACTATAAACGAGTAATATTTTGTCAAATTACTTCAAAAGTTACTGTCTGATTTGGTTCAAAATATTTTTCCTAAAGAGTTATTAGCATAATCTATCAGCATAGAAAATTGTAAGTTTTTAAGTCTTATAGTTTAGAAATGCTAGGGGGGACCAACTTATAAATCACTTTGGAGGCCGATTACTCGAAAATGGTTGACTTTATAAAAAAGTTATGTATGAAACCTTGCCTTTATTTTAAAATACCTATTAAACGATACCCCACACGATGGGATAGAAATAAAAAAAAGTTCATCCCCACACCTAGAATATCTTATACGTTTAAACGAGCAATTCTTGTATATTTATGTATATGTATAATATAACCATGATCTTGGAAACGGCTCTTAACGATTTCGCTGAAATTTGGTATATGGGGGTTTTCGGGGGTAAACAATCGATCTAGATTAGTCTAATATTTGGGAAAATGCGTGTTCGTGTTTTAATGCGTTTTTCTTTCCACGCAGAATATGGTCGCTAATTTCGTCCTGCCGGCCACTGTCCGTTTGGTCCAGCGGGTTAAGACACGAATGGCAAGAAACGAGTGTTACGGGTTCGAAACCTGCTCGGTGCCTTACTTTTGTTTTTTTTATATGTTCAAGTATATAATTATAATTTTTTTATTTTTTATAGTTTTTAGACAAGTTTAAAAAAATGTAGTTAATGTTTGAGATTAAACACCTAATCTACACAGAAATCGATTGTAAATAATAATAATTATCAGTTCACATTTTACTTTTTAAGTTTATGTAGATTATCACCTAAACACCACCCACCATATCACAATAAATAGTCACCCAGGTAATAAAATTATTATTAATTTATGATGCCAAATCCGAGATCTATACACAATCTATGATCTAGCTACATAATACTAATCTGTGATCTATGACTGTACCAAATTTCATCCATTTATATTCATAATTAGGCTAACGGTAGAAGCGCGGACAGACAGACAGACGGATGGACAGAGCGAAACTATAAGCGTTCCTCAAGTATTACGGAACCCTAAAAATGAACTGCGCTTCAAACAAGGAAAACTTGTGTCCCTCTGGCTGGGAACATCTTGATTTTATAACGATACCCCATAGTCCATATTTCAAACATCCAAATAAACTGTTCAGCCTTTCAAGTTTCAAAGTTGCGGTAGGGTAAATAATAAACATCACATACATACATGCATTGCTTGATCTGTCGTATAAAGTGTAAAAGCAATCCAATATTTTTACATCACAAAATATAAAATTAGTTTACCAAGAAAAAAATTAATTTTTATCGACATCGTTATTCTAGTGATTGTCACGTCACTCAAAAAGTAATAAAAAAGTTCCGCCATGTTTCGAGAATTAAGTGCCATAGTAAAATTCGAATCTATTGCATAGGAAATAAAGACTAAAATTCTATATCTAACAACAATAGTCTCGTGGGGAGTACGATCGAATATTCTACGATTATCTGTCTCGTGTACACCGCTATTCGATACATCGTCGATTTTTACGAAATTACATTTAAATAGAAATATACAATAATTAAATAAAAAAATACTCATAAATGAAAGGTTATTCCATCTTTTTTAAGATTCGACGTATTGGACTTGTTTTTACAGGACATAAGAGCACAAATCGGCATTTTTAGCGGAGCATTTCGGACGTCCTTTCGATGCTATACCGATGCACATAATGATTAAAATCGATTACGCAAATAGTTTTTATGAACGCATTAGATTCAAAAATCTTATACCTCGGCAGAGGCAAAGAATATATATTACTAACGTAAAGAACCGTCACTCCACCGATTTACACGACTCGCCGCTCGCAGCTGTGTGTGCGTGTCTGGGCGAATGCGGGGGCGGGTGGGGTGTAACTTTTTCCCAGCCTGGACTATGGTTCACGGGGCTGGCAGTTTCGCCGACGCACCGACCGCGACGCGACAGTGTAATTTCATAAGAAAGTGACGCGACGTTTATAAAAAATATTTGTTTTTTGTTTCACTAGTGATGTCATGCAATAATTTGATTTTATCGATATTATTAACGAAATATGCTTGGGTTGGGTAAAGTTTGTAGGACGTTAACCTCGAACGTATATCAAATTTTTATTAAAACCCGTTCAATAGTTTCCCGTTTAAGATTCATCCGTCCATCCATTCATCCATCCATACTTCCTCACAAACTTTCATATTTATAATAGTAGTAAAATATTAATAAGGATTCCCGCATAATATTTTAGATTGAATATTACATGTAGTACATAATCTCATTTAGATCTGTCGATACCTATCGATATTATGCGACGATCTTAGTTGTGTTACAACACTTATTGAGTGGTAATAAAAATTTAAAATTGCATCGATATAATTAAAATAGTCTTTATACTACTTAAGAATTAAGTACAAATTGAACCCAATTGCTAAGGACACAAGATATATTTTTCCAATATAAGGGCCAATGGTCTGAGTACATTTTTGATTAAAAAAAATATGGCTATTAGACGTTAGACATTTGGAGACTATTTTGAATTTACATTGTAAATATCAGTATCCTTTAAAAGTTCAAATCGCACGTACCGTGTACCTAACATATTAGGAATTTCCTGATCGGCATTAAAATGAGTGGGCTTAATTATTGTGGTTGTATGTATGTATATGATCGCCGTAATAACCAAGAAAAAAAATATTACAAAAGCTTCTTCCGCTTGCCTAATAATCCAGAAAGGTAAGTACCTACTTACCTCGATAATTATTACTTATTTTTTCTAACCTAACCCTTGCTTTTGTCACACGCAGTACAATAAATAACTGAGACGTGGATTAAAGTAGGTAGGTAGGTATGATTTCTCTTTTCATATTAAGTATCTAGCTCTTGCCCGCGGCTTCGCCCGCGTAAAAAGTATTATATTTACGTGGGCGTAAATAAATATTTTAAAAATAATTCGATGTCAACCCTAGGCTTAAGTCAACATAGCTGACATTTGTCGGTACTCGAACTGTCATTTGTGGAGAGTGTCGCCCCTGTGGCAGAGGGGAAAGCTCATGTAAGGCGTATCCCGTAGTATAAGATCTAAGGGTGTGAAGCGTCCATAGTTATTAATTATTATTAATACAACTGCATGCTATTTTGTGTTCTCTCAAAAACTCCTTCGGAACATTCAAACTATACTGCATTGGCCATTCACTGAAGATTTAATGCAACTTTGACTGTACTTTGTATTAACCGGTGTTGAAAACTGCGACAACAATTTTATTTTCTCGGTTTTTCAACTTCACGCTGGCAATGGTTTTATATTGTACCGCCAAAATAAAAAAGAATAAAGCAGCTGATATCTGTCAAATTGTGACTCATGTCATATGCATGTCATGTTTGCTTTTATTTTTAGGTTAAGTTACGAAACTAAACAACAGAGTCTTGTATCTTGATAGTCGTACAATTTTCATAGTTGCGTGCAAACGTATAGGCAAATAATAAATATGTCGCTTTTATAGGTGCCAATAAATATGGAAAATAGTTTTAGGTAATTTATGTGTTAACTCAAATCTCAAACAACAGGTAAGTTCCACAAATTTCTTAATAGTGCTTAATTTTGCATGCTTTTATGATTATTAATACCATATTTACGACATATTTTTGTATGAATACTACTCTCTAAAAATAAATACGACCGTTATCACATTTTGTTACAAGAAAAATATCTTGTACTGAAGTTCAAAGACATTTCTAATATTTAATATGGATTTAACAAACCATTACGTTGAAGAATCTTTCAAGGTTCATTTTAAGCATTACCTTGAGAGATTCAAGATTCTTTCTAAAATTTTATATTACTAATTATTATGTAGGCATCACACAAAATTATTAAAAATTTTAGTGGACACAAATTTAAGCCTTCTTCATCTTATTACTTATTAAAGTGGTAATAATAAGTTAATATTACATTCCATACAGAAATTTAATTGATTTAACCAACTTTTCCTAAATGAATATGACAATATCGTTGTGTGGTATAATGAATACCATTAAATGGATATACAGTGTCATATTGTGTAGTCACAGTGGCCACATATTTCGTAGAACAATGGATTTTGTGGTGGGCGGTATGGCTGGTGTTGGAGCGGGATTCTTTAGCAATCCGTTTGATGTTGTCAAAACTCGGATGCAATTGCAAGGTGAGCTCCAAGCTAAGGGCCAGCATTCGGTGCACTATAAAAACATACCGCACGCTATGTACACTATTGTTAAACACGATGGACTGACAGCCCTTCAAAAGGGCCTAGTGCCTGCCCTATGGTTCCAGTTAGTTGTTAATGGTGTAAGGTAAGTTTTTATTATTTAACTGCACTATTTATTACAAATGGTGCTATATCTATACCATTTCCATATAATATTATCTTTACAGCTTTCATGGTGAGATCAATATTTATCTATCTCTGTCATGTCTCAGCAGTATCACTTAATATCACCATTAAACCTAAAATGATAATCTTATATTTATATTAATTATTTTAATTTTAATTTATTCACATACATATATTATAGTTTATTCATCTTATTATTTTGGTTTCAATACCCAATGTATGACAATGATGTGAGGTGAAATTGTTGTGTTATTATTTCATATTATGTCTTCATCATTTATTTTTCTTAAAAACAGCTTTTTCATATGCCACAACTCCTTTATCAATAATATGTAAACTCATTTTAAATAAAATTTCAGATTAGGTATTTATCAACAAGCCGATAACTATGGCCTACTCAGAGATGAAAAGAAAAGCACTAAGTTCCTAAATAGCGTATTGTTTGGGGCAATAGCTGGTATGACTGGTGGGCTATGCGGTAGTCCACTACAACTGGTGAAGACACAGCTCATGTCGTACTCCTCGAGGGAGATAGCCGTTGGCACCCAACACGCACACCAAGGCACTATCTATGCCCTCTCCAAGATATATAAGAAGAATGGCTTCACCGGGCTATGGAGAGGTGCACACGGAATGATGTTACGTAACTCTACCGGATCAGCTTCGCAAATCGTTGCTTTTGCTATGTAAGTATAGCTGTGTAATTTCTTAATGGCACGTAAAAAGTTATAATGGTACTTTTTACAATAATTTGAATCAAATATTGATTGATAGGCTAAAATTATACCAGATACCTACTAAAAATGATAAAATATGAGAACCAAAGATTAAGGCTCATATCAATCATTATCTTAATTAAAGCAACCTTGGCATTGAATTTCCTATGTGTAACATAAGCAAGTATCTAGGAAATTCTCGGATGGTATAAATTACGTTTTTTTATATTATATTATTACGTAATTTCCATCTATATCTGACGCCGCTGACGACTTCTCTGGCTCAGTTGGTTGAGCGTGTTGGTGCTCAAACCGGGCGTCGCGGGTTCAAATCCCGCCAAAGGAACAAAAAGTTTTTCTGTGTTCTTCGAGAACTTACTATGGGACTGATTGACGTGGTGTGAAGCGCCCATAGATATGATTATTATTATATAATGGCAGATAAATATTAGTTACATATCTATGCAGTCAACTGTTACACTTGTATAATACAAGTTGTATTATGATAGAAAGTTAATTAATACGTATGAGATACCTACCTATCAAATTATAAAATTCTTATAGAGCAGAGGTTGCTGGCCTGTAATCAATAGAACTTACTGATCACTATCTATTGCGTAATATTATCGAAAGCGAGAATAACGATAATAATGTTACACATAACAAATGTAATTGTTTTCTTCATACATGGCACTAATTTAGTCCTAACTTCTAATTTTAATTGTTTATTCTAATAAGTAATAATAAACCATCAGGTGTAAGGAATGGATGGACAACAACAACATATGTCAGCAGTCGAGGTACATGTCGGCGTTCGTGGCGAGTAACGTGGGCGCCGTGGTCAAGACGGTCACGCTCACGCCCATGGACGTCATCATGACGCGACTGTACAACCAAGGTCGGTTCATCTCTTATCGCCGTTAGTAGGTACGGTCGCCTATGACCAGGGGGCAATTCTGCTACAGATAAATAAAACCTGCATTAATACAATTACAATCAAGTGCCGTAACGCGCTCTGATTGGTCGAAACGCCATAAAATCCGTTCACGGTAACATGTCGCTACACTTTCAATCCAAACAAAGTAAAATGAAGTCTACTTTAAATACGAGAATTGAGGTTCTGATGTACCACTTTTATACCTTACTAGCTGAACCGTGCCCAGTTCGTTATGCCTTAAACATTTTTTGATGATGATGATGAGAGAATAAAAAGTATCCAGTTACGCCTTATAATATCAGCTATCTGCCAATGAAAGTCCCGTGAAAATTGGTCCAGCCGTTTTAGAGATTATCCGGAACAAACAGACAGACTTAGGCACAGACAGAGACGAACAGACATTTCAATTTTATTTATTTGTATAAAAGATATAGATTTGTTCTTCGGCAATTTCGCGACGACCCAACCAACAATCCAAGCCTAACATGGCTTGGGTTTTTGTTTGGGTTAGGTTAGTCACAGATATTCTAAAGTCAATAGCATGGGCGTAGCCAGGGGGGGTTTAGGGGTTTCAACCCCCCCCCCCCCCCGAAACGGGCCGGCTGGTCCATGTGGATAACCCATATACAGAGGCATATTTATCAATTTTGCGCCCGAGGCCAATTAAAATATTTTGCCGCCCCAATAACCCTATCTGAAAGATGATTTTTTAAAGTTATTTTAGAAAAAAAAAAAATCAACAGCCTAAAACAGAACTTTAATGCTAACTTTATCTATATGTATGTGTTTATGTTAAATGCGTTCAAACTGAGAAAGCGAGCGAATGTTTTTACGCTTTAACCTGTTAAAATCTTTTATACTTTTTATACTTATAAAATCAATAGCCTAAAACAGGGTTCGCGAACCTATGACACGCGTGCCATCGAATCCTCGAACGTATAGCATGCGACACAATATTTTAGGCACGTCACATCACAAAATTTTGTAATTATGTACTACGAAAAAAGTGTGAAATACGTATTACGTATATGACAAACCTAACATAATAAGTTATTTGTCATCTATTTTGCAACATCAGAAATTACACTAGTTTTACTTTAATTAAAATTATAAAATTATCCTATTTTCACTTCAAATTTTAAACCCTAAAACCCTGTGAGGGTTTTAGGGTTTAAAATTTGAAGTGAAAACAGATTTAACCTATTAAATAGGAAAAAAATTTTGCTCGCTCGCTTCGCTCGCTCGCCTTTAACATAAGGAACATATTATATTTTTCTGCACGACGCTCGCGAGCGCACGGACGTGTTTTTGGGTTATTAAAGTTTAAACTAGAATTTTCGTATAACTAAAATGGGACCTAAGTGTAGTGGATGTAATAAAATAATATATGACTTACTGTTTATGGAATGTGTCCAAGTTTTGTGTAAAAAAGTGTATCATCATGGATGTGTTTCATATTCGGATGATCAATTCAAAAACTTGTCTGAGGAAGATATGAAGAATTGGATATGTCCGGAATGCAGAATGAATACACCTAAAGGGGATAATTCTAATACTCCCATCCGTGGATGTCTTGGATCGGGTAAACCATTCCCGTCTTCTGACTTCGTTAATAGTCAACGCGGCTCGCGTAAACCTTACAAAGATATGTCTTATACAAATCTGGACATTCAAATATTAGAGGAGATCCGTGAACTTAGGTCAGAAATGAGAATGAAGCTTGATGAACAAATAAAACTGAATCAAGAACTTCGATCCAGGCTGATATACACCGAAAATGAGTTGGCAAAACTAAGAACACTATTGCATGAAAGATCAAATGGAAGCAAATCACGTGAGTTGGATGAGAAGGGGGACCAGAATAGTGGCACAGGAAGTATAGATCTCTTTAAAAATACATTAAAAAAAGGAGAAAATAGTAATAAAAATTCATCATCTTTGAAGGTAGTTGTAAAAAATAATCAGCCGGGGAATGAATCTCACAGTGTGGCCACGAAACCCGCGACTGCATCCCCGAAATCGATTAACAAAACAATCTTAAATGATTATTCCGTAATTGTGAATGATGAGATAAAGGATGATGGAAACTGGATTACTGTCCAAAAAAAGCGTAATAGATATCCAAGCAAAGAGGTAAGAAAGGGAGGAAATACTAGCCTAACGGGAGTACAAGGAACGGAACGGAAAAAATTCCTTCATGTATGGCGTTTGAAGAAGGATACTACAATCGAATGCTTGGAAAGTCATGTAAAAAACATCTGTGGAACTAATGTAGATATTAAAGTAGAACAAATCACGCATAAGAAAGAAAGAGACTATGCTTCATTTATCATTACAGTTCCAGAAAGTCTTTACGAAAAATTGTGTTCACCTGAGAATTGGGCCGTAAATATAGAATACTGTGAGTGGGTTTGGTTTCGAAAATACAATAAGCAATCCAAAAACTAATACAAAATTAATTGAACTATTTTATCAGAATGTCAGGGGACTTCGCACAAAAACGAAAGAATTCTTTATTAATTTATCGTCTTCCTGTTCCAATTTGTTCGCTATAACGGAAACTGGATGTAATTCTGCCATTCATGATTCAGAATTGATCCCACCAGGATATTCTATAATAAGATGCGATCGTACGGACGGACGAAAGCAAGGTGGAGCGTGTTTAGTGGCCACACCAGGCCTTACATTGCGGCAGGTACGTCCACCGAGTGACGTCAACATTGACTGTCGGGCGTTCGAGATAGCCAGTGCTGCGGTGTATCACCACGAACGATATTTGTTATTTGTAAGCGTAGTGTACATTCCACCAGGTAGTTATGATAATGAGTACCTCTTGTTATTTAAAACTATTGAAGATTTCTGTAACAAATATGATAGATTACTAGTGATAGGCGATTTTAATTTATACTCAAGTAGTTGTGTTGTGAAAGATTATTTCGAGTATTTTGTATCTTATTGTGGATTCGCTAAGAGTAATGGAATAGATAACGTCAACGGGCGACAGCTCGATCTCGTTTTGAGCAACTTGATTGAGGAGGTGAGTGTGCACGTCTCACCCGCCCCGCTGGTAGCGGTGGACCCCCACCACCCCCCGCTCGAGATAACGCTGCGCGCACGCACAGCCGCAACGCCTGTCGACTCATTGTTACAGCCCGCTACGCCATCCATTCATAATAATATAGTTAGGGAATATCCGAGTTGGAACTTCAATAAAGCTAACTTTCCACTCCTTTACCAAGCTATTGCTAACTTTGATTGGACTCCGATGTATGAATTAAAACTAGAACCAAGTCTGGACTATTTTTATACAACAATTAACACAATGCTTGACACCTATGTTCCCAGGAAAAAAATAATCAGTTACAATAAAACAAAATTTAACTATCCCGAGTGGTTCACGAAGGAAATTAGGAAAATCATTAAATTAAAAGCTAATTTACACAAAAAATATAAAATATCTAAATTGCAGGTCGACTACAATGCTTTTTCTTTTTACCGAGCCAAAGTTAAAAACTTAATAAAAACCGCCTACGAAGCTCATCAGAGTCGCGTCCAGAACTTAATATTAGAAAATCCTAGGTCTTTTTGGAAATTTATCAATTCGAAGCGAAATATTATATTACACGAAACCATAAAAATATACTAAAAGATGGGGAAATATTAAAAGGCGATCAGTGTGTCCAGGAATTCGCCAAATATTTCCACTCGGTTTATAGAAGCGAGCGCCCCCAGTTGAGCGTGGACGCCGCGGTGGCAGCGGCCGGCGCGCACAACGCGGCCGCGCGCGTGCACGTCGGTCCGCTGCGGTCCCGCGACGTGCAGCACGCCCTGCGCCGGCTCAAGCCCACGCACGCTGCCGGCCCCGACGGCATACCGCCCTATATTTTTAAAGACTGTTGTTCCGTTTTAACGAAACCGCTATTTCACATATTTAATTTGATTTTAGAAACAAGTGATTTCCCTTCTAGATGGAAAACCACAAGGGTAGTTCCTGTCCCGAAGGGAAACTTAGGGGCTCACATTGAGGGGTATAGGCCGATAGCGGTGCTGTCGACAGCATCTAAGGTATTTGAGTCCGTTTTATATAATAAAATTTACGAACAAGTTAATTCACAACTTGCCGATGAACAGCACGGATTTCGACCTACGAGGAGTGTCACTAGTAACTTATTGAGTTATACAATGGACATTATACCAGTAGTGGACAGCGGAATGCAGGTCGATGCCGTATACTTCGATTTTAAAAAAGCGTTCGATCTTGTAGACTTAGACGTATTGCTGATGAAGTTGGCAGCGATAGGGTTCACTCCGCACCTCCTTAAACTATTTGCTAGTTACTTGCGCGATCGTAAGCAATATGTTGAATATGATGGCCATATATCCTTACCGTATGAAACAAATTCTGGCGTTAGTCAGGGAACCAATCTAGGGCCTCTTCAATTTCTAATCACGATCAACGATTTGCCCAAAGTTATCAAATACTGTAAAAGCAAACTATTTGCAGATGATTTAAAATTATATTTTGTCATTAAATCTGTTGAGGACTGCCTAAAACTGCAAGAGGATATCGATAGAATAGTAGCCTGGAGTGTCGATAATAAACTACAATTTAATAGCTCTAAGTGTCTCACTATTTCTTTTACAAAGGCGCGCAGTTTGTATCAATATAATTACACTATGGACTCACTGCCGTTGACCAGAGTGACGTCTGTTAAAGACCTAGGGATTCACATTAGTAGTGAAGTTACGTTTAAGGAGCACATCACCGTCTGCTGCAAAAAAAGCGTTTCGTAATTTAGGCTTTGTACTTCGGATGAGTCATGACTTCACTAACGTAAAAGCTATCACCGGTCTTTACAACAGCCTAGTTAGAAGTCATCTGGAATACGGCGCGATGGTCTGGTCGCCATACGAGGAGAAATATTCCCTGATGTTGGAGCGAATCCAAAACAAATTCCTCCGTTATATTTATAAGCGGCTTTACAGCGTGTATCCGTTCTACCCCTTAAATTATCCGACGCTATTCGTACTAGGTATGGTGGGATACGACCGGCTTGCGGTGAGGAGGGAACTGTCAGTGGCGCGGTACGTGTTCGGCGTGCTGCGAGGCCGCACGTGCGACGCCGCCGTACTGGGACGGGTGTCGCTGAGCGTGCCCGACCGGTACGTGTGGCGTCGCCGCCGCCCGCCGCTGCTGCACGTGCCGCGCTGCAGGACCAACCTGCTCAAATACTCCCCGTTCGTTCGCGCACTGCGTATCCTTAATGAAGTTGCACAGCGGCTAGATTTGTTCGATTGCACTCTTAGCGAATTTACACGTATCTGCTTATTTGTAATCTGCTATGGGAATATAGTAAATTATAAATAAATATAATAATAATATTAGTTAATTTAATTATCAATTTATATGTATAAGATTAATTAATTATGGATGTAATTTATTTGGATTTAATATTAATAGGTTAATGCTTTTTTTTTTATTGATTAATTGGGAATATAAATCCCCAATTAATCAATGAATTCGATGTACCTATAATTATAATCTATTTTAATTCTTATTATTATTATTGATTATGGATGGATTTTATGGATTTATATTTATATTATTGTTAAATACAATTTTATTTCCACTACTATCGCATTAGGCTTAACCTGTAATGATAGTATAAGCACAGCCTATAGAACTATTACCTACAGTCGTCCAACGGACACGTCTAGACAGAGCAATCGTGCGGGGCGTGCGGGGTGAGAGAGGGGCGGTAGCGAGCCCAACTTTGAGTATATAACCACTAGAGAGAGTTTTGGCCAGCAAACGCGTGTCCTTTTTCTGCTTGTGTGCATTGTATTAGTGTACGTGTAGGGATGTAACGTATATCGATATAATATCGATAAACTACTCGACTTTTTTGTGGTACCTATCGACGTTTGTAGATATTTTTATAATTCTGAATTTTTATTTTATAAACACATTTTAAATTTTATGTCATCAGTTTATAATGTGTAAAACTCATTAAGTACCTTTTTAATTTAAGATATAGGTATTTGAAATTAACAAGATTTTATTAGATTTTAAAAAATATTGTGTTCTTATTAGGTTTGTTTGTTTGCATGGGCTCCGAAAGTACTTGACCGATTTTGATGAAATTTTGCACATATATAGAAAAGACCACATAGGCTACTTTTTTGCGGCACGGCATTTCTTTTAGCGAGCACGAAGGCGCGGGCAACATCTAGTTTTTATCATAAAAGCGTTTTCCCATTATCCGACACGATATCGGTAAATAATGCTGATAGCCGATACACAATAGCCAAAGGCGAGTAAAATGTATGAAATAATTAGTAGCATAATTTTTCACACTATTCAGTCAATTGCGTATTTTAATTATAAAATAAGTATTATGCGAAAACGTTTTATTAATAACTATTTACATTAAATAAAATTACTCCCTATATCTACCAATTGAAAGTTTACAATTCCTAACAATTCTTCACTATTGTAATAGAAATAGACCGTTATTAAATATTTTTAGCCGACTTTAAAAATAAGGAGGTTCTGTGTTCGGCTGTATATAATATGTCACCGTAAAATTGTAAAAACCGTTCGATTGTAATATTACTAGAGATATTATATTATGTCGACAGATTGTCAAATAAAAATTTCTCCTTACAATAATTGTAAGCATTATTTTTAGTTTTAATTATTATTATGAAAAAAAAAACAAATATGGCGGCGCGGGGCACTTGCCATTTAACCAATCGGCACGGTAAATATTACAATGTAACGAAAAATAACGTGTAAAATTGTAAGAAGTAATTTTTATTTGACAATCTGTCGACATTTTATAATATCTCTAGTAATATTACAATCTAACGGTTTTTAAAATTTTATGGTGACATATATTATACAGCCGAACACAGAATCTCCTCTTTATTAGTAAGTAAGCCTTAGTAATACCGACCCGATAATATATCCCGACGGACATACTATCAGGAATCTTGAAGGCCGGGGAAAATTTAGAGCATTGAAAATATAACTCTGGACTGATACAATAGAACTGAAAATCGAACACACGAGTCTCATGTCAAATCTGACAACACAAAAAATTTGCGTTCGATTTCCTCTCTTTGTATTGTATTTGCATTTTTGATTAGCATCTAAATAGTAAATACATTGAGAGATTAGCTGAGTCAGTCAGATTACTCACTTGCTTGGGGGCCTAGCAGGAACAATTGTCAATTGCGTAAGCGTTACGTTATCGAAAGAGATTTGTATAAAAATTATGACAGCGCTCATACAATTGACATTCGATAACATTTCATTTACGCACCTGTCAATAGTTCCTGCTAGGCCCATATTAACAAGAATAAACGTTATTTTCGATCCGATATCAAACCGATAATGTGAAAGACCTATGTGTTTCATATATTTTACTTGCCCTTGCATGGCTATTGAATATCGATTACTGTATCGGCATTCGATACCGATATCGTATTCGATCTGGATCGGATAATGGAAAAATGCTCTTTGTGCATTTTAATTGGAAACTAAATAAAAAAAATATGTTTAAGAAAGTATAATTATATTATTGTAAGTCTTCTTAATTGTCCGGTAAAACAGAAATATCTTCCCCGTATCAATACCGTCACACCAAGCTGTCTCACTGGTGGAACACACTCTTCTAATTTTCGCATCTAACTGCTTCAATCTATTCGCCTCTTCTTCCGGAGCATTTCCGAGACCTAATAAAACCGTTTAGTAAAAGTTTATTATCTTTATCGATAAACTCTTGTGTCAGTAGGGTACATCACTCAAAATACGCAGAAAAACAAAGCTTTTATTTTGCACAAATTATTACTCATTACGTGATATTCATCATTAAAGCGTGATATAGTACGAAAAAGGGTTCGTTAAATTTAATGATTACTTATCTGTTTATATTATAAAAATACTCATTATTTAGTTCACAAAACATTGTTAAAACATTACGTGTAAAATGATAATTCCAAGTATTTGACACCTTCTGTCGTCATTCTTGAAGCACAATATGCAGCGGCGCAACACATTTTAGATGTTTTAAAATTAATATCTCCTTTACACATTTATTTTCATTTATAAAACATAAAAAATACACAGAGCTACTGCTCTGCAATGGCCTACTGAGCTGGCCGTAACATGACACGAAACACGTGTTTATACACCGATATAAGCTCTTTCATTCGCTCGTATTGATACATCGTTAGTAAGACAGAGCAACAGAAAATAGTACCAACTTTCAAAAACTATGACTCCGTCTTTAGAAGTCTTTGGAGCCCAAGCTGCCATACACTCGCTTGGGACACGTCAGCCGGGGTTGACGCTTTTTAATTTGATTGTTTTAAGTGGTTTGCGACAGTGTTTCGTTTGAGTTGTATGTAGGTACTTATTTACAATGGTCAATTATATGAACAGCTAAAGAAGATTAATTTTAATACATAACCATGCGCCTGTTTCCCGTCTGAATTTTTAGTAAAATTGTATCTACGTATGAGAATTTACTAACTACATCTAGACGGGTCTGGATAAGTTTTGAGGGTGCAAAAATTCTAAAGTCCTTTATTTTTTGCATATAGTTTCCGGGCCTTCTTCTTAGTCTAAAATTTGATTTTGTGCCATTTTGGATGGCTGCGTTTGTAGCAATTTAGGTTTTTGTGTCTTTCATGGATATTGGCCCAAAAGTAAATTATAGGTAAAAATTTTACTTTCACGATATTAAGGAAAGAGTAACCGATGCACATATGCAGTTTGAGTCGTATCCAACCAGGGGTTTCCTGGTATTCGGCTACTATATAAAACATGGTCCCACCAGACCCACAACTATTCTAATGTCTGACAAATCTTAAAAAACTGTTCAGAGTGTTAATATCTGAGTCTCTAAGAAAGATGTGCCACATTCGGCAATTTCGTATAAAGATATTCCATTTTTTTTCCTCAAACTCGCTATAAAAACTACTAATGAAACTTTTAGTTAGTAGAGTTCATATCTATATGATGATTATGGTGTTACAAAACACTTTCTATAAGTTTAACCATGTTTATCCGCGGGATTTTTTATTAGAATGTAAAAAACCAACTTTTATCATGTATCAGTGGCGAATACGGGGTGCGGGCCTCTCGCCACGCGGGGAGGGGCCCAAGTTTCATATTAATACGACAAAATGAAATGACAATTTATGTGACAACTTGACAAGTAATAATGTTCTAAATGCGAAATTTATAATTTCAATTTTAAATTTATTTCATGTTTAATGATGCCAAGACGAGACCATAATATTATGACTCGCCAATAAAAAATGTCTTCAGATCTTGTCTAGAACCTTCTGACTCCACTCTACGTTCTCTAACTCTATAAAGCTTGAATTTACTACACTACTCGTAAAGTAGAAAATAGACTTAAGATAAAAAATATTTTAGTCACTGTTCATAGCTTTTCTGTTAGAGGACACAATGTTCTGGCACAACGACGACGCTCGAATATTGCTAGTGTGGGGTGTGCCTTATACAAAAGCTCAGGAAGTAATGAAACGCTCAAGCTATGCATTTTGACTCATTAGACGGATCGCGCTAGCTGTTTTTTAGTGGGAAGTGGAAAAATTCTAATGTTGCTGAATTTTTTCTGTACCTACATGTTGATATAGTAGTCCCTAGGGAGTTAATAATTAAGTTTTGTGCCATGTCTGCCTATTGCCTTTTCAGCAATTCGATTATTTGTAGTTAATTTTTCCGTGGCTGCGTAACGTGAGACTTTAAAAAAATAAAAAGCCAAGGAGTGTTCCCAAAAAGGCAAGCAAAGTTTAAAATTGATGTAATTCAAAGGTCAGTTGTACAAAAAACAAAATAACTTAAAGATAAAAAAATCATAGCCTCTAATACTTATTACTTACTGTACCTACGCGGGCGAAAATGCGGGCATCAGCTAGTTTTAACATAAAATTAACAAGCAATAATAAATAAATAAAAATTCAAAAATAAAAAACCTTTTATTTCCAGTATAACAAATTAATGCTTTTTATAATACTAATTAAAAATTATAATAAAATTACAAATTAAATTAAGACTAACGTTAGGTATTCTAAATCAATTATTTTATAAGACTAACATTATTATAAGTTAATGCTAAACATAGTAAACATATTATATCGAAAAGCAGTACAAGGATCGGTCCACATTCGTACGTAGTGCTCTGATGTTTCACTAGGCTCGACTTGGCGGGGCCCTGCCGTGCCCCTAGATATAAAATTGTCAACGGGATGAATAACAATATATACAAATATTATTTTGTTGGTTTGTAAAATGTATTTAATTATATAAATTATTACAATCAATTAATAACCTAATAAATAAGTCCTTAACCACGAGTATTAGAAACATGTATTCAGCAACCTACGTGTAAAATTCAAGCGTTGAAATAATTTATTTATTTTTTATTAAATAATACTATATATACAATAAATATGATGTAGCTGAAGAGACTATTCGGTTAAACGACTAATTTCAAGAACTAAGATTAGGTATTTGAAATTGTAATTTTTTTGGTGTTAGATAACCGAAGTTTCATGTGAAAGCCTTAGATAGGATATCAAATTTTATTGTGCATTTATGTATTGTATAAAATCAGGCGACAATTACATTCAGCTTCGTCATTCGTGCTACGCAAACAAAGTTGCGGGCAAAAGCAAGTTTAAATTTTGTAATCGCTGTAAAATGCGAAATATAAAAATTTTGAAATGTAGTCGAATGAATGACATTTTATCACACACATTTACGTATATGTGTAATGTGTATGTTGTAGTGCGAATATTCCACAATACTTCGACCGCATATTATAATAATATTATTTTTGCATTTTATTATTTAAACCCTCCATGAAAAAAGCACAAACTTGGAATATAGATTCTTCATGACTTACTTAATAATATTGAATACGTGAATTTTATTTAACGATTATGTGTTTTTGGAGCGCTTTTAGCTTAGGGAATCTAAAAAACTTAATTTCTCGAATCGCAGTCGCTTAATGTGGCACAAAATTTGGAATTAGGCCTATTTTAGTGGTCTTAAACAGAAAATAGTCGTTTATCACACTTTAGAATTTTTGCCGGTACTGTTTTCAAAAAATGACCCTAAGTCATTTTTTACTGGACGAAAACGACGCAAATTAAGTCTCCATACTCTGGAAGCTGTCCCAGTTAAGATACCATTAATATTTTAAACTTTAAATCAATATTGCCACTTTTATAGCCATATAAAAAAATCAACCACAAATAATGGAATTGCTGAAAACGCAGTGGGCAGAAATGGCACAAAACTTAATGATAAGCTCCCCAGGGACTACTTTATCAATACACAAAAATTCAGCGACTTTAGAATTTTTTCCACTTACCACCTCGAATACGCCTAGCGCGACCCGTCTAATCGTCAAATTCAACAATCGCAATCTAAAAACTAGTAAATCCAAATGTCGAAAATACCTTTCAGTTTCGCATTAGGCAATCGGACTAATTTTTTTTATTGCATAAATGAATAGTACTCTTAAATATGAGTAACTTCTCAGAAGAAACCGTATATCAAAAGTCAATATTTTCAAAGGTACAGCGATTTGTATAAAAAATTTCGCGAGCCTCCTAAAAACGCTCCATACTAAAGTCGACCTAAAAATGACGTCACTTGTATATGAAGTAGTATGAAGTAGTATATGAACTATGAAGTATATGGCCGCAGGAATATATTTGTAAATATCTCCGATATTTGTGCGTTTAAGTTCATACTTACCATAATGAATGTTTTTGTATATGATGTGAGTAAACTAATGATGTAGGTTTTGCTTACCAATTTCGCAAAAAAAAATTTTTTTTGGTATAAAGACTCGCGAAATTTTGTATACAAATCGCTGTACCTTTGAAAATATTGATTTTTGATATACGGTTTCTTCTGAGAAGTTACTCATAATTAAGAGTACTATTCATTTATGCAATTAAAAAAAATCAGTCCGCTTGCCTTTTGTAGCTTTTGCAGGGTTCGTAAATATCCGATATTTATAATAAATATCAAAATATCAGATATCTTTGATATATATCCGATATTTTTCATTTTTTGATATTTTCAAAATTACATACAAATCTCATAGGTACTCTGATATGTTTTTTAGTAATAGTTGAATCGAAATAATCTGTATGTCTGATAATTTGAAGATAGGGAAGTAAAATTAAACTCATTTATTTATTATTGATATTAAAAGTTTTCAAATCAATTAAAAATCAACGATAGATACTATGGTTTTATGGTTTATTTAAATTGATTCTCAAAATCAATTTAAATAAACCATAAAACCATAAAATGACTTTTGTTTATAACCAGAAGAAAAAAAAGTGTATTAATTTTATCAGTCGAATTAATTTTACACATGGTATAAATGGTTAACAATAGTATAATAACAAACAAGGAATTTTCTTCCGAAAAACAGGGGGTCACGTGGGTGTCATAAGCCGTTACAAGCTGCGTCGACGGCTATGATTAGTTAATGTCGTGTCAAATAGCAAGTTTTTGATGACCTAGGCTTTCACAAGCCTAGGTCATCAAAAACTGATCTCTCTCTCTCTCGAAACTCTCGGAAAATAAGACCTGTGTTGATGTAAGATTTTTTACATTTAAAACATTCTTTTACATTTTTAAATATCAATATCAATTTTGATATAATATATCAAGCATAAATATCAATTGATATATATCATGATATATATACGATATACCTATATCAATTGATATAATGTATCATGCTAACCCTGAGCTTTTGTATACGCATTTGTATTTTTTATAATAAAACTCTTCATTAATACTTCTATATATTTTTTTTTTGTTTTATTCCTAGTACTCTACATACACATACTACGAATACCTACACAAAATGTAGAACAGATTATAATAAAACACATTATTGTGACAACCCTGCAGCAATGACGAATACCTACACAAAAGCGGCATTTCGCGCGACTTCAAACGCGTTGGACCACTGTATCTCTTTATTACACTGTGGTATAAGTGTGTTTGAAGAAATAAATAAATAAATATTATTTAGTAGCGATGTTCTGTTTTAGCCAGTTCATTTTATGATATTTTAGAACAATTGAATAGATTTTAACCTATATAATGGGAAAACGATTTTGCTCGCTCGCTTCGCTCACTCGTGTTTAGCATACAGAACATATTACTATAAAATTTAGTACTGACGTTCAGTTTTAGGCTTTTGATTTTTCGAATTACACAGTCTTTCAAAATAAACCCTGAAACAGGTAAAAACTAAAAAAAAATAAAAACTGCCCATTATTCTACGCGCCCAATAGGTATGCATTATATTATAAAATAATACTATTTCCACAGTCTTGTAGGGTTTAAAGTTTGAACAGATTTAACCTATTAAATAGGAAAAAATTTGCTCGCTCGCTAGTAACATAAAGGGCATTATATTATTTATTACCGATGTTCTCTTTTAGCCGGTTGATTTTATGGTATATTTCCGAAGTTTACCGTTATTCAGTGTTAATATTTTAGTTAAACATTTGAACAGATTTGAACGTTTGAACCTATAAAATAATAAACTTATTATAAAAGTTAGTACTGACGTTTAGTTTTAGACTATACAGGGCGACCGGTAATAGGTCTGTTTCCTTTTAACATGTAAAAATACATCACTTTTGCAGCCAAAAAAGCTATATCATACCCTGCCCAAAAGCTAACGGTTTTTGAGATATTCAAGATTTTGTATTTTTTTCAAAAACACCCGATTTTAAAGGAAAACTTGAAATAAACAAAAATCTACCTATTAATTTCTTAATCTTTAACATAATTTTACTTCTTAGGTAGATAAACTACAAATAAAAAAGTTATTTATCCATCTAAACAGGAAACAAAAATTAGCAGAGTGTTTCAAAAGTCTTAACAAAAAAATTGAAAATGATTTTCCCTCGTTTCACCCCTTATTGTTTAAAAAAATCAATAAGACATTAGTCGTACAAATTACTTAATTAAATTCCTTATTTATTAAGCTATCCGAAAAGGTATAATTTGTGTGCAAAAAATTCACAAACATCTGGTAAGGTAAGTTAATAACTCTCAGCACCATTTTTTTGCCTTACAATTTGTTCAGGATTAGGTAGTCAGGTAGTCAAATTCTTTTGTTATCGGAGGAAGAAGCGCTCTATTATTGGTCGGTTTAAAAAAATCCGGTTTCTTCGTAACTGTTCGCGTCGGTTCGTAACAGTTCGGGTCCGTCTAAAGAGCATTATGTAGAGTTTTTGTTTAGTTAACGCTTCTCGTCCTGAGCGCGCTGACGTGTTATTTGCGATTCCTTCTGATCAAGTTAATTTATCAAAAATGGCATCTTTTAGCAACGAAGAGTATGCTGACATACTGTACTGCTACGGTTTTTGTGATGGCAACGCAGCCGCTGCACGGGAAGAGTACCGGCGTCGTTTTCCCCGTCGAAATAATGTACCAAGTGCTGGAGTTTTTTCCGCGGCGTACCAACGCGTGCGGGAAAGTGGCTCTGTTCATCAAAGGCGACGTGATGCAGGAAGATCTCCTCGCTATGTTGTAGAAGACGAAGAGAGAATATTGGAACGTTTTGCAAGAGATCCGACCACCTCTACAAGAATTGTAGCGAAGCAACTGGGTTTAACGCAGTGGAAAGTGTGGTTCACCGTACATAGCGCTCGGTTATACCCTTTTCACTACACACCAGTACAAGCATTAGAAGAAGGAGACCCTGCAAGGAGGCTCGATTTCTGCCGCTTTATGCTGCACTCCGATGAAAACGACTATAACTTCTTAAAAAAGATTTTATGGACCGACGAGTCGAAGTTTGAGCGTGACGGCATAACCAACTACCACAACATACACTTTTGGGCTCCCAAGGGTGAAAACCCCCACTTGGCAAAAGAAGGTGCTCATCAAAGGAGGTTTTCCCTGAATGTATGGATGGGAATTTTGCATAATCATTGCATTGGGCCGTTTTTTCTACCGGACAATTTAAACGGGGAGACGTATGAAAATTTCCTGAGAAATAATCTTCACGAGCTCATGCAAGATGTACCAATTGAAACCCGAAGAGGTATGATATACCAACATGATGGATGCCCGGCACACTACAGAGTGACAGTGAGGCAATGGCTGGATCAAAATTTCCCGCAGCGTTGGATTGGCCGCGGCGGTCCAATACCTTGGCCCGCAAGGTCTCCAGATTTGACTCCTTGCGATTATTATTTATGGGGCCACATGAAGTCTTTGGTTTACACAACACCTATTAGCGATGTACATGAACTGAGGAGATGAATAATTAATGCAGCAAACGAAATCCGAGAAACTTTAACAAGTAGAGTAACGCGATCTAATTTTCGCTTAAGATTACGCAAGTGCATCAGAAATCGAGGACGACAATTCGAACAGGATTTACCGTAATTATCAACTTATTATGTAAATACAATATTAATTTTTATTCAAAGACTATTATTTAACTTAATCTGACGTAGCAAAGGTTTATTTAGACTTTTCCAATTTGCTAATTAGAATTTTACTACCTGCTAGTTCAGGTAGTTAGATGGTTTTTCATTAGGACAAATCGGCAAATTTAGCTTTTTGCATTACAAATTATACCTTTTTGGATAGCTTAATAAATAAGGAATTTAATTAAGTAATTTGTACGACTAATGTCTTATTGATTTTTTTAAACAATAAGGGGTGAAACGAGGGAAAATCATTTTCAATTTTTTTGTTAAGACTTTTGAAACACTCTGCTAATTTTTGTTTCCTGTTTAGATGGATAAATAACTTTTGTATTTGTAGTTTATCTACCTAAGAAGTAAAATTATGATAAAGATTTAGAAATTAAAAGGTAGATTTTTGTTTATTTCAAGTTTTCCTTTAAAATCGGGTGTTTTTGAAAAAAATACAAAATCTTGAATATCTCAAAAACCGTTAGCTTTTGGACAGGGTATGATATAGCTTTTTAGGCTGCAAAAGTGATGTATTTTTACATGTTAAAAGGAAACAGACCTATTACCGGTCGCCCTGTATATACCTATTTCTATTTTTTTCGAATTACACAGTCTCTCAGGGTTTAAAGCTTAAACAGGTAAAAACGAAAAAAATAATATTCTAATGTGCCCAGGGCGTCTAATAAGTTAAAGACATTATTATTGTACTTGTAGCCGTTTTATTTTCTTGAACCCCCCCGAAACTAAAACCTGGCTACGCCCATGGTCAATAGACTTTTCGACTTTTAGAGAGAATTTTCTAAGCGGGCAAAAACCGAAACTATAGGGAAATAGGAATAGTGAAAATTTTCCAAAAAAAAAAAAAAACATTTAACATAAGTTTGCCGCATGTATTGCTTTCTAGAATTCGTTTCATATTAGCAACATCATATTATAATAGTGGTTAAATATAGGGTGTTTTTTTTTGTCCCAAATCAGTTGGTTTGATTTCTAGCTATGGAAATTTATTTATCAAAAATTGAATGATGCATTTTTAGTTTTTAACAAAATCGAGCTCACAACTCCTTTCAACATTTCGCTTTTGTTTATAGTTTCGGCTTTTGCCTACCATGCTCACTTGCGGAGCATTCATGCCGAAGTATAAACTATCCTACGGTTTACTCATAAAAATAATGAATTATATTTTCAGGAGTTGACGCGAAAGGAAATGGTCTTCTATATAGCGGCATTGTTGACTGCGCCCAGAAAATCACTAAAACAGAAGGACTACTTGCCCTGTACAAGGGCATAGGGCCGTCGTACCTTCGGCAAGCGCCGCATACGGTCCTCTTACTGGTCTTTTGGGACATGCTCAAAGACCTACAACAGTCTTTTGAAATGTAGATAGCAAAACTCAGGTGATAGATTACCCAAAGAAGTTAAATTTGTTCAAATACATCTAAGCTGTATCATGCATGTACAAAGATTAAGAAACCTGGTTTCTAAAACCTTGTTTTGTTTGTAAATAACTATTGTTTTTATTAGAAATAGTTTGACTATTTCATAAAAAGTATATACTATTTTTATACCAATAATAGGAAATATAATAATGCCAAAGAATAATTGTAAATCATAAGATTAATTGTTATGAAAAACAATTTCGTGCAATTTTATACTAGCTGTACATACTCAACCATACGATAACAAAAAAAAACAGTATTCTGTATGATTTAATAAAAGTCTGGAGGCTTTAAGGTGCTTTTTAGAAATAGTATTTTCACTATACAATATACATAGGAATAGCTAACTGGCAGTTTTTGTAAATTAATAATAAGTATATTTTTTATTGCTTAAGTAATTTTGTGACTAATTAATTTATTTTATTTACTTGACGTAGGTAAATATCCGTATGGTTTTTTGTTGTTACTTACCCCGCGACAACCTATCTACTTAATATGGTGTCATAAGTTCTAAAATTTATAATTTTGAATACCAAATGTATTATAAAATAGCAAGTATTGTGTTATAACTTTTATTCGGTAAACTAACCAGTTGTATTAGGTTTTAGGACTTTGTTGCTATTGATCTGAAAAATTTAAGTTAAGTTAAGCAAAGAAAAATATTGTAGTCTTTAGTACGGTGCTTCTTCTCTTTGCACTTATATTGGACTAGATTTTGCCCGCGACTTCGCCTGCGCCAATACAATTTAACAGAAATAATGTACTTTATTGATAAAAAATAGCCTGTGTTAATTCAGAGCTTAAACTACTACCATGCCAAATTTCATCAAAATCCGTTGAGTAGTTTTTGCGTAAAGAGTAACAAACATCCATCTAGCTTTACAAACCTTCACATTTATAATAGTTAGCACGCATTTGAGATTAGATTATATTTTGACATTTATTTGTACCATCTATTATCAAAATCTAATAACTTATATTCAGGGTATTTTTTCAAAGACTATCCAAATTTTTACAGGAGGTTCAGACTTATAGTATAACCGATAATTTAAATAAAACATCATAAAATTTTCAACAAAAAAATTACAATTTTATTCCATAAAAACAGAAGTTGTGGACAATGCGGAAGTCATACGTAAGAAATTTTACTACGCACGCACACAAACGTAAGATTCGATATGTAGTACACTTTCACGTCGATGTACAGTTACAACACGAAGTACGCGTGTGTGCGTCGCGTCGGTGTGTTTGTGACCGGCTAACCGAAACACGTACTACGAAATTGCGTTGACCATAAATCACGCTTTTTTTAGACATTTTCAAATGGAATTATTTACGGAATCGCAAGCTTTTTTAAATATTTTTTATATACTTAACACATTTTGTGTTCAGAAATACATAACAAAAATTGGATACGTTTTGAAAAACCACCCTGTATATATACTGTAAACGCAAAAGTATTTTTTATTAAATAGAGCAATTTTTGCCACTAGTTTAAAATATAACAGTATTTTTTTAATGAAAAGAGTAAATATTGGTATAAGTTGATTATGTTTAAATGCTGCTAAGGCTGTACCTAATTAAATATTAGTTTTGTTCTCACATGATATTATATTTTTTGTTAAATCCGAAATGAAATTGGTATTTTGTGCAATAAATGTTGTTACGTTTTATCTATATCTTTTATTTTTACGCCTTTCTGTGTACTTCCAATCTACAAATATTCAATATTTTCGCAAACGTAATGACGAAACATAAGCAAGTTATCAATACGAATGATGAAGTAGTTTTTATTATTACTTATAACCGGTGACCTACACGATAATAACAACTAGATCGTGTGAACAAAACTTCACACTCTGTTTTTATTATATGAGCAGAAGATCAAAGATTAAATTAATAAGTTCACTTAATCATCTTTGTTTAATTGCATTTTAATTGAGGTAATGCTTTCGTCATGCTGTTAAATACATATTAACCATGTCGACAAAGTTTTAAAAGATAACATAGTTACTTATCATTTGGCAAAATGTTTAAATTATCAGGGCAAAAAGAATTTATATCACCGTTAACTACACGTCATAAGCATTCACAAACTTACTAATTACCAAGAAATACAATTATTTTTCTAAAAGATGGCGCCGAAACAAGATGGCGTCGGCCGTGACGTCACAGACATGGCGATGGGCGGCGTGTCAGCCATGTTTGCGACAGTGTTCACCAACCCCATAGAAGTCGTTAAGACTCGTCTGCAACTACAGGGAGAACTAGTCTCTAGGGGAAAGCATGAGGTGTTCTACAAGAATGTACCCCATGGACTCTTCGTCATAGCGAGAACGGAGGGTATCGCTGCTCTGCAGAATGGATTGCCGGCGATGCTCGGGTTCCAGTTCTGTTTGAATACGTTTAGGTAAGTAGCTAGAAGCTACAGACATCTCAATTTCATGTTATTTAGACATAATTAACATTAGGTATAAATTCAGTCAAGTAGCCAAGAGATTAGTATTTAGTATAGATCACAAAGATATTAAATTTGGAATTTGAAACAATACACTTGTTTAAATCACCAGCCTTATACTGTCCACTACATTTTATAGTCAATAACGGATTGCTTTTCTTTAATTTTTAACGTATAGCTATCATCTTGATTCTTGAATTGATCAAAAGCAAAAATAACATTCAATCTCCACATAGGTAATAACTCCCCACCGTCACCGAGATCGGTGTGTTACGCAGGAGTAATTGTATAGTGCCCAAGTGTGTGCGCAATACACAAGAGCACTCTCTCTTCCTTTACTCTCGTAATCCAGTGGGACGGATAACCGACACGACTGACGAGAGATGAGGCGCAGGTCCGACTTTTAACATGCCCATCCGACGCATGGATCATCTTTCTTGTCAGACAATCAGGTGATCAGCCTGCATTGTCCTAAGTCCTAACCAAACATGGAAACATTTTTTGTTGTTCCAATGCGGGAATCGAACCCACGACCTCCGAGTCGAGAGCCAATGCTCTAACCACTAGACCAAGGAGGCTGTTACTCCACATAGGTAGTAGGTACTTAAACCACAGATTTAATACTATAGATCAGTGGTCGCCAACCTTTTTTTTACGCGGGCCACAAACCCATTGTACTCCTGGTGTCGCGGGCCGCAACCAAAATTTTTAGGGACAAAAAATACGGTGTTTAAATTTAACGATTTAATAATAGAAAAACACAAGGTAGTTAAAAGAGATAATGACACAAACTAAAATAAAATAACAAATATGTATTATAATAATTATGTTCACTCAGTGAGATTTTTGGAATTGTGAACGCTTTTTCACGTGAAATAACGCTTTCGTTGTGTTTCGCCGAGTGAGTGAGGTTACCGGAGGCCCATGGGGGGGATTGGGGATTTTAAGGATCAGGAACGCAAGTCGCAACACCAGAGGAGTTACAAGTGTAACTCCTCTGGTGTTGCGAGTGTCCATGGGCGGCGGTAATCGCTTACCATCAGGCGATCCGTCTGCTCGTTTCCTGGTTCATTACATAAAAAAAAAAAAAACAACTTTATCTAGAGTTGGCTTGTCGCTGCATGCTATCCTTATTACATCGTAGGCTGTATTTCAAGAACCATTTTAGCTAGAAAGCTGATATTTTCATAAGTCTTAATTCTGATGCCGCTATAACAACATAATATTATCATATCTAAAAAACAAGATAAAACAAATAATATAAGGAGAAGCCCTTTTTATGACAACAAAAATCGATTTTTTGTCCTTTCTTTAGTCGATGGCAATACTTTAAATATTCACAAGATACTAAATTGATTTCTACCCCAATATATAATTCAAAATAAAAATTAATATAAAAGGGGTTTTCATAAAAAATACAATTTTTGTCATTTTTTTTTCCTAAAATGGCTTTGCCTTGGCTGATTTTTAAGTTACAGATTTCACGCGGGCCGCAGATAAAGGCCCGGCGGGCCGAATGCGGCCCGCGGGCCGCGGGTTGGGGATAGCGGCTATAGATGCTATAATTCCATCTTCATCATCTAAATTCTAAAGTAAGCCAAAATCCTTTGGTTTATATCAGGCTAGGAGTATACCGTATAGCGGAGAGACGCGGCTTCATCACGGATAAGGATGGCCGCACACTGGTCGTCCGCGGCGCTGCGGCGGCGGGGCTCGGCGGGGCACTCGGCTCTATCGCCGGAACGCCGTTCTTCCTGGTGAAGACGAGGCTGCAGGCGCAAGCGGCGAGGGCCATAGCTGTGGGACATCAGCACACGCATACTGGCACCATGGGAGCTTTGAAGGATATTTATAGGAGAGAAGGGTTTAAAGGTAAATGGAAGCTGTTTTAAATATGCTTCGTTTCTTGAACCTATTATTGTAATTTTGTAGTCAGTTGAGTTCTTCAGTTTATGATTAATCTCTAAATGTAGTCCGCGCTAGAGTTGAATGGCGAATGCAGAGCTAAGGAATACCGTAGTCATCAAGGATACTATACAAAACAGGCGCGTGAGACGTGGTGTGCGGGCGGCGGGGGGATCCCTCAATTCGCGCGCGGATAGTAGATACTCAATTAGGCTATCCAATGTTTTTTTCTAGACATGCTATAGGTAGTGATCTATGAGAACATACAATAACATCTGCATTTTTTTCTTTTACCGCCGCCCGCCATGCCCCACGCGCCTTTTTTGTAATGATATATTGCAGCTTCTATTTTGAATAAGAAATTGAATTAATAAAAAAAAGTATTATTTAACATCCCCATTCACAGGTTTATTCCGCGGCGTGGGGCCTCAGATACCCCGCGGCAGCGTGGGCAGCGCGTCCCAGATGGTCAGCTTCTCGTACGCGAAGCAGTGGCTGCGCGACAGAGGGCTGTGTTCGAACCCGCTGCTGCTGTCGTTCGCCGGCGCCAACCTCGGCGGCGTCGTCATGACCGTGTGCCTCAACCCTTTCGATGTAGTCGCTACGAGGCTGTCCAATCAACGTTAGTACTCTGTTTTACATTAAAATATACACGGACAGAGAAACCTGACGACTACATCATATTATAATCCTGCGTTTTTACCAATGTTGTGCATAAATAATCGTTATTATTAGCAATTAACGTGAATGTTTATATGTATGGATGTGTGGATGTTTGTTACTCTTTCACGAAATAACTACTGAACGGATTTTAAAGAAATTTTGTATTACAATACCAATAGTAGTTAAGACTCTGAAGTACCATCCAACTTGAACGTGAGTTCTATAAAAATGTTTTTAATTGTTTTTATGAGGATATTTTTTGGGCTGGTAACGACTTCAAAGTTATGAAGATTGAGTAGAGAAATAGTTAAAATTGTAGCCTTTTATTGTAAGTATTTAGAAAATTATTTTTTTTTTTGTATAATTAATACGTCTTGTACATTTTATTAAGATTTTTTATTATATTATACTTACACATATTTAATACACGTCTGTCCGTAACACAGTAAAACTTGTTCCTTCGGCGAGATTCGAACCCGCGAGCACCAACACGCTCAACCACTGAGCCCTTTGAGTATATAATTAGAAGTCTTTGACTGAGCCACAGAGATCGTCCTAATACATAATATAATATGGTATTGAATTTGTTTCTTTTAATTCCAGCGGTGGACTCCAACAACCGCGGCAAGCTGTACAGCGGTATGGCCGACTGTTTCGTCAAGATGTCGAGGACGGAGGGCCTTAGGGCGTTCTACAAGGGCGTAGGAGCGAACTACCTCAGGCTCGGGCCACACACGGTGCTGCTACTGGTCTGCTGGGACCAGTTGAAGATTTTAGAAGACATTTTGAGGAGATAATCGAAGTGAAAAATAAGGAATCTAGGCTATAGAAAATAATATAAATCTGCGTGAAACTTGGCAATGTTAAAAGTGCGTTAGTAATAAATATTATATTATTTCAAAAAAGGAAAATTATCCGATTGAGCAAATGGCAAAAATTGCCAAAATTCTTTTCCGACTCGAGTACTTACTTACTTCTGAGCAGGCCAAAAGCAGACTATAGCACAGAATAGATAATAGTACAAGGTAACTATAGTATAAAACTACAAACCTTTCAGAGAGCGGTTATAGTGTCGTAACTACATTTACAAAACTACGTTTTTAACTCGATGCGGTCGTTTTCTACTTTTTTGCCACAAAAAAAGCATTGAAGAGAGAAGTCAAGAATTGAGAAGAAAATTTAAGAGAGAAGCCCAGATTCCTTGACAAATAACGAAAACGCAAATTATATGATAGATAATAGATATATGTATACTTGTGAAGTATGTTTGAATTGTGATTTTTTTTACCGCTATCTTTTAAGTAAAACTTGACTGTGCCTGTTTCACAGTCTACTGATAAGTCTCAGATACTTTATTTGCATAGACAAAAAATGAGATAGAGACAACGGCAAAACTTTCGAAGCTATCCAACACCTATTAAAAGATTGTGAAACAGGCCCTAAAATAATGAAATCTAATTCCAATTTTAAAATAATACAAAAACTACGTCAACACTCATTTAATAATCTAAATTGGTGTAGCTTATTACAATAAATAAAATATAGTTGTGCTCTAAAAAACTCTTATTCGATTTTTATGCGACTTAGACATGGTAATAATTTTGTGCAATAACAAAAATTAGTAAAATATATTAAGTACTAAAGTAAATTATATTTATATTTTTAAATAAAGCTGATTAACTCAAAATACTTTCTTTAATATTATTCTTTGAGCTACCCTTAACTTAACCCTCGATTAACCCTAAGTATAAAATTCATAATGATCAGCCTTGAATGAAGTTTGAATGGTTAATGTATGTAATTTCAATAATTACATACGATCTATTTATATGTAGCACTTGTAATAGTTGTTTATGCAGTATTTTCTAGTTTTATTTATAGCATTTGTAACTCAATCCATAATTTTTATAGAAAACCAGATATGTTGCTTTCTTTCAAAGCAGTTTTTTTTTGGACATTTTATAACAAAATTAGCTACGCCTTATTTTTATTCAGACTTCTTCTAGATAATTGGCAAAGTATTAGTGTTAAAGAATATTTTCTACTTTTAGATCATCATTCGCGGAAGCAACAGACCACACTTAAGTACAATAATCACAATAGTTATAGTAAGTTATTTCATTTCTTGTGCGTTTTTCTGCCTAATAAATTACGCCTCGCAAAGAAAATTAAGTTTAAATACTATCAACTAGAATGGAAAATTTATAACTATTATGGAAGCACAAAATGCTTACGCATTACTGGCAGATACATTATAAAATTGTGTATCTTAACTATATTAAGTGAAAATTCTTTAGCGACGTTGTGCACTTTTTTTAGGATGGGTATAAAATGTTAAACTTGCGCCAGGACACGTGACCTGATTGAAAATTCATAAGACGGAGGGAGAGTAGACTGCCGGCGCGGCGTAGGAGAGGAAGTAATATCCCCCTCTCTTTCTACCGCGCGGCGAAAATGTATGCCTGCTCGTTCGTTCGCTGTTTCGTTTTTCACTTCTGCCGGCACTCCCGGATTGCAACCCGTTGTTTTTTAATGACAATAAACACTTTGAACGGGTCACTTCTGGTGTCATTCCTTGAGTTGAGATTTATTTTGGACTTAAGATCCGACATTAACATTCCTGTAGGGAACCACCCATACAGGGCGGCTGCAAGTTTATATTAATGGCCAATATTATTTTTGCAGAGCGATCAATATGGCATTTAAATATCAAAAATGCTAAAATGTTTAGTTCCTTCTGTTAAGAACTATAAGTGACTACAATGATTTTATATTTTTTGAATGTATCCTTTCATTGGAATATATTGAGTTTTAGTCTTAAATGTAGGCACTGTAACTTATGTATTAGAAATTAAGTGTAAAGTCAAGACACAAGAGTGATTTCTTAAACTAATCTGTACTTAAATGTGCTTCACCTGGAACATTCGCGTGTAATGTCACGTTACATATCCGAACATTACATAGGTAAAGGAGCATTGTAATGCGCACATTGTCTCCCGTCCACTCGGCGCTCAAAAACGTTATTACATTACACGCAAATGTTCGTCAGTCAGGGAGGTAGTATTGTAATGTAATGCTCAAAGTCTAAATATATAAAAGGCAAATCTGACTGACTCATCTATCAACGCACAGCCGAAACTACTGAACGGATTTCGCTGAAATTTGGCATACAGATAGTTGTAATGACGTCATCCGCTAAGAAAGCATTTTTGAAAATTCGCCCCCTAAGGCGGTGAATAAGGGGTTACAATTTTGCATGGAAACTGGACCTCTAGTCAAGATGCATTCGATAATTTCGACGGCGAAGTTCGAAAACAAAATGTATGGGGATTTGACATAACGCATCGCAAGCGACATGTCACATAACGATGACTTATGTCAAATCCCATACATTTTTGATTTCGAAGTTCGCCGTCAAAATTATCGAATGCGTCTTGACTAGAGGCCCTGAAATCCACGCGGACGAAGTCGAGGGCAAAAGCTAGTTGAATCTATAACGTTACATTACACGCGAATGCTCCAGGTGAAGGAACACCTTAAGGCTACTAAAATTACTATTTTAATGTCCTTTCCAAAAAACTTATGAAATAAAAAAAATATTCTAGTATCATATACATTGGAAGGAACGTTTTTCAAAATGACAAATTTCTGAGCTCAAAATGTTTGCTACTATTACTTACTAAATTACTTAAGCCAATAAAACTAAGTTTAAATAAACTTAAGTTTAAATTAGCACTATTTTTCACTTATGAATATTTGAGGCACAAGATATTTCTTTGCCAATTTTGGGAGAACGGACCAAGTCTTGCGATATGCCTGTCTCCGGTCTGTAAGGCCTGGTCCAACCATTGGGGCCCAGTGAATCAGGCCTGGTCCAAAGGCAGGCCGAGGAGCGGGCGCGACTGCAGGCCGCGCGCGCACAGCTCCGTCACCTGAGTGGGGCTCTTACCGCGCGTCTCGGGGAAGTACAATCTGAAATTGAAACAAATAATCTGATTTACAAAACAAAATCTCGTCACTTCCATTTATTTAAAAAAAAGTAGTAACTTGAAGAAAAATTGCCTTATAGGAATAGGAAGCCTACTTTTTAAGTTGTCAACTCTCTTTTTACTCACTTACTCAACGCTTTACAGTATTACTCACTCCGGTTGGCCACATGCGGGGGCGTACTCAACCCACATGCAGGAGCGTATTCAACCCACTACAAAACTCACTTGATGAAGCAGAACAGCGCCGCGGTGGTGCCGGCGAATATGAGGAAGCAGGCGGGGCCAATGGCGGCGCGCAGGGAGGGGAAGCACATGCCCACCAGGAAGTTGCCCCCCCAGTTGGCCAGCGAACCCCACGCCATGCCCGCTCCGCGAGGGGCTACCTCGAATATCTCTGTAACATACACATTCGTATGTTTTTTTATTTTTGATAACAGTAAACCACTTTTCCCGGTACATTAAAGGTATGTGTATATTTTTACACAATCCTAGTCTAATCTGTGGTGGTAATTTGTCAGAGCCATTTGTGTGACATGTCATGAAGCCGCGTTCTCCACGACTTATAACCGTCTATTGTTAGTTGCAGTAACATACAAACATGAAATGAATTAATAAGATGGATTTGTCGAGTCTCTTTAGAAGAATTATTTTTTTATTCTAAGACTTAAGCAGTTTGACCATTCTCCTAAATTCTTCGTTTTGAAATACGTAATATAATATTAAACTTTGTAGTTTGGCATGTAATTGTCATATGTGACGGTAGGTACGTCGTTATTACAATACAGTGGACCCCCGGTAATCCGACATGGTCTATAATTTATTATTGATTATTTTTCCGACCCAAATATCGACCAATAGAATTGCACCATTCGACGTCACGTGGTACAACCTACATGGTATTATACTGAAAATTTTTTGAAAATTTTCTCTGGTCGTTGCTATACAAAACATGATCCAGTCAAATTAACCACACGTCAAACTGACAGGTTGAATTCAATTGTGAAAATTGGAGATTTTAATTGCACTAGCCTGAATCTTAATTAAATGTTGTTTTATTCATTATGAAATTCTTATCTGTACATTTCGTCTCATGGTGCAATTCTATTGGCCGACATTTGGGACGGAAAAATAATCCCCCGAATACCACACGAGCTTCAAAATTATCTGGCATTTCCCTCAAGGTTCCCTGCAAACAAATAAAGTCGTCAAGTTTTTCAGGATCTCTCTCTCTCCATTTGTTTGCAACGAACCTATCGGGAAATACCCGATAATTTTGAAGCTCTTGTGGTATTATATGTGAATATTTTTTTGTCAATCTTCGCTAATGCACGATTGAACAAGTTATAACTTGTACGCACCACCACTATTGTGCTCGACGCGTAGGGTATTTTTTTGATTCTTAGTTGCTTGATGATTGCTTAGTTTGAATTTGACTCTATATTATATAGTTTGAATTTAGCTCTCTATTATGTTTTTTTAAATTATATTTACTAAATTTGACATACATAATGAAGTATGACTTGTACTTCAGAGTACATATATATATAACATATAGAATCTTATCATTGGATCTGTAATTTGTCGGATTACAAGGTACTCTTTTGTAAAAAATTCTCTCTTCGCTCTTTCGGTCTTAGGGCAGTACTCTATAATCCGACAAATTCGATAGGCCGACACTGGCTTGCAAAACGTTTGTCGAATTACCGGGGGTCCACTGTATGTGCAAATTATAAGAGCCATCTACCTACTTTTATAAGATTCCCTGATAGTACTATAAACATCTATACCCTGATAGTACTGTAAACTTACCCGAGGCGATGAAGTACGGTATGGGCCCGAGGCCGAGGCCGTAGACGAACACGTAGGCCACCACCGCCGACATGCACACGTACGGCATCCACCACACGTACTCCTGCAACACATGTAGTTAGTTACTTATCTATACTAATATTATAAAGAGGAAAGACTAGCTTTTACCCGCGGCTCCTTCCGCGTAAATATAGTATCCCACTTTTTTTTCCGAATAAAAAGTAGCCAATGTTTTGATCCAGAGCCCAAACTACTGCCATACCAAATTTAATCAAAATTTGTTTAGTAGTTTCTGCGTGAAAGAGTAACAAACAGATAGAGATTAAACCACGAGGAAAGACATAGGCTATTTTTTAAAGTGGCGAAATGTGCGGTAACCACTAGTATTTTTTTTGCGCGCACGTGCACACGTTGACGACACCGCACGCGCATCTAGACCTACGCCTAGTCTAGTTCCTACCATGGCGGCGATGGACCCTGTCAGTGCGGCGAGCAGCACGGCAGCCGCAGCGGTGCTGCCCAGCAGCAGCGGGCGGCGGCCGGCAGTCGGCAGCACGCGCGCCAGCCCGAGCGCCGTGCACACGTTGATGGCGCCGCACGCGACGCATCTAGACCTACGCCTAGTCTAGTTCCTACCATGGCGGCGATGGACCCTGTCAGTGCGGCGAGCAGCACGGCAGCCGCAGCGGTGCTGCCCAGCAGCAGCGGGCGGCGGCCGGCAGTCGGCAGCACGCGCGCCAGCCCGAGCGCCGTGCACACGTTGACGGCGCCGCACGCGACGCATCTAGACTTACGCCTAGTCTAGTTCCTACCATGGCGGCGATGGACCCTGCCAGTGCGGCGAGCAGCACGGCAGCCGCAGCGGTGCTGCCCAGCAGCAGCGGGCGGCGGCCGGCAGTTGGCAGCACGCGCGCCAGCCCGAGCGCCGTGCACACGTTGACGGCGCCGCACGCGACGGTCGCGTACGCTGCGAGCTTAGCCGACGCGCCTGCGCTCTCGAATATCGTTTGTGAGTAGTAGAATACCTGCACAGACAGAAGAATGGTAAATGTCTGTCACGCCTATTGAATATGATTAAAACACTGCACGCATTAGGTGATACGGACGACATATGTGGCTCAGTGGTTAGCGCGTTGGCGTATTATATATAATTAAAATCTTAAAATCAAATATAGTATAAAAAGTATTCAATATATTTCCTTTGTCTGGTGCCCGTAACACAAGTTCTTCGAGAACCTACCACGGGACCAGATTAACGTGGTGTGACGTTTTCACATATTTTATTATTATACTATTATTTAAAAAAAACTTAGGACGTCGAAATTTACAATATCTTGTACTGTAATACCAACAAAATACGATTTATTGATTTACACTCAATTACATACATAACTATAATAATAAACATTGATTGCACAAGTATGCGGAAAGACGGCGTAAAGGTGTTATAGGTTATCAATTATCATTATCGTATTAATTAAGCCCGATTCAAAAATAAACACGTAATAGTCTATTCATTAACAATAAAGAAAGTGAATGATATAATAAATCGTTACGTAAACTTTACAGATTTAATGAAGGAATTACTATAACAAACATACATATAATCACGCCTCTTTCCCGTAGGGGTAGGGCAGAGACCACTTCTTTCCACTTGCTATTCCTTACACACTTGTTTCGCTTCATCCACTTTAATTCTTACCATCCACTCCTCTTACATTCAACGTAGCGAAGCGGCTCTCCATGGGCTTTAATCTAATTTTACATAAAATCAGATTTTGGATGTTCTTTTGTGACTAAGCAATTACTGATTTAAAAAATCTATTAAAAAATAAGAAAATATTTTAATCTTTCAAAAACTATTAGACCGTTTTACACGATATTGAGCTTTGTCTCTACAGAACAGTGACATCACTGACCGCATTGATGCCGCTCGTCTGCTGCCCAGCCTGCAGCGCGCACACCAGCAGCAACGGCAGCCGCAGCCGCCGCGACCGCAGCGCCCGCAACATGCCCCACCCACCCGCGCTCGCGCGCCCCTCCTCCTTGAGGGACTCCACGTCTTCCACCAACGCACTTGAAGACACTCCACGCAGGCGGCTTAATTCTGCAACAATATCCAGATTAGGATCACGGGATCGAATATGACCGATAAAAGAAATATACTTGTATGTGCTGATAACACTTTTTCGTGTGTTGTTTTTTCGGTTTGGATTTTACTAAAGCTTTGGACTACCTTACCAATTAGCTAAAACAGTCTGATGATATTTAAGTAAAACAGCTTAAACTCAACTTTATGAGCAAATCCTCAAAGTAAGTACGTACATTAACAAAATATTTGTACTGCTACTACCAAAACTTGCAATATGTGATACGATTGTATAAGTGTACCGCAGGGGTCTTTGTTCGGTACACCGCTATACTATAAGTATATTTTTCAAATTGAATTTGGCCCAACGCAACTAATGCAATATTTACGTACTATGATATGTGAATAAATAATATAATATACTCACCATTTAAAGCTTCTATTTCTCTTTTCTTAACTACATAAAGGTACTTTGGACTTTCAGGTAAAATAAATAATATTGGAAGGCAGATTATGACTAGAACTACGAAGGCGGAAAGTAGGTAGGGCCAGTCGTTGACACCACCTGCAAAAAAACATAAGTATGTTCTTAAGAATTAAAAAAAAACTATTTATTAGGATTTTTTATTATACAGGTGCCGTAATAATAATATGATCTAATAGGGATGTTGCCTAGTGTCAAATAATACATTTTTACAAATTAAATTTTATAATTTTTGAATAGAAATGCATAAATCTAGAAGTAAATTATATAGAAAAATAAAAATGTTGCTCATCTTTTTCTCGTAAAACGATTCATGACGTCACAATCTACTATAGCCATACGTTGTTTAGTGACAAATGTATTGACCACGTAGTGACGTAACAGGCACTTTCTTATTGAAAATTGAAATTGAAATCTTTACAAAAATGGGTTTTACATTGACGTCTACCATTGAATAGACGAAAAATATTTTTAGTCAACATGCCTACTTTATGCCGTGTTTAGTTTCTTTATCATCGTAACATTTTTTTGGGTCAAAATTTCTTTTCAGCTATTCATGTCACAGATGAAATGAAAGAAATTGTGATGTAAAAAAATAAAGTTCTTTTATAAACTTCTGACAACATACGCATATTTACAGGATCTTCTAGAAGCTTCTATACTTACCTACAAAAAAAGTCGAGGCTCGTGACCAGTTCGACTAGGACGCCCACGGAGCAGGCCACGCCTATCGTGCCCGTGAGCACCACCGGTGACGGCTCCATAGGTACTTGGGTATCTAAAAACTTCTATATACGTACTACGTACCCAGCAAGAAGTCGAGGCCCATGACCTGGCCCACTAGAACGCCCACGTTGACGCCCACGGGACAGGCCGCGCCCATCGTGCCCGTGAGCCCCGATGGAGACAGCTCCGTCAGGTACATCGGCACTATACTCGTGGTCAGACCTAGAAACAGATATTCATCACGATTATTAACATAATAGAAGTAGATAGTAAATTGCGGTCGCGGAGCACGTACAATTTCGAACATTGACTCATCGCTACTTGTCTCTTTCACTCACGCACGAATATAATATCACTATCGCGTACCCGTGTAATAGTGACGAGTGTAGTCACTGTACTAAATTCTACGTACTTTAATAGTAGTAACAAAAATAATACAGATACCTAATCGGACCTGTAAAGTAACCTATTTCCGCTATAGTTAAAGTGAATTTATTTATTTATTAAATTTATAACGAAATCTAGAGTAAATTATTTACTAGTCACTGCAGTAGTAAGTTCTCACCTTACCTCACAAGAAAAATATCATCTCTCATTTTCTAGTAGGCACAGAGGCGAAGGTAAAAAAACTATTAAACATCACTTGTAGACAAAACAGAAAATGAGTTTAGTACATTAGATATAAATAGTAGTATACATAATAAGCTATTTATATGTAATCATTTATTATAGGGTACAATTTATTTAACTTCGTACAGTCGTACCTCATTAATTTCCTCTTGACATACCTAATGTTTTGTAAACATTATAATAAACTTTTTAGGGCAGCCATTGATAATGCGTTTGACCAATTAAAATAACAAGGCCATTGTCCAAATATTTCCTGCGACCATAATTAGACCTACGATAATAGGAAACGCAAACATAACACTTCCGTGACGTGATCACAACGCCCATGATGGATGTGCAGAATTTTGTGTTTGTTTTGTATGATATATACAAAGATATATAATATTAAAACTGGATATATAATATTATATCATATACTTAAGATGTCAATCTGGTGACCTTGATTTAAATAATATCTAATATTTCATAACCTAACAGAAGTTATTAAACAATAACCATGTAAAAACTGTACGCTTTATCAAAATCCATTTATTATAATGCGTACATCTCAGATCAAATAAAAAAACTAGATTGCGCATGGCGCTTGTTTCATCTGAAGCCTCAAAAACTACGCTACTTTGTGTAAACACACGCGGTCACGCACACTCATGCAAAAAAAGTACCTACGCTACTTTTCGTCAGTATCGAACGAGTCGTCGTGCAGTGATTTTGACACAAAAATGCCGTCCTGCGCTATTAAGTTGTGTGAAAACTGTACGAAGGCGAACAAAAAGTGTCAGGGAATAACATTTCATAAGTAAGTACACACAAAACTGTAGTTTGTTTAAGATAATTTATCACAATTTAGAGGTTACTCGAAACAAATAATGACAATTTCATAATGGCGGATCGAGAGAGTGTTGCCAGGATTTCATATTCTCAATAGCCTAAAATAAGGTAAGTAATTTGCAGGCAAATTCTTAACAAAATTATGAAGTAGAGAGTCAGACTGTGTTTTTATTTTTTAATTAGGAAGTTTTGAAGTTTGAAGCAATTTAAGGTAAATGCCCCTATATTCGGTATACGGAAAATATCGGGAACGATAATTCCGCCGTCTGTGGACTGATTTTCAAAATTCTTTTTTTGATATAAAGGGTATAATCCCAAGTTGGTCCGGTTTTCAAAAAAGTGGTGACCTGATGATGGGATCCATGAGGAATTTTTATGGAAATTTATGGTGATTTTGACTTTTTCTGAAGTAGTCCAAGCATATGCTACCAAAAAGTAAGATTTTGGTCCAAGTTATACTCTGGATCCAAAAGTGCAGAACAGAACTCCTGACTCCTTATAGATACATGTTTGGGGATTTCGGCGTTATTTAAAGAACTGCAAGCATATGCCACCATGTCAATAAATCATCATCATCACCACCACAATCACACCATACATCATCACATTTTGATGGTATAAAAGGTACTTCTTATAGTATTTTACACCAACACGGAGATCTTTGAATATTACTCTGTCGTTTATGGACGTATTAGCAATATAATTTTATTGCTGTAAAGGGTATAAATTCGAAATTGGTCTTTTAGTCACTAAAGTGGAAACTTGATGATGGGGGATCCATGAGGAATCGAGGGAACTCCTTGAAATTTATATGGACACATATAATGATTTAGATTTTTCCTGAAATAACACAAGCATATTATGCTACCAAAAAAAAATAAAAATAGGCAAGTGGTACACTGACTTATTGATGACCGTATATTAACTACCCTATTACTAACCATAATATTATTGGTACACCTAAATCGAAACTTTTCATCTTTACCTATCCTTTATCTAAATTTATCTATAAATAAATAATAAACAGAATTATCACTTTCTGTTTTTTTTTTCATAGTTAAAGACGTTTTAAACGCAATAAAAATGTTCTAATCTAACCCATTTTTAGAATTCCATAGTTGGGGAGAGTTGTGACAACGTTATTTCGCGCCAGGTTTTTGTGAGGCCGTGTTACAACTTGTACGTAAAATAGAGCTCTGCACAGTTTTTTGACATAAAGCTATGGAAAACGAAACATAAATGTCACAGAAACGTTAACATGGCCGAATTCCTATACAATTTTCGAAAATTTATTATATTGTTATCTCGAAAACTACGATCTTATAATTTTGAAAATTTGCGAAATTACTGCGACAGTAAAAGAACTTTAAGCGGTAAAATTACCATAAACCAATAAATAGTACAAATGTGGGATGTTTTTCGAAAGTTTAGCCAACATATGGTAATGAAAATTTAGTATGGCAACACCGGCTCACGCACACAATGCATAAAAAACCGGCTTCACTGTGTTGTTCGTAGAAGTCCATCTATACTTTTTATTTGATCTGAGGCGTACATATTATGACAAAATGGCTTAAGTACTTTAATTGGTTTAATGTGGACACGGCTCATATGTCATTGGTATTTTTTTTAGATTTCTAGTATAGTTAGCTCGGCTCAGTGGTGGCTCTATGGTGGCATTTCTAAACGTATCGAAGTAGTTTTCGATACGTTTAGAAATGCCACCATAGAGCCACCACTGAGCCGAGCTAACAGCAATTTCACAGTAGATAACATGTAAGGAATGCGATGGATTCTTATAATAGTTTAGCAGATTTAACGACTTTATAAAATGTCCGAAAACACATTATTTCAGAAGTATGTCAAACAATCAGCTTGGTTGTTGAACCTCCATGTCAGCGAAAATTGTAGTTACCTCCGGAAAGACCGACCAGTAGTCTCCCCAACACCAGCATCTCCACAGAGTTAGCCGCTCGACAGGCGCAGAACAGTGCCGCGCCTGCTATCGACAGCAGATTGGTGAGGATCGTGGCTTTCTTCCTAGATACAAATAGAATAATAAAATAATATAAAAAATAACCTATGGGATATCTTACGTAACAATATAACTGCATTCCAAATTGCAGTGCAAAAGATGAAAATCGCTCAACAGCGCCGTTGAATAGTGGGCTCGCAAACATATTCAACGTGTAAATACGCAGTTCAACCTCGTCTGCATTCGTTGCGGTTACTTCCTTTGCGTTCAAATATTTTCAGGCGTCCTAGTGCAAAGGTGAATGTTTTAGGGACTGGTCGAGCGGGAACTTTGTCGGTAGTACCTACCCCGATACCGTAAGTATATGATCGCCTTTTATATTTAAAATAAATATAGTTAAGCCGATATTATAAGTATATAACGGTTGCCTTTTGTTTAATAAACAAACGGTCTTTAACTCTTTACCTTCCAAGCTTATCAGCCAGCACGGACCCCAGTATGGACCCCGTACACCCGCCCACGATGAAGATGGCCACCACGGACGACCACAGTATGTTCATCGCCGCTGCATCCAGCTGCACGCCGTAGCGGCTCACAAAACTGGCGTTGCAGAACTGCTGTATAACCTGTGGGGAAATAGACCTGGAAGTTTTTGATCCTCTATTCGGGACTTTTTGAAGGGGTGAATGCGCAATTTGGACATCTTATGGTATGCGGAAAACAACGTCTAAATCTGCTACACTAGATGGCTAGATGGCACACGCTTTGGTGACAGGAGATTGCGTAGTTTCCAAACCAATTTTATGCTAAGGATTACTGGACAGTTTTGTTACTCAGTCATGCCCTTTTTTTTAACGGACCTGGATGAAACTTAGCATAGAATGCAAAGCAAGTAAATCCGTTCATTCTTGAATATTCAAGATTCCAATTTGTAAAGACATTTACTTTGCTTTTTACTCATAAATTTGTAATGATGATGATGATAATGAACGCGCGTTAATGGTCAAGGCCATCAACCTGAAGACAACAACAAACCCAACCTGAGTTAATTTGAATACCATATCGATTTTACGCATTAGATGCATAATAAAGATAGTTTTTAAGATTTTTACGACTGATGATTTGCATACACAAATATATTTTGGCATTGGCCAAAATATATTTTACTAGCGACCCGCCCCAGCTTCGTACGGGTACAATTATACTGATACTAATACTACAGAATGTCTTTAACAAAACGGACGAAATCTAGTCAAAACTAACAGAAACAAATTAATATAGGTACCTACTAAAACTCAATGAAATAAGTAGATGGGTATACTTTTATCCTATGAAATACCATAGATCTAAACTCCCCCCGCACGCGCACCCCCGCCTTGGTGACGCCCACTTCGCAACAGGCCGTGCAGCAGAAATCGTAACATTTTAATTTCGCCATAACTTCAAAACCACACGTCCAATTTCAATGATTCAAAGACCAAATATTATCTACATAAACTGTACTTAGTGATGAAATAATTTATTTTGATAAGGATTAATAGCATGAGTAAAATAAACGCGTTTAAATGTAGTGAAAAAAAAATTCAAGATTTCTAAATAAAAAAATGGTTGTTGTGCCTCACTCGACATAGATAGGTATAGTGTGTCGCGGACTTTTTTGTAGATATTTATAAGATCTACAATTGATTAGAACATTTTATGGTTCTATCTTTTATAGTTTAGGCAGCGTACGCAAAATAAGTAACATTTCTGGTTGATTTTTTACACCTTGTGTCCGAAAAACCCAAATATTTTACGGAACCCTATTTTTTTCCAAAATAAAATATAGCCTATGTTACTCGTGGATAATGTAGCTTTCGAATGGTGAAAGAATTTTTGAAATCGGTCCAGTACTTTTTGAGCCTATTCATTACAAACAAACAAACAAACAAACAAACATACAAACAAAGTTTTCCTCTTTATAATATTAGTATAGATACGTGTGATTCATTAGGTTTCCGGGGATTTGCGGGGACAGATTACAGCGGACTGTGGACAGTCCAGGAGTGACTTGACCATCTAGAAGGAGTCAAAGCGCGACACAGTCCAGTCTGTCAAGTGTGTCGCTTATTGACATCTTCTCGATTCTCTCGCGCTCATTGCAGGGCATGTGCTAAGAGGCTTGAAGGCTCGGACTTCCGCAAACTTCGATGACAATATTATCCCGAACCATATTTAATGCAGGTGAAGTTTTGATTACTTATTGTTACCCCATAGGCGGCTAAGCCCAGGTAGATTGTCCATGTCGGCTACTTGAAGGTAGATTCATTATTACCCAAGACATACTCACTGGAATTATACGTGTGATGCATACTTACTGCGGCCGGAGTGTTGATGACCCCTATATTGTACCCCACAGGCAGGGAGGAGCCCAGGGTGGTGACGACAGCCGCCAGCACGAGGTAGAACGACCATCCCGACGGCGGCCCACCAGCCGTCAGGTGCTCGTGCTCGTTTGTGGTTATCTGTGTGAAAAAAAAAACATTAAACATGGCCGGAAAATTAAAATAGAGTTGTTAGGTTAGGTAAGGTTAGGTTAGTTAAAGGCATGGGCATTCGACGTAAATACTACCTCAAAAGTCGCGGGTCTTTTGGAAACTTCTGGTATTTGCTTGCTTTCCATTTGGTTCATATATTGGTAATCGGTACGCTTTCTTACGTGGACTGTGGCCTCAGTGCCAACTCCTAATGGTATTTCAACAAGACTGCGACTGCGGTGTGTTGCATCCGTAGCTTATATAACACATTTCCACTGGGGCAAATGAGGCCCCTGGGATATTAACGTAAATGCCAATCAATTAGAATAACTAATGTTAGTTCACAGTTAACAGAACTATAGTTTTAGATACAGTTACTGACAAACGTGTTGCACTACATTTTGACCTTATTGCTATCGCAATAAAGATTAAAAATTGCAAGCCTCCGGTGTCTGAGACTGTACTTTATTGCGTTTCGTATTTCCAGCCCTTAACGGCTTATTGGCTATAGTTTAATGCCATTATGTATGACGCACAAAACACTTACTCCCTAACTAATAAAACTATTTAAAATTATACCATTCCTTACTTATTTTTAGTGTCCTCGTCCTTTTCTGTCAAGTGACTTTTCCAACGTATGACAAAGACAGGAACATTTAAAAAATAATCAGTTGTGGGCATAAAAAGCAGAGGGCTTAATAAACATTTTTTTATTAGATACAATAATTAGCATTCGTTTAGGTCAGAGGTTCCCCTAACGGTCGCAGGTTTTTATACTTAACCATAAAAGTGGCCCGCGCAGCGCTCTCCCCTTTGAAGATCTCTGCGTCCCCCCTGGGGGGCACGCCCCATAGTTTGAAAACCCCTGGTTTAGATATTTTAAATGCTGCAAAACCAGAAATTATAATGCGCAGGAAATGTCATCATATTATTTACTATTTCGATATGCTTCCGCATATCTAAAAAATGTTAATCGAAGACATTTTAATTCTACTACTAGTTATTATAAATAGCCCCGCTTCTGACCAGCCAGACCTGCAATCTCGAGTTGATGTACAATAGGAGAAGTACAGAACAAGGTTTCAGCTTGCCTCAAACACCTGCTCTAAATTTGCTAGTATGAGTAGCTCGTGGCTTCGCCGGTGACGGTGGCCGGGTTCATTGAAATCAAGACAGGAGTAATTTTATAGTGCCCAAGTGTGTGCGCAGTATACAAGAGCACTCTCTGTTCCTTTACTCTCGTAATCCAGTGGGACGGATAACCGACACGACTGACGAGAGATCAGGCGCAGGTCCGACTTTTTACATGCCCATCCGACTCATTTTTCTTGTCAGACAATCAGGTGATCAGCCTGCATTGTCCTAACTAAACTTGGAAACAAGATTTTTTGTTGTTCCAATGCGGGAATCGAACCCACGCCCTCCGAGTCGAGAGCCAATGCTCGAACCACTAGACCACGGAGGCTGTTAGAATTTTTAAAAAGTTATTTAGAAAGTTAGAAATTTAGAATATATATAGATGTGTGAATTCAGTAATATACCTACGATAAATATACATATTTTAAAACATTCTGAAGATAACTTGAATGAAATAAGGATATTAATTGACCTTATTTTTGTCCTAAAATAATGGCCATTGACCAATAAGTCTTTTTAGTATGACCTCTAGGGCCTTTTTGTATGATCTCTAGGTAGCGACTCTTTGAAGGAAGGGCATATATTTTAAAATGGATTTAAAATATTGCGGTCGCTCGGATTAAAATATTTTAAAGATACCCAAATAAAGCACTCAGGTAGTAGGTTCAGACTTGATGTAAGTAGGGTAAATACGCTAAACGTCGGCCCCCCTCCAATCCTCGGCCGTCTGCACATTTTCAGCTTGCATTCATTCAAAAGGTAATTAAGTGGTAATTTTGCCACTGAAATTGCAAGCTTAGTTCATACTCAAGCGCCCTTATTAATAAAATTATTTACACCACGGATTAGCTAATCCAACATTGCTGTCTTTGTCTATCAAGTGACTATTCTAAACTATCTGACAAAGACAGCCATGTTGGATTAGCTAATCCGTGGTGTAAATAATTTTATTAATAAGGGTATTTAAGTGCAAACCGTTACTATCCGATTACGTCACTTGCTCTTCGCACACTGAGCGTCAGTAGCGATAGCGTCGTAGAAGCATTGAAGTACGTAGTTAAAGCAGCTTACTTGCTGTGAATATCCACGATTCGGGGATTGATATTACAACGGTAAGACATTTCTTTTTTTGGTTTTTAGCTTTGCTTTCACTAAAAAGGTATTTTTACTATATTTTGAGATAGTTTTTTCAACGCTTTGCGTATTGGTTTTAGGGAAAAATAGAATACCAGTCATTATGCCGTCATTAGAATACCAGTTTCGACTGAAAATCGGAATCTCGGCCGGGGCCGACTTAAGGTAAATGCAGTATGTTTTATAAAGTCCAATACTACGAATTCCATTGTCTTAATAGTAAAATTTGAAACGCTTTTATGTTAATAAATATATTTAACGTTCAATCGCTAAATACCGGCCGGGGTGGTATTAGCTGAATCTCGAGAAATAAGCTATACGAAACAGGGGCCGACTTTGGAAATATTAAAGATCGTAATGTCGGCCAGCCTAAGAATCGAATGCTACTGTACAGGCTGATCATTTTTGTACTTTTCATTGTTTGTGTAGGTACTGGGTAGTCATTTTTTAATTTATTTATCAAACTTGCTGTCTCAAAATTGAATTATGTATTTTTATAATTGAATAATATTATAAGAGGTTACACGCTATGCCCGGCCGACATTTGGGAAAAACGCGACCGACCATTGGGCCGTGAACGGCTGACTTTAAGGTTTTTTCGTTTTCGACGCATTTAAACCTTAATACTTTTTCCGTTTAGTAGAAAAGTCAACCATATGCCTATAAATATAAAATAGATTTATCAACCTGTCTAAAACCGTATAACAAGCTATGCTTTCATTTCAAACTGATGGATACGGAGCGATCTAAAGTTAGAAAATCCGTAAGTGGCCGACATTTAGCGTATTTACCCTACTAACTACTAAGTACCCACCACATTTCAACCTTATTTATATAGCTTACTTATCTTGAATTCTATTTGCTCCATTTGGTATTGTATAAGTACATGACATTGTTTATTTATATCACAAGCGTGAAAAACGAATTACTATAGCAAACCAATCAATTTGTTACATCCAGTTAATTAAAATCTAATCTAAAAGAAGATTAAAATTACATAGCATGAAATCATCATGATACATAGGAATCTAAGAGAATTGAAAATACAATAGGAAATAAATTAAATAGGTAAATAACAAAATAATGATGTACTATGTCATAGCGTTTATTAAACAAGATATTGAATGCAGTACAGGCTAACACTAAGATATACATATTTTTATCATCATTTTTAGGGTTCCGTAATACTTGAAACCTTATAGTTTCGCTCTGTCCGTTCGTTTGTCTGTCTGTATGTCTGTCCGCGCCTCTAGCTTCTGTATTTATGAATATAAATGGATGAAATTTGGTATAGTTATAGACTGTGTATATTATTCAGTTTTGCTATCATAAAATAATAATAATTTTATATTTTAGGGGTGGCTCTCCATACATGTGAAGTGGGGATGAAAAATTTTTTCTTTCTACCCCATCGTGTGGGGTATCGTTGAATAGGTATTTCAAAATAAAGGCCAGGTTTCATACATAGCTTTTTTATAAAGTCAACCATTTGCGAGCAATCGGCCTTCAAAGTTATTTATAAGGTGGTTTTCCCCCTGACATTTCTAAACTAGACTTAGAAATTTGCAATTTTCTATGCTGACAGATCATGCTAAAAACTCTAGAGGAAAATTATTTTGAAACAAATCGGACAGTAACTTATGAAGTAATTTGAAAAAACATATTACGCGTTTATACTTACGGAACCTTCCATAGACATTTCCTAGAAATGACATGCTCTTGGTTAGGTTGTCCTTTAATTTCATAGACTTACAATAAGAAGTTACAACTTACAATATACTTATTTGCAAAAAACCTACGACAAATGGACGGAAATTAACTAGGCTTTAAATAATAAATGTGAACATAACAAAAAATAATTACAAACATTGACTTTTATCGAGGCTAAAAATGTCCTTATTTTGAGTGGCTCATTGGGGCACTCAAGTTTTACATATTTTGACAATATTGTGACAGTGTTCTGCCATAAAAGACTACAAAATTACGACAAACGGGTAAAAAGGAGATAGAGGGGTTAAAGTAGAATATCAAATTACTGTGTTTCATAATAATTTCAATGCTAAAGTCTGCTAACAAAGGTTACGGAAGCTTATAAAAGCCTTGGTTTTGGCTTTCATCGTAGTGGGATCGACTCTAAACAGATGGCGGCACTTTGTCCTTGTATGAAGTTTTAAGGACATACCATAATAATCATAACCCCACACCGATTTCGGTGACGGTGCCCGGTGGCCGATTTGAAACCAGACCAGTTACGCACGAGTAATTTTATAGTGCCCAAGTGTGTGCAAAGTACACAAGAGCACTCTCTCTTCCTTTACTCTCGTAACCCAGTGGGACGGATAACCGACACGACTGGCGAGAGATCAGGCGCATGTCCGACTTTTTACATGCCCATCCGACGCATGGATCATCTCTCTTGTCAGACAATCAGGTGATCAGCCTGCATTGTCGTTCTTGTTGTTCCAATGCGGGAATCGAACCCACGTCCTCCGAGTCAAGAACCAATGCTCTAACCACTAGATCACGGAGGCTGTTAAGGACAGACCATTGCATACATTAAGCCTATAAGTATATGATAAAAAACCTAAAAATTAAGTGTATTGGACCGATATGCCTCATCAAAAGAGTTTGCAATTTAAAATACTCGCACATACTGACATGGACTGACTAGCAAAAACTTTTATATGACTAGGTATAAAATATTCGATAACACTGACTCGCGTTTTCAAATCCGAGCCCATTGATTAACGATATTTGACAAATATGATATTGACGATAGCAGCGACGAAATCGACGCAGAACGGCAGCACAGAACAGAAGATGAAAATCGGCCAAAACCATGCGCAGTTCCAGCCGCCTAGGATGAAGTAGGTAAAGAGGATAGACGCAGACCCGTGGCAGAAGATAGCTGGATGTTGCGTTAAGTAATTATTACCTATACTCTCATAAACAATACAACACTATAGGTACTGTGAGTGTATGTGTATCTGTGTGAGTGTATCTGTTCGAGTGTGTGTGCGTATGTGAGGGTGTGGAAGGTTTGTGTTAAAATACTACTAATTAGGTACTATAATTACATGACAAATTTATAAAACTCATAAATAAGTAATGTATAAAATATTTAATTATGTACAGTTTCAAAGTTGTTGCAATATAATAGCAACAGATGTATAATAAAAAAAAAAAAAAAAAAACTATAGGTACTCTACCATAGAGGAAATTCGGAGCTGGTATCTATACTAGTAAGTATCTATAATTCTATACTAATAATAAAGAGGAAAAGTGTGTTTGTTTGCATTGAACAGGCTCCGAAACTACTGGACCGACTTTGATGAAATTTGGCACAGATGTAGAGTAGACCACGGGGAAGGACATAGGCTACTTTTTATCGCGTAAAAATGTACGATTACTGCGAAATTAACTTTTTTCGCGGGCAACATCTAGTTCTATACAAGAGACCATTTTTGGGCAGTAGCCAGCCAGGCAGTAGTACAGTTGTCGTTGTACTAACATAAAACGTTTTAGGATACCTAGTATAGTTACTCTATAATTGTTGGCAGTTGCTATTATAGGTATGGTTGTTTCGTAAACAGCTCATAGTGCAGTACCTAGGTAGGTAATAGGTGCTCATAAGTCATACTACACACGTGCAAATCTATTAGTATTTGTTTAAGTTAGATACTAGATAGCTATGTTTGTTCAAAACTACGATTAACTGATTCAATAGAATGTTAGATTTAGTCACGTGTTAAACAAGAGTCTGTAAAACTACTGAGTACTGACACTTGCTCTCGTAGACAAAATTGACATGTTCAGAAAAATACGAGTACCATAATAAACTTTTCCAATGTTAATCTAGTAAGTTAGTAAAAACTTACAGCTTGGGAAAAAAAGTTGAACACGGACCACTATCATCAGACACTTCAACAAATTAAATAGTCTAGGTAACAAGTTAGAAAACGTGTTAATTCTCTGACGACCTCAGTGGTTTAGTTAAGTCGGAGGTGGCGGGATTTGAACCCGAACCGAAGGAACCAAAAGTTTGTATGTGTTCTTGGCTTATTAAATTTTGTGAGGATGTATGGATGGATGAATGTTTGTTCCTCTTTCACACAAAAACTACTGAACGGATTTTGATATAACTTGGTATGGTAGTAGTTCAGGCTCTGAATTAAAACATACTACTTTTTATCCCGAAAAAGTACAGAGTTCCCGAGGGACACTGTATTTAGGCGAGCGGAGCTGCGGGAAACAGCTAGTGTGTATTAAATATATATTGTATACTACATATAATAAAAATCTTAAATATGTGTATGGTACAGTGGCGAGGGGTTTCTATAACTCCATTCCTTTCGGCTTCACTTACCACTTACCTTTTGAATACCCTCAACCAAAACTCTACCTATTGTACAGATAAATGCAAAGGCTTCCCTATGAAGGAGAACCAGCCTTCGCTACTGGTATGGTATAAAAGTAATAAATATATTTTCGTTGTCTAGTACCTTTGGTACAAGTTCTGAACTTAGTACAGGATCAGACTGACGTGGTGTGGAAGCGTCCATAGATATTACCATTTGTCCCGTTGTCCGCTCCCCTTAATGCGAAATATTTGAACAGATGTATAAAGTATAAAGGATATAGTAGGTACCTTCCTTTATAGTTTATACATCTGTTCAAATATTTTTTTATTTTTAATGACGAATGAAGTTTCAGTACCAGAATATTTTTCTGGAAACCACAGTACTAAATTATTACGCGTACATTACACACAAAATACAGAAACACACTTCGTAAGCTAGCTTTCCTTCTGAGCGATCGATTTCCTTTACTGGCCAAAAGATCTGCTATTCAGAGAATATAATAGCGCCAAGTAACCGCTTTAGTTTGGGTACAAATTACAATCAACTTTTAACACACTTATAGCTGGTATGCTAATTAATATTCACGGTGAGGTCTTAACTTGCAACAGACAATCTACCCAATAAAGATCACCTTTCGTAAATAGATCAGAGATTGCACAAACATTTTACTGCAAGTGCATAAAATCCACGAAAAAGTGCAAAAGCTGTTGCGAATGAAAAAGCATGAATATTTAATTAACTGGTGTCGAAAAGTTTTGTGCACAGCATTGTTAGAGAAGGCCCAAAAGCCTTAAGAGAAGTTAGAGGCTAGAGCTCAAAGCACATGCAAGGCCAGACCAAATAAAAAGTAAAGAAGTTCTGCGAACCTCACAGTGGGGCCGGTCAAAACTACGCTTTGCCGTGTAATTACACAGTGTCACGCACACACATGTAACGACACTACGCCTTACCTTGCACCTTGTAAGGTGATCTATCGCGGTGTGTGTTTTTTTTATGTAGGCCTTTCAGTGCGTAGATCGCACGCGCACTACATAGTTACATACACAAAAAACTGGCCTTAGCTTTTGTTTGACGAAGCTCTGTCTTCATTTTTTTATTTGGCCTGAGCATGCAAGCAGAAATTAGTGAAAAGGATACAAGTCAACGACACGGACGGCGAGAACATGGTCAGTCCGAATATGAATGTGGTTAGCTCAATTAGTATGAGGGCGATGGCCACAGCCAACCCCGTGGTTAGTCTGTAAAAGAAAACTATGTTTTTTTATCTAAACATAGGCGCTCAGAATACAGAACAAGCTTGTTCTTTATTCTGAGCATAGGCGATAAGGCTTAAAACCAGAGCCTCTAGTCAAGATGCATTCGATAATTTCGACGGCGAAGTTCGAAAACAAAAATGTATGGGATTTGACATAAGTCATTGATGAAATTATCGAATGGGCGTTTTTCAAAAAAGATGTACACGTGACGAACCGGAACAGGTTTTTGATTTAGATACATTTTAATGTAATTTTTTATCTCAATGTATAAAATATACTTTTTTAAATAAAAATAAAAAAGATTCCGGACAGTATAATTAAAAGCAACGTTATAATCTCAATTTTTATGGAACAGTTCACAGGAACGTGTTCCGGTTCGTCACAAAGGAAACATGTAAATAAAATAAAATATATAAGTTTGTGTGTCAATTTGCTTTTATTATTTAGTAAATAACATTCAAATCTTTGAACAAAAAAATCTAGTTATAAAAAAATCACTATAATCATTGCTGAACAATCGTTTTTCTTTCGAGATCGTCACAGTAGGAACTTTCGACCATTAATACTATGTATTTCTACCAACTAATTAAAATAAAATTTAACAAAGTAACAAATAAAATAAATAGCAAATCCAGAGCTAACTACAACTACACTAATATTTTTAAATGACTAAATATTTCTTAAATAAGACTAAGATTTATCTCGGTAAAAATATGGGACAGTGACTATCTGGAAATGCATGTGACAAACTGGAAAAAACTAAGCTTAGTTTACATAAATTAATAATATTTGGTCGAACATTTTAATTTAGCAGTCTATAACCATAATTATAAGGTAATCTTTTTTATTTATTTTAATCTGAATCAAAAGAAAAAAATTATACTTAACTAAATAAAAAATACCTTTTTTATGTTTTTTTTTAAGGTTTACGCATATTTTTTGAAATCTTAACTTATTCTATTCTTAATAGCTTAAGCGTGTCTCATCTTAGAACACTGCATTGCTTACCATCGGGCAATTTGTGGTCAAGTACTTGCCTATTCCAAATAAAAAAAAATCATAATGGTCGAAAGATTGTTTATTTTATTAATATTCATTACCAAAATGTAGCCTCAGCCTTATAGTTCCGGTGCGTCACAAAAATATTCCGGCTGTACAATACGTGACGAACCTTATGTGACGAATTCATATGAACAAACTTTCAAACAAAAATTGAAGCTGTTGTGTTAATTTTATGATTACTTTCGACTTATTTTATGATATTTTAAAAACAGAAGTGTGATCGTGTTACGGCGAATAACATAATAAACTGCGACATTCCTCATAAAATCCTGTTACTATCCTGAACTCCAAATCGGCACCACCGCAATGCGCCCAATTTCGTCACGGATTTTGAAGACACCGACATTTGTTTTAAAATAGCGGTTAGACCAGAGACAAGATAAGTATTGTCAGAAATGAAAAAATACCATATTTTAGGGGAATATTGCATCAAAGTATGAAAATTTTACCGTGACGATAACCGGAATTCCGGTTTTGTCATATTCCTGGGACAACAATAATAAATCAATTTGAGATATTTCAAGCCCAAATTGGTACAATACAGAGCTCTAAACTGTATTATGAGTTTATCATACGTCCACAGAGCCAAAAATAGTGACGTTTTTTAATTAATCTAATCGTACTTAAGGCTTGAAAGTTTCAAACATGTAGGTGGGACATGCATATTTTACACTTTTTTGTTCTTAGTTTTACGATATTTTAACGTCAGTGATAGTAATATTGCATATTATTGTCAATTTTGTAACTTAAATGTGTAACTATTAAATAAATGTGCAGTTTGTTACAGTATGGTGCATACAAAAATTATAAAAAATAGCTAAAGTCTTGGACACCCCAAATTCGCAAATGTACATATTTTTTGAAAAACGCCCGAATGCATCTTGACTAGAAGCCCAGTTGTCACTGGCAAGTGTCAAGTTAGACTTGGCAAGCAAAAAGACGGGAATTTTTGTATTTAAGTTTTCAACACCGTTTTTCTAAACCGTCAAGTCCAAAGTCTAGTCGAACACCAAATAAATCGTCAGTGCAGTCAATGAGACAATTCGAGTCGATTCAGTAAAGTGCCAGAATCTTTACTGAAACTTCCCACGGAGTTTTGGAGAGAAGTGAGAACACAAAATAACACGCTTTTTGAAGTTGTACGGTGTACCACTTGTCCGCGTTTTGTGTTTAGGGGCCTAAACACCTCAACACGAGCATACGGGTGCGTAAATTGTCATAAAAATGTTCACAAAAGAATTCACTATAGGTAGCGTTTACAAACTGTGAATATGAATATGCCGCGGGTAACATAGGCTATAAATAATGTCTCCAAAAATCAATTACGGATACTTCGGGCACATAATCCACTGCTAATGTAAAGACGTTTAGTCAAAAAAATAATTGTCATACTCAAAGTAAAAAAATCATCTCATGTATGGGTGACTCTCCGCAAAACGTAAACTCGCCCATATAAAGAGTTTTTTTTTCGAGTATGACAATTATTTTTCTGCTTAAACGTCTTTACATAAGCAATAGATCGTATGCCCAAAATATACGTAATTGATTTAATTATAAACCGAACCTTATACCTATTTTTTTTTCTAAATTTTGTATTTCGAAAATTGAACCCTAGATTCTAACATCTAAAAACATTAAACCGAGATAATCAGAAGATTTTCCTCCTAGGTAACCTGGATCCAAAAGTTTAAAGTACAGAACAGAACTCCTGACGTCCTTATAGATACATGTATGGGGATTTCGGCGTTGAAAAAACTGCAAGCATATGCCACCATGAAAATTAGAGAAATCATCATCATCACCACCACCATCACACCATACTTCATCACGTTTTGATGATATAAAAGGTACTTCTCATAGTATTTTACACTAACACGGAGATCTTTGAACATTACTTTGCCGCTTATGAACCTATTTGAAAAATTATTTTATTGTTGTAAAGGGTATAATTTGTAATTGGTCTTTGAGTCACTAATGTGGAAGCATCCATTTACCATTAGGAATCGAGGGAACATATAGTGATTTACACTTTTACTGAAATTAAACACGCATGGTAGCATATATACCAAAAAATAAGATTTTGCACCAATGTGTACCCTGGATCCAAAAACACTGAACAGAACTCCTCAGTTTTTAAAGATACGCGTTTGGAAATTTCAGGATTGTTAAAAAAACTGGAAGCATATGCCACTATGTAACTTACATTAATCATCATCATTATCTTATTAACAATATACATCTAAATGGAAGCTTGGCGCGTATTAAATTATACATTCGATCGTTTATTTTGGACGTTCTAATAATTTAACAAAATATATATTACTAAAAAGGGTGAAATTATTATTTTTAAACGAAAACTTAAACCGACTTCTTAAGTAAAAATACACAAAAAAGTATAAAATAAAACTTATTTCTCAAATAATTCCCCTTTTAAATTTGGCTAAAATTTTAACTATTTCTCTACTCAATCTTCTTAATTTTGAAGTCGGTACCAGCATATAATTATATGAACGTGAGATCTATAAAATATTGTAAGATATTGTTTGGGCCAGATCACTGATGAAATCCACGTTTTTATTCCAACGCGGGAATGGAACCCACGACCTCCGCAGTCGAGAGGCAAGCTCGATACATCAGATAGATATAGATTCAGGACGACTCTTTACTGTACCAAATATTAATCTACTACAGTTTTATCGTTAGCGTGTGGAGACACTAGGCCCTAGAGGCCTAGACCTAGGGTTACGTATGTAACAGGCATAAGAAAAAAGGACAAACAAATATATAAATATTAATTATTATAGATATCTTATGACTTATGATGATCAATATAAACTTTTCTAACATAATAATAATAATAATTAATAAAATTTAAAATGTCCCAAATTATAATTCAGTAAAAAAAGATACTGTATTAGTAAAAAGTAAAAACTGATTATACGCAATAAGGTTGGACAGGTATTTTTGTTGAAATATATTAAAAAATAACGATATAGGTATTAATAGTAAGACGTGTACCTAATATTATCAATCAATATTCATGTAAACAAATACAATACAAATAAAATAGGCTGAAATTGGAAAAACTTCTTACTCTTAAAGCAATAACTAATTAAATTAAATACATAATAGTAGAGACATATTAAAAATATTTATAACTAACCTTCTCATTATTTTTCGACACCATTATCGTAAACGAAACTATATCGAAACACTGCTCTAACACAACACCAATAGCGAATGACGACGGAGGCCAAGATCGTAAGATGTATACGCAGGGAAAACATACAAGCGAGTGCCGCGGGTTTCCTGGCCTATATAATGTGGCCTAAATAATGTTTAAACATAAAATATTTCTGTATTTATAAATTTTTATATGTTCTTTCAAAGTATTAAAAGTGAAATAAAAAATCATGGACTAAAGATCGAAACCACATGCGCTTTTCAACCAACTTCAGGAGGAGGTTATACATTTGGCTGTATTTATTATTACTATTTTTTTTACTAAAAATAATAAGTCGAAAAACACTGCAGTAGTGTTGTTCGTAGTCTTAGGCCCACTTGCGCCAATCCGGGTTAAAGTTAACCTTGGGTTAAAATATCATGCTTTCTCTTTCACAAATACGAATAACGAGAGAGATAACATGATTTTTATCCCAGGGTTAACTTTAACCCGGTGTGGCGCAAGTGGGCCTTATACATTTGACAACCTCTGTGGCTCAGAGGTTGAGCGCGTCAGTGCTCAAGCCGGAGGTCGCGGGTTCGAATCCCGCCAAAGGAACAAAATTTTCTATGTTTCTGGGTCATAGATGTGTATTAATATGACGTGTATAATAAAAATATTAAATATGACGTGTATAGTATAGGTTTGCCAACCGTCATGTTTTTCCAGGACATGTCCTGCTTTTTACAGTGTCCTGATTAGTTTCAAAGCAGCATCCTAGGTTTTTAAAGTGCCCTGATAAAGTCATGTATTTTAAAATTCGCGCGCTACTTTAACAATTTTTCTATGTAATTTAATTTTGTTCAAATACACTTTTTTTACAAATGTAACATAGAAATAACTCTATGTGTACCTACTCAAGGGCCCAAAGTAAGTACATAATAAAACTATATAAATATAATGCACCATTGAGAACATTAGTAATAGCTTGACGTACTGTTTACCGGTTAGCCATGATCTTTGATCCCTTTACAAGAACAATATTACGCATATATGTGTTACTGGGGTTACCAGACAGTTCTAACATCTTTCTACTTTATAAGTCCTTATTAGTCTTAAGACAGACCCAGTACATCAAATCAAATTCTTTATTAAACACAAATAATTATATATGTACAATAAAATAAAGATGTAATGTACATCACGTCAATCTAATCCCATGCTAAGTTAAAGATTGTATATTCTTTTACTTCTTACTAGTAAGACCAGAAAACGAGCGATCGAATCGCCTGATGCTTACCTCTGCTCATGGACAACCCACAGAAATAGAGGAGATGAAGTATGTTTTTGGACTCTAACTTGACAAAACACAATCCTAGTGTTATTTCGATTCCGTTTTCTGTGTATTTTAGTGTAAAGTAATTGGCCCATGAGTAATGTCTGTCTAGAAGATAATATACACAATTTTATTTTCCATACTATATTACAAAATTAATTAATCCTTATATACCGTAGCAAAAAGTATTAGCTGAGTAGTACATGTGCAATAAATGTCACATAAGTAAATAAGCTTGAATAATATAGTGTTTTGCATTAGTAAATAATAATGTAACAATAGTACAGAACACTATAAATATGTCACACAAGTAATAGTTTAATATGTACACTATGTCATCATCATTATCATCCTTTTATCAAGTTGAATAATGACTTAAGTATTTTTCTATTTTAAAATACTCCCTTTATGCATTAGGTTTCCAAACTCAAAAAGGTACCTACTAAGAAAACTTATAACACCCCTTTTTTGTGTCGGGGCCCAGGGGTTAAAAATACTAAATGTACACTGAGTATTATGTAATGATATAGCACAGGAAAAAATGTTACAACAAAATACTAACCAATAATATTATCTGCAGCCTTGTTAATATGCATAGATGAGCTGTTTCTCACATAATTTGCATAATAGAATTGTTTCCACAGATAAAATGTACAAAATTATGAAACAAAGTGCTTATTCATTCAAAGTGCTGGTTCATTTTATAATAGACTAAAAAGTAGAGACTTTTCTTCTATTTCTTTAGCTCTTTTTTTTTCTTCTTTTTCCTATAAACTTATAGAGAAAATAAGTTTGATCATGTTTATAGTCTTATGGATCTTTAATTAATAGCCTAAGAGCATGACACTGAAAACATCACAGGTATTCTCAGTAAAGATTTATCATAATCTATTTGCTACTTTATACCTTAATCTTATTTCATTGTAATCATAGGATTATTTATTGTAAATAACTACAACTGTTTACAATTTACAACAATGCAAGGCTAAGTTTATTAGGTCGCTGACTTGCAGTTTAATTATTATAGTCTTTATTTTGTTTTATTGTAAATCTCACATAAACAAGGTTTGGTTGGAGGTTCAAATACGTAAAAGAAATAAACCAAGTGATATCAAAACAGGTCTTAATGACCTGTTTTGATATCACTTGGTTTTAATGACCTGTTTTGATATAACTCAATTGATATCTCTTAATGACCTATTTTGATATATTATAACTAAATTGATATCAGTTCCATTCAAATTAGCACATGTTTTTGTTTACGTGTTTGCTTGTTTTAAATGTAAATATTACATATTGTGTTTAGATATTACGATGTGTAGGCGTTTGTTAAACTTCCGTTATTGTTTATTACGACTTTGATCCACCAAAACAACGTATTGGCGTATCGTAGTTGTTTTGGTTCATTGGCTCGTCGAGGATTTCAGCAGACAATATTTAAAACACCTTTGATTTATACTAGTCTCCAATTCTAGGGTTTACGGTCAAAGCCCTTAGCAACAGCGACAGACTCGCGCACATCAACAAAGGTACAGTTTACCTGAAAACTTGTATTCTATATAAACGAGTCTGCTGGTAAACTTACCGGCTGAGATATATCTGGTAGTGACTGTCGTGAAATTGGCTCGGCAGACAGTGAAGAACATTCTTCTTGCTGTCCCATAACAACGACACCATAACACAAAAGTGCCCGATTAGAGATAAAAATCGGGACGGTATGAACGTGTCCGCTCCTCTCATACCGCTATTGTAATTTGTTGTCAATGATAAGGTAAAATTTATTTTTACTATCTGATATTATTACATACATTACATATAAAAATATAATTGGGGCACGATCGCAGCTATACGAAAACCAAAATAGAAACCAGAAGTCACTGAACCTTTGCACTGAACTCATAAATGTGTCAGTCGTCAGTTATGTCATTATGTCGGTGTCAAACTGTCAAATGTGGAAAGAAAAACATACGACTGTACTCCGATATTACTCCGATATAGAGGTGGGATATAACAGGTTAAATACGATACCTGTTATACCTGTTACTGTTATACGTAACTACCTGTTTCGGATACCTGTTAAAAAATAACAGTCATGTTAGTAGGTACCTATGTATTATACGTACTCAGTTCGATTACTAGGTTGGAAGGTCGTTCAAGTATACTTGAACGGCCTTCCACAACGTTTACAATAAATTCCTCATATTGTAAATGTATTTGTTCATAATATTTAGTGTAATGTTAGAATTTATAACACTGTATTTTGTAAGTACATTTAATTATAACAGTACTAACCATTTGCCAGTTTCAAGTTAAAAAGGCGGGAAATAGAATATTCGTTCAAATTTTCATCACCGTATTTCTAAATCGTCAAGTCCAAAGTCTAGTTAAAGTCCAAATAAACAGTCAGGGTAGTCAATGAGTCGTCAGTCGATTCAGTAAAGTGGTAGACGCTTTACTGAAACTTCCTGTGGAGTTTTGGCGGAAAACCCCAAAATAGCACGCATTTTGTAGTTGAATCACTTGCCCACATTTGTACACGACAACGAATATCTAATGGTAAAATATATTCTACCAATATTAGGCATTAACAACCAAAATAACAATAATTTTGAAAGAAACACAAAAACACAATTATTTTTGATTGACTTTAGAATTTTTAATTGATTTAATTGATAGTTCAAAGAGAATAAATAATATCAATACTCCCTAGGAACTTTCAGTAAAGCTTTTATCACTTTACTGAATCGACTGACTTGACTTTAAGTGCACTGACTATTTATTTGGACTTTGGACTTGAAAATTTAAAAGAAAATTCAATTTCCCGCCCTTTCAACTTGACACTGGCAAATGGTTTGAAGCCGCAACGCGTATAAAAAAAAGACAGAACTCTTGACAAATGACGTCTGTCTATAACCCGACCATATGTAATAGCACGTAGTGTATATGGGATTTGTTCTTGATTGACTACAACCTGAATTTTTTACTAAAAAAATACTAATTATTTCTCATTCTAGCAAGTAGTAGATGCATATAAGTGTAAGAGAGACATACAGAGTATTTAAATACTAACGGCCGCACTCAGAGTCATTTAATTGTTACTTAAACCATTACTTAGTATAGATTTAAAAAATCTCACTCTCAGAGTCAGTTAACGGATCGTTAACGTGACTTAATGATCATTAAATTTAAATACCGCAAAACCACTATTTAACTTGCTAATTGTGGATTAAGTCGATCGAATTTGAGGTTATTTATTTGTTTTTGTAAATAATTTACATTTGAATTTTACTAATACGCTATTACTAGTTATTGTAGTTATTACCTCAGTTACTACTACGTTGTTTTTAGCATTTTTATGCAAAATGTCTAATCAGATGGACTTTATAGATTTAGAAAAATTTTCTTTAAGATTCAGAAATGTGGGACCAAGATGACCAAGACGCTATAGAAGACATTATTCGGATCCTTTCACTAAAATATTCAATCCAAGAATTCCATATTAGATATAGATTCACTCCGAAGTCCTATGTTGTAAAAAACTTAATAATAATATGTAGTAGAAATCAGATTTAAATAGATCAGATACCTATTAGAAGAGGATTACCATTTACCTACTCCCAAAATAATGCTTCTGTTTACTGTAAGATATTTAGCTACAGGCAGTTTTCAGGTTAGTTTCTAAATTATAGTACTTACCTAAAATAATAAACAAAACTAGAATCATGAAAGTTTACTATGTGCTTGTAATAATATTATTTGTATGTTGCTATCTTATTTTTATATTAATACCTGTCAGTAATCGGTCTCACGAATTGTCAGCAAAGTTAATTGCTATGAAAATGCAAGATTTTGTCAAGTTCCCGGCTACTGTACAGGTACTGATACTACTACTGATATATTTTATTCTACTGATTCTTTATTTTACTGATATATATTAAATGTATGCCAAGATAATGTATTATTATAATATTAATTAAACTACATCTAATGATTATATTATAATTATGTAATTTAAATAGTAATTTAAATAATAATTATTATATTATATTCTTGTTACAGACGACAATTCTATGAAATTGCACACTTTCCTGGGGTGATTGGGTGTATTGAATTAAATATCATTAATAAAATAAAAAGTCCTGGAGGAATCACTTCAAAAGTGTACAGAAATAGAATACAATATTTGTGCTACAGATGCAAGCTATACCTATGTTCTATTTATAAGATGTCATCATTCTTTCCATTCCGAGCTACCAAATCATGAATTTCCTTTGAATCTCTGAGAGATAAGTTTAAAGAAATAGGTATTCTGACCGTCGCTTCACAATACATTTGGACAAATACACAATTCAATGGACAATGTGTTGTATATCAGAAAGAATCTACTTATCTATATTATATAGGAATACAAGAAAAAGAAATTAGTTAGATATACCTGTGATGAGTGATCAGACTAATTTTTAAAGGTGTATACAATAGAATCCCAGAAAACGTTCAGATTCTTTCCATTAATAAATTAAAAAAGGTTGTTAAAGAATGTTTGTGTGCCAAAGCTTCATAAATAGAATAAGATGCTCCTTGCAAGGCTGTTTCTATGTATGTACTTATTATGTATATTGACTTTTGTCTTAGATTAAGTTACTATAATATTGTAATAAAATATTTTTTGAAAAGAACAATTTTTCTTCTCGCCGAGCATCATGATTCATGTAGCACAATTTGGATTTGATTAATAAAAGACAATACATATAAAATAATTTCTTTTATTTATTACTATTTTGTAACTTTTCTAATATTTTTCCGCTTCTTGTTTTATTTCTTCAATCTTCCTTCACAAATTTCAATTTTGGTAATCATATATTCACCATAGACGGATATTCACCTTAATATTAATATTATAATTTGAAACACAATTCAAAATTACATTATTACAGAATACTAAAAATGTAGAGTGCAATAAACTTTAAACTTTAGATTTTTTGTTTGTTTTGTTTGAACTGAAGATAGAGTTAGCAACTGTAATGCCATATTAAAAAATTGAAATTATTTTACCATAATATTCGATAAATAGCTATTTTGGATGATTTATTGTCGATTTTCTTTGTTTATTAAATAAATTCTAACTATATTACTACTTTACATGATTTCTGATGTTTATTAAAGACAAACTTAACAGTTTCATATTAATTAATTTTAAGTATGGCTACATCTTCTCCAAGTTTTTAAGTAATCGACAACTTTTTTCGAAGATGCACCGCCCTACGAATGATTAAATTTGTCATTAGCTAACGATCCATTAAATGTTGACTCTGGGAGATACGCTTCATTAAGATATTTAATGTTCATTAGTTAAATACTGATTAGGGCTAATTTAATGAACGTCTCTGAGTGCGGCCGTAAGTGCCTTTCGTTTTTGCATATGGAATCGTTGTATGTGTAACAGAGAGACAAGATCGGACTATAGTATATCGGTAACACGTACGCTGTACTCAGGTAGGTATTTTTTACTTGTTACGCTGCTAGTAACTGACGTACTCTGTTATGTTATTTAATAACTGTTATTTTAGTAACTGGATATCGACTGTTATGTGTTATTTCCAATTACCTGTTCCTTTTTACCTGTTACGTTAAATACGTCCCACCTCTACTCCGATAGCCTTGCCAGTAGGTATTGTACCTACTACCTATGCACTACGCTGGGCACTGGGCAGAGGAATTGTAATATTAAAATCCGTAGTCCGAGAAGTTTGACTTAAATCAGACGGATATGTTTAGAAAAAGCACTGTTCTTATGTAAATAATTATTTTATTATACATTGCGAATTCATGATATCATTAACTACTGGCCTACATACTAGAGATAACGGAATACAGATGCGTAATTTCTGAACGACAGCTCGCCGTCCGCGGCAATCGGCATCGGCATTTTGAATTTTTGACAGCACGCTATTGCTGTCAAAATAAATAAACAACAAGAGCTTTGTATTTTCTATCAAAAATTAATAAATAATTACAAAAATGAAGCTTCTTAAACCCAGTTGGGTAAACCACGATGGTAAGCAACCGCATATTTTAATAATCATACATGAGTTTTATTCACGGGATTCGATTGAAAACGAATCATAACTTATGTGTATTGCATCCACAGAGAAGCCAATATTCTCGGTGGATATACATCCTGCAGGGAAGCGATTCGCCACAGGAGGGCAGGGTGGAGACTCCGGGAGGGTTGTAGTGTGGAATTTAAACCCAGTTTTGTTCGAGGAGGTCGAAGTGGACAATAATGTACCGAAGATGCTCTGTCAAATGGACAACCATTTAGGTTAGATTTAAACTATCAAAAATCTTAAAACTTTGTAATTATTGTTTTACATAATTGAATTAATATTTTACATAGCAAGGAATTCTATAAGAATCATAAAAATAAAGAGCACAACCCTATGTTATAATTATTGCAATCAGTTTGAAATGATTGCCAGGTAGAAACTGTTTCCAGCAGTAAGACCACCAATTTGAACATTTTTTAGTTTTTTTTATTAAGAGATTTTTTAAATTAAGTACCTTTGTATATATTTTTAATAAATTGTGATAACTGTGTCCTATAATTTGTTTATTTTAGTTTATAGCAATTGCCTACTAATTTTCAGCTTGTGTAAACTGTGTAAGATGGAGCAATGGTGGCAAATACCTAGCATCTGGTGGTGATGACAGACTTGTGATGGTGTGGGGACTCACAGTAGCCGCCGGGGGTCTAGCCGGCAAACACAAAGCCGAGAGCTGGCGGTGTTTGGCTACTTTGAGAGGACACGCTGGTAATTATAGAATAGCAATTTAGTCCCCATTTCCCCAAACTTCTTAAAATGCACTACACCCAAATTCTTTCTCCCTCTCTCATTCAATGTAAGAAGGAGATGAACAGATTGTAAAACATAGCTCAGCCCTAAATGTTGTTTAGCGTGGTGGTAAAATCGGGGCTTATATACGATGCATACCTTAATAATTAAAAGTAAATATTTTAGTTATGTCAATGTCTACAATCCTCACATTTAAAAGATATGGTGAATATCCACTACAGAATTATCTATTAAAAATTTGTTTTTCTATTATAGGTGATGTCCTGGATTTAGCTTGGTCACCCTTGGACAAGTGGTTAGCTAGCTGCAGTGTAGATAACACAGTGATCATTTGGAATGCTGAGAAATTTCCTGAAATGGTGTGTGTGTTGAACGGTCATACTGGACTTGTTAAAGGTGTTGCTTGGGACCCAGTAAGTTACAGTATTATTTTTATTATATTTATTATGTAAAACATATTACAAAGTATACAAATGAAAAAATATATATGAAAATGCTTAAACTTCTTTTGGTGGACCAATGAGCGCTACAATCCTGAATCTCGCTATCGAAGTTTTCACAGTTCGTTGCTATAAATTATACATCTGAAAACTACTACAGGAGGCTTCGAAAAACCCAATAGAAATCCAAAAGGGAGCATACCATCCTCTCCGTTGGAGATCTCCCTTTGGGGCTGCCTCACATGCCCACAAGATTATTAACTTCAGTGCATAATATAATATTCCAGGTTGGTAAATATTTGGCATCTCAATCAGATGACAAGTCATTAAGAGTTTGGAAGACTGCAGATTGGACAGAGGAAACGAGAATCACAGATCCATTTGAAGAATGTGGTGGTAAGTAAAAATAACAAAGTTCCTGTTTCAAAGGCCTCTGTGGCTTAGTGGTTAGCATGTCGGCGCTCGAGCTGGAGGTCAAGATTTCGAATCGTGCCGAGTGAAAAATAGTTTTCAATCTTCATTAGACATATTTAATTAATGAGGGATGTGTGGTAAATATGTTTATCTATATTGTTAACTATGTTTTCCCGTTGTCTGGTCCCCGTAACACAAGTTCTTAGGATACTTACCACAGGGCCAGTCTGTGAAGTGGTGTGAAGCGTCAATAGTGACTAGTTTTAAACTATTAGTTAATAAGTTTAAAACCAGCCTTAACAGATTGAAGATTCATTTTATTATCTTGCAAAATTATAAACGCAAAAGTTTTACTGCACAGATACATATTCATACATGAACAGTTCATGGACCTCATTAACAAAAGGTTACTTCTTACTCAACACATATTTTTTTTAATTTGCCGTGCATGTAAATGTTCGTGATTGTAGTTACAATGCTTTCTTGTGCAGGCACGACGCACGTTCTCCGGCTGTCGTGGTCGCCGGACGGGCAGTACGTGCTGTCGGCGCACGCGATGAACGGCGGCGGGCCCACCGCGCAGGTCGTCGAACGCGAGGGCTGGCGCTGCGACAAGGACTTCGTCGGCCACAGGAAGGCGGTCACGTGTGCGGTGAGTGACACAGTGGCGGATGACTGATGAGTGATACAGTAACTCATGTGTTACACAGTGGCGGATGACTGATGAGTGATACAGTAACTCATGTGTTACACAGTGACTGATGACTGATGAGTGATACAGTAACTCATGTGTTACACAGTGGCGAATGACTGATGAGTGATACAGTAACTCATGTGTTACACAGTGACTGATGACTGATGAGTGATACAGTAACTCATGTGTTACACAGTGACTGATGAGTAATACAGTAACTCATGAGTTACACACCCAACAAGCAAAGTAATCCTATAACGAAAGATTATAAGTCTACCTCTTCTTATAATGTTCTTATTAAGGCATTGGTGCAGACTGTGTCTCTTATAATAGCATAAGATAAGCTCTAACATACTCAAGAGCATTAGGATTTATATCTCAGTCTTATAGTTTGCTACACGACTACTTTCAAAACAGTTATAGGACTTTTTTACTTATAATAACATTTCACAAGCGTATATATTCTCAAGAGCATTTGTTTTTATTACTCAATCTTATAGTTAACTACAAGGTTACCTTATAAACCACTAATAGGAATATGTATCCTATAATTGTCTGCAGAAAGATTAAATAGTCTTGAAATCTTATAGTAGCATTTTGTAAGAAAGGATGATGTTATAACACTCTTATCGAAGATAATTATAAGTAAGTCTCGTTACTGTCTTGTTTAAGACTCTTTTAAATGTAATAGTGCTTAATAAGAGCGTTATAAAATCAAACAACCTTATAAGCTACTTGATCAATCACATAATTAATAAACATTATACTTCTAGCTGTTCTAATTTGTCCTGAGAAAATAGTTTATTATCAGTTTATTATAGATATAGAATTGTTTTCTAGCAAGGTAAATTGAAAAATTAGTAAGTAGTCCGAATACATGAGGAACCCTAAACTTGTTTAAATATGGAGGAAATGTATCTTAATCGAAACTACTATAAGTACTAATTTACTTAAAATTGTTCTATAACATACTCAACGCAGAGTATTTAAAGAAAATGGCGAATGTTTGTAAAAATCATTGAAAAATTATTTTACAGTAAATACTATAACTGCTTGTTTTCAAAGCGCGTTGTAAAATTAATCAAATCTTAGCCCACATTTACAATAAAAATGACTTCCCCGTCGAGTTCCCACATCGTATATATATTATTACGAGTGTTAACGTTATGCAGTTACTATAAATTAGAATGAAGAATACTTACATATTCAATATTTCGTTTTATCACAAGCAATAACCAAAGTTCATAAAATGTCCTTATAACTAATAACTTAACTAAGTATATTACTAGAGCATTACAAACAAGATTGCTTTAGTAAGATATTTATGTCAGATACTAATAAGAGTGTTTGTACTTAAAAATGAGTAGTCTCAGAACATTATAGAAATAATTGCGCTTCCTTAAGTATACGATAGGGCTAATTGACATTCTATAAGTTGATTATAAGAGAGTTATAAGAAAACAATGCTCCTATAACTGCACCCAAATCCAGCAATGTAGTAAACTATAAGTATCTTATAAGCACAAGAGAAAGTAGTGTTGGAGAATACTTCAAGTACTGATTTTGCTTGTTGGGCAGTGACTGATGAGTGATACAGTAACTCATGTGTTACACAGTGACTGATGACTGATGAGTGATACAGTAACTCATGTGTTACACAGTGGCGGATGGCTGATGAGTGATACAGTAACTCATGTGTTACACAGTGACTGATGAGTGATACAGTAACTCATGTGTTACACAGTGACTGATGACTGATGAGTGATACAGTAACTCATGTGTTACACAGTGGCGGATGACTGATGAGTGATACAGTAACTCATGTGTTACACAGTGACTGATGACTGATGAGTGATACAGTAACTCATGTGTTACACAGTGACTGATGACTGATGAGTGATACAGTAACTCATGTGTTACACAGTGACTGATGACTGATGAGTGATACAGTAACTCATGTGTTACACAGTGACTGATGACTGATGAGTGATACAGTAACTCATGTGTTACACAGTGGCGGATGACTGATGAGTGATACAGTAACTCATGTGTTACACAGTGACTGATGACTGATGAGTGATACAGTAACTCATGTGTTACACAGTGACTGATGACTGATGAGTGATACAGTAACTCATGTGTTACACAGTGACTGATGACTGATGAGTGACGCAGTAACTGATGAGTTACATGATGACTGTAGCATTATTATGTAACCTGTAAAACCTGTATGTAAAAGAGTGTTCACTGACGAAGTAGCTTAATGTGAATTCTAACTCCTATCAGTACCTAATATTGCCTGGATACTGTCGCATTAAAATAGGGACAACTGAAAGGAGGGAAAAATGTAACCTTTATTATACAATATGGCATGTAAAATCATTATCACAATTTCCCAAGTGTACATACAGTATTTCGGGGTTTAACGTTTCACCTGTAATATAAACAAACATTTTTGCTCGCTCGCATTGTAAATAACAATAGGATGTTTCTATTTACTTTTTAATGTGCTTCTGACGCAAAAGAGTTTAGTGTCTTCACCAGTTCTTATGAACAAATAGATTAGTTTTTTTTTTACTTTTTATGCTAGTAATTATTTATTTATTATTTTATTGTTGACAAAAAAAAATGTGGCTCTTCAAAACCCTTTTTTTTGTAAGTTACTTTTTTTTTATTGTAATTTTTTACTCTTTCGACTCAAAAGGTTGCCGACCCCTGACCTACATCATTAGTTTACTTACATAATGTACAAAAACATTCACTGTAGTAAGTATGAACTTTGAAAACGCACAAGTTACGGATATATTTACAAAAATGTTCCTGCAGTCTTATATTTCATACACTTTTACCTAATAGTGACGTCACAGGCCCGACTTTTGTATGGAGCGTTTTCACGAGACATGCAAAATTTTGTTTACATATCGTAACTTTTGATACTCTGTTTCTTCTGTGAACTATTTTCCATTTTTGCAGTTGATTCATTTATGCAAAAAAAAATCAGTTGTCTAAGCTATCACGTAAATAGTAATTACTGAGCGAGAAGAAATGAAAAATTCATTGCATTAATGCTCTAAAAAATAGATATTGCAAATTTTCAGCGCTTCAACAGCAACATATTCGTGAAGGACGGCAAGAAGTGCTGCTGCGCGGCGGTCGGCTCCCGCGACCGCGCGCTGTCGATCTGGCTGACGTCGCTGAAGCGGCCGCTGGTGGTGGTGCACGACCTGTTCGCCGACAGCGTGCTCGACCTGTCCTGGAGCTCCGACGGTATGTTGCCGACGAGCAGATATTTAACCTGATAGTGTAATGTTGAGTTGTTGTGAAGAACAAAAACTGTCCGTGATCAGCATACTATAATCTATATACTAATATAATAAAGAAGAATAGTTTGTTTGTTTGCGTTGAATAGGCTCCGAAACTACTGGACCGATTTTGATGAAATTTGGCACAGATATAGATTAGACCACGGAGAAGGACATAGGCTACTTTTTATCGCGGCAAAATGTACCTACCGCGCTAATGTAATTACCGCGCGATATCCTTTTGCGCGCACAAAGTCGCGTACAACATCTAGTAGTTTTCCCTGCAGCTTCCCTAAACTCCCCATATCGATTTCGGTGCCGCTGGCCAGTTTCATCGAAACCAAGCCAGTTACGCAGGAGTAATTTTACAGTGCCCAAATGTGTGCATAGCACACCCTCTCTCTCTCTCCTCCTTTACTCTCATAACCCAGTGGTACAGATAACTGACACGACTGACGAAATATCAGGCGAATTTTTACATGCCTATCCGACGCATGGATAATCTTTCTTTGACAGCCTCCGTGGTCTAGTGGTTCTAGCATTGGCTCTCGACTCGGAGGTCGTGGGTTCGATTCCCACAAGGGAACAACAAAAAATGTTGTTTCCAAGTTTGGTTAGGACAATGCAGGCTGATTGTCTGACAAGAAAGATGATCCATGCGTCGGATGGGCATCTAAAAAGTCGGTCCTGCGCCTGATCTCTCGCCAGTCGTGTCGGTCATCCGTCCCACTGGGTTATGAGAGTAAAAGGAAGAGAGAGTGCTCTTGTGTACTGCGCACACACTTGGGCACTATAAAATCACTCCTGCGTAACTGGCCTGGTTTCAATGAAACCGGCCACCATCACCGAGATCGGTGTGGGAGTTATTATTATTATAATCTTTCTTGTCAATCAGGTGATCAGCCTGCATTGTCCTAACCAAATTTGGAAACAACATTTTTTGTTGTTCCAATGCGGGAATCGAACCCACGACCTCCGAGTCAACCACTAGACTACGGAGGCTGTACGTACTATATCGCTAGATTATATACGATTTTTCTGACCTAAATAAAGATCAGGTTGACCAGCATAAACAAGAACAAAAATCCATGTAGACCTCAATCCGGGCTACCCCAATATTACCCCATTAAGATTCAAGCGTATGTAGCAAAATTGTGGCCGATCGCAACAATATCAGTCTTACATTAACTTTTTCTAAGTAATATATAAAAGATGAGTGTTTATTAAAATAATACACACTCGTCTATTATATATCTAGACTGTGAATTAATAACAAATTTTGAAGATTTTAAACCTTTTTATAATGACTTTCACTTAAAATAAAAATGTTGTGGGACAAAACATAATTATTGTCAATTGAAAACCTACTGTGTTTTAATCAACTTCAAAATTATAAAGTGCAGAAGTTTTTTTGATCGAATGTGCTAATCTCTCAGCATTTTGCATCCACTGGTTGGATTTGAAAAATTCTTTATGAGTTAGATAGCCCATTTAATTAGATAGGATACCTATGATATCACGCTATGTCTATTTCAAAAGCTTGTTACAGGTGTGGTTAAAAGAGACACGCAAGACTGTAACAAATTAATTATATTTAAAATTTAAAATGACTAGAATGGGGGGTCGCGTGTAGATAAGCCGGCCCCACGTTTGGCGCCAGTTGTTACAGGTGTGGTTAAAAGAGACACGCAAGACTGTAACAAATTAATTATATTTAAAATTTAAAATGACTAGAATGGGGGGTCGCGGGTAGATAAGCCGGCCCCACGTTGGGCGCCAGTTGTTACAGGTGTGGTTAAAAGAGACACGCAAGACTGTAACAAATTAATTATATTTAAAATTTAAAATGACTAGAATGGGGGGTCGCGGGTAGATAAGCCGGCAAAGTCTGGTTCAGCCCTGGGTGGTAGAGGTGAGTTTGGGGATAATTGGGCACACGGCACTTAGCTGGTCGATGGAAGCCAGGAACAGGTTGGTCTGCAGTCCGGTGACGAGGGTCCGTCAACTCCAAAGGCCAAGATCTGACCGACAGCCCTTGGTATGTTACTTGGTATCGTCCAGACCCGAACAATGGTAACTGGCCGGATCGTGTGTGGCCCAAGCAGGAACTTTTCCAGCCGGAACTTAGAACCCTGGAATGGTAAGTCCAGATATGCAGAGCTTGATCGATGCCGCAGCCGTGATCCCGGAACCTCGAGATCAGGGCTGTGGTCCCTTACAGTTTTAAATAGGTACTACAATTTTAAAATAGGTACTAAGCATATGTTTAAAAATAATTAAGGTTTATAATGCAAAATAACATGATGTAAAAAAAAGTTTGACAGGTTAAAATTTACAACACGCATAAACATAAAAAATATAAAACTAGGCGAAATTACAAGAATGCGTGTTGATAAAACAGGCCCACCATGATATTAGCATCTAATAAGTTAAACGGGGAACCTCCACGTGTTCCACAAATCAATTTGACATTTACCTACAATTTGATGTAAAATCAATTTGGAAAAGAACAATATAAAATTATTAAAGCGAAAACTACACAATTACAAGAGTTACACGACACAGAAATACACAGACTCACCGTGAAGACGGGTTTAAAATTACTTGAACTTAGAAACGTGGAATTTTAAAAGCAACCACACTCAAACAATTTTAGATGTCCAAAAAAGAGATATGAAAAAGGAACTGTCATTCGCGCGTCAGGCTTTTATACCCGACCAAAAAAATATATATATTTTTTAAATTACATTGACTACACAGCTGAGAGTTTTTGCCACAGTAGAAATATATTGAGTTATTTAGAATGATAACCTAATAACGCAAAACTGGTGTATTTTAAGTTGTTTAAAAAGATTATGATGTTTAAATTTAAAAAGAATTAGATTCAAATCAATAACGGCCGTTTTCAATATTCTATCTATCCAAAATCCTTGCTACTAACGGTAGGCAAATCTATCTTTTTGTCCTTACTTGCGTTTCAATAACCTACTGGCAGTAGGCATTTCCTGTCGAAGCAGCACATCCTATCTACGGAAGTAGAAGAAGACGAAGACGGATAGCCAACTAGAGATGGGTAAGCTCATACAAATGAAATGCAGATAGCTTTATCTGCATTTCAATATAAGTTTCAACTTAATCTCCGGTAGGCCGAGCTTACCGAGGATACGTCATTTGCTTATCTGCCAAAATCGGGCGTTTTGCCGAGGATAGCAATGTGTACCATGTTGTTCATGTATTATTTTTATGATATTTCGGTTTTTAATGTGTATGTAATTATTATTTTAATATTTGCGCGACAAAATGTTGCCAGCATTTTTATGGCAGTGTTAGAATACCTTGATGCTGCTGTTCTCCTTCACAAAACTGCTTTAATTTGAGTATCATATATTATGTCTCGGGCAGCACATTTTACAACCTCAAGCATTGTACAAATAACAATTTTCCAAATTTTGTTTCACTAATAACTGTGAATTTGGAAACATATTCGACTTCTACTAGGTATCGACTATTGACCACTGTTTAAAGATTTCAAAACTCAAGCTATCACGCAGTAACATTTGAGAGAACAAATCTTGCATTAGAAAGTTAAGGACATTTGAAGTACGGTTTTCACCATACTTCAAATGTCAGTCATATTGTTTTCACCATTAGTCGAATATCAGCCATCTTTTTTTCACGATACTTCAAATTTCATAATGGCCCCAAAATCTCAAAAGTGGGGCCAACTAACTGGAGACACTTTTTTACCTCAACATGCCTCGTCTAACATATATAACATGTCTTTGCCACTGTCGTATTTATCAATTTAAACTTATCGTAATATTATTAACTAGATGTCGCCCACGACATCGTTCGCGTGAAAGTTAATTTCTTAGAAACCTTACATTTTTCCTCAATAAAAAATAGCCTATGTCCTTCCCCGTGGTCTACTCTACGTCTGTGCCAAATTTCATCAAAATCGGTCCAGTAGTTTCGGAGCCTATTCAATGCAACAAACAAACAAACAAGCTTTTCCTCTTTTTTATAAACTAGATGTTGCGCGCGACAAAAAAAATCCCGCGGTAACCGTACACTTTGCCGCGATAAAAGGTAGCCTATGTCCTTCCTCGTGGTCTATTCTATATCTGTGCCAAATTTCATTAAAATCGGTCTAGTAGATTCAGAGCCTATTCGATGCAAACAAACAAACTTTTCTTCTTTATTATATTAGTATAGAATATGTACTACGTAAGTATACATACATACATACATACAATCACGCCTTTTTCCCGTAGGGGTAGGCAGGACCGCCTCATCCCGTAGGGGTAGGCAGAGACCACTTCTTTCCACTTGCTACGATCCTTACATACTTCTTTCGCTTCGTTCACTTTCATTCTTACCATCCATTCCTCCTCTTACATTCAACGTAGCCAAGCGTCTCTCCATGGTCCGCTTTTCGCCTCCGCGAGAAACGAGACGTGATGGGTGGCGAACCACATCGCCCCCATTTTGGATAATTAAATTATTTTTGATTATCCATTGCGTTTCCACGGATTGGTGGAGAGGGTAGGAATAGGGAAAGGGAAGGATAGGTGGTGCGGAAAGGAAGATTGGTAAATTAGAGTGGGAAATAGGAAATGTAGGATATTACCGCCCAGGAGGGCGAGGGATAGGACAGTAATAGCTAGGGAAGCCGGGGTCGCATACCCGTATACTATACCACAACTACCGGACAGGTAAGTTGGGAAGAGTATCCCATGACAAAGTATTGGCGTAAAGTATACGTAAGAATTGGCGTTCGAAATTCAAAATTATACCTGATATTATTCGTCTGTGCAAACCACATACTTTGCTCGCTCTTTTATCGTGTATATTCTTTCACACATCGCCTGAGATTGGTTAAGCAGAAATAGCAGATTAATTTGAAATTTCAAACTACGAAATACTATTCTATTTGATTTGAAAAATTATTTTCAACTTTTACAGAATTTGTTAGCTCATGTTTTGTTATTTGCAAAAAACTGTAATTTTTAGTGAAGTGAACCAACATCGTAGGTGTTGAGTGAACTCGAAATCATATTTATTATGATGAAACAGTGATTTTGATAAAAACTTCATGTATATTATCCACTGTTTATACATGCTTTAACTCAAAGAATATCGGTGAGTATTTGTATAAAATTTTACCATATTTTAACTTCTCGTTTTATTGAAAAGACATAAGATTATATTTGTTTGACGACCTCTGTGGCTCAATGCCTGGGGTCGGGTTCGAATCCTGCAGAAGGAACAAAAAGTTTTTCTGTGTTCCTGGGTCATGGATGTGTATTAAATAATTATGTGTATAATATAACAAAAATCTTAATAATAAAATGTAATATAATTTCATAATTTGCAGGTATTGGATTCCAATTTCAAGGGCACGCAATAATAATTATGACAACATGAACATACTCGTATTTCAAGATTCTCATTAGTATAACGTTACGTTACGCCGCTGTCAATTAATGGCCTGCTAGGCCTACAAAAGTGTACCTACCTATTTTGCACCAAAGGATAACCGCTGAAGTTAATCATGATATGTTGTTTAATAATGTGGTAATCTGAAATATTTTGGTTACCAATCGTTAGCCCTCGTATCCACGAGAGTTTTTTTGTGGACAGGAAAAACTGCACTGTAAATAGAACTCCGCACCTAATCTACAATAGAGCTGAAAATCGAAGTGTCAAGTGTACACGATTTTTAGCTGTGTCGTATCAAAGTTCTATTTAATATAGTGTAGTTTTTTCAGTCGCGATCACATAAAAACGTTCGTGGGAATGTAGCCTTACTTTTGTATTTTTTTAATGCAATAAAAACGATCGAATTATAGTTGTTTTGTTGTTTATTTACCTTTTTAACGTAATAATTGGGACCTAAATATAAAATTGAAAACAATAACCTACGTACAGTTTTTTTTTTATTGTAGGCTTGAATCTTTTGCACTACGTAACGTAAAAAAGCTAAAAGAAAAGCTTTTTTTATTCCGAGTGCCACCTAAGTTACGTAGTATAGTTACATTCTCTCTGGATTTAACAACTGATATTAAGGCTACGTTCCCTCGAGCAGTTTTCAAAAAACAAAAAAGAAACGCTCGTGGGAATGTAGCCTTACTTATGTATTTTACTTTCTTTAAAATGCAATAAAATGATTGCATTATAGTTGTTTTGTTGTTTTATTTAAATTTTTAATACAATAAAATCGACAAAAATATGTACCCAACGTATTTTTTCATTTCAGACTTGAATCTATTGCACTTTTATATAATGGTTATTTTCTACGTAAAAAAGCTATGTTATAATTTTGAAGTTCGAACACATTTTTTAAATTCGGAGTGCCACTTCTTATTACGTACCTACCTACCAGGTAGTGTAAAGTTGCTCTCTTTGCTTCGAAATTTGAATTCATTTAAAAATTTACATTCCTTTTCACGCGACTCCTAGCATCAATCTGTTATATTTCACTATTGTATTTAATAAAAAAAACATGATAACTATAGTAAAAAATCATCCCGAGTTTTGATTCTCAATTTAAAGACAATATTTATGGTCTTAACTAGTAAATATATTAATTTCAAAATAAATATATAATGTTTTCAAACATGAATCGTTATGTAGTTAGCATGGAATGAAACATTTCAAAAGGCTTGCATAGGCGAGAGAGACGGATATGCTATTCATCAATGGTGATTGGACAAGAATAAATAGGTCCTATCTTTGATTGTGAAACGCATTTCCTATCTATTTTTAATGATAGATTGGCTATGTATTGTTAATTGTAGATACGATATTGAAAACGGCCGTAAATCGATAACTATTGAATCCATAACCGTAGTTACCACCATATACCATAGATGGCGTTGAGAATGTCGACTTGAACCCATAGCCGTAGTTACCACCATATACCATAGATGGCGTTGGGTGTATCGATTTTAACGAAATTTAATTAAATAAAATGTAACTACGTTACAAGCTAGTCCTACTAATATTATGAATGTGAAAGTTTGTGAGGATGTATGGATGGATGGATGTTTGTTACTCTTTCACGCAATAACTATTGAACGGATTTTGATGAAATTTTGTATCTTAGTCGTTTAGGCTCTGGATTAAAACGAAGGCTACTTTTTATCCCAGAGAATACCACTGTATTCTCCCGAGGGATACTTTATTTACACGGGCGGAGCCGCGGGCAACAGCTAGTTATTGATAAAGTGTTCGTGTTACAGGACTCAACCTTCTGGCGTGCAGTTCGGACGGCACAGTCGCCTGTATACAATTCACCAATAAGGAGATAGGGACACCGCTATCAATTGACGAAAAGGTAAATATTATTTTTAAATTTCGTTCAAATCACATAGGATTATTCGGAAGGTGTTACTAACCTATAGGGAATATGCATAAAATATAAAAATAGCTTAAAATATAATAATATGATACTAGACAGAAAAACAAAGAAAATGGCGAGAAAATTTTCAATATCTGTTGATAAATGAGCAAGATATGAGCGGTCAAAGTTTGTAATCTATCTCTTTTTAGCAAAAAGAAGTTTAGTATGAACTTTCTATGAAAGTCGTGTTATGTGACGTCACGATACACGTCGGATCTCTCTGTCTAATAGACCACTTTAAACGTTCATATCTTCGTTATTTTTAATGTTATCAAAAAACTGATTTTACCATACGGTTTACCAAACAAGATAGATCTATATAAATAAATAAATAAAATACGTGCATATTCCCTATTAAGAAATGAAATATTTGTGTTTCATCTTTCAGCTTTATTATTCATAATGAAGCTGAAAGTTTCTAAAAAGCTGTTGTAAGGCTTTGAATTTTGGGCCGTTCGCCGCGAAATTCAAGTAAGAGAAGTAAGAGGACTAAATGCAAGAATTTAAAGCATTTGTCCCTGAAGTTATCTGATAAAATCTTTATTTGTATAATCGAGGGACTACATAGACGGTCTAGATCTAAAATACCGTAAGGCTACGTTCCCACGAGAGTATTTTGTGGTCGCGACATAAAAAAACAGCCCTGTAAATAGAACTCTGTGCTAGTACCAATAGAGCTGAAAACCGAAGTGTCAATAAATGTCAGATTTGACAACTCTACACGATTTTCAGCTGTATTGTATTAGCGCAGTGTTCTATTATTTACAGTGCAGTTATTTCTGTCGCGTCCACAAAAAAACTCGTGGGTACGAGGGCTAAAGATACGTAATCTTCTTATCTTCTTCTTCTTATCTTATATAGAAAAATGAATTGCTGTTCGTTAGTCTCGCTAAAACTCGAGAACGGGTGGACCGATTTGGCTAATTTTCATCTTAAAGTAATCGTATCAGTTTAAAGTTTGATAGAATGTTTTGTTTAAAGCTTTAATACGGTGAGAAATTTCATTTCATAGTTGAGGCAGAATCATGTTTGTCGGGACAGCTAGTGTGTAGATAAAATTATTTTTATTTACTAGAACGCATTCTACGAGAAGATATACGGCAAGTGTCCTCTGCGCGAGTCGAGCGACACGGCTAGCCTGCTAGTGGAGTGTCCTGAAATACTACTGGCCCGCGAGCGCGCCGCCCCGCCACCGCCGCCGCACCCGCCCGCCATAGACAAGACGGTACGTACCACGCGCAGCCAAAGACAAGACAGTAAGTACGTAATTCGCCTATAGACAAAACCATACGACATACATGTTAATAATAAGCCATAGATGGTACGTACCACGCGCGCCCAAAGACAAGATATATTGTCGTATGGTTTTGTCTATATTTAGCTATAGACAAAAACCTAAGGATATGTTACTGTAAAAGCTCGAACTACGGTAATATCCTAAGATTTTCCAGTAAAACCTAAGATTTACCAATTCTTAAGGGTAAATGTCCAAAAAGGTTTGCGATTTGAACTTTTACCACCATTCACTTGGTAAATCTTAGGATTTACGTTAAAGGCACGGTAAATGTTGAAAAAAATAATGTCGTAACGTTAAGAAGAAGGAAGCTGTTCATTACAGGCGTATAAAGGGCTACGATATTACAAAGAAACTAGCGCCATCTAGCGTCAACCAATGAAACCACTTGGTATGAACAAAGACAACGTAAAACCCCCTACTCAATACTAGATGGCGCTACTGTGCGAACTTTCCTGAAAAATCCAACCCGGTTACACGAGTCGGAAACTTTCTGGAATAGTCTGGGACTCGACTCGGCCCATATAAATAGCCGCAGGAATGCGAGCGAAGACAGTTCGATTTTAACAGCGAAACAGGCGATTTCGAAGTGAAAACTAGTGATCAAGAGTGATACCAGTGAGTGAAACCTACGACTTGGCTACGACATAGGACATCGTCAGTGCTTAGTATTTGGACCTAGTGCTTTGTGTTGGACCTAGTGCTAGTGAATAAAGTCTTCAAAAGAGTCAGCAGGTCTTTTGCTCCAAATCCTTCGAACCCTAACACGTAACAATATTTTGACTATAGGCGGCGAAGAAAAGCTAATTGTGCCGATGAAGGAAGATAGTGGAGAAATCAAGTATTACGTTTGTTGTTGTTGTTGTAGGAACACTGTACGTTTTGGAATAAAAATATCCTATGTCCTTTCCTATGAAATTTGGTAATAAACAAAGTATGTTTATACCAAAATCGGTTCAGCGGTCAAAGCTTGAAGAGGTAACATACATACACACTTTCGCATTTATAATATTAAGTGTAGATTCTCGAAGAAACGCATGTTGCTGTTGGATACGGTGGAAGAACGACGATGCTCAAAGAATGTAACCGCAAGTATAAAAACATTACAGTTGAGGCTATCATGACATATTTGAAGCTATGACAAGGTTCCTTTTTTAAAAAATGCCCATTTCATAATTATGTAATGACCTAATAACAAGATTTTCTTACTACCTATATTAATTGTCTTTTTTTACTTTGTTTGTTAAAAACCAAATAATAAGAAGAATAATGTATAATAAATTCAATTAGACTAGCTTATGTAAGTGTTATGTTTGTATTTCGTTGTTAAATACCAAATAGAAAAATACTCATTTAGTTAGATAAGCCAACATAGGTAAGCGTTATGTTTGTGAGAAGATAATTTTACTTGTGTTATTTTTTACTACTAGAAGTATTTCAAAGATTTTAAAATTACTACCTAGTTCCTAAATTTATTAATAAAGTAATATCCGAAATGAAAATAATTTAAATAGGTTAGGATTAGTAATTTAATTACTATCGATCGATACCTATATTATAATAATATTATGTACCTAAGGTTTTGACTTCTAGTTATTAGTTTATTTCAATATAAATGATTATGAATTACACATTGTTTTATTCCTAAAACCAACATCTACCAGCTGACAGCGGTAAAACCTAGCATATACTGAATTCAAATGATAAAAGCCCGAAAAAAGCGTCCCAGTTTCAGAAATACTTACATTTACCAACTCATGTCGGTAAATCCTAAGACTTACTCTTAAAGCTGCGCGTCCACTGCATCGGAATCGGAGCGGACGGAGCGGACGGATTTGTTGCTTTGTATGGATTTCTATGGTACTGCGTCCACTGGATCGGCATTTCTGCGCCCGCGACCGGTATTTTTGCCGATGACGTCATCGGCAGTGAACCCGTCATTCGGATTCCGAACGTTTCAAGTTCTGACGTGTTTGCGACGACGCGACGGCTATACATAAATACTTATTCACGACGAATGACGATATTTTAATTACTTTAGTGGAAAAATATGATGAACTTTACAATCTAAAACATCAACATTATCTTAACCAACTGAGGAGAGACGATATATGGGATGAAATTGGGCAAATAATAAATAAAAATTGTAGAATATAGTGAAGTTCAAAAAACTTTTTTCGAGTCATATGAATGTACCCAAAAAATATATTTTCATCTTCTAATAAATCAGAATATAATGTATGAAATTCTCCAAAAATTATTCTTTTTGAATTTATATTATGATTTATGAACCCATATCTTTCGTTTCCTCTTGTTTCTCTTTTCCTCTTCTGATAAAATAAGCTAATTACAACCTATTCGGTCTGAGATTACAACAATATATCTCGTCACTATCCTCCATAATGCAAGTGCACGTTCAGGCTGACGGATTAAAAATAACTAAATTGCCGATGCTGAATCCGGATGCAGTGGACGCACCCCATCGGCATTTTGTAAATGCCGACGCTCCGTCCGCTCCGTCCGCTCCGATTCCGATGCAGTGGACGCGCAGCTTAAATCTTAAGATTTACCGTAGTTCGAGCTTTTACAGTAACAGTTATACTAGATGTTATTAACAAGCCATAGATAAGACGGTACGTACTACGTGCAACCATAGACAAGTTATATTTATATTTTATAAATGTCCTACGCGGTCATAGACGTGATTACGTCAGAGCGCAGTCAGTACACAGTCACATCATCATTTTCTAATAAATAAATGAACAACATAATATTAAGGTAAGCCGATAAGAATCTAGTTTCGATTCTTTATATTCTGGATATAGCTTACATTGAGAGATTTATGGTGAGATGTGACTTACACAGAGCGCGAGCAAGCCGTCTAGTGTGGTATCAGAGGCGCGCAGCATGTGCGACACGCCGCTGCGGCCCGTGGACCGGCAGATCGAGACGCGCACGTCGGACGGCAAGCGCCGCATCACGCCCGTCTTCATACCGCTCACCATGGCCGACGCAAAGTGAGTCACACAAAGTACAGAGATACAAATATAACGTTGTGGTGACTGTTAAACTTTGGACTTTAATAAAATGAAATTTAAATATATAAATATTATTTACACACACACACACGCACGCTTCATCATACAGTCACTCTCTCATACTAATACTAGTTAAATATTTACAATTATTATTAGTAACTTTATTAACACATAACATAAAATCACCTACTACAATATTAAATCTAAATTTATATTTTTACTAATATTTACATAATCTATAATTACAACTTAAATTGTGTATTTAGGTAAATATATTTATAAAGCGTCAAAATATCGTGTCGTAAGGTTTCACGGCGCGTGCGCAGCCATACCGGTATGGTACGTAGCCTATGAGCGATAAGCTCGTGCGCGCGCCGTGATGTTCGATGCTTCAGTTAGTTGGTATCTAACCGTACGAAATATAGACGCGTGACCTTCTTAAACTGTTTTAATCAATGCGTAGTGTGTGATTTAGTCATTTACTAATCGTGTGAGTTTGATGAGTGCCAATAAACTGGATATAGTGACTTATTTGCTTATTTCATCAACGTGTACGCACCAACATCCTGCATCATCTTTACCGCCTTATTAATCAGGTAACTCATGTCATCTTCCTCACCACCACCACTACCCATAACGTAATATACAGCATTTTTGCTGCCTGTGTGATCAGTCCAGCGGGGATATTCACAATACCCGTTCGATTCGGATTCGAAAACTTACCGTGCAGTTGTTGGTCAATGCTTAGCGCGGCAAGCGTTTATTGGCTGCCGCGTAGGGAAGTTATCGACTAGAGCAGTGCAGGATGAAGGATTATTTTTGGGAGATAAACTTGGCTTTGTAGTAGTGTAGTTTGTTCGATTTACTGGAACTTGTTGTGACTTATTTATACCGATTCGCAGCGAGTCACTGGGCTCAGTATCAGGCGCGGGCGGCGCGGAGAATTGCTTCAGCACGTCATCACAGAGCAAGTCACGTATACGTGTCGAGCGGCGAGACGACATCGTCATACACCCTAACGTCAGCAACCACGCCACGCACGCGCCGCAGCCGACGTGAGTACACAGTACACACACACGCAAATATAAAACGCACGCAAACGTACACACACACGCACGTCGAGCGGCGCAACGACATCGTTATACACCCTAACGTAAGCAACCACGCCACGCACGCGCCGCAGCCGACGTGAGTACACACACACGCAAATACAAAACGCACGCAAACGTACACACACACGCACGTCGAGCGTCGCGACGACATCGTCATACACCCTAACGTCAGCAACCACGCGACGCACGCGCCGCAGCCGACGTGAGTACACACACACGCAAATATAAAACGCACGCAAACGTACACACACACGCACGGTGAGCGGCGCAACGACATCGTTATACACCCTAACGTCAGCAACCACGCCACGCACGCGCCGCAGCCGACGTGAGTACACACACACGCAAATACAAAACGCACGCAAACGTACACACACACGCACGTCGAGCGTCGCGACGACATCGTCATACACCCTAACGTCAGCAACCACGCCACGCACGCGCCGCAGCCGACGTGAGTACACACACACGCTAATACAAAACGCACGCAAACGTACACACACACGCACGTCGAGCGGCGCGACGACATCGTTATACACCCTAACGTCAGCAACCACGCCACGCACGCACCGCAGCCGACGTGAGTACACACACACACGCAAATACAAAACGCACGCAAACGTACATACACACGCACGTCGAGCGTCGCGACGACATCGTCATACACCCTAACGTCAGCAACCACGCCACGCACGCGCCGCAGCCGACGTGAGTACACACACACGCTAATACAAAACGCACGCACAAACACACGCATGTCGAGCGGCGCGACGACATAGTCAAACACACTAACGTCAGCAACCACGCCACGCACGCGCCGCTGCCGACGTGAGTACACACACACACGCAAATACAAAACGCACGCAAACGTACACACACACGCACGTCGAGCGTCGCGACGACATCGTCATACACCCTAACGTCAGCAACCACGCCACGCACGCGCCGCAGCCGACGTGAGTACACACACACGCTAATACAAAACGCACGCACAAACACACGCATGTCGAGCGGCGCGACGACATCGTCATACACACTAACGTCAGCAACCACGCCACGCACGCGCCGCTGCCGACGTGAGTACACACACACACGCAAATATAAAATACACGCAAAGGTACACACACACACAAACACACGCATGTCGAGCGGCGCGATGACATCGTTATACACCCTAACATCAGGAACCACGCTACGCACGCGCCGCAGCCGACGTGAGTACACACACATGCAAATATAAAACGCACACACGTACGGACGTCGAGCGAGGCGACGACATAGCGCAATATGTTTATCAGCTATAAGTACGTTGTATTAGCCTTCACTGGTTCGAACGTTCGAATGATTTTTTCGACGTTCGCTACAATAAATTCGTTCGAAAAACGCATCCTTTGTACGTATATTATGTAGTTTGTATTTATTAATTTTCAACAGAGGGGTCGAGTTTGTTTTTCAAGGGGGTCGCAGCCCCCTAGAAAAACAAACTCGACGGAAACCCAACCCACGGGTTGAGAAACGATGTATTAGAGATAACCGTATGAAATTAAATGACTCACATATCCCAATGCCAGATTATGTTGCGCGTGTTAGAATATTGGTATTTTTATAGCTTTAAAATAAATTTCTTTCAAAAGCTAAATTTATCATTTTTATACTTTGACAGTTATGTCACAATATCACAATATCACTGGGGTCACACTAAGTGTGACAGTACATGTCAAATACAGGTACATATATACTAAAAAGCGTGACATGGGGGGGGTTCAAAAAGTCGAAATTTTGCGTGACGTAATATGTGGATGGCCCCTAACAAGTAGACACTCATTACCTATTTTTTAATTTTTAGGTTGTTTAATTATTTTTTATTGTTTGATAGATACCCAATTACTACGAGTATTGACTTATTTGATTATTTTTTTACTTTTATTTAATACTAGCTGATGCCCGCGGCTCCGCCCGCGTGAGTACAGTAACCCACGGGAACCTTATATGTCCCGCGATAAAACGTAGTCTCTGTCATTACTCATTTCCCGAGGTCTACTTTATATCTGTGCCAAATTTTATGATAATCAGTTTAGTAGTTTTTACGTAAAACTGTGAATAGAGTATCCCACGGGAACTGTAAATTTCCCAGCGATAAGAAGTAGCCTATGTACTTTCTCAAAATTTTTATTTTCATAAATTTCATTTAAATCGGTTCAGTAGTTTTAGCGTTAAAGACTGACAAACAGACACACACACTTTCCCATTTATAATAAATATTAGTGTGTATTGTCACCTTAGCAACTACTAGTCGATGTTCTCTAAACTGTTTCTTTTGTGTGAGATTATTAATTTTACTAGGTAAGTACCTTAAATGACTCTATGTCTTAAATCTCATAATAAATATTTTTAAATCCCAAATTAGTTTCCCCGGTATTGGTTTTAACTAAAAGTCAGAGTTACAACTAGTTTTATCTGAAAATCCAATATATTAGTATGAAATTCTAGTTTTGACTAGGTATTTCTAGTTTTAACAAAGGCATTTAGTAAAACCTAGTTTTAACTAGGGAAAACGAGTTATAAGGAAAAACGGGTTTTAACTGTAACATATACCTACATCGGTATCGGCGCACAGTGTTTTAGAAATCCTCAAAATCGGACATTTCTAAACTAAGCCCAGAGGTCGATGGCGTCTTGTATTTCAAACTTAAGAGTAGAACACCCGTGTGCCAATTCTACTTAGTTTTTGAGATAAATAATTTAAAATATGGGCATTTTTTCAAGTCATCGATTCATAAAATTAATTTATTACGTCAATTGCGAGGCGTTGTAAACTTGTTATATACTTTGTTCGATACACCAGTTAAATGCGCATTTATTATACTTTATTACGTTTCTGCCACTTGAGTACTTTTAAAGATATATTTTTTTTTTCACTTTTCAAACTTGATTTTTTTTCTTCGATACTAATTTGTTTCCGCGATTGTTTTTTGTACTAAACCATACTCTGTCATAGTTTATTTGTACAGAATTTTTTTCAATTGCCAATCTAACTAGGAACGGGAGAAATAAGCATTCTTTTATTTTTAAGTAGCCCCTGACCTATTTTTAAGAGCAAAGTTTCATATACCATAGATTTTACGAAAATAAAAAAATCATAAACTCCGATGAAAGGTTGTGTATAGCGCGGGAAGGGGTCCATCCTACTTTATAAAAAAACCTTTTGAATTTTTATATAAAATGCGAAGAAACTTTTTCCCCAACCTAATATATAACAAGTTTACAACGCCTCGCAATTGACGTAATAAATTAATTTTATGAATCGATGACTTGAAAAAATGCCCATATTCCAAATTATTTATCTCAAAAACTAAGTAGAATTGGCACACGGGTGTTCTACTCTTAAGTTTGAAATACAAGACGCCATCGACCTCTGGGCTTAGTTTAGAAATGTCCGATTTTGAGGATTTCTAAAACACTGTGCGGCGCGCGCGCTCTCGGCGCGGGGAGTTTTATATTCAATTGTGTTTATGTTCTCTGGAACGACTCACGGGCGCGAATATTCTTATTACGATAGATGCTGGACAAAGTTTAATTAAAACATTAGTTTAAAAGATAAGTTAAATGAAAAGTACACACTCGAAACAAATACTATATTTTTTAAATGAAAAAAAAATCAAGAAACTGATAAAATAAGTAAGTAGAACAAAGTTATATTTATTTAAAGCACTGAAGCTTTTCCCAAGAGTAAGTTACTAAATAACTATAATATATTAATCTAAAATATATTTTATTAGTAACTAAACATTCGTTTATACACATTTACAAGATTATTTAAATATTTTTCCGGCTAGGCCGATCAGGAAAAAAGTTAGAGCAAAAATTTACCGAGTCAACCTTCTTTTTGCTCTCTTGTAAAGTAAGGATTTAGCAGACGTAACTTCGTTCAGCGCGTAGGTAGATTTTACAATTATACAAATATACTAGCTTTTACTTCTGTATATACACTATTGAATGAATGAAAAAATGTTTTTAGGGTTTCGTGCCTAATGGGTAAAAACAGGACCCTATCACCTCGACGCGACGTGCGCGACTGCTTGATATAATATATTTTTAGCTCTTGAATATAAATTTTACGATATCATCTAAATATAAGATATTAATTTAACTAACTGTATGGTTTAAATGGTAATGGTGTATATAAAGTAAGGTATTTAATTTGCTAAGGGTTATACTGTATCCGTCTAAATAGCTTCTGATAATAAATACCATACATAATAATAAGTATAAACTGGGTACGGGCAGCTAGTTTTACTAAGTAAACCGCTATGTCCCTGCATTTTAAATCTGTAATATCTTCGAAAATATTCATTTAAATTGCATGCTGTACAAGGGCCATATTGATCTATATTAAATGCACAATGTATTTAAGGTACTTAATTGGATATGGATTAATGCTGTAGGTATTGCTTAAAATAGCTTCGTAAATAAGTTATTATTTCTCGTAAAAAGTAAAGGATAAAAAATAGTTATTGTGGGTTATTGCTAAGAGATAGACATATGCCATCGCGGACTTTTTTGTAGGCCTTTTTATGCTGTACAATACTGTAGTACATTATTTTGATCTGTCTCGTAGCCAGCGTTTGCAATGTAAGCGCAAAAATGAGTTTATTTAGGACATTAGAAACCTCTAAAAACGGCTGTGTTTTTCTACTATATTATTCATGTCATATAAATATAGGTAAACCTTCCTATTGAATCACTATATCTATTTAAAAAATCCGTTGCGTAGTTATGGACAGGACAGACAAAAAAGCGACTTTGTTTTATACTATTAATAGTGATTCGTACAAAGGCTGGAGTTTTATATACTTTACAATTTAGTACCATTTATCGCATACACTTAAAAATCTCAAGTGCACACATAACTTACACTAACACACAATACCTACTTCGCTATATCGCACAAACCAATTTCAACATGCTGGTGCCCATTTTACAAATTGACAACTGTTTACAGGAGCGGGCCTCAAATGGACGTTCGTCTGCGCAAGCGCGGCGTCGCGGCGCTGCCGGGGCCCAGCGTGGACGAGCTGGCGGCGAAGAGGCCCCGCGCAGAGGGCCCCGCGCCGACCGCCGGGGGCCCCGCGCTGTCGCTGCCCGCGCCCGCGCTCGGTACCGCGGGCCCTGTAGTGCGCGCCGCCGGGGCCTACCGGCTACAAGTGAGTCCCAAATATACAAGACTAGATGTTGCCCGCAACTTCGTGAGCGCAAAAGTTAATTTCGCAGAAACCGTAAAATTTTCCGCGATTAAAAGTAGCATATATGTCCTTCCCCATGGTCTACTCTACATCTGTGCAAAATTTCATCAAAATGGGTCTAGTAGTTTAAGAGCCTATTCAATGCAAATAAATAAACAAAATTTTCCTGTTTATTATATTAGTATAGATGACTTACAACCGGGCAATGTAGGCGAAATTAAAACTGTACGGTAATCTAATGAGAGTTTCAATAATAATAGTTTTGACAGAGTCCTTTTCCTTGCGGAATTGGACCAAACTGGTTTTGAGAAAAATACAAAGCTTGTATTATTACACCAATCGATAGATTGATAATAAGAAACAAGCAATTTCTGGAAGAAAAATTGACGACTTCTGTGGAAGCTGGAGGTCGCGGATTCGGATCCCGCCCAAGGAACAAAAACAAGTTTTCTATGTTCCTGGGTCATGAATGTGTATTAAATATAATTTATAATAAAAATCTTAAATATATGTAGAGTATGTATAAGTACCGTTTTACCGTGGTCCCCGTAACACAAGTTTATCGGGTACTTACGAGTAACACAGGGCCAAATTGACGTAGTGTGAATTATTATTATATTAAAGTTGTGACATTTTCCTGATGTTTTCCTCCTATTTTCGGTGTGTGCATTGTTTTGAATATGACGTAAAACCGTCTAATCATCTAATGTATTTATGTTGTAGGTGGTGAATAAGGGCGTGAACACACACTACGGCGCGCTGGCGCGACTCGAGCTAATACCCAATAACTCCGTGTCTAATGACCCCGTGTGGGAGACTTATTTAGGTATGATTTTTTATAATACTTAAGCCTCATCTATACAAGAAGGGTTATCGTACCCAAATCGTACATTTGGGCGAGAATATCCTATTATATTCACGTATCCAAGAACTTGCCATACGATTCTCGCCTTCAATTGTTTACACGATGATAAAAACTCGCATCAATCCAGCGATTGTCGAATACGAACGAGTCTCGAAGGCGATAATCAGCCTTTCAATTTGCTTACACAGTACGCGAGATTTTTTGCGCCGACACTTGCATACAAGTTTCGACTCGTCTAAACATTAAACAAAGAGAGTATCGCACGTGTTGATGGGAGACTCGTACAAATCGATTTGAACCGTTTTTTTTTTTCGATGCGAGAATTACTAGTCGTGACCAATATTTTTTTTAAATCGTATGCGAGATTGTTGCAGAGAGTAGACAGTTGTGTATTCGAGAAGAGTTTAGCATGCGACAATTGCCTTTCGAGCGGCGAAACTCGTAAAGGTTGTTTACATTTTGCAAGCATATTCTTGCCTGATATTGTCGCCTGCACGCGTTCTGTTATACCCTTACATTGTAAGTAGATGGGATGACTAGACCTTAAGTCAAGGCAGCATATTCTAACAGTATATTAGGTCCCCGTTGGCTGGACAGCCAGTCTTCCTTCAGTCCTTTTGCGGAGCACTTTATTTTACTATTTCCAGTTCTTTTTATTTCTAATTCATTTTTGTAATAATTATTAAGTGTGTTAATAAAAAACCCTTTTTTAAAACGCGATCCGCGAGGCCCCGCATAACAGTTCGATAAACTCTTCTTGTGTAAATGAGGCTTTAGGCTGGGATTATATAATCCGGAATCAGTAGTCCAGTGAATATTGATAGCGCTAAAAATAGAACGCTACACTAATACAATAGGATTGAAAATCGGACACACGAGTGTCGAGTTGTGAGACTTGACATAGACAAAACTTGACACTCGTGTGTTTGATTTTCAGTTCTATTGTATTAGCGCAGAGTTCTATTTCCAGCGCTCTGAATTACCCCTGCCCTAGTGATTCCAGAGAATATAGTTCAATCAAGCGATCCGTAGAAACTATTTTCTCATTGTCTACGTTATTTTGTATAAAAGGTTTGCCTTGCAGTATTAACCCTTAACTGGTATCGGGGGTCAAAGTTCTCCCCAGTGCGACACATTTTTTAACATAACTTTGCAATTTTATACCCTACACTACGGCGCATCTAGCTAATCTCGTTACGTCGCAGGGTGCGGCGAGTGACGGACGTTGGTTGTTCTAACATAACTATGAAAAGAGGTACGTACACTACTGGGGTCAAAAATCACCCCCGACACCAAGTATGGTTATTTACATGATCACTATATTTATGGCGTTTTCATTTTTTTTCCAGCAAATACCCATAGTCAAGGCAAGTTTTTTGAATGAGGATCAAATTGCACAATTATTGGAAGACGAGTATCATTAATCTGATACAGAAATCATTCGTGAAACCTCAACAGTAGCTGTTTGTAACCATGAAGTAATCAGTGGTTGCGAGGAGCCAGAAGTAGAGAATATATTAGCTGTTCTGAAGAGAATATATTCGAAACTGACTTGGATTCCGGCTCATCAAGTTCTAGCAGCGAGGAAGAAGTACACATACTGCAAAATCCACTTCAAGTACCAAATGCTAAATATTTTGCAGTGCATAATATTTTCTCTTAGTAGTGATTCCGTTTATGTTGTCATTTTTTTATTATTTCGTTGATCTTTTACAATGTTCCTATTTTTGTTATTAGGATTATATAAGAAAATTGTACTAAAATTGTACTAAGATATATATTTTTATAGTGTTCAGGACTACTGAACTCAACTCTTAAAAAATATTGTTGAAAAATAAGACGTTAGAAATTGTTTTAAAAAAAGTTAATTTTTTGTTTAAAAGTGTAATAAAAGTGGTTTGATGCTTAGATTAAGAGTTGTTTGACTTAACAAAAGTAAATAATTAGCTAAAAAAACAAATTATTCCTATTTTCATAAGTTAATTCAGATGGGGTCACATTTTACCCCCGACACCAAATAAGTTGGCCTTTTTTGCGAATCCAGTTAAGGGTTAAAAAGGATGTAGCCGGATCCTGCATATAAATAAAAGAGATCTCGCGCGCGGCGATCCGTTGCCGGCCGATGTGGACAACTGGGAATATGTGCGCGATCAACATCTTTGTACGCAAATGAGAGCGTTGGCGTAAACGCATCACGGCTTGACTGACTCAGCCGTCTTTTATTGAGTATATTTTACTGCCAAGCCGCGTCATTACATGTTTCTTGTCACTAAAAAAATATACTATATTCCTGTAGAAAATATATGTTGATGTTTTTAGGCTCGCCGGTGTCGTGCGTGGCATGCGACGCGCGCTGGGCGTGCGCAGCGTGCGCGGACGGCTCGCTGCACGTGTGGCGCCTGGCGCGCGCGCCGCCCGCGCCCCCCTCGCGCGCGCTGCCGCCTATAGGTCAGTGTTGCAGCAAACGTTGTTATGTCATAAAACCCGACCGAATATGCCTACAAAATTTCATAAATGTCGGTCGTTTCGAATGAGTTTAATTACAAACGCCGTGACACAAGAATTTTATAAATTCGATTTTGACGAAACAAAGACATAAAAAACCAGGCCCTCAAATCTGATGCAAAGTAAAACTGACCTAGATTCAAATAAGTGCTCGAAGTCTTATTCTGCCGAGAGCGGTGAGCATGTAAAAAGTCAAAGTGAAAAGCGAAATGATGACTTCAAAACGATACGCATTACTGACTGAATATTCTGTCCGCAGCGCTGCCATCGGCGGCGGCGCGCCTGTCGCTGTCGGGCGACACCCTGGTCGCGGCGACGACCGGCGCGGAGCTGTGCGCGTGGGACCTGGCCGCCGCCGCCGCGCTGCAGCCGCCGCTGTCCTTCCGCAACCTGCTCACGCCTGGAGGTACGCACGCCTCGTATTAGCGCAGCGTTCTATTTTCAATGCTCTGAATGTTTCCCCCCGGATTCCGGTTTATTTAATCAGGCTGGGCCTGATCACAATTATCCGAAGACGAATCGAGATGAGGAGTGATGATCTCGCGCTCTTCACGCGCCAATACATATGTCAAATCGAACACATCTGTGGCGAGTCTGTGGCTATTGGCACGACTTTCTGCCTTTGTGCATTTTTATGCATTTTCAATGTAGCAAGTATTAGCAAGTATTTAAGAAAGTGGTATTTTTGCATGTCATGAAATAAAAGATTTTTAGGATAAGCTTCTGTAAAGATAGAATTAAGTTTGGTAATAAAAATAAATAAAAAAGTCACAAGTAAGCCAATATCGTGTTTTCCAGCTAACGTCACGAACTGCTCGCTGATGGAGGACGGCAACCCGATGATCACGCTGAGCAGCGGCAAAACCCACATCTACTGCAAGAAACTCTCCTCTTGGTAATTTATTCACATTTTTTTTTTTTATAAATTTTTATTGTTTTGTAATCGAGGCTATTCTTTAAAACCGCTTACTGGGTGTGAAAACGTAATGTCTTTGTTGTGAATTTCATTGGTATTTTTAACAATGATGGAATAGAAAATATAACTCAATATACAAGTTTCACCATCATCATCATCATCATCATCATCATCAGTATATCACCGTCCACTGCTGAACATAGGCCTCCCCCAATGAGCGCCAACCATCCCGATCTTGGGCAGCCATCCGCTGCCTTCTTCAAATCGTCGGTCCATCGTGCCGCAGGACGTCCTACACTACGTTTGCCTAAGCGTGGTCTCCACTCTAATACTTGTCTGCTCCATCGACCGTCTGTCCGTCTGCAGACATGGCCAGCCCACTTCCACTTTAGCGTGCTAATTCGTTGAGCAATGTCGGTGAATTTGGTTCTCTAGCAAACGACATCGATACGAATGTCGAATGTTATCCGTAATAACTTTCAAAGGCGTTTTTAAACAATTAGCCGTAACGCCCTATCAAGTCACGACTAACCTACAGAGTGTAACCTCCGTGGCCTAGTGGGTAGACCGATTCGCACTCGAGATAGTGCAGGTTCGATTCCCAGGTTGTGGCGTGTACCAATGAGACTTTTTCATATCTCAAGTACATACGGACGTACATTGAAGGAAAACATTGTGAGGAAACCCGCACCCGCACGCAGCGACAGCCTCAGACGTGTTGACCAGTCATTCCTCTGGACTAGGCTGACTATGTTGTGAGAATGCCGTATGTGCTTGGGCACCCATACGTGATACGACTTTTAAAAACCGACTGTCCCAGGCACTACAGTATTTCAAGAGTGGTTACTTCGCTCGGAGAATACTGTATAAATCTTCCAATAACGGGTGAAATGACTAAGTTTTATATTGTAATTTGTAGTGTGCGGTACTCGTTACAGGGTGGTGTGGGAGGACGCGTCGGACCCGGTGCGGCGCGCAGGCGGCGCCGCGTGCCGCGCGCTGCGCACGCCGCGCACGCCCGGCAAACACCGACCGCCGCCGCCGCTGCTGCCCAACAGGTTAGCCCTCGTACCGGCGACCACACAGCATAATAGACGCCTAATGCAAGGCGAACACTTTCTGGCAACACGTTAGACTTATACGTCTTACTTAACACACCGATCGCGAAATCTGGTTTAGTATCGACCACATCCGTAACCCGTGTACATCTCGTGCGTATATTACAAAATAAAATACTACGAAAGAGAAGAAACATGGCTCCCTGTACAGTAAAATGATGTGAAAAATGTAGCCAATCATCTTATTATAAAAGATGGCATAACTTTTCATAGGTAAGCCAATTTTAAGATTATTATTGTCAAGAATCAATTTATTCAGAGCTCAAAATACGCTGGTCCGTTTCCGAAACGAAATCATATGTTTATCAGTACATCCCTTTCTTTCAAATACAAATAAGTACTGCCAATCCTTTCTTCCATTATTTTCACCTTGAATCGGCCAATCACCATGCATTTCTTCCTTCTCCCCCCGCCTCAGCACATTGACACAATTATTTGTTTCGAGAAAACATTAGGCGTCTATTAGGCTGTGTGGTCGCTGCCTCGTACACACGAGAGTTTTTTTTTGGTCGACAGAAAATACTGCACTGTAAATAGAACTGTGCACTTATACCAGAGGGCCTAGTCAAGATGCATTCGATATTTTTGACGGCGAAGTTCGAAAACAAAATGTATGGGATTTGACATAACGCATCGCAAGCGACATGTCACATAACGATGACTTATGTCAAATCCCATACATTTTTGATTTCGAAGTTCGCCGTCGAAATTATCGAATGCATCTTGACTAGAGGCCCTGAACTTCGAAATGTCAAATGTCAGATTTGGCAACTTTACACATCTAGTGCAAAGCTGTTAATTTGAAATTATAAACAGGCACTTAAATTTTGATAATTTATATATGTCACCGTGAAATTGTAAAAACCGTTAGATTTTAAAATAACTAACGAGATTGTAAAAATATGTCGAAAGATTAAAAACTATATATTTATAATCTAACGAAAAATAATGTGTGAAATTATAGGCAGCATATTCGCGGAAGTCTATCAACATTTTACAATTTCACTAGTTTTATTACAATCAAACGGTTTTTACAATTTTACGGTGACATATTATAGATTCATAAAATATTAATGTTGTAATTCCAGCCGCACGCCGGCGGCGACGACGTCGGGCGCCGCGCGCAGCTGGCTGGAGGCGCAGCTGGCCGCCAGCGAGCACCTGCGGTTGCCGCGCGAGTTCCGCCACTGGCACGCCGCGCTGTTCGCGCACCTGCTGACTCACGGTGAGTGTGCTGGCGCCAGTGCTGGCTGATGACCGGAACACTATAGAGAGCACTCGCACCCGCTTAGGGTCCATCCACATATTACGTCACAGCGGATGGGGGAGGGGTCATACTAAATGTGACAGTACTAAAAAGCGTGACGTAGGGGGTGGGGGTTCACAAAGTCGAAATTTTGCGTCACGTAATATGTGAATGGCCCCTTAACTAGGGATGGCGATTCTTTCCGATGGATTTTTGAATCGATTCGAATCGTAACCGGATGAATCGATTCATAAAAAAATCGAAAAGATAGCTTTCTAAAAAGTCGATTTTTTTCCAAGTTTGTATTTACAATTCATCAATTTTATGAAAATCAAGAATTACCTTAATAAACAATCTCTGGGACCTCTTATCAGTAAAATCAGGGATTTTTTAGTTCAGGGAATTCAATAACAATTATTTTTATTGCCATAACAAAGTATCAGATCAGGTATAAAAAGAAAGATTTATTTTCTAAATGTATTTGTTACATTAAAAAATTATAAAAATGACATAATACGACAAATAATATAGCTTATAGTTCCCAATGAAGATATCTAAGCTTTTTAAAAATTAGGATAATTATTTAAAATTTGGATAAAATAGAATATTATAATTGGAAACTCAATAAAAAATGATTTTTGAGAAAGTTTTTATGGTATACTAAAACAGAAAAAATCGAATATCGATTTTCAAGGGTGAAATATTGATTCAATGAATCGATTCAGTACAACATATCGATTAAAAATCTATTTATTTGGTCCGAGGAATCGATATTTTGATTAATCAATTTCAGATCGCCATCCCTACGCTTAACTGTAACTAAAAAAGGCTAGTGGGGAATATGCACATTTTTTTTCTTTTTAAATAGATTTACTTATCTTGTTTGATAAACCATGTAGTACAGTCAGTTTTTGGATATTACTGAAAATAACAAAGATATGATACGCTTAAAGTCGGAGAGATCCGCATCCGATGAGACGTGACGTCGCATTACAGGACTTGCATAGAAAGTTAAGACTAAATTTCGTTTTGCTCGAAAGAGACAGTTTAAAAACTTTGACTGCCCTACGAATAACAAAACTATAGAAGAGTAACGTTTATACGTTTGCCGCTTTGGTTTTTGGTTCCATTTGCGCATCAAACAAATTGCAATTACAACGAAATTAGCCTGTTTTAATCTTATAAAATATGTTACAGAATCTTATAATGATAAAAAGCCGGTAGTCGCCGTATTCCTAGACATGAGCAAAGCTTTTGATTTTGTAGATCATAAGCTTTTACTATATAAACTCGAAAAATATGGAATACGGGGCAAAGCCTATGACTGGATTAAAAGTTACCTCACGGGAAGACGACAATGCGTAGAGATTTTAAAAATTACTCAAGGAAAACAAATTACTAGTAGGTCGAAATTTCTATGCAACGAATTCGGAGTACCTCAAGGCAGCTTACTAGGACCAGAATTATTTTTGCTGTATATCAACGATTTACCTAATGTGACAGACAAAAATACTATTTTATTCGCGGATGATACAACAGTTATAATTAAATGTGAAAATGTAGACTCGTTCCAAAATGACATTTGTAACACGGTTGACAAAATAATTTCATGGCTAAAACACAATAATCTAAAAATAAATATCAATAAAACTAAAATTATACAATTTAGGGACTATAGGACACGACCAATTGAATTAAATCTAACCTTTGATGGCATTAAAATAGAAGAAGTAAATTCCACAAAATTTTTAGGAATTATAGTAGATAGGCACTGTGATTGGAAATATCACATAAACTACGTATGTGACAAACTAGACAAGTTTGTATACGCAATCAAAATGCTACGTATTAAAGTCTCGGCTGAAGCCGCATTATGCGCATACCATGGATATGTGTCTTCGGTATTCTCGTATGGGCTATTGCTATGGGGGAACTCTGTTGAAATTGACAAGGCATTTAAGGTTCAGAAGAAGTGTGTAAGAGCCATCTATGGAGCTTGGCCCTCGGACAGCTGCAAACCATTATTTCAGAAATTTCATTTCCTGCCTCTGGTATGCTTATACATAAGGGATATTTGTACTTTTGTAAAACAAAATTCACACTATTTTCCTAACAATGCTGACATTAATAATAGAAATGCTACACCAAGACACAAGTATAAACTATATCTGCCTCAATGCCAGTATGATATCTTTAAAATAAAATACATAATAAATAAAATTAAAAAACCCGACTGCAAAAAAAAGACATATCTAAGCAACGCACTAAAAAGACCGAAACAAGATTGAGAAAACAGACTACACTATGAGCTGAAAGCCTAAGTGAAATAATTGACGTTATATTTGGTAGCAGGCGGGACCCATTCGCAAATTCACAAATAAATCGTACAAAAATATATGGGCCCCGCCTGCTAACAAACATAACGTCAATTATTTCACTTAGGCTTTCAGCTCATAGTGTAGTCTGTTTTCTCAATCTTGTTTCGGTCTTTTTAGTGCGTTGCTTAGATATGTCTTTTTTTTGCAGTCGGGTTTTTTAATTTTATTTATTATGTATTTTATTTTAGATTTTTTAGTTTAATCAACACACGTTTGGTCGATTTAAAGCAAAAATACGATGATACGAACACTAACATATAGGCTTAATGTGAGAATGGTTGTTATGCAACTTTAAATCGATATAGATCCTAAACGGTCAGTCGAATCGAAAAATGTTGAGAGAAAACTAAAAATGATTTTTAAATACCTATTCAACGATACCCCATTTGACATAGTTTGTTGACTTTGATTTTTTTCATTTTCACAATATGGCGTCCAGTAGTCGCCATATTAAATTTTCACTAACGTCATGTCTTTAGTGACACTCGCCGGACTAAGAGGAATCGATTGACATGCGAATCATAAAAATCGGCCCAGGCGTTTGGTCTGTATAGTGCTTCAAAGGAACATACATACATACATACATACATAGGCTGATAAACACATTACCACTCCTTTGCGTCGCGCAGTCGGGTAAAAAATGTTTACATCAATGCCAATACTGTATATAACAAGCTACCTGACCATTTCAAAAGCTTAAATGTAAATAATTTTAAAAGACAACTAACCAAATGGCTGTTGAATAATAGTTTTTATACATTGAATGAATATATGACATTTAAAGAAACATAAAATAATATTATTATTATCAAAAAATGACATTAGATTATCTTAATTTTGACTATATACATGACATTATAATGATATTTGACATAGTATTTAATTAATGAATTTATTAAATTTTATGATGGAAAAGATTAATAATATTATATTATTTTATGGTTATAATGACATGTTAAACTATATTTTACTTATAAATTATAAATTTTACTTATATATTAAAATTAAAATATGATATTTTAAAACTTTAAAGGGAAATAATTGTTTTTACTCATTAAATGAATATAATATGACATTTAAACAATGTTTAAATATACTATGTGACATTTAAATAATTTATTATTATGTAATTAACTTAATTTAATATTAAAAAATCTGACATGACATTAAGTACATGAATTTAATAACACAAATTATTAAAAAATAATAATAATAAATTATCTAATATTAATAACGTGATACTCTATTATACCATATATTGTAAAATTTCATTCTAATTTCGTTTTGTTTTATTGTAAAATTGCAAATTGCACGCCATTGTGATGGCAGAATGTGAGAACATAATATAGTAATTTTAAGATTGTACTTACAACATTCTTGCAATAAAAGAATTTGATTTGATTTGATTTGAAACACACATCCTCAGTGCATCATTACGTTGCGATTGGTCGCGCCAAAGTCGTACACTACGGCCGCTGTATCTTGACGAGTCTGAACATAGGCTCTGCGAACTTTAGCGCATGTACAACTCGTGAAGAAAACTGTTATTGTATTATTTTTATATACCTATGTACTAATAAAGTTTCCCTAATACAGTTGACCAATTAGTACAAATAAAATAAATACGAAAACACTTAGAAACAGTTATTGCGCAACCTTCTGCGCGAAGTTCAGACTCGCCAAGATATATTGGCCGCATTGTACTCCCGTCGACTCAGCGCTCGCCTCAGCTGGCCCGCGGCTCCGCCCGCGTAAATACAGTATCCCACGGGTACATTGTACTTTTTTGGGATAAAATGTAGCCTATGTTTTAATCCAGAGCCTTAACTACTACTATATCAAATTTCATCAAAATCCCTTCAGATTTTAAAAAGTAAGTAAGTAGGTAAGTAAGTTTTTGAAAGAGTAACAAACATCCGTCCACTCCAAACTTTAAAATTTATAGTAGTTGTAGGATTACGCTACATTAAGTAAGCTCACTTGTGTTTATTTTTTAAGAATGATTTGTATACGACACAAATAATAACTTAAAAAAACATCATAAAAGAATTTGTATCTATATTTATTTACATTACATTATTTATTTACAATACTTTATTTACAAAATTAAGATAAGTATAATAAATTGTAAACAGCGAAAAAACCTTAAAAACACAATTATGTTCGTTGCAATGTTCCCGCGATGCATCCGCACTACCCGCGTGTGGCAACTGTGTGCTAAATGTGTTTTTCTATTCGCATTCGATCGTGAACACGTTTAGGAATTTGTCATGGAGAATAGAAGTAAGGAGCACCATCTCTCTAGGGCAGAAAAGCTAAAAAGTGTCCGACAAAAGTAACCAAATAAAAGTTCCAAAACTGGCCATAATGGCGCTAGAGTGAGAAGGGTGTGTGATATGAAGTTAGCAATAAGAGATGGAGTGAAGTTAGTTGAGTTTAGTTATTTAATTTTTTGATGGCTATAAGTAGTACCTATTTAGTAGTTAATTCAGAAAATCATGAAAATTCTAATAACTTTAAATCGTGAAAATATTTTATAAATGTAACTGAAGAAGATGCTACGATTAAATTATGTGTTTAAATTTTGCCGCTTTACACCCTTGTGACAGTGGCGGCTCCTTATTTGATGCTTTTTAGGGGACACTTTTCTATCCCAGAGATGGTCCTCCTTACCTCTATTCTCCATGTATTTTGTATGTGATTTGTACAGACTACAGCGCCCTTTAGTTGTAGCGTGTACATCTAGGTCAAGTCACATACAAATTCCTAGTAAACGCCAACCGCGCTCACGATCGAATGCGAAAAAAAAACTCATACTTAGCACTGAGACTAAATCGCCGCGCGGTTAATATTTTAGCCCCGCCCACCGCGGTTGATAAATCGTGAGACTTATTTTTGGCTCAATTACGTTTCTATAGTATTGTTATTCGTAGTGACCGCCCGTATCTTGCTCATTTTTCAACAGATACTGGGCATTTCTTTTATTTCGCCGTCTAGCATCCTATTATATTTTAAGTAAATTTTCTGTTCTAGAACAATAGCAGCATATAGCGTGGTACAAATACTGATAGAGACCGTCTTCGTATTGAATTGGGTCGCAACCGTACCGCACACGCGCTCGCACACGCACACACGTGCGTGGAACTGTGGAAGACATAAATGAAAGACGACGTTCTATGATTGTGCAAGTCTACGTGACTTCGACTGGCGACACATTTATTTATATAATTGTCTTGAGGCCTGTCCCATTTCTTATAATTATATTAAAAACTTCGAGAGCTATGCGAACGGAGGAGTATGAAATTTGGCACAGTTAAAGTTTATCTGGAGGAAGGTGTGCAGTAAGCTATTTTTCTAATAATGCTTAGAAATAGATAAGTTGATAAATATAAAGTTACATACTACCTCACTCACACTACTGTGCGTTTGTTGAATAACTGTAGGTGTCGGTTTGACACAATTGTCAATCTTTCTTTCGCACTCCATAGACAACATTTACATATTTTTTATTGTGTGTCTAAGAGGCAAAAGAACTTTTATAAAGTGAATTTATGGTCGACATTCGACCACAGCGCGACGTTTAGTATAAAGGAGTCTGCTCTGTACTGAGTGGTGTGTACGTCCGCAGGCACGGAGGAGCAGGTGCGAGCCATGCTGGACGACATGCTGGGCCCGGCGCACGGCACCTCCGCGCCGCTCCAGTGGCAGCCAGACGTGCTGGTGAGGGAATATTATAATATCTATGGACGATTTCACACACACACACATATACATCGTATAATTTTTCATTAGAAAAACTATAACAATTGTTTGTTTTAATATAGCTTGAAGGATGTAAAATTCAAAGTGAATTTTGGCGATCTGCAGGACAGGCTTAGCCCAGTGCAGGCGCCAACGTTAAACAATTAATGAGTGTACATAAAATTTTATGTGCATTTAATAATTACTGTACTCATGTACGGATGTAAAATTTCGCAAAATCTCGTGGTAAGTTCTCGAAGAACTTGTGTTACGGGTACCAGACAACGAAAATATATTTAATACTTTTATACTATACACAAATTTAAGATTTTTGTTATATTATAGGTACACATATTCAATACACATCCATGGACCATGACCCAGGAACACAGAAAAACTTTGTTTCTTCGGCGGGATTTGATATCTTATGTTTGTTTGTTCCACCGATAATGTGCCACTGATAATGAGGTGATGAATAGATTCGTTATAACGGCCCGGGTAACATAGCTTAGGCTATATAATTTGCGTAGTCGGGTTGTGGTTTTAAATTTGAATATTGAGATTCAAATTATTAATGTTTTTGTTATATTATGTAGTTCATACATATTATGTACAAATAATTCGTTAAAATATCTGATGCGGTTTGACCTAACATAGTAGTGTGAGACGTGAGAATGTAACTTGTCGCTATATTATCGACGTTTTTACAGCGTTTGGTCTACAGAAAATATATTTTTTTAAATAACACAGTCGTCTATCTTTTTTTATTTCAGGGTATAAAGAAACACGACATTCTAGAGGAGATGCTCACGCTGCTAGTTCATAAGCTGCGCTGGCAACGACTGTATACGGAGTACTCGGACCAGCTCAACGACCTCAAGTCCTCCACCATGGTGAACGGACATTGATATATTGTGACTGTGCACAAACCCAGTGTGATAGTGAGACTAAATATATACATGATGATGCCGAGGGTTATTTAGAGAATAAAGTTTAAAAAGTGAAGTGATTGAAAATATAGATAGAGAGATAGAAAACACTTTTTGCACCCATACACACATAACAGAACATCCATACTAATAATATAAATGGGAAAGTGTGTATGTTAGACGGACAGTCTTTCACGCCAAAACTATTGAACCGATTTAAATGAAATTTGGTACACAGTCTAGAGCCTGAGAAAAGACAGGCTACTTTTTATCGCGGGGAAATGTACGGTTCCCGTGGGATACTTTATTTACGCGGGTGGAGCCGGGGGCATCAGCTAGTAAAACAATAATAACTTAACTATAGGAATGTACAAAAAGGTCTTACAGCAGTTTCTTCCGGTGATATATTATGATAATAAATACAGGAATACTGTAATTTTTCGGGGTAAAATGTAGCATATGTTTAATTTGGAGTCTAAGCTATTACCATACCAAATTTCAACAAAATCCTTAGAGTAGTTTTTGCATGAAGGAGTCACAAACATCCATACAAACATCATCAGAAACTTTCATATTTATAATAGAAGTAGGATTATTTGGAGTCGTGAATAATACGTGTGACACTGACACGAGACTTACGAGTGTTCTTAGCGTAAAGAAATGTTAAGAGACAGCATTAAAAAAATATAGATCTGATAAGTGTCTACTAGTATTTAGTTGACAAAAACTGCTGTAAAAATTCAGTTCCTTGTTGAGTGTTCGGTGATAGGTTTCTGTTTGATTTAATAGAAACCAAATTATTTAGTCAAATGGTGAAATTTTAATAATAAGTTCCTATATCGAAAATTATAATACAAAATTGTGGAGTGAATAATGTAATTTCAACAATAATTATGTGCTGTGTTAGGTGAATAAGATCATTATAATAAAATCAATAGGGTTGATTATTAATTTGAAATTATTGTATTTTAATTTGAATAGGTAATAAAAACAATGGCTGTGTTCCGCGAAAAATAGCGCTTGATACCGCTAAAGAAAACAAAACAGATTATCGGCCAGGACACGTGTGCTAACTTCAATACTGCTAACATACTCCGCCATTTTGCTTATTTAACGCCAGCGGTGGACATTTTGCTCACGTTTTTTTGTTAGCGCTATTTTCCGCGGAACACAGCCAATAATATCAAAAAATAGTGACGTCATCACTGATCATGTAATGATTATAGGTAAAGTAAAAATAAACAAATGCAGCCTTTTTAAATAAAATGTAACTATTATGATAAATCCGTGATAAATAACTGAAAATATTATGAGTATAATACAAGTTTACATAAGATCATAGACTTGTAACTAATGCATTCACTTCATTATTTTAACCATCATTGGTTTTTAACTTACACTTTTTAAAATAAATTCCTGCGAAAACAAATAGCGCATACGATATTCGTCGGACAGTGTAGTTAGTATCTAAGAATTCTTCCATTATCTAGTTTGCTAGCTAGAAAACTTTATCAAAACGTTATAAAAAAGGTAACATTAAGTAGAAAAAAAAGTGTGACAAAGGGGTTGTTTAAATATTAACTTCATACAAAACACTTGCATGGTATAGCATTTAGCTAGATGAATGTTTCTTTTGCGCCGCTGTATTCGCGGCGTGGCATATTGTAGTGGGAAAAGGAAAAAGCGCGCAAGTATTTTGTGCGCCAAAAATTGTGATTGGCAAAATAATGCTAAGTACCTATTAATATTTGAATTTAATATACTGCCAATGTAGCCAATTTGTAAATTACTCTATTACGATGATTGTATTTGCATATTGTAAACTTTTATACTTTGTCTAAAGACTGTTTTGTAGTATTAAAATGATTTTATTGATTTTATTGTATTTTTTTAGCTCACTTACATTCATTTTTTCCTTATTTCGGGACAACTAACGAGAGTCAGTGGAACCACTAGAAATGTTTTAGCACAAGAGCTTAGGGGATTCAACGACAAATTTTAAAAAGCGCCATCTTGCGAGGATCGGATGCATACATATTTGTGATTTCACCTTTTTGAGTTCCGTATTTATAATGTTATCAAGACTAATGCAAAAATGAGACTTGGTAGTAATAGTTTTTATATTGTTTTGTACTAGTAACTAGAATATGAGGGTAAAGTAAAAATCACCAAGTATTATATCACAATAATTTATTTTTACATGAGTTACGATCACAACAGCTCTCACGAGCACCGAGTTTAGTTAAACAATGTTAAAAAATGAAACATTTATTCTGAATAAAGAAAAAAACTATACAAAGCTAAACTCGTCCGTTTGATACGGCCAAGGGTGATCCCTCGGTGGCTATTACAAAGTATTAGGTGATTTGAGCTCATCGTAAACATTCACTATACAACAATTACCCTATCTATTCAACAACCCGAAGCGGTCACTAAAAGTGATAAAATTTCATATCGAACATCGAACACGATCAACAACTACACGATATGGCGAGCGACGGGGGACGAGCGAGCAAAGTCGCGGGATTAAGTATCCATGTCACAACAGTTCCTTGTAACTGACCGATTTCAACAAACTACCCTCATAGCGGAACGATAGTCATACAGAAATTTAATGATGAAATTATCGGCTACATTTTCCGTTTGCATATTGAATCGGCCGTTAAATTATATATATTAGACTGTTAGACATTGGGTCGTCGCTCGCTCGTCGCGAGTCGTCACAAATTTTGGTCCCAAGCGGGGGCGGCAGTGAGCTGCACGTAATCATCTAAAACTCTTATCTACAGACCGTTCAGTTATTTTACCTGAGACATGACTTATGCCGACGACATAACGTTCACTATCATAGAAACTAGATAAAATAATCCTAAACGGCCCGTACCTCTTATCTACTTTACGCGATCGATAACAATTCCCTAAGTATATCCGGGGTGTACCCAGAATAAATTATCCGTACGATCGCGTGTACCATTTGTACCGTGGCGTAGGACGCGATTGTGCGAAGTGGGTGCCTCATAACTCTTATAAATAGACATTTTGTAAGAACACTTATATTTTTAGTACAACAGCTCGAACAACCTGCGAGTAACAGTAGAATATGTCGAAGTATAAAGTACTATGTAAGATACACCAAGAAATAATTAAATATAAAGAAATAATTTCATTTTAAGTAGGCCTATACTTCATATCACTAAATCGGTTGTAATAAGGGTGTATGTACTATCAGAGAATCTAATTTATAAGCAGGTTGATGTTGTCATCATTTGTTTGTATTATGATATCAAACTTATAATACATTATATTATATTCAAATAAAATATAAGAACACTCTATCTGCTTATGAATTAGTTTATCCTTATAGTACAAATGCATAGTGATTTCTTATGTTAAATTTTTGTACTTCGATAACAATACTTAAATTACTTACATTTTAAAAGTATGTTATAATACAATTCATTGAATATTTTTCTTAACTACTCATCTCCCGCACCTAAGACCATAGTACGATATACCTCATTTAAAATTTGACGTTTCAAACACAACAACGTACGGCGCCTACGTCCGCACAATCGGGTCGCTACCATTTATAAAAATATACAAATCGCCTTAATCTACTCTTATTTACATGGGTGGGGGAGATGCTAGCTCCCCACTTTTGGGGAGTTTTCTCCCTCCCCTCACGCCGACAGTTGTGCGTGTTCCTTTCCGGAGACGTCGATGCGAGTTCACTAAAATAATACGCAAAGAATCCACTTCACTAGGCACAAAACTCAGACACGACCGAGTCTGACACAACAGTTCACAACACTGAGGGCTCAGTTCGCATATTCAAGCAACTCGAGCCTTATACCTCTCCGACTGCAGCTCAGTATTTCTGGGACTCGTCCGTCCGTCAGCTACACTCCCTAAGGAGCCGCTACCTTCATAATTATTCTCTTCTAAAATATTAGGATATCGAAAGCTTCAGCTTCTTTAAAATATTAAATTAGTACCGTAAGCGCGGTTACATTATGATACTAAGGCACTATCTTTGAATTACAATTTAGGCCATAAAATGACTTCACATAAATTCTTCATCGCTTCGCCAGTATGCTTTCACAGCTCACTGGGTCAGAAGTTGTTTATCCAAGGCAACCCGAAAGTTTCTCCCTTTTCAAATGTCCATATCATTGTACTCGAACACATCCATGATGTGTATCTTGACGTATTCGTTGACGTAGTATTGTGATTCTCGCCGGGGCACAAATATGCCTCACGGGGACGCGTTATTCCGCACGGCGACGCACCAAAACTCACGAGGACGCATCAATCCGCACGAGGGCGCGTCACGACGCACGCTGCGCACGGGCACTACGCTGCGCTAGGACCTATACGGCCGCAGGCAGCACAGCGCGCGCTAGCAGAGCACGGCGCGGTCGGAGCGCGGCCGCAGTGAGGCGACGCACGCGCCGCATTCGGCCGTCGACAGCTTGGCCGGCTTCTCGTAGTCGGGCTGGAATTTCTTACACAGAGCCAAAACTGATGGCGGGTGCGATTTTCTGGATACCTGGAACATGGAATAGTTCGTGTTAGAAGTGTAAGAATTCTTCGTTTTAGATGAAGTTACGCGCTCGTGGTGAGCTTAGCGTTTGTTGTTGTAACGTTGAATCAGAAATGAATTACGAGTTACGATATACATTAATAATTATGGATTCAAGTTAATGGAAAATATACCAAAAAGGGCTCTTGACTTTATTTAGATTAATGATAAGACAGATCATGCATTTTAAAACCACACGTAAGGGCCGGCATGACCGGATGAATACCACGGCCACAAAGAAAACCGGCTTGAATTAATGCTTGCGTTGTGTTTTGCCGAATGAGTGAGGTTACCGGAGGCCCAAGTGGAGGTAAGGGCGGTTGGGAATTTTAAGGACCAGGAAGGCAAATGCGCGACTCCAGAGGAGCTACAAGTGTAACTCCTTTGAGCTCTGATGTTGACAGTGTCCATGGGCCACGGTATCGCATAACAGGCGATCCGCTCCTGTCCCGGTCCATTTCATTAAAAAAAAAATAAGTTCAACAATAAGTTACAATTGGCCAGGATATGCGCTATCGAGTTTTAAGTAACACAGCCCATGAGCAGTAGTGATGTGCAACTTTTAACTGTTTAACATCTCTAATCATTCGTGCCATTGCGACGGGGTAGGTGGATAGCTGCTGGCTACATAAAACTAAACCGTGAGTACCTTGGGTGTGGAGGGCGCGTCGGGGAAGGGCGGGGACACGCCGCGGCCGTGCTTCAGCGCCGACCCGCGCTCGCCGCCGCACCAGCCGCACTCTGGAACATACATTCATTACATTAGCTATGTTATCGTATATGGTATACATAAATAATAATGACACTGTAAATTTACAAGGCTTCTGTGGTGACTCCCATTTTAACGAGTAATTAAAATTCATTATTGGTTAGAGAAAGCAGAAAATAGAAATGAAATATAATAAAAGCTTTTTCAGAAGCACGCGTGCTATAATAGACGGAATATGCTGGTTGGAGCGACGCTAAAGAATAATTAAAATAACTTTTTGCCTAACTACGGCGAAGCCTAAAGGAAGGGTAGTTGGCCTAAGGGGAGGGTCCACTGTTACAGTGTAACTTACATAAATACATACATTCGTAGACAGCCAAAACCAATTACCCGTAGTGGTTAACTACTGATCTGCTTTTAATAAATGTGGTGTCCGCTGTCCATAGTTCGTATTAATGGTCCGGGTAACATAGGTTATATATGTTGCGTAGTCGGGTTGTAGATTATAACTTTTAATTAAACTAAATATATGATTTTGGTCCACACCTTTGTTGTCGTCTTGTGCGTCTCCGTTGCAGTTGATACCGTTGACTCCAACACATTTTGTACCATTCTCGTGGGTACCGTTAACTCCATTGGTACCATTTTCATGGGTTCCGGTAACTCCATTGGTACCATTTTCATGGATTCCGTTAACACGGTTGGTACCATTTTCATGGGTTCCGCTAACTCCGTTTTTACCATTTTCATGTGTTCCGTTAACTCCGTTTGTACAATTTTCATGGGTTCCGTTAACTCCATTGGTACCGTTAACTCCGTTAACGCTCACGTCGTCTGACTCGTTGTCGCTGAGCTCGGCGCCCACGGCGACGCCCACGATGGCGCTCGGGATGTCCGCGTCGTCCTTCAACCAGGGGTGCTCCAGGCACTCTTCCACTGTGAGACGACCACTGAAACGAAGAAGACGTTGTTTTTAAATTTATATATGAGGGATAATAACGATGGACACATCATTTTATTCGCAGGTATATGCAATTGCCGCTTACTGGGCCGCTGCTATTATCGCTAAGGCGGGTCCAGTGGCCCAGCACCAAGCTGAGGAGAAGGCACCTTGGGTTTTTAGTGCGGCATCCCCGGGTGCGTTCCTCACCTTGCGCCCGGGAGAATCCCACATGCCCCGGCCGACGGGGATCCACAAAAGAATAGTAGAACAATTCCGGTCCAAGGTGCAATTTACAAATGAGGTTCTTCTTCTTCTTCTTCTTCTTCTTCTTTATAAATGGCTCCGTAGTGATTCGCCAATGTCAGAGTAATTGATGAAAACTCTGCTATATATGAAGGTCTTATGACAAAACAAGGGTACGGTATATTAAATAGCGAGGTCTGTTGAAACAACCTAAAACAAACACAAACATAGGGGTTAGTAACTAATAGCTATTTACAGTTTTATATTGTTAGTACTAATAAATGTACATAGGATTTGAATAAATGAAGTATTTACAAAACATAAAACGGATTTAAAATTGATAGGGCGAGGAATAGTAGGAGGAAGGAGATCGTAAAGGGAACACTGGTTTTTAGGACAAGAGAAAAAAATATGGTCCAGGGTACCCTCGTCTAGTCCACACTCACAAAGGGAACTGTCCCTTACCCTAATTTTTGCAAGAAATACAGGCGAGCAACAATGTCCGAGTCTGACTCGACAAATTGTTGAGCACACTGTCTTACTTGCTTTTTTATATTTGAAGAACCATGGTCTAACCGGAATGCCATTTTGAATTTCGAAATATTGTTTGCCTTTACTTTCACTTGTTTTAGCCCATTGCTCGTACCACCTGATGTTCATGTGACTTTTAGCTTGTGGAATTAGATCCTGACAATAAAGTTTATACTGATTAAGACCACCTGATGTTATTGCTTGTCTGGCATAGGCATCCACACTTTCATTGCCAGTTATTCCACTATGACCTGGTATCCAAGCCAGAACGACCTGAATATTATCTATGTGACACCTAAAGAGAAGCTGCCTTATTTTCAAGATTAGGGGAGATTTACATTTAGAGCGAAACTGGTTAGAAGTAACGGCCTCCAGTGCACTTTTGGAATCCGAAAGAATAATTGACTTGGTGAGATGATGGGACTCAACAAAAGAAAGTGCCTCCAATATTGCAAGGGCTTCACCTGTAAATACAGTGGAGCCTGGAGGTAATTTAAAGTTTAAAATGACATTAACTTTCGGAATCCACACAGCCACTCCAACGCAGCCACGCTCCAAAAGCTTGGAAGCATCTGTGAAAATAAGCAACCAATCCTCAAAGTGTTGATTAATAATATTTTGGAATTGAGAATTGGCCAAGGGAGAGCCCTTTTCTATTGAAAAATTTAGAAGCACTTTTGGACGGAAAGTAAGTGCATTAAAGGGAGTGGAAAAGAGGGGATTAAGAGCACACTGGAAGACAGGGCAAGGAAGATGGGTGAGCTTACGGTAACTAATCAAAAGACAGGGGAGATCTTTGTGTGACCAATAGTTGGAAGAATCTACTAGCTGGGAAAGAATGTGAAGTTTGCCTATAAGTGGGTGAAAGGAATATTGGAAAATTTTAAATACAAATCTGTCAGACAGGCACTGCCGCCTGATGTTAAGGGGCGGATCCCCACATTCAACTTGGAGAGCGTTGATAGGAGTAGATTTCATAGCTCCCACAACGATTCTCAGTGCCTTTGATTGGATCTTGTCTAAGGTTTTTAATGGTAGCTTATTGCATGGTTCTAATAGGAAGGAGCCGTAGTCCAAGTGGCTGCGGACAAGTGAATTGTATAAAAGTTTTTGTGTATAGGGATGTGAGCCCCACCACACGCCAGAGAGAGATCGGAGGATATTTATATTTTTCTCGCATTTCCGCGCTGTGAGATTGATGTGGTGAACACCAGTCATCCTGGAGTCCAAGCAAACACCTAGAAATTTTACCTTATCCTTTACCGAGAAAACTTGTTGATTATATTGAATGCAAATGTTATCAGGTATACTTCTAGATCGCGAAAAAACAACAACTGAACTTTTTGGAATAGAGATGGATAGTGCGTGTCTTTCCATCCAGTCACATAGATAGCCAATGGCAGAGTTCAGGCGGGCGGAGCATTCCGATATATCCTTTGAGGCGATGTACAAGGTCAGATCATCTGCGTATTGAATACCCTCACAAAAACTGTTAAACGAAAGGTCAAGATCGCTAGTATAAATATTGTAGAGAAGCGGGCTAAGGACGTTACCTTGCGGTAAGCCTTTATATACAGTTCTGGTGGACGGATTAGAATTTGGAAAAGAGATGGTGATACGACGACGGGAGAGGCTATTACAAATGTAGTTAATCATCTTCACAGGGATGTTCAGCTGTAGCAGTTTCTGCCTGAGCACCGGAAGAGAAACATTGTCATACGCAGACGATACATCCAAGAACATCGCCACAACATGTTCCATTTTCGAAAAGGCAATGCGTATGTCAGTTATAAAGGTACCTAAACTGTCCATAGTGCTAAAGCCTTTCCGAAAACCAAACTGTGTCTTGGATAAAACACCCTTACTCTCCATTAGCCATTCTAGTCTATTTTTAATGAGATGCTCCAAAATTTTTGATAAAGTGGCCGAAAGAGCTATTGGTCTGTAACTACAAGGATCGCTACTAAGTTTTCCCGGTTTAAGGAAAGGTAGAATGATTTGTGTGCGCCATTCCTCTGGAGGAACCTCTGACTGGTATATGCCGTTAAGGATGTTAAGGCATACCAATTGGGTGTCTGGTCCACTGTTGACTATAAATGAATACGGTATTCCATCCTCGCCAGGAGCAGTATCCTTCAATGAACTCACAACCAGTCGAAATTCCTCCAGAGAAAATGGAGAATCTGAAGGATCAGAAGAAGGGCCTGTAGAGGTGTATGAGCGAAATTCATCAAAGGAAGGAGCCGTCAACGGCGCCAATCGTTGGGAAAATGCTTCAATCCACTCAGATGGGTCATTGGACTGTTGGTAATCGCTTGCCATAGAACCCCGAAATCTTTTTATATTTTTCCAGACCGTCGAGGGCCTTGATGCAGGAGAAAGATTTAAACAAAATTGGTGCCAACCACTTTTCTTTTTCTCGGATAGTAATTTCCTAACCTCAGCTGCCACTTTTTGGTAATTCAGAAAATTCTCTAAGGTCATGGATCTAGAGTACAGGTTTTCTGCATCCTTGCGACGCTTGCATGCTGAGGTGCATTCGGAATCCCACCACGGGGGGGACAATCTGCTATCTCCCATGAGCTTTAAGGGGATTGACCGATCTGCTGCCTGTAAAAGGGTATTTTTAAAATTTTGATATTGAATGTGTGCATTATTTGTATTTATAGAGGGAATGAGGCCAACTTCAGCATCCGTAGCAACGGCAAATTCGTCCCACTTGGCCTTCTCTATTTTGTATTTGAGTCTGGGAGGGATGGGTGGGATTGTCTGTATTGTCGAGTCCGTCATAGTAATAGAGATAGGATAATGATCGCTACCGTGGGAGTCGGGAAGGACGTACCATGGACAAAGAGAAGAGATGGAAGGGGTGCATAATGAGAGGTCCACCACACTCCTCGGGTTCTGTAAAGGGGAGACCCGTCGAGTAGGAGACCCATCATTAAGTACCACTAGGTTATTATCATCCACAATGTCTAAAAACATTGTAGAATGATAATCGTTAAAGTAGGACCCCCAGGATGTATGGTGAACATTGAAGTCACCTAATACAACTAGAGGGAGGGAAATAGAAGAAATGATAGAGGAAAGTTCAGAAAGGATAGAGGAGTTAGGGTTGGGGACATACACAGACATAAATATAGTATTTACAACACGGACGGCTACAATATTAAAAGATGTACTATGTACAGGTAGAGAAAGCAAAGAGTATGTACATCGACTGGAGACCAAAATGGCTGCTCCAGCCTTCCCATCAATTCTGTCATCCCGGAAACATGAGTAGCCCGAGACACGAAAACGCGAACCAGGCTTTAACCATGTTTCCTGGATGGCAACAATAGACGGTCTGAAATTATTAATTAAGTTTAATAACTCAAATTTCTTCCTCCTGATGCTGCGACAGTTCCACTGAATGGCAGTGAGAGCCATTATTGAGGACAGCATTAAGTAACTGAGTTAAGTTAGTACGAGTTTTGTTCGGTAGCCCGGAGTCACCAAACCGGGAGACTAAATGGATTAGAGTGTTAATAAGTGTATCAATTATGTTATCATTTGGGGCCATACTTGGGCTGGTAGGAAAAGCACACCCATTTGAAGATTGAGAAGAAGGTTGTTCGATTATATTCCTGTGAGCCTGGTGATCATATCCAGGGGTCACAGGAGAAATGGGACGGTGAGGTGTGTAGACTGTTTTTCGGTACGAAGTTGTAATAGGAGATTTAGACTGTTGTCTGGAAACTGTAGTTACTGATGCTGTGGAAGATGTTCTTGCAGAGTCGGCAAAGGAGCGTCGCACGTGTGGGAATCTGGCTGAGGCTTCCATATAAGAAATGCTCTCTTGTGACATAACTAATTTTATTTCTCTTTGTCGGGTATGTTCAGGGCATGATGTGTTATTAGCAGCATGGCTCCCTGAGCACGACAAGCAGGACATGGTTGTTACAGTACAGGTTTCTCCTTCATGCTGTTGTCCACATTTGTAGCACCTTGGTTGGGCTCTACACTGTGCCTTAATGTGACCGAACCTACAGCATTTGTTGCACTGAATTGTTGGCAATTTATAAATTTCTACTGGGAGTGATGTATAATAACAATAAACTCTGGGTGGTAGTTTCTGTCCAGTGAATGTTAGAACTACGGATTGTGTGGGTACCCATATCGGTTGCTGTTGGTCATTATAAGTCTTACGGCTGAGTCTCCGGGCCCGAACAACTGTACCAAAACCATTAGGAACATTTAAATTTTCCACCAATTCTTCCATTGACCAGTCCACCGGTACCTCACGGATCATACCCATGCGGGATATGCTGTACGATGGTATCGAAACGGCATATCCAGCACTTGTAATTGCCGGTAGGTCCAAGAAGGAGTTGGCATGGATGGCAGAATCAAACTCAACAGAAATACGGTTCCGTCCAATCTTTTTAATTCCGTCCATTTTTATGTGTTTGATATTGTGTTTAAACAAAAATTGACCAAATTGCATAGGACGCAGATTGGAGCCAGAATCTGATTCTGATTTCGATACATGGACAATGAAAGGCGCCACATCGTCAGAGCTGTACAACTTTTTGCTTTCGAAATCCGGGCTAACATAATTAAGTTGTATAGAGGGCGTGGAATGAGCACTATCAGTTACCTTTTTGGCATTATTTGTACTAATTTCTGCATTCGCTGCACGCTTTCTAGAACTGATACTACTGGTAGTGTCTAACTCCATTCTCTCTTGCTGTATTACCTGACCATTAAGACTTCCTCCTCCCGGGTCAGGAGGTTCGGAATCCATGGCGGCAAATAACTAACCTATACTGAACACCACGAAATACAACAACAAACCAAACTAAAACTACACTTACAATAGGACTTTCACAATATATAACAGACACAGAACACTTAATGGAACTTTCAACAGTAAAAATATAATACAAAGACCTATAAAAACACACTAAATAGCAACAAATTGATAGAACACTTGTTTACGCACTCAACCGGACTACAAATGAGGTTTTCAAACACATTTATATGAACGTCATTACGAAGACATCTGCCAAGTGCCAAATCGTAGCAGGTTTCTTTGATAGATTGCAATTTAACCATTACATTGAGAAGGGGTCTGTGCCCCAGCGATTAACAGTTAATGATGAGGACATTATATCTACATGTCACCATAAAATTGTAAAAAAACCCTTAGATTGTAATATTTCTAGAGATATTATAAAATGTCGACAGATTGTCAAATAAAATTTTTTCCTTTGTTTTTTGTTTTGTTTGTTATTTTTCGTTAAATTGTAATATTTACCGTGCCGATTGATTAAACGGCAAGTGCCCCGCGCCGCCATATTTGTTTTTTTTTTTTTTTTAATAATAATAATTATAATGAAAAATAATGCGTACAATTGTAAGGAAAAATTTTTATTTGACAATCTGTCGACATTTTTAATACCTCTAGTAATATTACAATCTAACGACTTTTTACAATTTTACGGTGACATATCAGAATCAGAATCAGAAATGTTTATTTCAGGAAATTGGTATATTATATTGTATATACTAACTTCGGATCAACGACGAGCGTGTCCCGTATAAACTGGACGGCGCGGCCGGACACGTCGTGGAACAAGTCTTCGGGGAAGGTGAGCTGGCACTGCGCGATGTTGAGGTACGTCTCCTGCTTGGTGTCGCCGGCGAAGGGCGAGTACCCGCTGAGCAGGACGTAGGCCAGCACGCCAACAGACCAGATGTCCGCGGCGAGGGTTAGCGGCTCGTAGGACAGGATCTCGGGGGCTGAAACAGGGGAGTTAAAGTATATTGAGGCGCGGTGGCTAGCGTGGTGGACAATAGTCTAGTAATCCTCGAAAAAACCGGTTGAACTCCGAGAGTACCGTCAAAAGTGAAAACTTGAACATTAAATTGGAAAAACCGCCATCTAGATTAAAAGATACGAACTAAAATAGTTTCATTCTCCAGAAGAGTGTTAAAACATTCTAATCTCGGCGCGGTGGTTCAAGGAGACAATCAATCAATGTCTCGATATTTTCAGGAATAGTGAGACACTTGTGAAATACGGCAGATGGGAATTTTTGTCTATGGAATTTTTTGTCAATGTATTTGGAAACTTGCACACCTGTCTACAGCAGCATACCAGCAGGTGTGAAATGGCCACATTAAGTGAATCGTACTATGAATCATAACTAGGTATTGAATTTCAATTGTTGATATCAGAATGCAATATTTTTAGATGTACCTATGAAAATAAGGTAGGATTAGACTACCAAACTTTGCAAAACTTTATACTTTCAATTATCTCTTTAATCTGTCATTTTAACCCTTCTCAGATGCTCCCTAGGTCATTAAAACTCACCAACATAGTCCCTCGTGCCGAGAATCTCCCGTACTGTCGCGCCGGTGCGTATCGCGCGGGAAATGCCAAAGTCACAGATCAGCAGATCTTCTCCGTTGGCTGACAGCAGCAAGTTCTGTGGTTTGAGGTCGAGGTGTGCCACACGACGCGCGTGCAGATGACGCAGGCCCTCGAGCGCGTGACGTAACGCCCGTCGCGCCGCGCGCTCAGCTAGTCGCTCCTCCTCGTCCAGGAGACGCTGGAGCTCGCCGCCCGCGCACAGCTCCAGCACTATCACCACCTCCGTCCGCGTGGAGTATACCTGGAATGTCACAAATGTGGAATTAGTACCGTGTTTTTAAAAAACCAACAGAATATGGGCTTTAAATGTCTCCTGCGTTGTTTGATTGCGAGTTTCTTACGATGATTCTTTCGCCGGGCTAGTTTCCGAACCGGTAGTAGACATCATATTATAGGACAATTCAATGTGTTATTTAATTAAACCTACTTATATGGAAATAAAAATTTTGAGTTAAGGGACTTAAATGGCGCCGCTTGCGGCTGATCTTGCCCGGGCACGTGAAAAATGTTGAGATAAGGGACTTAAATGGCGCCGCTTGCGGCTGATCTTGCCCGAGCACGGGCAGTGCGGGCAACTTTATTCGCAAGTACTCCTCCCTCGACGTAAGACTTAAGAGAGACGCAACATACCTCGTGTAGCCGCACGACGCGCTCGCTGTCGGCGCACAGCGCGAGCACGGCGACCTCGTGCAGGATCTCGCGCGTGGTGTCGGCCGCGCGGCGCCGCTTGCGGATGAACTTGCCAGCATATTCAACCTTCGTCTCCAGATGGCGGATCTTGCGGACCGAGGCGAACTTGCCCCTGAAAATTAAGAAAAACTCACGTTAGCGTCTGTCGATAGTAGTGTGGGAGTTGTGGTGGAAGGCCCCAAAGGGAGATCTCCGATCGAGCGAAGTGCTATGCTCGGTCAGGCCGAAGCCCACTGTAATGGTTTTCAGATGTTGTATATATATCGCCGATGTTAGAAAACTTCGATAGCGCGATTCAGGACTGTGCGCTGATTGGTCCGCCACAGTAGTATAACCGATGCTTCGGATTCAAAGAAAAAAATAAAATCGACGGACAATTATCAAATAATTTTATTAAACTAGGTACACAGAAGTAAATCATCCATCAGCAAATGGACCAAAAGGAGTATCCTTTCTATACCTACTCCTCCTTAAATATTTCAACTAGGCCATTTAAGGACGACAGACCAACATCTATTAAGCTTCATAAACCAAATCTAATTAACGAACTTAATTAGTCAGCGCCCAGCGGTACGCCACCGCACGGGCGATCCGTTAAGCCTCCTAATTGCTCCATTTCCCGGTGACAATCTCGCGATGTTAGTTTGTCACCTTTATAGCTCATTTGAGCTCCAGGATCCGGCGACATAAATGATAGTAGCGCCTTACTAAAATATTTACATTACATCTCAACGTGTCTTCGTCTCCCTCCTTCCTGATTTTGATTTAGATTATGACATTTATTACACTCATTACTAGGGATGCCAGATGTCCCGTATTTTAGGTATTATTTAAAACGTCCCACCGGGGTAAGCGCTGTCCCGTAAATCGAGCGATTTAGGGTTAAAAAGTACTCAGTACCCACGCACACAATCCTCGCAATATCGAGTAGAAATAAATATGAGCTCGAGCGTGACTAAAAATAAAATTAATTAGTGACCATTTTTAGATATTTTGAATATTATGTTAGAACTAGCTTTATCGTCACAAAAAATGGTCACTAATTAATTTTATTTTCATTTTAACAACTGTTTAGTTGTCCCTTATGCTTGGTCTGAAAAAAATCTGGCAACCCTACTCATTACAGCCAAGGCCCAAGAATGTCTTAAATAGGAAGCTAGTAATAACTGTCCAAGTTTAGTTGAAGTGCAGCTTTATGCTTATTATGGATGCCTGTTTGGATAGCATCTTTTAAGAGTAGGTGGGTATGCGGTTTTTTTTTGCAAATTGCATAAAGCGTTAGAAGAAATTTATGTTTCTTGATTAATTACAGATTCAATCTATGAGTCTACATTTATATAAAATGGCGTGTATATAACACATTAAATCTAATCTTTAGATTATTGCGTACGTGCACGCAATTAGCGTACACGGCGCCGCACCGCGTGCACTGTCAGCGTACAGCTACACTACGGCCGCTGTATCTTGACGGGTGTGAACATAGGCTCTGCGAACTTTAGCGCATGTACAACTCGTGAAGAAAACTGTTATTGTATTATTTTTATATACCTATGTACTAATAAAATGTCCCTAATACAGTTGACCAATTGGTACAAATAAAATAAATACGAAAACACTGAGAAACAGTTATTGCGCAACCTTCTGCGCGAAGTTCAGACTCGCCAAGATACATCGGCCGTATTGTACCTACGTTCAAATTATTTCACTGCCAATTCTAAGACCTAGTTATGCTGTAACTACTCATAATTTAAAACTAACGTTCTCACTGCTGTGCGGTTCGAGTCTCTCCAAAATGTACTGAACCTCCATAGGTTCAGGCAGTAGTACTCCAAGTTTGTCGAATGCCAATGCAGGCGACCAATGTAGACTAGTGTTTTGTCGACTGCCCACACATTGGCCGAGCGCAGATGAGCGCCTTTGATTTGTGCACAAAAACCGACACCGGTCTAAAGTGAGGCAAGTGATCACGAGTGACGGCGAGCGAAAACAAGTTGCGCCAAATGAGCTCTACACAATATTGGCGCTGGGCTTCACTCGGCCAACTACAGGCGAGCAACACCGAGCGATGACCAATGACGAGGCAAGGCAAATCGGCTGTCTACACGTTGGCGTCGGCCATCGTTCGGCAACACTCGGCCAACATGACTGTATAGCCGACTTAACATACAGATGTGACCAGATGGGCCAGTCACAGCCGAGGCAGACATTAGTTTACAATTTTAATGGCACCTCGGCGTCAAACATTTCGCAGCCTCTCACCCACATGTACGAATCCAATCACATTAATGTCCCTACTAAATATGGCAAGTTGGACTTTTAACACGAGAGAAGGTCGTATTATTAGCGTGCACACCTATAAAAAGCTATAGTGCTACCTGTTTCTGTGTCATACCTTTTTATTAGTCTCCTTATAAATTTGGCTAAAATAATTAATTTACTAAGGTTATTTATATAGGTTTTACTGGCTTCTTTTTATCGCGGCATAACAACCTCCTTGGTCTAGTGGTTAGAGCATTGGCTCTCGACTCAGAGGTGGTGGGTTCGATTCCCGCATTGGAACAACAAAAAATATTGATTTCAAACTTGGTTAGGACAATGCAGGCTGACCACCTGCTTGTCTGACAAGAAAGATAATCCATGCGTCGGATGGACATGGAAAAAGTCGGACCTGCGCCTGATCTCTTGTCAGTCGTGTCGGTTATCCGTCCCACTGGATTATGAGAGTACTTAAATGAAGAGAGAGTGCTCTTATGTGCCGAATTTGCGGAATTTCCTTTTGCGCGTACGAAGTCGCGGGCAACATCTTGTAGCTTTATAAATAAATCAAAACCAAAAATATACGTGTTTCCAAAACTGATAACGAAAAATTATATCATAGATTAGATCTTACATGGCAACAGAAATCGTTAAATTCGCCCTTGCCCTACATTTGCGTAACCCGCGTAACACATTTTCGACCCAAATTCGAGCCCTTGTGCGTAGGGTGTAGGGCGTAGGGCGTCGGCAATCGATAATACGGTGACTGTGGTGAGCCCTTAGAACCCGGAACTGGGTCAAGTGATCCGCACACATCTTCAGGCAAATGCGGACCGCGATTGTTTGCTTGACCCCACATAACAAATGTAGCGGCACATTGAGGCAAAAACAACACGAATAATTAACCTACTGTAATTATTAGAAGCCTGTATCTGGGACTTTAACTACAAAATGTAAACCAGACTAAGAAAATATATAACAAGCTAACAGCAGGCTGCAGGAGATAGCAGATGGACTGTAGAAGTCTGAAGTAACGCGTAAGGGTCAGCACTCAGCACGCAAGAGCAGCAGGCTGCAGGAGATAGCAGAATATGGACTGTGGAAGTGTGGACTAACGCGTAAGAATCAACACCCAGCACGCAAGAACGTAACAGCAGGCTGCAGGAGGTAGCAGAATATGCACTGTGGAAGTGTGGACTAACGCGTATAAGGATCAACACCCAGCACGCAAGAACGTAACAGCAGGCTGCAGGAGGTAGCAGAATATGCACTGTGGAAGTGTGGACTAACGCGTAAGGATCAGCACCCAGCACGCAATAACGTAACAGCAGGCTGCAGGAGGTAGCAGAATATGCACTGTGGAAGTGTGGACTAACGCGTAAGGATCAACACCCAGCACGCAAGAACGTTACAGCAGGCTGCAGTAGGTAGCAGAATATGCACTGTGGAAGTGTGGACTAACGCGTAAGGATCAACACCCAGCACGCAAGAACGTAACAGCAGGCTGCAGTAGGTAGCAGAATATGCACTGTGGAAGTGTGGACTAACGCGTAAGGATCAACACCCAGCACGCAAGAACGTAACAGCAGGCTGCAGGAGGTAGCAGAATATGCACTGTGGAAGTGTGGACTAACGCGTAAGGATCAACACCCAGCACGCAAGAACGTAACAGCAGGCTGCAGTAGGTAGCAGAATATGCACTGTGGAAGTGTGGACTAACGCGTAAGGATCAACACCCAGCACGCAAGAACGTAACAGCAGGCTGCAGTAGGTAGCAGAATATGCACTGTGGAAGTGTGGACTAACGCGTAAGAGTCAGAACTCAAGATCACACCGAAAGGAGACGTACGCGACGCGGCGCTTTATTCTTAAAATAGTGTTTAAAAATTGAACTTTATAAATCGCTATCTTAAAAATTTTGGCGACTGCCAAAATCATTACCCTTCCTTTTGTCAAATTCAGCGCCGCCGCCCGTATCGTCCTTATTTCGGTGTGCACGGAAAGCCGCTAACACAACATCATCAATATTTATTACTATTTCGTATATTTCTCAGAGTCTGTTCCAAAATTTGCATGACTGTAAGCTTTTTATTACAATAATTAACGCAAATTAAAAAAAAACTAACGTTAGTATGTACTCATTTTCAATTATTATTATTAGGGTAACTCGTGGATAGCCGGTCAAATCGGAGCGCAGAAGCGTGGCGCGGGGTAGGGGAGGTGGGATTTCGGTTAGCGGACGCACGTTACGCACCTGCCGCCGAGCAGCTGTTTTAAATGCCAATTTGCACAGAAAAAATGTAACAATATTTAAATATTTAACATTAACTTGTTGAGATTGTGAGCAAAAAATAATACTTTTCCAGCGCTGTTTTCTGTCGCGAACACTGTTAAAGAAATTGACTAAAAAATATATAGTACTAGAATCTAGATGAAGCCCATGACTTCGTGGGCGCTAAAGGAAATTACGCGGGAACCGTACATTTTGGCGCTTTAAAAAGTCCCCCATGTCGTTCCCCGTAATCTAATCTGTGACAAATTTCAACGAAATCGGTCCAGTTGTTTCAAAGACTATCCAATGCAAACAAATAAACAAACCTTTTCTTATAATTTTAGTACCTAATTACCTATTAGATATAACATAACACAACTTTTTCATAAAAAGACAAATGCAAGAGCCACACAAGTGAACTAAAAATAAAGAATCGAAAACAGGATCATTATGATTCAATTAACAGTAATTAATGTTGTGGGAGCAAAAAACACAGCGCGATATGCCACTGCACTGGTCGTCTGTGTAGTGTCTATCTATTTATGAAACTCGGAGATGTATAAAATAGACTCACAAATAAATAATAATCATTGTAGAACAGGGACATTTAATTGAGTATTCAAAGGATTTTACGATTCCAGTTATTTCCCATTTCCCAAATATATTGGTGTAGTTAGACTCCTTGGATAGCTGCCACTAAAGACCAGACACGATACAAAGCCAAAAGATGTCCATAATTCTCATGCATTAGCGACATGACAAGTATTTGATACTTTATGAATGTGCGAGCGTCGTATAAAAAGCTCATTTTTCCACATATCGTATATCTGACAAGTGGAGTCTAACACGATGATAATGCGTTAAATCACTCCAACAATAAGGGGGACGTCTTTTATTTCTATTAGGATTATATGGCCCTTTATTCTGTAGGACTCTATTAGCACCATGATCAACATCAGCAGAGTTTACTTTTATCCTTTTCGGCAACAATAAATTCCAATCGTTTAATACCATACTAGCTTTTGTCTGCGACTCCGCCCGCGTGAATAGAGTTCCCGCGATAAAAAGTAGCCTATGTCCTTCCCCTTGGTTTATATCTGTGGCAAATTTCATGATGATCGGTTAAGTAATTTTTATGTGAATGCGTAAAAACCAACCTCACATTCACGTTAATTATTTAATTAGGTACTAACTACTAGCTGTTACTCGTGTTTTCTTTCTGAATAAATATAAAATTGATTTCGAATAAGTAATAAACGTGAAAATTTGCTGTTCAATAAAATAACAACGCAATTATAAATTTCCATTAGCCATAAAAAACGTTAAAGATAATATTTTTATTTACCTACACAATTATTTGGAAGAAACTTCAACGGACCAACAGTCGTAGTAACACCTATTAGACATTTTTCGTACACCCATGCTAATTGCCTATGTATTTGTGAATTAGTGTTTTCTAAACAATTAACAGTTCTAGCAAAATTGAATATCGTTTACTTGTGCCCTTTTTTAATCATCCAAGTGAAATTATCCAGCCAGAAGAATAGAGAAAGAGCAGAATTTTTCCAATTCTGCTCTTTCTCTCAGAAGTTGAAGCTCCCAAAATGAAGTAACTTTTCCTCATTTGATCGGCTCACTTACTAAGCAAACGTCCCTAAAAATGTATTTATACACAATTTACCGCTGAATACTGGAACGATAGTTAAATTAAGTGACGCTCAAGTCACATGCTGTCCTTGTCATTTCGGTTAGCAGAGACGGCGACAGCCTGTGAATAGGAGGGCTCTTCAGTATTCGACCGTAAGAGACACAAAACGAGGTATAAAGTCTAGTGCAGGCTCACATTTATCCCTCGTATAGGTCTTCATCTCCCTTATACGGTGGGGACCACCCATTAGTCTGAGCATCATTATGTATTCTAAATCTTTTAATTAATTTGTCTCAGACAGAAGTAGCGGTTTTCAACGATCTAAAATCCGAAAAAAAATCTGACTCGAGGGGTATTTTTTGCAGAAACATTTCCATAATTTCAAAAAGTTCAGATAATTAATTATCCGATAAAGAAGTCAATGATCGAAATTTAAGACGAAATTTCCTAGAGCAGGGATTCCCAATCTGTGGGGCGCCCCCCACTTGGGGGACGTTGAATAATTCAGAGGAGGCGAAACGACATCAGAACCTCAATTCTCGTATTTAAAGTGACAATTTAAAGAGTCAATTTTACTTTGTTTGGATTGAAAGTGTAGCGACATATTACAATGAACGGATTTTATGGCGTTTCGACCAATCAGAGCGCGTTTCACGTTGGTTTTACGTTCATAAAAACACCTTTTGAGAGTGTAAGCGTGTCGAGACTTGATTGTAATTGTATTAATGCAGGTTTTATTTAGCAGAATTGCCCCCTAGATGTATGTTACTTTTCAATAAAATAACTGCAACTTTTTACTAAAATTGTTAAGGCTGCGCTAGTCGCTTTTTTCTCCATACAAACGCTGTTGGTGATTTACTCCAAAGTCAAACACTGTAGACCCAAATTCTAGCGTAATATCGATTTTTATGATACTTATCTAGGTCGGTATTTGCTTATATTTCTGAAATTCAAATTAGTGTAGAAGATAATAGCCTCCAAACATCGCATTTTTAGCGCAAATTTGAACGTAAATAAAAATTAAACGAAGAATGATAATAAAAAAGCAAGCAGATACCGACACAGTTAGATTATTCAGCAATTGAGATAATTTTACTTCAGATAAAAATATTATATAGTTTTTTCATAAAACACCAACAGCCGAGTGTCGATTTGCGTAATTTGAAGACGCCTTTTCTAAAATACTTTACACAGCTGCATTAATGTGTGCAGTATAGCTTCTCTTATAAGTATAGATTACTATTTTATGGGTATATCCTTTTTTCCCCAATTTGAGGTGAAATAGCAAGCATTTTCCCCGCGCGCACCACTGAGTTCGAGCCGTTGACTAGCGCACTCTTAAGATTCTCGAGCGACGCGGACTTGAGCAACCAATGCGAAGTTAGCGACGACATTTCTGAATAATATCGAACAACTGCCCGAAATATTGCAAGAACGCTTTGAACGTAAAAAGTGATTCGACTGCTCGCGACAATTGCAGTCACATGAAGTTGCTGGGTTTTGGATAAAATGGAATAAATAAATAAATTTTTGGATGGTTTTGTCTTCGAAAATCAATGACGGACGGACTTTGGGCACATGATTCACTGCTTGTGTAAAGACGTTTAGGCAAAAAAAGATTTGTCATACTCAAAGTAAAATATTATCTAATGTAAATATCATCTCCGCAAAACGCAAACTCGCCCATAATATAAAGAATTTTTTTTTAGTATGACATTTGATTTTCTGCTAAAATGTCTTTTCAAAAGCAATAGACCATATGCCCAAAATATCCATAGTGATTTTACCAAATCTTATAATATAATGCTATTTATTCTGATGTCGACCAGGAAGCAATCAAATCAATAAAAAGAATCAAAAGAAAGAAACAAAAGACAGCGCGTTGCACCTAGGGGGCCGTAGTATTTTTTCAAAACGTTGGATGGGGCGCATGTGGTAAAAGGTTGAGAACCCTTCCTAGAATCATGGTAGAAGACCATTTGAGCAAGAGTCCTGTAGTAGATTTAAGCTGTTGCAATAAGTTTATCAACTTCATTACAAGTATTTTGTGATTGGAAAGTCTACCAACTTTAGTACGAGTATTTTGAGTGCAGTCGTGGGGGCTCATTGTGTGGGTAACCGGATCTGACCAAGTATTCAGGTTAAGTATGATGAACTACGGGTGTTGACTGTTGAGGGGTAATCCTTCCCAGACAGCTACGCTCTACGATTTTGACGAGTATTTATTGTAGTTTCTACTTTCTCTCAAAAATAATCAGAAATATATCAAAATATTACTCTATCTATCATAGAGAAAATAGAAATAAACATTAACAATACATTATTTAAATTATCAAATCAAACTCTAAATTTTTATTTCCACATAAATTGGTTATAAATAATCCCGATATTCGCGGACGGTGACGGTACGCTCGATATTCGCCTGGCTTACAAGTCTTTGTAACAATATTTGGTAATGTTAGAGAAACGTTGATTTTTGAGGTTTTTCTGGACGAATTGTGGATTTTATAGATGTTCGGCCCGTTAGGGTTTTGCCAAAATAAAAAATGGCACGCAATATTAAAAAGGTTTGTCATGCCTGTTCCACCCTAAAATGGGGAACATAAAAGGCGATCATTTCTTATGAGAAAGTGTTATGGCGCAGCTTACTTGGACATCCATTTCCCTAGCCGAAGTCACGTGTATGATGTGTGATGTAACAGTCGAACTTGAGGCGGTCGATAAACCCGATCTTTATCTCGCCTCTTTCACCATCCATCGAATTATATTAATTGCTTAATCGACAACGGACAACTTCCCCACTGATTATAAACGCATCGAATCATACCTCAGTATGGACCGCAAAACAATAAATAATATTTAACCCCCGACGTGTATGTGTGTGTGACTGTCCATGGCATCGTATAACTCAACTGATGAACCGATTTTGATCTAGTTCTTTTTTTTGTTTGAAATCTGACTTGATCGAGAATGATCTTAAGGTACCCTTCCGATCTATGCGACTGAAGATAAGTGTCCAACAACGACACTATGTCATTGCATTTTTTGTCGTGTTTCTGCGTATGATTATGATATATCATATGGACCTCCGTTACATCCCATTAAAGTTTAAGACATGATTTGGGTAAAATCTTCTCCGAAGCTAACGTTAATATTTTGCGACCCAGATGTGTAGCAGAAAATGTATGTTAGTCAAAAACATTTTTGTTTGAATATTTTGATAATGTTAGACCAATAGACATAAAATATTACCAAAAAAAAGGAAATACCAAACCTGTTCCTTGGGAAACCAAAAATACCCTCAAAAGAATTCTTAAACCGTCCGCAAAACAAACACACTCAGGTCACACTCACAACTCACGACTCAAATATAATATGAAACACGTTCAAAGAATTCTCACGTTGCGACATTTCCGTATACCTGCTAACAATTCCCGCCAAGTATGGGCACGTCAGCTAAGGCTGCCAGTGGTCACCATATTCGTCACTCATTAGATGCAATATTATTTAATAAATTGTTACAGTGCAGAGGCGAGATACATTCCCATTCGTAAATGCATTCCACGTTTCACTCTAATGCACAATCTATAAACAATTAAAGACAAGAAAAAAATCAATGCTCCCTGCGGGATGCCCTATCTAATCATTTTCATTGGAGATATAATATTTTGCCTACCTAGACTTAAAAGCACATAAAGTATGTTTGAGCCCAGGACTTCCACTAAACAGACAAGAGGCCCGATTTTGGTCCAACAGAGAAAAGTTCACATTTGAAAAAATTCGACATTCGAATTTCAACATTCTCGATTCTCTTATCTACACAATCGAAATCGAGTGACGTTTGCTCGAACTATAAAATGTTTTATAAAAATTCGAGCTTCCTTTTTTTTCCGGATGTGAACTTTTCTCTATCGCATGATACCCCTGAGCTGGACCACTTCACAGAGTCATCAGTTACCGCAGAGGCGTTGCCAATTTGTGTAACTATTAACTAAGTATGCAATAACGTGTCTATATTCAGAAGTCACTGGTTGTACAACCGCACACAAGGGTGGGTTTTTATTGATCTCAGGTTGACTGGGTTTCCTGCTTCCTAAAAGTAAATCATAATACTTTTTAGACAGTCCGTCGCTGTAACGTAACTTGTGTAATGTTACTTGTAACATTATTACTTACTGGGCAACGTCCGCGACTTCGTGCACACGAAAGGAAATGCCGCTGGCACCGTACATTCTGCCGCGATCAAAAGTAGCCTATGTCGTTCCCTCACTCTATATAATTGTGCCAAATTTCATTAAAATCGGTCCATTAATTTCGGAGCCAATTCAATTCAAATAAAAAAACAAATAATCCCTCTTTATTTTTAGTATAAATTTAATAATCACGAATCACGCATTACATTGCAGAGAAAAAGCAGAGCAAATAAGTATTCGTATACTCTCTGTTTAGATCCGACTGTTTCCCGCGTCTCCGCCCGTATAGTATCGCGTATCCCACGGGAAAACTGAACTTTTTCGGGATAAAAAGTAGCCCATGGTTTATTAAATCTGAGGGTCAATTCTGCTAAATAAAACTTGCATTAATACAATTACAATCAAGTCTCGACACGCTAAAAGTGTCAAACCGGTATTCTCGTAAACATCAACCCAACGCGTAACGACTAACGCGCTCTGATTGGTCGAAACTTCACAAAATCAGTTTATATGATAATAAGTAGCTTCACTTATAATACAATATGAAAGTCTACTTAAAATACGAGAATTGAGGTTTAGAGCCTACACTACTACCATACCAAATATCATCGAAATCCGTTCAGTACTTTTTGCGTGAAAGAGTTACAAACAATAAACATCCATCCATCCTCAATTCCTCACAACTTACACATCTATATATATAAAAGAAAGTCGTGTTAGTTACACCATTTATAACTCAAGAACGGCTGAACCGATTTGGCTGAAAATTGGTAGGGAGGTAGCTTAGAACCAGGAAAAGGACATAGGATACTATTTATCGCGGTAAAATGTGCGGTTCCCGTGGAATACTGTATTTACGCTTTTACGTAAAAACTACTTAACCGATCATCATGAAATTTGGCACGGATATAAAGTAGAATACCTAGGAAGAACATAGGTTACTCTTTATTGCATAAAAATGTACGGTTCCCGTGGAATACTGTATTTACGCTTTTACGTAACTACTTACCCGATCATCATGAAAGTTGCTATAGATACAAAGTAGACCACGAGGAAGGACATAGGCTACTTTTTATTGCAAGAAAATGTACGGTTCCCGTGGAATATTGTATTTACGCTTTTACGTAAAAACTACTTAACCGATCATCATGAAATTTTGCACAGATATAAAGTAGACCACTGGGAAGGACATAGGCTACTTTTTATCGCGGGAAATGTACGGTTCCTGTGGACAACTGTATTTACGCTTTTACGCAAAACTACTTAAACGATCATTATGAAAATTGGCACAGACATAGAGTAGACTACGAGGAAGAGCATAGGCTACTATTTATCGCAGAAAAATATGTTTGGGGATTTAGTAATTAAGGGGTTTAGGGATTTACAAATAATGTGATTTACGCGACGATACTCAAAGGAAAATTCGAATACCGAATACCGATATGCCGTTTGAGTTGTTAAGACTAATATTTTATTCTGAGGTTTGAGTTCAAACGACTTCAATTTCCGATCCGTCTTGCATTCGCCATGACCATTAATAAGTCACAAGGTCAATCCTTGAAAGTTTGTGGTCTGAATCTACAAAATCCATGTTTTTCACCTGGTCAATTATATTATGTGGCATATTCACGGATCGGAAGAGCATCTGCGTTATTTATTCTTGCGCTTGATAATAAAACGAAAAATGTCGTCTATTACAAGATGCTTTACTGAAGATTGCAACCCATGCACCAAAATACATGGCGAATTTTAACAATCATTAAAATAATTGATTTCTTTTTAATTATATCTATTATCCTAATGAAAAATTGCACTTAATGAATCCAAATCCAAACATCCAAAATCTGCTCATTTATTGCCTCTAAGGTAGAACAAAGTTTGCCGGGTCAGCTAGTTTATAATATTAGTAGGATTTTATAATTTTAACCATAGAATGTGTCATTATGGTATTTCTTAAATCGAACGGTTTATAAGTGTCATATAAATTGCATACTACATATAATAAGCGTTCTATTGTTCTATGTATTTACGTTTAGAATAAATAGGATGTGAACACAGTATGGCATATAGCAAAATATTACTTATCTCGCATAAAAATACTACAAACAATATTTATTATTTACATACAACCTAAAGCTCTATTAAAATCAAGTGTCAGTACAATTCATATATCATCTGTCATTTTAAGCTCCCGTTTTAATCCTTCCCCAAGCGAAACTCGCGGGGGCGCTAGACTAGACAGAACTGTAATTTTTCCGTTGGCCGCCTCGCTGTGCGCCTGTGCTTCTATTTCGCAATTATTGCGGCAAATGACGCTGAATCGAGTTTGTACAAGTGCACGGAGATATGCACCCACAGACTAATTCGTCGACAGAGACCCACACTTGCTGTCACAGTTCAGACATAGTGCATGTCCAATAAATGAATGAGAATGACACGATTTGAAGAAATTACAATTTTGCTTATTTCAACATGTTTTTTTTGTTTTGCGATACATTCATTAAGGTATGGAACATAGGTACCTTAAGAAATGTATTGCAAGGCCGATTTGATTGGTCCATACTTCAAAAATCAGTTGTTGATATCAAGACGATTAACTTAAATAATTCTATTAAGGTTAAATGGAAGTGTAAGTTAATTACCAGTATTGGGGTTTAGATCTAATTTAATAATTTTTTAGGTTAATAAATGTATAAAGGAATACCTCAAGGTACCTACTTTTTTGAACTAGATCTCTAGATAATTTTATCAGTGTAAAACATGTTCTGCAAGACTGATGATAATCATGATAATTAATTGATGTACACAGTAATTACCCGCATCGTTTGTAACTAATTCTTACGAGCAGCTAATAAAACTGGATTATGTAACAAAATAATAATCTTTATTGTACACCACAAAAACATACAATTACGATAACAATAGTAACAATATGATATAGTACAATTTTGGCGGCCTTATCGCTAAAAAGCGATGTCTTCCCGGCAACCATCCAAATGAATAAGAAACATGACACCAAACATACATAATATTCTTAAATTATCTTTCAAAGAATACAAAAATCCCCTCTCAGTATTTTTATCAACGTACTCTGCCCATATGACGAAAATTCGTTTTTTGTTTATTTAATGCGATCAGTTGCAGTCCTGCACCACGTCGCACAATTTAATGCGACCATTAATTTGTTATCTATGGTGATATTGGTAATGAAGCGAACTTTTTAATTTATTTAAAATCTACATACTTTAATAAAAGAAAAAAATGTCAGTAAATTATACTTGCTCGATGAAAAAAAAACTCAACAAATGACACATTTGATACAGTCTCTATGTATTGTCCACTCTGTGCCGCAGTCGGACAATAGACTCAATCCCCGATGTTCAGCGCAATCGAGATTCAAATTACACCGAGCGAGTCCCTCACTGTTTTAACACAATCACGTCCCTTCGTATACAGAGTTAATTACGTTGCATGATTTTGACATATCTCCCCCTATTCGAAACATGAGTATTCGTTTATGGATCTGGAGTTATGGAGGTATCCTCGAAAATTATCTAGGGTATATCTCCCTTGGTTTTTAACTACGCCCGTTCTTCTCGCCGGTCTAGTCCCCGAACCGGTAGTAGTACCAACTTGGAATAGGTTTTGACTTTGAATTATAAGTAAACGTTTATTCGTGACGACGTGTCCTCAAAATGCTAAATAATTCTCCGTCCTTTATGACTATCAAAAATGTAGCACTACCCGCGGGTTCATTAACTTGTGTAGTTTTTATCAACTGTATTATATTATAATTTATAACCTACTTATAATTTCGAAAACATTAATATTAGATTTAGAAGTATTATCTATGAGACCAATTAATGGTAGAAGGATCAACGAAAATATATTAGTTTTGATCTTTTACTGAACAGACGATTATCTAGCGATCTACCTACTACTCATCACAACTCGCTGCCAAATAATGTTACTTAAGACAAATTCTCTTCCACCCCTTATATCGTTGCATATCATAAACCTTTATACATACACTGCCAAAAACTGGACTAGTTTTTGGCAGTATGTAACGCATCCACCACCAGATTTAAGGGTCCCACCCTCTAAATCTGGTTGTGGGTGCGTTTCCACAGGCCGTCTTGACGTTATTTCGATACAATACAATATTAACAGTGGCGACAGTCATATCGCGGAATTCAATTATCGCCCTAACTATTATAATACATTGATAACATCTAACTACTATACTGGCAGCCGGCGCCAGGGGGCGTGCGAATCGCAAATCACGCACGTTTATTACACATATAATTGGTTAAAATTCATTTATAAATTAATAGATTTGAATGGTTAAATAACGCGATAACATCTCGTCTGGAACCGCGCCGGTGCGCGTGCGCATACTAAAGCCGTGATTAATATCGTCTGATCAAATTGTTATTGTAAATAATCCGTTTTCTGTAAACTCCTGTGGATACTTTTACTGATCAGGAAAGCGAGTGTCACAAAAATATTTAAAAACAGTTAGGTTTAAAAAAAATCTAGATCCTAACAAAAATATCCAGCAAAAGTAAATTCTATATGCAAATTCCTTCATTTGACATTCCCCCAGGCGCAATAACGCGCAGGCCGCAGGGGTCCGGGCGCACCTGCACAGTGCGCGTGCGCCGCTTAGATATGGAGATTGATTAAATTATTGCAACGTATCGATTGCAAATTTCGATAAAGTAAATTATTAATCGAAACCGACATGAAAACGAATATATTTATTACAAGGAACATAGGGTTGTTCCAATGTAGGTCGCGAATATAAAATTTGAAGGCATATAAATTCTAATGATATGGATATTTTAATAAATACGTGTAAACAACTATTTTGGCGTTTATCATTTAACCTTTAATTTATTTTGAAACTCGACATCTCATTTTGACACAACAAGTCGCAAGTCCTAAAAAGGTAGCAAACAATCATAAAACAAGAATAGATCGTAGCGGATCGAACAAACAAGCAATTAGCAAAACGACAACTCCTTTTTAATAATATGAAACAACAGACGCGCAGATTATTGAGAATAGCGAACACGCAGTTATCAACGCCTGCGCATCTACCGCGGAAACAGACGAAGTCAGGAATAATGACTAGTTCACATTGTGCGCACGTTCTAAGCCACATAGAGTTACGGGGTTGATCAAAAGTGAATTAATGACTAAATTAGTACGCATACGCTTGCAGATAAGAGAAAGAATATCAATATAATAATATATCCAATATGGCCTCAAATCTAAACCTGTGATCCTAGATATTCCGATAAAGCAGAACCTTTTTAAGTTTAGACCATCACACTCCATGAATTAGACCCAAAGGCATGTTAGTTAATATAAACAAATGCCTAGATTTAATTATTAACAAACTGTTAACACTACAAGGCAATTTATCTGATTTAGATATCACAAATCATACAATCAATTCTACTTTTCCCTACTGTTTTTTTCCGAATATTTTTAGTTGCCCGACAAGCTGATACATAGCCTGCTGTTTTAGAAACTAAAATATTTCTTGGCACCTACACTATATTTAACTAGCATCATTTGCATATTTAATTATTTACAAGTTTGTAAACATACTTTGTGCTTGTACGTTTAGGTCCGAATTTATAGCGGAAATGGCTACATCGTATTTAGTGTTTCTAGTGTTTGTTTCGTAGGCAATTTGCATTTAGCTAGCGAATTCTTGTCTAGATCGCGGTAGAATTCCTTAAGTAAGTGCACCTGTCGTGTCAAGGTTTACTAGTTCCCTGCTGGTCTTTCCCCCGACACCCGTTACAGATACGAGGTTAATTTACTTTAAAACTGCTTTTCCTATTTTCCATAATTGAGCCGCAACTTTGGATTGCTTTATCATTCTTCGAACCGTATGTCCCAAAAAGGTAATTTTGTGGAAAATCATTATATTAATATTATTATATTGCTTTCAAGTTCGTGATATCATGTAAGTTAGATGACTGAATTTTTTTATTGCATAAATGAATATTACTATTAAATATGAGTAACTTATCAGAAGAAACAATATATTATCAAAAATCTATATTTTCAAAGGTACACAGCGATTTGTATACAAAATTTCGCAAGTCTCGTGAAAACGTTTCATACTAAAGTCGTACCTAACTGTGACGTCACGCCTAGGTAAAAGTGTATGAAGTATAATGCCGCAGGAACATATTTGTAAATATCTCCGATTTTGTGCGTTCATACTTACTAAAGTGAATGTTTTTGTACATGATATAACTAAACTAATGATGTAGGTTTTTCATTTAGCAAAACAAAACTTTTTTGTACTTTTCAAATTTCTAAACTACACATAAAATTTTATATTTTTTTACATTTAACAAATAGTAATGCCTCAATATTTCTGAACATATTAATGAAGCTAATTATTTTAGATATAGTCATCTCCCCTATTGTAGATAACAGTATAATAATCCTTTCGTGATGTAAAGTATACAAAATATACAATAAATTATTATGCATCTATAAACAATACACTAATTAAAATCTTGTTAGTGACTAGATCAGACTAAGGTCTCGATTGAGTCATCACAACAAATAGGTCTTGACATAATGGTACCAAGAGCCAACGAACAAGAGGATGCGCGGGCGCAGCCACGGAAGCAAACGAACTATAATTAATAGATCACCCACGTGCCGATTGAGATTCACCGACGTGTATAATCTCAATACTATCGAGATATTTGCATAATAACATAAGGACAAAAACTTGTTTGTTTACCGTTTACATAATCGGGATAAATCTTTATAGAGTCAATTAAAACGCCATGAGAGCATAAATCCTAACTTTCTACAGACAGGAAACTAGTGAAATCCGTACAATGTGCGTTCTATCTTCATCACCCCATAATAATTCAAGTCACAATAGCCTCAGGCTAATGGATTGACCCATTGTCACTACGCACGAGATCCCCGTCCGCGATAGCCGCGCGATCACTGTCTCTAGAGAGTGTCTACTGACCCAAAAAGCGCAGATGCGAGTCTAGATTGAGGATCGTTTACCACCTGTAGATGCTATCTAAATTGAGGAGATATTGGAGTTAAATGAATTTACAATTGTAGGGGCGCGATGCAATCATGTTCCGATAGCGCAGGAGTTACAGCTGGTTCATCGGGGGTCTTGCGTGAGAGAGGAGCATCATCTTTGTTGCAGTCCTCGAATAGTTTTAAGACACAGCGAGTTTGCCATTAACAAGGCGAGCAGTGTTAATTAAGAAAACGTGCGGAATACTCTGCACAAATGACGCTAGAAAGTTGCGCGTGCCGAGGCAAACTATATGTCTGTTTGATTGTTGGTTTCTCTACTACGAGTTTCCTGTTTAGATTTTTTCTCGACCGTTTATCTCATCTCAGGATACCTTTTCCGCAATCTTGAATGTAAAGAAATCATTACTGCTAATCCAATTATCCTCATTATTCTTTATGATGATAATTAACCAGGGTTGACTTCTTAACTTATGAACACGCCGGATTCTCATAGTAGAAGACAGAGAACAGAGATTTCCATTGCTGATTTATTTCGGGTTCACTTCTTTTAAACAAAATACTTAAATTACATTTAAAAGTTTATAGAAAGTCAAGACAACCACTGTCTATATTCTATATAATATGTTCAGAAATTAAAGTTGCCTAATTCACTCCAAAATCTCCAGTCTTAATATCTAGTTGTGCCATATACAGAGAAATAAGAACGTATTGCAATGAACCAGTTTTTTTGCAACGCGTTCCCACGATGATAATCATGTCGTGTCAGATGTAACGATATTAGCTTTAGCCCATTTTGTACAATTATATGAATTAGGACATATTAGATCAATCAAATATACATTTAAGTAGACACAATTGATCAATTTTAAAATTCGTCTATTTCTCAAATTACAATAGTATTTTGCACATTGGTCAAAATCCTATTGTTCGATTCTGACGGAAACATTAAGCAAAATACATATTTTACCACAGATGCTAAAACACAAACGAATCTCATATCGTCACGTCTCTCATCTAAATTACTATAAAAAATTTTTGCTTCAATCTAATCTAACTAGTCCATAAACCTGAATTATTAAATTAGCCGCGATCTGGGGTCTCGATCTTATCCCAGTTGGGCTAGCGCGAGAACTGGTCCACAAGATGCGCCTGCGCATGTCGTGTACACTTTCTCTCGATAACCTTTGCTGGCTGACCTAAGGGAATCAGGGCTACGGCTCAATAGCTCTAATCGTAGATCACTATAAAATCTGTGAGAGTTTTAATGCATATTTGACGACCTCTGTGGCTCAGTGGTTCAGCGCTTTGGTGCTGAAGCCGGAGGTCGCAGGTTCGAATCCTGCCGACGGAACAAAAAGTTTTTCTGTGTTCCTGGGTCATGGATGTGTATTAAATATGTGTATAATATAATAAAAATCTTAAATATATGTATAGTATAAAAGTATTAAATATACTTCCCGTTGTCTGGTACCTGTAACACAAGTTCTTCGGATACTTAGCACGGGGCCAGATTGACGTGGTGTGAAGCGTCCATAGATATTATTATTATTATTATATTGAACAGCAAATGGGATATAAAATTATAAATGCTACTCAAAGAATATTATATTAGTATACTCCTTGCCATCTTTAATAACAAACATACAGTAGGATTATTATAACTACAACAATTTAACTACTACGAGTATAACTTACACCATAGTGTAAGTAGTCTAAGTAAATCCTGTTTAAATACGGCATACCGATTTTGTTCGTTTTTGTAAAAATGTGTTTCTCATTATTGCATAATTTTACAAAACTCTTACTACCTACAATTTGCCATACGCTGAATCGGTTATCATAGAATAAGAAAATCTTAGTATGTAAAACAAATACCTTGCTTCACACCATTTTCTCACTCTGTGAAAGAAGCAATTTTCCGTGTAACGTTGCGTAACTCATATTTCAATAGACAAAATCTTAGTCGTTAGTCGTAGTGTGGACTGTTGACTCTGGATAGACCCTTAGCCAACAGACTCGCTTTCTATTCGGATCGCCGATATCCGAGACATACTGAATCAGACGATATTCGGTACTAGGGTTGTCCAAAAAGATATAGCTATTATTTTATACTTCCTGTTGTAGAGAATATACTACAGTTGAAGACAAAAATAATATTTATTCATGAAGCATACGTGTTTATCAATAATAACATTTTATCAGTTTCAAGACTAAGGAATTCCTTCCTATAATTATATATTCTCGTTTTTATCTAAATAAAAGAGTACACAGAACAAAAAGGCTCAATAGTTATTTGTTAACTGAGAACATTCGTGTGATAATTGCGACGGTTTAAGGTAGCTTACACAAGATATTAAAGAAACAGGTTTAGATAATATTTTAATTAAATCAAATAAATTCATGTGATAAATGATACGAGGTGTAGCCAGGTGAAAAAAGTTAAAATTGAAACAATAAGAATACTTAGGTCACAGATTTAGTATATTATTTACTCATAACATTTTTCTGAATTAATCCTACCTTCCTACGTCCTCTGAATTTTTTAGAATATTAATTGAATATTTCCTGTATATCTCAATCATTTATATCAGAAGGGATATAATCTGAGACCTGAGGCAATTTAGCTAAGCCCAACTCATGTTACGAGAGTATCCTGTGAGCCAATAGCGTTATGATAGCCAACATGTGTCGCATTATTCAGATTAGAAGATTCACATAACCTCTACCAAGCCTTAAATGACACCACTTACAGCCAAATACTGAAATGCTACTTGAATTAAGTGACACTGATGTTTAATGCTATCCTTATCATGCTGCTTAAGACATACAGTGACAACCGGTGATTTAGGTCGCTCCTAAATTTAAGTTACATTTCTAACGACTCGTATGAGTAATCTTTCGTATGTGTTATCTTCAGATCAAATTATATAACACAACATTTCACAAGCAATCTTACACCTACAACTATCAGCAACAACAAAAACTCCAAAACTTATCTCGTAATTGGGGTCATTATGTCGCGAAGTTTAATTATTTGACATAATTATATAGATAACAGACCGCGGGCGGCCTAACAGGCGCAAGGTCACTTGCATTGTATGAGAGTCGCATGCGCATGCGCAACCATTGTGTACCGAATACCGCCGTTCCACTTATCAGCCGTATCTATAATCATATAGACTCCGTAAATTCTTTCCCGAGTGAGAACCGTGTCACAGTTGGGCAATCGAACCATTAACAAAGTAAATATTTCAGGTACAGATATTTGATGAAACACAACTGTAATCATTTTGTAACGCGATGAAATATTTATTTTTGCAATATTTAATCTGATAGGCATTGAAGGTAATTTTCATTGTATTTTCTGTTTATTTATAGGTGCAAAATTCTACATTGTCTAGAAAGTAAAATAATTGTCTAGCATGAAATGTGACCAGACCAATTAACTAACGGTTTATCTGTAAGTTTATAGGCTTATACATCACTTAATTTGTCTATAACAATAATTTTATTAAAATCTGCAACACAGTTACAAAACCCGGCCAATAAAATAAATTTGTTTCAGCTTCGGCCACTTTCGCCCGCATTCTATGGCCGCATAAAACCGCATTTATCCATTAACATGTCGCCTAATTGCGGTACAATGCAATATTTCTGCCAGCAATATTGCAGCAACAGAGCAACAGTGTCAGCGTTGACAGGCGATAGCGATCTCCGTAACAAATGTATTGTCAACGGCCCTACCCCGGGCGGCCATTCAATCATAGAGAATGCGATACTACTAATATTAATTATGGACATGAATAAGCTGAAGGTCGAGGCATTTGTTAAGTGATAGCGTGTTATGACTTATGAGTTGTGACTAAGCGAGCCAAAGTGATTCGTCAAAGTAAATAGAAAAGGCTCAAAGGCTGTATTGGCAACAGTTAGGACTTTTATGGCCAAAATAATAATTCTGATAAATTTAATGTTTTTTATTAATATCAAGGGGAGAAGTTCAAGGAACAATAACAAAAAGGACGAACTGAAATATTATATATTGGATTGGACAGCTTAATCAAGAAGCCAGAGCGCGTTAATTAAGAAGTAAATCACATCAACACGTAACCGAGAGACGACGAAAAAAAGGTTAACGATGAAATTATGAACAAGCCAAGAGATAAATCATCTGCGGGGCTCGGAGACAGAAGTTGCATGATATCGCAGGAAATGGATATTATGATAACGACGCATCCGCGAATAAACTTGCAATAGTCTACAATTGCGAGGGACGACGACTGAGTGGCCATTAAGAGCCAACATGAGATATCCTCAATGATATTTAACACTATAAAGTTGAACAACACGCGTAATGCTAATAGAAGCGAATGTATTATTGCAGACGATAAAATCAAACTTAAGTACGAATTGAAACTGCTGTAACTATAAAATAATATCAATTGAAATAACATTTGTAACATAATTGTTTTACTGATAAGAGAATATTATTATGAAAGCAGCATTCACCCGTTTAAATATTTCTATTAATGAAACACATGAGCATTGCTCCGGTTTAGGTAACATAAACTATAGATCACTAGTTTATTTTCAAGTACATAAACAATATGGATCTGAACATATCTGGGAGTCAATGACCACCATCAATGAAATCTATTAGTGGAGCATCGTGACCTAGACCAATCGGGTCACTGCCAATGTTCCCTAGGATTTTACGATTATCGTATCTTGCGAAACTTTAATTGGCAAAATTTCAAAATTCCCGTCTGTAGTAAGTCTGACAATGAATCAAGATGGCGTGAATCATAGACCGGGATGGAGTCTTATTTTGTGCACCCGCCGACTTCTTTCATGAGTATCCCACAAACGGAAATCGACTATATTCTTTTGGTTTAAAGTATATTATCGCTCGTCTGCAGCCGTGAACTCTATGATATGTGGTAGTAAATATAGAATAACGGAAATACTGTCGGTCGGCGTCTACGTTTTATTTCTCGTTTCGCCCGGCCTTCGCATGAATGAAATGCCGGGCGGTCAACGCCAGGTCTCTAAATCGTAGCGCGGACGCCCAATAACAAATAGATTTATGGCTCATTAGGCTGGGGAAACGGGAGTACGTACTATGAATACGAGTCAGCGACCTTTCCTGAACTAAAAGAAAAGTGAAAGCCGGTGACAAATCCCCGGGCACGCGACGGCTTTGTAATGCGAAGCTAGGAATGCGCTGGACGCAGTCTTAAGCCGTGGGCTATGTTGTCACTTCTACACTTCAATACACATCTAATTGTATTGATAAGCTCGATGTTTTGGTTCTCGACCGATTGAGAAATCGTCATCTGTATTTCTCATAGATCAGAAGTCTACCGGCCCGTAATTTGAACTAAGTGGATGAAATTATCAGGCAAAATTAATAATTTCTATATTGCATAAATGCATACGTACGGTGCGTAAAACATTTTCCGAATACAACCACAAAGTAACACTTAAGTATAACCAATTAGACAATGAATATTCAAAGTACCAACAATATCGCATTCCTTGAACGATTCTTTAGTATCAATATCTCCCACAATAAAGTATTCAGAACAAATAACGATTATGACCAAGAGCATTTCTTGAATTTGCTATTATCTCTGGCGTCGATTAGTATCACTTTTATATCGATGGAGTCATTTGTAAGTGTTAAACGTTAAGGGCCAACAGTTACAAAGCCTACAATGTTGCAGTTAGCTTTACTTTATAAGCTTAGATTTAAGATTGCACTAGCGACTATTATTTCTGCGTTGTACGCAGTAAGTTATTCGGATACTGGGCATAGTTATACAACTTTACTATCGCACTTGATAGTCGATATTATTATCTTGAAAATAAATTATGTAATGTTTAGAAGCAGTATCATCATCATAAGAATGCGCCAGTCAACGGCTCGAACTCTGTGACGCGCGGGTAAAATGTTTGTTATTTCACCTAACATCGGGGGAAAAAGGATTACCCATAGGTTATCTATACTTAATACTTATAATAGAAGCTATAGTTCACATTTATACTACTTTGTAAATTATATTAGAAAAAGCGTCCTAAAATTACGCAAATCGACACTCAGCGTTGGTGTTTTATGAAAAAACTATAGGTATAATATTTTTGTCTGAAGTAAAGTTATCTCAATTGCTGAATAATAAAACTGTGTCGGTATGTGCTAGCTTTTTCAATTTCATTCTTCATTTGTTTTTTATTTACGGTCAAAATTGCACTAAAAATCCGATGTTTGGAGGCTATAATCTTCTAAAGTAATTAAAATTTTAGAAATATAAGCACAACGATAAATGTAATAAAAATCGATATTACCCTAAAATTAGGGTCCACAATTTTTGACTTTAGAGTAAAAACCAAAGGGCTGAAATTCTAAATGAACCTTTTCATGCATGTATGTAAAGATAATTTTTGATTAGTAGGCACTGAAAACAGAAAATAGTAATTTTGAACGAGACGGAGATCCATGAAGAATATTGATCATCAAACAAAAAGGCCGTAAAACCCATATTTACCAGACTCAATTGAGAACACGTACAGTACTTATATTGACCACAAGCCTATAAACCTTGCGAACTACTTTTACGAGAAAATTAAACAAAGAACTTTCTAGCCTTCTAATTAACATAAACCAATATATTTATATTGCACATAACCCATTAATTATGGTCTAGAATAGGCCGTTAATACTCAGCTCTATCCTACCGTCTGCGCTAACTGATGTCGTTGCTGCTATCTCGATGGTAATTATTCGCTTAAGAATGCAATAAATGTTATCTCTGATTTACCATCTCAGATAGAAATTTTAATAGACATATTTTAATTGTATACATTTGTTGAAACAATATTGTGCAGTGTTGATGTCGTAATTAACGACTCTGCCTACTAAAGAAATGTCCAGTGAAGGAGTTTCTTCGACTTATAAATATGGTTTTACATGAATTCTACCACGGTAGTATGTTAGCCGTCTAATAATATAGATAGCACGGAAAATAGTGCTGCAATTTGAAAAGTTTATAGATTTGATCTTAAATAAGCTATAGCTTACAGACCTTTACATATATGTATTATATTCAAGTGCTGTCTCGAGTTTATGCCTTACCTGAAACAAAAGAAAAAACAAAATAAATACATAGTATTTATATAACAGTAAATAAATTTAAATGTAGAGATTTAAATCACAGCCGACAAGGAAGCATTCAGATCGTATAAAATTTGCTGCTAAAAATAAATTACTATACAAACATATTATATGTATAGTATTGTATAGCAAAAAATATTTTACGTTATAGCTAAATGGCTATGGAAGTTAGTTATTCGGATACTTTAATAAGTCACTGTTTGCTATGCACACATATAATTAACTAATAAAACAATGTAAGTCATCCTGTCACTAATAGGAACCAATGGTCTGTTCCACCTAGTAACAATGTAGTCGCCATAAAACCAACGTCAGTAACAATTTTAAGCCAACTTGTTCTTTATCACAAACGTCCATTCCACTTGGCGTCGCCAGTCTTCCATTTTATTGGCCGGTCGCTGAGAGCGATGCAATTTATGTCCCACGTTAGACCACTCTTCCTTTTCATTAATTTCACTTGGATCTTTATCTTTTATCAATTTACATAGACTATGTTTTATGTCTCTTTCGTTCCCATTCTCTTTAAAAGCCTTTTACGATCTAATTTTCTTTTCATGAAATTCTTATTGGACGTGTTTCAGATAAAATTGAAGCGGACAGATGGATTAAAGCAGTCCATGTACCTTCTTAAAATTCTTACAGAATTACAGAAAAAGGCCCTACCCCCATTTATTGTATTACCATTTGAATACATTATGCCATCTTTGATTTGATTTTCATAAAAAAAGTAACAAAGACCTTACTTGGAACTCATATTTCCAGCATCGAGCATGAAAAGCTATTCTTATAATGGCATTAGGAGTATTGAGCTGGGCTCAACGTCTAGCTTATAAAGACTTCCTATCAATCATCTCGATTCAGATATCATAAATGTGTCTAGCTCATTGCGTGTGATAACGTGTGATGGATGCGATTGCATCGATTTGCATCACATTCCGAAGGGTTCCGACGCCACACGATGCGAGTGATAGATCATAGATTATAGTATTTATAGATCATTGAATATTATCCGAACTTCCTAAGGCTGCACTTGTAACGACACTAACAACTACAGTATTAGGAACAGTTTGTTATACTGAATATAATATATGAACTGAATAACTTTGAGTATAACTCATCGCCATTATAATATGACTTACTAGCTGTTGAATACGGTATTTTTTCGGGATAAAAAGTAGCCTATGTTTTAATCCAGAGCCTAAACTACTACCATACCAAATTTCAACAAGATCTGTTCAGTAGTTTTTGCGTGAAGGAGTAACAAACATCCATCCATACACCGTCATAAGCTTTCACATTTATAATATTAGTAGGACGTTTTGCTTTGTAAGATAGCACTTAGCTTTTCAGACACATTGATAAATAAGTAATTCGCCGATAAAGTCCTACAAAAAAATTCTCTTATAAAATATGTCACCAATTCTGTACACATAATTATTGTTGTCGTTATTTTTAATTACGGACATAACAATTAACCGAGTGTCCATCATAACACGTTTGACAATAAAAAAGAATTATGTCCTTTGTCCAGCCCAGCCAGCGAAACGAATTAAATATATCCAAGCCAGTTGCAGTCGTAAGAATATGTCACTTGAAACCGAGTACGGCATACTTTACGTCGAAGAAAAGCGAGTTTTTAAAATAACGATATCAAAAGAATATTTCTGACAAATCCCGTGCAGTTACTCTGAATAATGTTTGTTGTTTTATCTTTTTGCGTGTTTTATATTGCAAACATAACCGCGGACTTTAAATTTCAATACATTTATTGTAATTCTCTTTAAGAGTCTTGCTTTACAATGTTTTAATAAGTATCGAATAGCTTATTCGGAAGTTTTGTTTCTGTTTACTTTATATCGAGCGACAAAAACAAACGGAAGCTGACACTTATCAATAGATTGTGAAACATATCCTTACTGTTGCATTTTTCGGATACTTCGGGCACATGGTCCACTGCTTATGTAAGGACGTTTAGGACCTTTAGGACGTAAAAAAATTTGTCAAAACGCAAACTCAAATAAAGAAAAAAAAATCTAGTATGACAATTATTTTTTTGTCTAAACGTCTTTACATAACCAGTAGATCATATGCCCAAAATATCCGTAATTGATTTTTCCGAACCTTATATAATTTGCACTTTATTTTATTTCATTTCATTTAAAAGCCAACAGAATCGCGCCTTATCCATTTAAATATGTATCAACAAACCACAATAGATCAACACAGATCACAAATCCTCTAACTTTATAAACAAAGACGAAGGCGAGGATGAAGTTGAGTAAATAAAATTGCCACTGAAACTTAGCCCCATTTAAGAAGCGCGTGCTGAGTGAGATTATCCTCGTATGAAGTGCTACGTGACTCCGCCCTCGGCTCGAGAACTGTAAATAGTTTTTGTCCTCGGGTGGAGTTAAGTCTGAAGACTTCCCGCAGACACCACTTGGGGGTTCAAATGAAAGCCCCGAATAGTTTGTGTAAAATTTTTAAATACGTTACTTTCTCTAGACAATACTAAAGTCTGGCTAGTATTTGCTGTTGAGTTACAAGACGTTTAGTATTTTATTTTATTTATTATATTACTATTATTATATTACTTTCAGTAATCAATTCAAAGTTAAATGCAAAAAAGTAGGTAGGTACATAAATCATATTATGCATAGATTTTGTAAGTTCTGGAAATACTTATTTAGCTCATCCTACAACAATAATTATAAATGTGAAAGTTTGTGAGGATGGGTGGCTGTTTGTTACTCATTCACGCAAAAAATACTAAACGGATTTTGATGAGCGGAGCCAAGGGCAAAAGCTAGTTATGAATAATGTATAAAAATGCTTTTATTACGATCGAACAAAGCAATCTTAATTATTGTAAATTGCACTACAATTATCTCTAGAGGACAATAATCTAAGCAAACAATAACCGTTTACCGGTTGAACGAGATTTATTTTATCGAGGAGATAAGTATTTAAATGTTTACATTTACATACAACCGATGACCATGTATGGCAATATTGATAATATTGTAGTTAGGTGTTGATATGCGAGCAATTTTTATGCGCCAACGCATACCGCGCAGCGCGCCGTATACAAGTGCGCCGTGCCTGCGCACTCGTTTGGCCAATTAACTTCCATTGCACTGATTGAATGCTACCTCATGGCTCATACTTAGTCTTTATTTGCACTTTCTGCGTCTCTTTTCCGCCCACTATAATTATATGGTGTTAGAGAATGACTGATGATAAATATGGTTAGAAGCGATCTGACTGGATAAGGCTGGGACTATATGATCCGGAATCCAGCGGGCCGGGAATATTTAGAGCACTGAAAATAGAACTCTGTACTAACACTGCCACTGGCTATGTTCCGCGGAAAATAGCGCTAACAAAAAACCTAAGCAAAATGGCGATCGCTGGCATTAAACAAGCAAAATGGCGGATTATGTTAGCAGTATTGAAGGTAGCAAACGTGTCCTGGCCGATAATCTGTTTTTTTTTCCTTGAGCGCTAGGAAGCGCTAACAAGCGCCATTTTCCGCGGAACACAGCCAATGAAAATCGAAATGACGAGTGTCGAGCTGTCTTGTATGACATTGACATTGACACTGAATCGCTTTCCGTCTAGGGTAACGTGAGATATGTGTTATTTAAATTAGTAGCAGGAATATTGAATTATTACAATGGTTTCGCCATCTATGTGTTCAAGCTTAAACTACGACGTGTGTATGTTCCCTACACATTGCTGAAGATAATGAAGTACTTGATTGGTAGATGGCGTTGTACTTTTAAATAATATGTATTTTATTTTAAAGAACAACGGAATGGAAAAAATGCTATACTCACTATTATTGTATTTATATTTTATGCAATATCTTTACCGCGGCAATCCCCGAGTGCCACACATCTTTTTTATTATCATAAATATATACTCGTAATAGTGCTTATTTACGGACACGACAATTTTTTTACGAGGTACAAGATTACTTAAAAATTTCAAATAGTAAGTTCTGCAACTGATCTCACTACAGGCTAGGGTTTTTCTTTGATGCAGAACCGCTAGGTACTGGAAGAGATATCCTTCTTAGGATTGGAAAAAAATCCCCCTGCGTAATAAATTTCGACGCTTACATCGTTATCTTCATATCTTTAATATGGTTATTATATAACGTTTAAGTATCTTATTTGACTTGATGAGATATGTCGATAGCGATATCCTTATTTGGACGTTGTATCATCTGGAATCCGCGCGTCACCTCTTATGGCGAAACGCCTGTTGAGGTTGACAGCTTTTGTCGATTAACGATTTACTGCCTTAGATTCAAGCCACACTGGCCGCGAGTCCGCAATCATACGATCAGAACATAACAAGACATTGACTGTGTTCTAACAAAAAAGCGTAAGTAAAATGGCGACC